>JAUCMO010000048.1:822500-1531639 GCA_032399605.1 Melipona beecheii | reverse complement strand
ATGCCATAAACGGAAAATTTACCATTTTCAGAGAACATAAACATAAATTCTCTACAATATTTTTAAATAACATATTTTCACTACACTAGATACACTATCTGTATTATTATAATTTAATGTAGCACGGCCATTTGAAATAGAATTTCAATGAATGATTCACTACAGTTCAATTGAGCTGTTCCGTTATTTTATGAATGTTGAAACAAGCAAACAAAAATAATTTTCAGAGAATTTATACAAAATTTATAAGCAATAGCAAGAAAGAGAGTGCGGTAACGAAGAGAAGTACAGATACTGGCTAAGAGAAGAAAAGAAAAAATGTCAGAAAGAGATTAAAACACTAAAGTATCTAGCGTGAATTTGCAAAGGAATAGACAGATGAATAGAAAACATAGAGGAATTATTAGGAGATAAGAAAAAAAGGCTAGGATAGGCAAAATAGCTAGAAGAAAAAAGAAAAGAAAGGAAGAAGGAAGAAAAAGGAAATGATTAAACCGTATAAGGAGGGTAATTCAATCAAAGAAGGCAAGAAGCAGTAATATCAGAATATTAACATTAAACCTACCAAGACTTCTTGTATACCTGTTCCTACCGTTCCTGGTCAAAATGACCAGTGCTTAAAAAAAGTTACTGTTTTTACAATTTAACGTATATATTAATCAATTTGATATTGCATTAAATAATAAATGAAGAATCTTTCATAAAATGAATGACAAATTTATTTTATATATTTTCAATTATAAATTTAAAAAGAAATTAAAAATTAGAATCCGATTTGACTTGATTAATCAATCATATTTACTTTGTTAAAGTATGATTTACTGTTTCTTTCTTCAAATTAGCACATAAAATGCAAAGAAAAAACTTTCAGAATTTATATACTTTGATGTTCTTTCCTGTAGTTATAAAATTGTACTATGTCATATAAAAATATAATATGTAAATATCATATTTTCTCGACCGGTCAAATTGACTGCTTGCGATAGATAGGGCAGACTACATATATTTCTCGGGAAAAACAAAGAAATAAAACAAGAAATAAATATTTAAAAATACATCATATAGGTATATATTTTTTTAGAAAAGTCATAAAAAGTTGATAACGATGTGATAATGTTTAAATATGTGAAAGTTGACTGCTTGTGGTAGGTTTTAGTATTAATATAGGATAAAGTGAGATAGAATAAATTAGGTTAGTAGTTAATCAGTATTATATTAGGCTAATATATTATATTATATTGTATTATAATATAATATTTTTTTTTTATTATTTTATATTATATTATATTACACAGTACAGGGTGTCCCAAAAGTCTCTTTTACAATTTCAAAAATTTATTACAAAGGCAAATGAAAAGACAGATAAGTGGAAATTATTAAGCAAAATGAAATATATATATTTATGTTTTTTTTTTGCCTCATTTAATACACCTTTATATGAGCACCATTAGTTACACGAAGCACATCAGAAGATTTGGTACTCGATTTCGCCATGTTCACTTGTAGCATATCCTCATCAATGATGGCAATGGTATCGTGATGATCTACTCTAACTAGATTAATTGATATCCCGTACCTGCGATTCTTTGATGAAGCTCATAATCAAATTCCTTTCCAATACCAGATATAGAGCATGATTTTATTTGAATGTTATTCGGCTTTGAGGGTAGCTAATGGTTCATTCGCTTATCCTATATATAGGATCTGTTTCGCTCAACATTCAAACGATTCATTCTTCATCACCCGTCACTAATTGCTTCAAAAACAATTTCGTTGCGTTTGTACAAGTCATAGATGCGATGTATTAAATTTTTCTCGGTCAAATTTTGAGAAATCCATACATCGTAACCAAACTTCACTAAATGTTTCGTAGTTTTGTAGTTTTCGATATTTTTTAATACCTCTACTAATTCATAGGCCATTCACTGTGGTAAAGCCGATTATTTTTTTGATCAGTATCTTGATTTGATCATCATCAATGGTGGAAAGTCTACCCAAGTGTTCTTGGTCCTTAAGGTCGAAATTACCAGCTCTAAACTTAGTAAACTACTTGCAAACAATTCTTTTTTTCTAACTAAAGCACCTTCTCTGTAAACAGTACATATTTTATTTGCTTTGTTTTTGCTTTTCCGGTATTAGAAAAGCATTAAGTGTCTACAATGCACTTTTATCTTTTCCATCTTCAAAAGGGTACAAAAAAACTAACACAAATAAATTTATTTCAAGCAACTTTGTTTCTAAAGATACGTTGAAATATCGCCTTTAAGAATATGTAAAAAATCATACATTTTCAATAACTTTGACATATTCAGACATGTTTCAATACCATCTAGTAAAAATCGGCACATATTTTCCGGATAACCGAATATAATACATATATATTTTCCTTTTATTTCTGCTTACCTGTTAATAAGTATTATATATATGTACACATAATACCCGGTTATTCCTGGTATGTTCCCCGGGTTAAATCGCCAAACTTTAGACATCAATTTAGAATCGTAAAATGTTTGTAAATGCTTTTTTCAAAAGATATTTACCACTAAAGTTGTAGGACTTAGTAACTTATGTTATCGAAATAATTCAGATTTATTACGTACAGTAGCGAGCATATAAATAGGGAAACAATTTTGTCAATATTTAGCAAAATATAGGTTTGTGTTTATAACTTTTTTGCCTTTTCCTTCTTTGGCCTTTGATTACTCGTATTCTAAGCTAAGTTTTAAGAACACACTTCGCAAATCTTTGTTTACATACTGTCAGTTGAACTTCAGCTCTGTAAGTGGCAGCATTATTAGCGAGCAGCTAAATAAGGAAATCACAGTTCTTCATTCCCAGCGAGTATTTCGGTAAGAATCTTTGAATATTATGTACAGATGCGCTAAATGGTTATAAATAATAATGGGAAATATCAGTTTTTCTTCATATAGAAATGGTCCTGGACGCCACATTACGCCGGCAGAGCGTTTTGAAATTTTCTGTTTACGAAATGAAAATTAACGATTCGTGAAATTTCTAATCGTCTTAGAATTTCAATTAATGCCGTCCATCAAGCATTAAAGCACATAAGAGTAAACGGAAGTGAAAATGACACATTGCGTAAGGAACGACCACGAAAAACAACTCCACGATTAGACAGGACAATATACTGTCTCTGTTAGAAACAGATCGATTTCAAACTGCAGTTGATATTCTTTGCAAAATTTTGATTTGAATGAACACACAAAATTAGTGTACACACTGTTCGACGACGTTTAGCCGAATTCGGATTAAAGGTCACGTGGCACGCAAGAAACCATTTATAAGCCAGAAAAATCGTAAAGCAAGATTAGCTTTTCGCCAACGAACTTTCTCTGATCAAGAAATCAGTGGTCCAGAGTAATATTTACAGATGAATCCAAATTCAACTTGAATCGGATGGAAGAACTTATGTAAGACGAAGAATAGGTGAGGAATTTAACCCGAAGTGCATAAGATCGACAATTAAAGGGAGAGTTCTGTTATGGTCTGGGCTGGAATGACTATAAACGGTTCTGGTCCAATTTGCCGTATAAATGGCATTATGGATCAGCATCAATATGTTGGATATTTTGGACAAAAATTTAATACCCTTTGCTAAAGAAAAGTTACCAGAGGACTGGATATTTCAAGCAATGATCCTAAACACACGTCTAGGAAGGCTAAACGATTTTAGAGGAAACATAATGTTAACGTTATGCATTGGTCGGCACAATCACCCCATTCAACATCATCTATGTAGAGAAGGAAATTAAAATGGTAAAACCTTCCCAATTTAAATAAATAATTTCTACGCTGTAATCAAAATGCATGGAAAAAACATCATCCGGACTGATGCATCACACCTTATTAATTCTATGCCTCGTCGCTGTGTTGAAGTGATAAAAATAAAGGTGGTCCAACAAAATATTAATTAACTAGTTATCAATATGTTGTATAAGCAAGGAAATTTATATTTAAAAAATAAAATAAGCTACTTTTTGAACAAAATTGGTGTTTCCCCTATTTAACTGTTCGTCCAATATTCCTCATTTTCAACAACGCATTTTTTTGTTAAAAATCAAACAATGTTAATTATAAACTATACTTATAAAATGAAGTTGAGGAATCGTACTTTCAATATATACAAACAGAATAGGAGAAATATTAGTGTTACCATTAGGACACTGCATGAAAAATGAAAAAATACTTTTTCCTATTTATATGCGCGCGCCACTATGTGTTACTAAAGGTTGTATTTATTACTAAAAATAATTGTAATTATTATATATGTTGCTTAAAATGATTACCTTCAGCTTTGGAAATAAACATTAATCTCAGAATTAAAGATATATAATAATAAAAAGAAGATATTTATTAAAGATATATATAAAAGAAGATATTTATTAAAGATATATATAATGAAAGAAGTATTTTCTTTCAGAGGAAAAATTTGTTTGTTTTAAGGTCCTAAATTCATATCTAGTTTAAGATTTAACCTGGGACACCCTGTATATATGTGTATATGTATATCACACAAAAATTTATACAAAAAATACAAAAATTATGCAAAAAAATTGGAAACCAGTAATAACTAATCACGATTGGTTCTTAACGTATCGTTCGTGGGATGATGGATTTATGAGAATACCTGAATTTGAGTTTGTATAATGTATTCACGTTGTATTTCTGGTATCTTTAGCGATTGAAACACGTCAGACCCCTAACATTTTGATAAAAACAATAAAAAAGTTGTAAATAAATTTTTCAACACATCTTAGCTATACTATAGCATCCAAGCTATACTATAGCATCCAAGTAACAAAATTTTTGATTCAAATATGTTATTTTGGAAACGTTAAAATTAAAATGCAGATAATTTTTCATAAAACATGAACAATTCAGAAAATCTCAAAAATCTGTCAATACCATTATAAATTTACTTTTATGCGTTGCTTATAACTATAAGCACTTATAGCTATAAGCATTGACCTCATGAACAGGCACACCAGGAAAAACAGACTAATTACAAAAACAATTTCGTACGAATACAATCAGCGTGTCCATTTAAGGACAGAACTGGTAGATGGGAGAACGTCAACGTCAATTTACCATCAGAGATTTTTGTCAGAAATTTTCATACCTTTGCTGGTGTTTAATTTTAATGAATTGTTGTAGTTAATTCAATAGATTTATAGAATGGATATAATAAAAAGATTGCAGAAGATTGAAGATCGTTGTTTAGATAAAATGTTCAAGCAGGAACTCTGAGCGATTGATTGTTTTGTTTAAGTGCGATATTAAAAGGAACAACTGCAAACACTTGATTGTCTTGTTTAAAATAGAACATTGAAATAATAACTGTTTTTTGCGAACGATTATTTTTTTAAAAAGTTGGAGGAAAAAACTGATCAAAAAAATTACTTAATTATCTCATCAGAGCCTGATTTCGAAATTCTTCTACATGTTGATTGCCTCCTTTATTAACAGTAAGAAGAGATCAATCAGTATATTGAGTAAGTCTTACCCACGCCCTTTCACGCTCTGATTTGATAGGTGTTGAAACGATGAAAAACATACATCGATTTCTAGGTTCATGATGCATGTTACAATGTGCATATGTAGTTTGACCTGCATCGGTCAATCAGTATTAGAAGCAATTGTCATCGATGCAGGAACAAAGAAAGTCCGTTTCAAATTTTGCTATCCTCGCCGTCGTAATGCACAGTGGGCTGGATCGGCGGGCAAATATTGCAATGAAATTTGATATAAATATTTATAAAAAATATTCCTTTTCAATGATATGCAATATAATATATTTCATGTTTGTTCAATCACTATTTCATTAATTTCATTAAACAAATTTGACAAATTGTTTTTTCATAGTCTATATTTTTTTTTCATAGTCTATATTTTTTGAACTAATTTAATTTTTAAACAATCATATATAGATAAAAATTTAATTTTTAAATTATGAGCAAAATCGAATAATATTGAATATACACAAAAAGCTTTATAATTTAAATTTATAAATGAATGAAAAAATGCTATAAATAAAAAAAAGTCTTGTTACCCTTTTTAAAAAAAGTCTGAGAAGTTGTGGAGCGGGGAATATGTTAAGACGAATCAGGAAGTATAAGGAAAAATGTCTCATTGTCACCCACGAAAGTAACTTGGGAATGGCAGTTTTCGGAAATGATCCCATTTTCTTCTGAAACTGTCCCATTATTTGAAAATTCATACTTCGGATATGCACGTATTTATGATATGGCAATCCGCAATATGATGCGAAAAAAATTCATCGAGACTGACTAAATTTATAGGGCGTCTGGTTTGGAATTTTATAAAAAGAAAATATCGCCTATACCTAGTTCTACTACTGAGTTCTACGCACAAATGTTTTAGAAATTTCTAATATGACATGCTGAGTTTTGAAGCACATCTATATCATAAGAGTTACGTACTGTTAACACATCAAGAAAGAGTAGTTATCTTTAATGTATTGTAAAAAAAATTCAGGACAAAAAATTAAATACGATTGTCAGGACATTTTAAAAGAAAAGGGACCAAATTATATGGTAAAAACCGATACTTTTAAAATGTTTACCTTTTATGTGCTTATTTCAAATAGAATTATTATTATATTTCATTAATTTCATTTTCAAGATTAGTGGATATTTAAAAATCGATATAAATTGAAAAAAATATTAAATGAAAAGTTGATTCTTTATTGCAAAATGTCGCGAGAATTTTCAATCCGGCCCACTGTGGTCGTGACAATTTGCCATTTGTTTTTGAATTCTATACAGTATGTTGAAGTCTTTCTAGCTCCAACGAATGTCGAAGCCGTGTCTACCTGAAGATCTTATTATGTACAAAACCATCTGTATAATATCTAGACAATATCATAATACCTAATTCGTCCAAGGCAACTTGGGGAAACAATCGAAATACCTAGTTCTACTTAAATAATTGAAGTTATTTTGCTGAAGCCACTTACAAATTTTCCTACAAAAGGACGGCAAAAAATAATCTCACCCTCACTGCTTCAAGTGGCAGGTCTGATGCAAGAATTAGAATCTTGATATAGTTGGTGAACTGAGATTCTGAGCGAAAATCCGGAAGAATCTCTTACTTAAAATAAACAGACAACTTAGACGGAATGAAGACAGATAGAGAATTTTGGGAAAGAGTTTATAAAGTTGGGAGCAGTTTATGGAATAATATAACAGAAACAAGATCAGATGATCGATTTAATACTGTATATAATACTGCAGGAAAAAAATCGAATTTGATTTGAAATGTTTAAACTGACATCAATTAATTATTGCAGAGAAAATAATTATAGATATGGTTTATTATGGAAAACTTGAAAATGAAAATTCAACAATAGTATTAAACAATAGTCGTTAAAATATTCCTGTACAATACATCTCTCATATAATGCAGTTCTTCAATATAATCCATTCAATCTAATACTGTAATATTTATTAAATTCAAATACAAAGACATCTGTATAATTTTTTTTCATTATTTGTCTATGTGTTTATATATATGTATGTTTTTATATGTTATGTAATGTTCTGTAACATTTTGTCTGTATAAAATGTTTAAAATAAAAATTTAATTTTTACCTTTTAAATATTCTTCTTTTTTAATTTTTAATTAATAATTAATTTTTAATTTTTAAATAATAATTTTTATACAAATAAGAATCTTTAATTCTTAAATAGCAATACACACTTCAGGAATTATTTTGCTCGATAATTAAGTACTAAATTGCAGTACTAAATTTTAAATCTTTCCTGTAGCTAAAAACCTCAGTGTTGCAGATAGTCTGTATTTCTCATAACTGTATTTCGTTTTTCAATTTTTGGGTGAACTTTATTCAACAAACAATAAAAAAGCAGAGTCATCCATAAACAGATCATTTCTATAGTCACTAGGTTCGTTCGTTTTCAACTCCTTTAGTAATGCCGAATTGGAAAATCTGTTTCTTTTAATTAATGATTTTTTTTCCCATTTGCCCTCCTAGAGCAATATAAGCAATATATTAGTAATATATGCAATAATAGGGTAATATTGGAGCTGGAAAATAATCCGACATTTTAAAAACACATGTTCGCGTCACACGAAAAACTGAAGAATTGATAATGTGGAGGCAAATTGATTCTGATGCAAGTTTCATGAAACCTAGAAGTCAATGCATATGTACATCGCCGCATGTTTCAACGTGTGGGGGATCTTTACCTGCACGACGAAAGAGTCACAAAATTTCGTAGATATTGGACTCGTGTGACTTGAGATGATTGAGTTTATTCCTAGTTGTAGAACGATTTAACTGTGACGGGCTATTTTAGAATACTTACGACTTGAAAACTTATAAAATAAACAAATCATTATTAAATTAAATTTAATAAAAGTAAATATTGTAAATATTGTAAAAAAAAAAAATTTTTTAACTGTGGCAAATCCTTGTTGTAAAGAAGTACAAAATTTTAGAAAAAAAAACTGCATCCATTAGCTTACTGAATTTACTTTCGTACTAAATTAGCTTTTTTTGCTAAGACCGAATAGCGATATAAAACCCAATGAAATAAAAAAATAAAGATATAAATGATATAATTAAATTAAATTAAATGACAATTAAATTAAATGAGTCAATTTTTTGACATTATTTTTTTACAAGTTGTCTTTCAAACTAAATTGAACACCTGCAAAAACAAATGCTTCAGAACATATCATAGAAGTTTCTTAAAAAGACATAGCGAGAAGCATATCCGGATACTTTAACAAAACTTTATTAGAGTTTTGTTTGTTCAACTGACTTATTCAACTGATTTGTGCTATAGTTACCTGAGCAAAATCTATTGTAATAAAGAACAATTTGCTCATAAAATCATTATTTGCTTTAAGAAAAAAGATAAATAATTATAATAATAAATATAAGATTAGTAATCTATATATTACTGCTACAATGTATATAATAGAAAGTTCATACAATATTATAGGAATTTTGGTATAAAAGGATGTTTATTTAAAGTTAGAAATTTTATTTAACGATGACTACAAGATTAACACTCACTATGTTCTCTTCATACTCGCTATGTCTACACACTGAGTTACTCACTCACTAGATCTCGCTATCTCTTCACTCACTGAAAACTCACAACTCTCTCTGTTTTCGATCTCATGACTCGCAACTCTCTGCGCGATTCCTCATCTGCATGAAACATTTGTCGTTCACACACATGCACACAAACACAACTGTACCTAATATTTCAAGTGCTACACCTGGAAGGCTAGAGTAACCATTCCCAGGTCCCAGGTCTAACTTTCGCTATGTTCTGCTACACAGATGACACGCAGGCGACGTTAGGTACTAGAGAAAGTTCCAGACTTTTTCTCGGAATTCCCCATCGTACAATATTATTTATCAAATCTATTTTTCTACTCGCTTCTTTATACTATTTTTAATTACAATTATTATGCCTTAATATATTAATAAGTAATATCGATACTACATTCGGCCGAATGCCAATAACTTGTCCGAGAACAACTTCTTCAAAAGAACAAAGCTTCAAAATATTTACAAGAAATAGCAAACTTAAAGATATAGTTTTTTGTTGGTAATACTTGTGTATGTAATAACCTAGACACGTTTATAATAAGAAGAATAAGTGGGAACTCATCAATGTTTATAGCAAAATACATCAGTGACAACATCAATATTTTCTTAAATAAATCTTATGGAAATTTCATCCGATTTCTTCAATTCATTACTCTCTTTAAAACATGCTAGCCTTGATAGCAATCCTTACCTTCCAGACGAGATAAATAATTCATCGCTTCTTTATTTAGTTCAAATAGGAAAATTTAAATAGTAATAAAATTTTATTGGATATCGAGCCACGATAAATGTTAAATATATGTACAAAGTAATGAGAGTGCGAATGGATTGGTCGATCCTAAGAAGATCATTTATGATCAGTGAGAACTAGTTTAAGAGTGTCAACTATTTTGAACACTTTCACAATGATAGAACAAATCATGGTAAGTTGATAGAAATATATATCGTGAAATTGTATTGTTAATTAACAGATGTAGCTCTGGACTGTTCGTTGAATTCAATATTGGCCAGCTAAGTTTTAAAAACTGTGCGACAGGAACTTCACCAATTTTTTTTAAGGATAAGAGAGTACTTTAACATTATTTCATTAGTTAGTCGCATAAATGAATTTTTTTTTTTTTAAATCGAATGTATCATCAGTATACCTGTACACCGCCTACACTGTTGTATTTACACTGACTATATTATTACCATAAGATTTTTAATAAAAATTCGCTAATCATAGTAATTATCTGCAGTCAATACATCTATAATCTACGTCAATACATTGAGAGTCATTAAATTTTAACTCAACTAATTCTCTCTTTCCAAATCGTCTGTTTGCAAACAAAGATCTAACTTATCTCAGTTTTATAAATTTGTACTTAGAATCAGTACTTAGAAATACGTCCAATTAACGTATATACAGTCCGCGACAAGAAAAATATTTTGTAATTTATTAAATAATAATTAATAAAAACACCCAGTGTTCTCATTTTATCTGTAACAAAAGAATCCTGAAAAATCGGTGCGAAAAATTAATAACACACTATTTTCAAAAATCAGTTTCTGTTCATATTTACCAAGAAAAATCAATATTTAATATTTTGTAGAAGCTTCAGACTTTTTTATAATTGCAATCATTCCCCTTGGAAGAGATTTATAAAGCTTTTTAATTCGTTTTTTTTATTTTTTTCCCATTCCACTAAAATATATTCTTTTAATTCATTTATGTTACTGAACTGTCTTCCCTTCGTTCTTGCAAAATCTTCCCATAGGTTTTCTATTATGTTCATGTCTGGAGAATGAACTGGCTATTCCAAAAGTAGAATATTATTAGCTTCAAAATATGACTTTACTATTTTTGCAGTATGAACCGTCGCATTACCTTGTTGAAATATGAACCCGAATATTCTTATAGCATATCTTTAAATTTGTTTACTAATTAGTTCTAAATAGTTTTTGGCATTCATTTTACAAAATAAACTCAAATAAACTTTATATCTTCCATAGTAGCCAATACCAGCCCATATCATTATACCTCCGCCACCCATCTGACGACGGCTCAAAAATTTTGTATCTGTTCGCAAGTCACGATAATAGTAATTCCGTCAGGACCATTAAATTTCTTCTCATCACTAAATAATACTCTTTTCCATTTTTTAGTCCAATGCACATGTTCTACAGCAAATTCCAATCTTGCCTTTTTATGTACCTCTGTTAAAGAAGGTTTCTTTGCAATTTCTTTCGCTGCAAATCTTTACATTATTGCAAGACACGTTGCACGTTTCTAATATTCATTTTTATCCCATAAGCTTCAGCAATCTGCCTTACAGTCAGCGATGCATTTGATGCTGCTCTTATAATGGCATGTTTCTTGCGTGTTGTGAGAGCTGCATGTCGTCTAGGATGTTTTGTTTTCCCGTAACTTTTTGGATTTCTAAATAAATGGTAACTTTCCAACTATTAATAGCTCTTACAGAGAAATTTTCTCGTGATAATAACAAAACTGTTTATATTTCACTATCTGTTAGCTTTTTACCACGACCCATTTTTTACAAATACTTTACGATATAATATTGTAAACGATAATTGATAGTCACTTGCCCGTATTCAACTTAGAAGTGAAAATATGCGACGTGTGCTATTATTTTGTCGGACTGATCTTACGAAAAGTAATACAACAACGATTCCAAGAATTAAGAGGCAATGTTTACATGCCGGCATCACGTTATTAGACATATAAACTGAAGAAGTGTACGAGTAGGAATATACATTGTATCAGCACGACGGTGAATCTTGAAGACTGCTGCCTGCTTCGCTGATGTTCTCTCGTTTGGCCTTTTACAGCCGTCGGAGAGATATTACGAATGCCGGTTTTAGGTTTTTAAGACTTATATTTGGTATAAAGTTATACAATTGTTACTGTGATGTGTAAGACGTGTCTCGTACGAACTGATTGACTCGATTGACTCTAGCCGACTGTCTCTCGCGTGTTAGGAGACGGAACTTTTATTGTATAACGAAATGTATCTACGTGACTTTTTTTGCGCTAGTCACGACGCCCGTTGTTTATCCTTTAAGAGACGTTTTTAGAATACTCTAACTCTGCCTCTTAGGGTAAGATAAAGGTCCCATAGATAGGTACGTGCCAGGGCATCTGGCACTTCTCTGCAGGTTAGAGTCTTCCAAGAACCTAGCCTGAGTATCCTGTTCTGATCCAGAACATACATATTTCTATGTTCGTTCATGAATTTTACAAAATTTACAGGATGTGCTATTTTTTTTCGCGGACTGTACATTGCGCACATGTATTAGTATAGAATATTAACGAATAGATTAAAGTTGTTTAAAGTGAACAATTCTTAGATTCTTGTTCCATGAACATTACAGAATCAATTGGTCTTAGGAACTTTTTCTTCTTTAATTCATACTGTCCGCCGATCCTTATCTGTTCTTATGTAACTTATCCTTTTCTGACTTCCAGGACTTCTTGCCATAAATTTAAATTCAACAATAGGAACTTAGTTCATCTATGATTTCAATTTCATCAATTGAGATTTTGTTCTATATTTCCTCTCTTTAAATGAAACTGTATTCTCAGTCTTTTTATATTTAAGAGATTTGATTTTCCAAATCAAATTTAAGAAATCAGTTCATCAAATGTTTTATGAATGACCGGGACTATTTTGTCAGTTAGAACTAAATACAAAATCTTAATCAAACAATAATATATTTAGATGACAAATACATCTAAATATAAATACATATCGATCACTGAAAATAACATTGATAACAACATTTTAGACACTTGAATATCATTGGAGAATCTACTATCTACTATGTCATTCAACAATACATTTACTCTGCTTTTGATATAATTAATTTCTTTACAGATCATTTCATGTCCATCTATTGTTTTAATACTATATATATATATATATGATAAAATGAACCATTTGATCGCTTAATTTGTACAGATTTAATTGACTTAATTTGTACAGATATGAATATTAAAGAAATATTAAAGAATATTAAATTAAAGATTATCATACTAGTTCATAAATCGGATAATAGATCTATTAAATATCAAACAAAATTAGATATGTTAGATATATCAATATTACAGATCGATCTCCATCATTAACATCAGGGGTCGGCAAACTATGGCCCGCGGGCAAAATCCAGTCCACCGCCTGTTTTCATCCGGCCCACAGGTTAGAACTGTCTTTGACATGAAAAATTAAAATAAATCAAATTACTGTAATACGATATTCGTGACGCATATTCACAGTCTGTTCGTGCCGTAGAACAAGTGTTACCAGTCTTTCAATTTTGCTTTAACGACGCACGTGGTACTGTTTGTCACGATGCTCTGCGATTTTGTTCTATTCATTTTTTTTTTTTTTTATTTATTACCCGCTGTTCTGGAGCAGAACAAAAGCTTCCGAATCAGTCAGTCAAGTTAAAAAATCAATCATAAAACCCCAATAGCTACTAAGGTATTTAGTTTATGGACTGCTTAAAAAACGACCATGCCGAGAACTTGCAATTTATCGTGTTGTTGTCCCATCTAATTGCACTTTTTCTTGCATTAGAGAGGGAGGTAGGATTTGGAAGGGATCGGTATGGTTAAAACAATGACTAAGCCTAAATAAAATATTTTGACTGGAATCAAACTTTCTGTGTGTCAAGGCAGTCTTGCACCAGCAGAGCAACACGAAACATTTTGTTCGATCTTACCGAATGACCACAATGAGGGCCAGACTGTGATGAGTAAAACAAATTCATTGTGTCAGGGATAATAACTTTCAAATTTATAATTTTCTCCACGGCATGGATTTCCCATGATTGTACTTTCATTCATCAATTCCAAGGCTCAATAAGTTTCCTTATCTCAACTGTCCTCGCCATAAATAAATGTAAAACATTGCAAGGGACGCATCCTAGACTCACAAAGTGTAAATATTAACTTACACGACTTCGCTTAACGACACATCTTGTCTCAATTAGCTTATCTCCCTAATATTAGTAACCGGAGAAAACACAATAGAATTTACGTCTATATAAGACCACACACAAGGCAGTTCATCAGTAGTTTTTAGTAATCCAGTAGAGTAGTCAGTAGATTTCAGGAGTCCACACGAGTGTCTACATCCAGTATACTCAGCACACTTAGTCTTCTCACAGCACTCTTACGTGCATCAACTTACTATCTTACTTATTCAATCTTACACTAATCAAACTTCTTGCGGAAATAAAACGCCGAATGAGGATATCCCAAATTAGGATCTAACCCAATTCTATAAATATCTTCCGGAAGATAAATACGGTCAATTAAAATCATATGCTTAGAGATTTGTATCTGTATTTGGGAGTAGTTACCAATAAGAAAGGACTTTTCCGAAAATGAAGTATGTAAAATCGCAATACAGATCATTATTAACAGATAACCATTTGCAAACAACTTTGCAAATAGGAAGTACTAAAGTACTTTGAACTCCAGTATGATAAAATATTATCTCAGAGAAAACAATTACATTCATCGTATTAGTACAAAATTTAATCTGTTCTATAAGTTTATTACTAAATGGAAATATTTTTTATTTGTTTTTTTTTGTAAGTATCAGCAAAATATATATAAATATTATGTGAAAATATCACATCTTAATAAAATAATTGTGAATCTATTTTTTTTTTTTGTTGCTTTATGAGTAGAATTATTGTCGTTCGACAGTCTTAGGATCTAGCTACGGTGAGTTTAAGCAAAATTTATTAAATACTCTAATAAAGAAAAAAATTATACAAGGATTAGAATGCCGACAAAAGGTTGACCACTCCAGTAAGCAATTACACATCTAAAGTGTAAGTACCTTCGAGTTTGCTACTTCCGAGTTTGGCCCGCCGAGCCAAAAATTTCTACGATCTGGATTTTTTCCAAAAAAAGTTTGCCGACCACTGATTAACATCATAGTAAAAATTTTCGAAATCATTGTTTCTAGGAAGTTGTTGTACTATCTACTTTATCACATTTCTTTTAAACAATATAGTTTTATTTCTGGTCGAATTCAATAAAAATTCAACAATATTATATTTTATGTAGTTTCATTTATTAGGCCAGCAAATAAAAAACAACATGATTTACAGACAATGTGATTTATACAGATTTTAAGAGATTTCAAGAATCACTGAATCTTGATTAATAAGTTACATGGACTTATGCTAGGTGTCCATTTGAGAGTTTCTCGCGAGAGTTCTCTCGAGAGTACTCTCAAGTGTTGTGTCCATTTGACAGCAGCTTTGAGAATTTTCTCCGAGACGCTTACTATCCGATAGAACTCTCAAAACCGTGTCCATTTGAAAGTTCATTATCTCTGGTCTTACTCACTGTGGTTAGTAGTAGTAGTAACAGTAATGTGTAGTTTAGTTCGAAACACGAATGTGAACAGTGACATCGCTATCATGGAGGTGCAAAAAATTTGTGCCCTCATAGTTGCCCATAATATTTGAAGAAAAAAGAAAAATCAACATAAAAAGAAGAGTTCAATAATTAAAATTATTATATAATATTTAAAATTAAAATAATTTAAATTATTATATAATATTTAATTATGTTAAATATTATATAATATTATATAATATTTATATAATATCTATATTTATATATATTTAAATTATTATATGAGCGAGGTCGGTCCCTTTACAATTTCCTATGTTCCTAGAATGCATCCACGCAATATGTTTTTTATTTGTTTGTGTCGAGAACAATGAAGTAGAAAGAAACGAAAAACATGAAAATACAGTCAAGGGAAATCCTTGCTGTGGAGGAAATAATAAATGTGAAAGTTTTTATTCTTGGCTCAATATTTTTCGCATCACAGTTTGGCCCCCGCTGTGTTCGGTGAGACCGAACAATTTCTGCTCTCGAGAGAGTACTCTCAAAACTTCGAATTCTGAGATCAACTCTCCAAGAGCAGTATATTGTGTCTATTTGTGAACAAGTTGCGACACATCGTCTCTCAGATAGTTGAGCGATGCTCTCGGACAATAACTCTCAAAACAATATCCATTTGCGAGAAATACTCTCGAGAGCAACTCGCGACAGTTTTATTCTCCAGTGGACACCTAGCGTTAGTTTCGTAGACAATCTGTTTAGGTCCAAGATATGAGTTCTGAGTATCTCCAGTACCAAGAGAGTTCCCACCTTATCTTTTTCATTAACAATTCTTAAATTTTTTAAGATTGTTACTAATATATCTGATGCTATTGATCTTCAGAACAATATTTTTATTTTGGAACGGCGTTTCATCAATAACATAAAATTAAACATAAAAGTGATCATTGATATATAGGTATAAGTTAAATGACGGTGGATTGATAGCCACCACTTTAATCTATGATCTGGATATTACATACATATAATAATACATAGTTTTTCAAGGAACATATGTATCCACATAGCTATTGTATTTAGCAAAGCCTTAGGATTTATTACTAGATTTGGTTAGCAATCAAGAACCCAGAAACTTTAATCAGATTGTATTTTATCTTGGTTGTATCACATCTTAAATATGTTCCGGTTATATAGTCACCGCAAACTAAAAAATGTGGTAATATTTTTGAAAAAGTATAGCATAAATTCTTAAAATTTCTGTTGTGTAAATGCAATACAACCTTGTTTTCTAATGACCATAATTATGAGCCGATAATGGATTGTCTTACATTTTATTCACTTGAAAAGAGAAGAAACATGCATGGCCTTATCTTTCTAAATGATAAAGTGAAATAAATGAATATAGTTATAGATAGAGTCATAGATGTAGACATATAAATATAGTTTCCTCATATAGTTTTCTCACTTGGATTTGATTGAACTGATTTCATTATAAGATCCTGTGGATTGGTCATTGAACATGATAATCACCTAGATTATTTTTTATGGCAATCGTCAATTTTAACTGATTTAATTATCTAATTGTACACGTTCTCTCTGTTATTGTTATCATTTGGGTATTGTATCAGAAACCGTTAAATATATATATGTATATACTTGTAAAAAGGTTAATAAATTAAAATGCACAGAATCTTTACTGTCTATTTCTCAACTGACATTACTTACAATACAAGAAATTACTGAATTTGTGAAAGTCATCAGTCTTATAGTTGAGAAAGTAAATAATTTGAAAATCTAAAAAGTCGTTTTTATATATGACGATTATTCTTATTTTGTTTGTTTTGACTTCTTTTTTAGTATTCATTGAAACGTATAAACGTTATAAAGCTTTTATTTGATGCGTTGATATGTTCTAATTTCATCGCCTTTTTCTATTATTATATACACTTAATTACTTCCAAAAATTACAGTAATTTCTTTTCTTTTTGAGGATTTTTATGAATCAAGAAATAGGCAAGCACTACACTCTGTACTAAATACTATCCACTACACTGAATTTATTACCATTCAAAAAGAAATTTGATAGAATTGATAGGTATGAAAATTACACTGTGTTTAGTACTGGGATAATTCTGTTATCGAATTTTATACACAATTATGAGTAAAACTGAACACATATAGATTTTTAATATTAATAATATTTTATTAAGTGCTTGCATGCAGAATACAAAAAAATTGTTTTGTAGAATGTTTAGATTTTTATGATCATCACTATTCTGACAAATATAAATTGTTTCGTGAAGTCAATTTTGCACTACAATTAATTTTAATAAGAAACTGTCAATAGTTTAAACTGTTATAACTTCGTTAAAAAAAATCATTTACTCATTTTAAAACGTAAAGCTTCTGTTTTCATTATGAATTCGTGTTAAAGAAAGTCACGTCTGGTGTCGATCTTGTTCCTTTGCGTATATATCCATTTGAGATTCGAAGAACAATCCACTGATGTGGGAATGATGAATATAATGACCTTGCTTGGAGTTTGTGTGTAATAAGCTTGATGGTTCGATTCTTGCTTGAATCAAAGGTGTTCTACAAAGATTGATCTCGTTTCCCTCTTTGGACTGATGATATACAAGGTGAACAGCAACTAGAGTTGTGAATGACTCCTGAACTAACTCAACTTCTGATCTAACATTTTTGTGACTTGACGATCCTGAACAAGATGTGCTTGAATGTACTTGGTTGCGTTTTTATGATGACGGTGAAGATGGAGGTGCCGTTTGTGTAAATAGCTAAGTGGAAATTTTGAGTGTATGTAAATTATGAATAACAGGAGGCCAAGTATGGAACCTTGCAGTATATCCGCAATGACGCTTTTGGTGGTTGAGAGAGTAACGTTTACTGAGACATAAAAAGTTCTGTTTTGCAAGTAATTAGTTATCAGTTTAAGGAAAGGACATGGGGTATTTATTCTTTGCAGTTTCACTATAAGGGCGTTGTGCCAGATTGTATCGAAGGCTCCTTCTAAATTTAGGAGGATAAGTTGTGTTACTCTATTTTTATTTATCTCCAGCTTAATGTGTTCCATAACTCGCTATAGCTGCTGGATGCATGAATGATTTTTTCTGAAACCAAACTGCTGGAGAATGATTCTGTTCTTGTTGTTAACATGGATTAATAAATAGGCGATGATAATTTTTTCAAATAATTTGCTGATGGTATTTAGGAAATTGATTGCTCTGTAGCTTTCAATGGCTGTTGTTGCGGCTTTTCCTTGCTTGAAGATTGGGATTATCTTGGCGGTTATGTATAAGGCAGACTGTGAAGATGTGTTTATTTGACGACACATGATCGTGCGCCTGGCAGCGGAAACACTGAATCATTGGTTTATGGGATACATATTTCTTCCAGTATATTTTGATATCTTCGATGAATCTCATATGATTTACTTCTGTAAGTGTGATTCCGGGTGCGAATGTTTGGTGAGTCGGTATTTCAGCACAGTTTATGGGATTTAAGCCCTAATATGTAATGTTTTCACATATTCTAGTTGGCACGATTAAGGTTTTCCCGTAGGTGACCGTGTAGGTGTGAAATTCAATGTTATCACTGATGCAGATGGCCTTGAATTTAGTAAAATCTTTGATGTCAGCAAACAGTATTTTAACACATTAAAAACCGGATATTTTTTTGCAATCAAAACCGGTAAATAAGCAAAAAAACATGAAGGCATCGAGTAATTTAAATTTAATATATTGACTATGTGATATAAATAGTCCTAAATAGACAAAGTAGATACAATATATCAAGGCAGGTGGCATCTAAAGACAGCGTGTGGAAAACACGAGTTATCTCGTGATTCGTCACGATGTAACAGATCACGTGCGAAACACGAGCAAATTCGTGATCCGTCCGCAATGTATTAAGTTTGTCAGATGTAAATTTGGTTTGAAATGCATTCTGATGTATTGATTTAAGTGCGTCAATGAGTTTGGTCTATTTTACCGTGACTGTATATCGGTGGAGGTTTAACGTTTCGTTTTTTAGCGAGAAGTTTGTATTTGTTCACGTTTGAAATGTCATTTTTTGATGCCGTGTTTTGGAGGCCTGAGTTTAACTCATTTATGAGACAATCAGCGAAAACGCTAAACCTGTTAGAGATAGCTGAGATGACATGTTAGAGATAGCTGAGATGACATGTTCCATACCCTTCTGCATATTTGCGACAGGAGGTGAATCTAATAAAAATATGGCCCTTATTTTGAGATGGTAACTTTAAATTGTTTTTCTGTGGCTTTTTTTTTAGCCACCGTCCATGTGAATGCTTTGCCTGCAGGTGCGCAGTCCAGACTGTTGCGACTATGTTGTTCGTGGTGATGTCCATATGTTTTTCTTCGGATGTGGGTACTTTGATTCTCACTTGGAGTCTTCATTTGATTTTTATTACGCACACACCTGTTCACTGATCATTATAAATCATTGAGATTATAAATAAAAGTCTTGTTCAACTTCTTTGTCGGAGGTTGATCAGGGAACTCATTGTGTGATCCTGACTTTGTTCTATGCCATATCGGCCTTATATAAGCCCTTATTATATCCTTCCCGATCACATGATTGGGAAGGTAATCTATTTTGGGCCAAAACATAACATCGGGCAAGATCAGTCTTATAAAGTAATTCTCGATACTGTCTAGGCATGCGTCCCTCACATTACGTTTTATACATCTATTGGCCTAGACTGTAGGGCCAATACCAGAAAGACGCGTTTTCTAAATCCACCCTTGGCTTTAACAATTTGTTTCTTCCCCTCCCTCCCTCCCCAAAGATATTTTAATAGTAGCAAATGAAAAAGTTCTTTTCTTTAAAAAAAAATTATAAAAATTCACATATGTAAAAGATTGAAAAATTTGAATTTTATTTATAACTAAATTCATTACGATCTTGAAGGCCAAAATTTTTTATTTTTTCAACAACCCCATTAAAACTTGCTGTACGATCATTTTACATCATTTTATTGAACTTTGAACATTAGAATTAAACAACAAAAATTTAATAAATTCAATAAATATTTCGTTATCTGGCCTTAATATTTAAAGCTTAATAAAATTGCAAAAAAAATCAATAAATTTTAAAGATTTTTATAAAGAGAAAATTTCAAAATTTTCAAAATCAGAGTAGATCAAGTTACGAAAAAATTTTTTTAATGTTTTTACAAATGTTTGAACTTTCCGTCTTATTTGCGATGTTTGGTATATCTTTGGACGAAGGGCGTGTTTAATTAGCAATTTTTATTGATGACAGTTGCTTCCAATTGTCAATATCTTTTTACATCACATATTTTATCGCAGAGATTTTAACTACCAGAACGCAAGCTCTTACCCTACTTTCTTGATCGCTAGTGCTACCTCCACTGCACCGATTTCTCCACTTGTTTGGTAGGGAAATCAACAGCTAAGAGAGTGAGACTCATGCACGGCGAGAAAACTTCAATATAATGGAGAATCGATGTAGTGGAGAGATTGATGTGTGAAGAGATCGATGCAATGGAAGAGATAGCGCTAGCGATCAAGAAAATAGAGGCAAGGACTCGAAGGCCGGTTGTTGGCCATCTTTATTCTATCGGATACTGATTTGTCTGAGTTTCTATTTGCAACATCAAATTATAAGTATACATTACGCACGTGACTTTTTAAGATTATATTATATGCTATTCTATTTCAGAACAAATTCGTCTCATTTTTACTTCTTCTTTTTTATAATCATGCAAACTTAAATTTGGACGCATAAATTATACTGACAAAATTGTAACTTAAACTTTTATTATACTTTAGTCTACTTCTTAAGATAATCAGTTTAGCTTGTTAAAAGATTAACGTAAAAATTAAAAAAAGATAGTACATATACGCTATTTTTAATTTCAACATAATGCATATATAATCATGTAATTGTAATAAATCAAATGATATAGGATTACATGCTTGGAATATATGAATTATAAAAAAAAAGATTAGCTTTCATATCTAATTATCCTGCTTTTATATTGTTAACTATTTTGGCTGTTTATTTATACTTAGAATTTGCGTTATGATATTATTGTAACATTATATGCAAACAATATTATATATATATATATATATATATCTTTATCATTCTATAAAATTTTATTAAAAATATATATTTTACTAAGCATCGTAATATTTTTGTATCTTGTGCAGGTGAAAAACTGCTGTCCAGTGAAAAATATACAATGTCAGAATATGCATTGAACGATTACTCTTGGCAAATGAATCTTACTGTCAATTTTTTGGAAAAAAAGGACTTTGGAGAATATGTTTGCTCGTCTGTGAACGCTCTTGGAAAAGCTGATGGTATCGTTCGTTTACAAGGTAATGTAAAAAATATAAATGTATTGCAGACTTTATAATACATCTTTTATTAATAATTGCTTGTCCGCGTCTACTTAAGACTTAACTCAGATGAACTATTTTAGAACCGCATTAAAACCACGAAACAATAATTACTTATAGGCAGTCCTGAATTACGAACTACTACTATATAACTTATGTGCTTCCTATCATCGATGATTGAGCACTTCCCGCTAAACAAAGTTTTCTCTTCAAAATTTATTTCTGATGTGCAATGTTTCCTCTTTAAAGTTTCTAGTGTGATTTTTTGTCACCAATACGTAATTTTTTATCATTTTGACAATTGAAAAGTGCTTCTAATTATTCATCTGAATTAGATCTAATTTGGTTGGTAAGAACAAAGATTCCTGATAAAAGAAAATTTGTAATAAGCGCATCAAGAAAAATTTTATTCACTTTCTATAATGTTATATATACCAATATATCTATTAGTTGTTGATGTATGCCTCTAAAAGAATAATAATTTCCTATTTTTCTCAATATGTAAATTAGAAATGATAATAGAAATAATTTATATATTAATTTATAAATTACTAAAAACCATTATATTTTTGGATTGTATAAGTGCTTTCACTAAAGGCATTTACAATGTCCTGATTTTTTAGACATTGTACTAGTCTAACTTTTTCGAAAAAAAGGTTGATCTCAGGAAGCATTCTCATATATGTATATGATCATATGTCTCGTTTGTTACATGCTAGTGATAGCTACAATATCTTTTGTATATTTTAAAAGTGGTCACTAAAATATTTTCATAATTATCATTAAAAATTTTGTGATAGCTTCATTATCAAGTAATCTTTAGATATTAGTTATAATAAAATCTTTCTTAAATATTCTCAGAATATTTTCAATAACATGTTTCGTTTTTTGACAGATACCGATATAACTTACGAATATGTCAATGTTCGATATTGAACTCGAGCACAGATGAGGTATATGATGTGACTCGAGACATAGATGACGTATATTGAAGTACCTCGTCTGTAATTGAGCTGATTTTATAGTCTTCGGTTTTTACAAAATTTTACTAGGTGGCTCTCTTCCTTGCATAAGAACCATTAAGTTGTTCCATGAAAGGAGCCAATAAATTGATACCAGTTTATTTGAAAAGTTTCCGGAAATTTTATACATCTTCCGATTGAACGTATATTTGTCTATGGAAATTTAGAATATGATCTATAATCAGGTCGTCAATGGCTGACTTAATGAATGTTAATTGTGATAGTTTAATATCCTTAGTATCATGATCTTTTTACTTTACCCACAAAAATTTCTATTTATGCATTTTTGATGAAATATATTGGAAAACAAGCAAACAAATGAAAAATATAACTATAATATCAATGTTATGAATATATTAATGCTCAATTGTGCTCAATCTTACGTAGATTATTATATGTAAAGAAAAAAAAAATTATTTCAGTCAGAAATAAAATTTTATTGGAAAGATTTTATTAGAAATTAATCTCTAGATAGAACATTTTTAAATTGAAACGAAATAAAAAAATTTTGTCAATTTTCTATTTGATGAAACTAGAAGAATATATTAATTGCAGTGTGTACACATATAATGTTTTCAATTTGTATAACACTCTTACATTATAATAGATACTAATCGTTAATTTAACAGATTCAATTAATATGACATGATTAGGTACTCATTACAACATGATTCGATTTATTTTGTAATCAATGGTCCAGTTTGAAGTTTGTAAACACTGATGTTGATTTTCATACAATGAAATGCAAAAAAACATGATACGAATCTAATATTTCTGGGCTCGATTATTGTTATCAATTGCCACTGCATATATTTAAATAGAGATGTTTTCTACACTGTCGAAGACTCAGTAAATATACAGAACGACTCATCGATTAAAATATGTTATCGGGCCTATGATTTAGAATAACTTTTTTCTATACATATTACCGTCTCTTGGCCTTAATCAAGAAATGAGGGAAACAAGAATTAAATTAAATTTTTAGTAGAAGCGTCCCTATAATCTTCTGATCAGTGAAACGCTGAAAGTGTTTCTACATTTTTTTCTCTTCACTAAAGAATGTTTAGTAAATTTATTACTAAAGCTAAAAGTCATTGTAAATGCTTGTAATCATAAAAGCATTTAATTTTGTCGACAGTCCATTCGAAACTTATATCGATTTGATTTTGGTTTCTACTGATTTTCATACTAATTTTGCAACAATATTAATATTTTCAAGATAACATTTCAAGTAAGATTTTTTTTTCATGATTTTATCATAAATATTTTAAGATTTTTTCATGATTTTCCTATCATTATGCATAATTTAAAAGAAGAAATAGTAATATGGTTGATTATCTTTAATGATTAAATGATTAAATTAATGCTCTAAATTTTTGCTTAAAATATAAGTAAACTAAGAAGATTATAATTAATGTAAGAGATTGCAGCCTCATTGAAATAGATTTAAGAATCCCTCTATTTAGTTGAGAATTGTATTGAATCTATTTTCCAGTTACAAAGTGAGAATTGGTTGAAAAGGTGTTTGTCACCCCTGTGCAAAAATATTTGTCACCTTTGACAATTTGATCAAAGAATTTTCACCATGATTTAATCCAGAGCGACTCTCTTTTTTCTTTTTTGTCGACCTTTTATAGCAAAGTTGGAAGCTAGCTGTAGCCAATCAGATCAATTTCCTTTCAAAAGAATGGGGTGGGAGATTTATGATTATTTATGGGTATTTAGACGCTCGTATACAGTTTACTCGAATGGGATACTGTTTGGCAAACATTGGAGCATGCGAGGGTTCAACAAGTAGAAACAAAAAAAAGATAATTTAGTTGAATTTGAGGTTAAATCTCATTAAAAAAAACATTTCTGTTTTTAATTTTTTTTTTTGTACATTCTAATACCGATGTATAGATGAATTTTAATCTCGAAAAACGAAATATAACGATTTTGAGTGTCGGAATCCACTGGTCTTCAAAAATTATGTACTGTTAAAATTTATTAATTTATTTATAGAGATATTGTAGCAGATTCGATTTTTCTTCGGCTTATGACACTATGTTATCAGTGTGTAACTAGCTAGACTATCTCATGTATTGAAGATAGACGACAAAGTGTTAGCTTTTATTAATATTATAAATATATATTATAAATATATATATTATACATATTATGAATATCATTGCTGAATGCGTTTAGTACATTCAAGTAAAATTGACCTAAACATTGGAAATCAATGAAATTGTGATAATAATAATTTTTCAAAGCTAATTTAATTTTTTATAAATTATTGTACTGTGTATGCGATATTTTTTATATGAACATACGGCACACTAATATACCGAATTGTGGAAATTGAATGTGCTATCAAAGAATCGTATTTAATTGTATTTAATCCAGTACCATTGCCTCCTAGTATTGTTATTGTAAAGAATTCATTATGGACCATTCTTCATACATTCAAATTGGGAAAACAAAATTAGGAGGAATTTTAAGGAAGTTCCCCAATTATTGTTTAGGTACTTAATTTATTAAAAAATAAAAAAAGTAGATATTATTGATTATAAACTCAAAATATTTTATTTATATTTTTACGTTATTTGAAAGATCGTTACGTTATTTGAAAGCGAAATTTGATAAACGATTTATTTATTTATTATGTATTCTGATAAATAATAAAATTTACTTGATTGTCAGATTAAAGTTACATAGTACATTAAAATTATCAAACTTTAAATGTGTCTAATTTTTAAACCAATGTATTCCGATAATCAAAACTATTGTATTTCTACTATTTATCAATTACCATCAGATAATATGAAAAATAAATTTTAATTATTATTCTTAAATGATGATCTAAAGTGAAAACCAAATTTAACATGTATTATGAAAATATAATAAACATGTACATAAATATTATTAAAATGTTATATTATCTGATAGTAATTGAATAGTATAATTATAATATAATATTATAAAACTATCAGATAATATATTATATTAAAAATTTGAACAAAAGTAATGTAAAGTAATGTAAAGTAAAGTAAAAATTTTTTGATAACATTAGTGATTAATAAATCAATAAAGTAAATTTCATATTTTATTAATAATTTTATTAAAATCTGCTATTTTTTACAAGATACGCACTCATTATTTATTTTTTAGGAAAACTTAAGAAAAACTTTCGTTGCTTTCGTACTAATAATAATTTTATGGCATCTTATAATAAAAAAGAATATATTATGACATCTTATAATAAAAAAAAAAATATATCATTTATCACTAAATATTTTTATTGCAAGTATGAAAAGAAGGAGAACAAAATTAGCAACAAAAGACCATAATATCATCCTCTCCTCTAATCGTAAATGTAGTCATTTTCGAATGATCTGAAAATAAATGTTACTTTAATACTAATATTAAAATTCTATCTTTTTTAATTATTTTAGCAAAAACAGTGAAATATTAATTGATTATATTCGTTATAATCTCTTTAAAATAAAATTAAAACCTTTTCTTTTAAAGATTTCTTTAAAAGATTCAAAATTATTTTAATATTTAAAAATTTAACTTGTATTGAAAATTTTAATAACGTAATTTTAATTTTTATTTAATATTCATCGATATTTAATATTCATAATTGATCTGATGATCATCTTGGTTTTTATGAAAAACCAGGACCACTCGAAAGGACCAAACCTCATTGATGAGACACAAAAAATATTTTATTCTACATTAATTATTTAAAAATGACGTGATACAACCATTGCTGTTATTAAAAATCTGTTTAGGAATCCATGGAGAAATCTAAACATTTGGGCCACTTTTTCCTTTTTCAAATAACAAACGTAGATACGCCAAATTCCTATGAGCAAAACATCTAAATGATATCTATTATCGAAAATTCAAAAGTAGCATATCACGCGATCGTATCGTAAACCTAGCAGTTTATTTCTAAAAATCAAATGTATATGTAATTATTTGATAAGTAGATGCTCGACACTTATACAGCAGATACTATTATATAATTTATAACTTTTCTTTTGGTTTAGAATTACATCTTGCTGCAAAAACAACTCCCAGCACTTTTGTGAAATTCACCGATCTGAAGCCTCGAAAAAACCTATGTCAAAAAGGAAAAAAAGAAGAGTAACAGTAACAACGGTAAAGAATACATATAGGTGGTTTTGACAAATTTTATTCTTCTGGAAACGACGACGATCTTAGTACTACAAAAATAATGGGTGGTAGTACTCTTCATTGAAAATCTCTCGTTTGAACAGAGAAGGCCATTGATACCGCCATCATTACCCTCCGCCTCTGGGTGAATATAAACACAGGAACAAATTCTAGGCATAATTTAATACCGATGTCTGTCTCGTTGTTCTTCTGCGGCAGAATAAAGTGGTAGTATTCGCTATTTTTTTCCAGACATAATTTAATACCGTTATTCATTTTAACTATGATATTCATTTCTTAAAATATGCATTCTTGTGAAAAAAATTTAACAACGAATTTCATGCAGATCAAAATTTAAAACGAATCGGGAATAACATAAAATAATAATTTTATCTGATTCATTTCTTATATAATACGATATTATAAAAACATGCTTATGTTAAAATAAAAAATGTGGTATTGCTTTTTTTACAATTGGTACATACAATGAAGAAAAATAATTTACATATAAATATACAAGCTTATTTATACTACTTAATAACATTAAATTTTTTAAGAATTTGCGTTTATCCTAGCATTATGATAAAAGAAACATGGAATAAACAATTTCAAACAATTTGAATAGAAGTTAATATTTTTTATATAGCAATTTTATACCGATTTGATAAATTTCATTGTATGATTAAAGGTACAAAAATTGTCTTTTTCAAATTTTTACATTTTTTTTTTTAACGATCTGAAAAATAATACTTATAAATAATTAAAAATCGCAAATTATTCGTATTACTTATTAATATTGAACTGTTCTCTCCAAAATATTATTAAATATTTTTGACCTATATGAAATAGATAAGAAATTATCTAATAAAATATGAATATATAATATGTAATAGAACAATAGTTGAAGTTATAATAACAGATATATGTTATATGTATACACATTCTCTTTCTGGTTATATTTATCTTCTTTATTAATATCAATTATTTGTATTTTCTGGATAATTAAGCTATCTAGTTAATAGTTAATTAAAGCAATTATTAATAACGAATTAAGCATATAAATAACGAATATAATTAATTTTTTTATAGTCAACAATGGAACAATTATATCGTATAAAAAAAGAGTAAAAATAAATAAAAAAAATTATATTTGGCATTATATATATCATTAAAAACACGCAAGAAATATTTATATTATGTTCACTGTACATGAAAAGCATTACATAATTCAAATACATTAATTGTCATTTTTTGAAAGTTTAATTATCCAAGATTAATAAAAATAAATAAGGAAAAATATTTTTCTTGTGATTTATATATTTTATTAACATATTATAATTCTTTTACTCAATTTATTCAAATACAGTTATTTTTTAATATATTTATTTCTTTTTATTAAAATATTTATTTCTTTTGTTAAAATATTTATTATTTTTTAAAAATTATACTTAAGAAAAAAATCACAATATTGAAATAGAATTTTTAATTTTTCATTTAAAATGTACTATATTTTTTTATCTTGTAAATAATAATTTAAAAACAAAATAATATTACTTAATGTTAAAAAATATTAATTATTTTATTCGTTAATTATTCTACAACATACTGAAACTAAATGAATAATTATCTTTAATTTTTAATATAAAATTTCTTAATATGAAATTAATATTTTTTTCATTCACTTAATTCTCTAATACTTTATCGGAATTATTTTTAAAAAGTATACATTTTTAATATTCACATATTATTTATATCGGAACTATATAAATTTAAATTTATCTTTATCTACAAAATTTTAAATTATTTTATCTTCGCTACATTTATTGTAAATAAATTATACGGTAATTATATTACTTTCTTCTTCACATAATTACCGTAAATATGTGTACATACATATGTATATTATATATTACATAATGCTATTACAGATCGATTTATGTTAATATATTTAGAAATAATTAGCTATATTTACAGCAAATAAATGCATTAAAAATTCATCATCCAATTTGATATTAAGATATTGTTATAAATGCCATTAATATCGAATAATTTCACAAATGATATTATTTAAATTGAATTAATATACTTTGAAACGTAAATAGCTTGATAATGTTCCAATGTAAAAAGCGAGACAACATATTTTCAAAAATTAATTCCAAGCTTTGAAATGTTCCCGATTATTTGAAAAGAGTTATTTAATGATACTAATAATTACTTTGTAAAACTAATTACGATAAAACTAAACTTTGGAAAAGGACAGTCAATGAAGATTAAATTCTTATGGAAGTAAAAATATATAGGTCTTTCTTTCATTCGACATACGAAGGCGAATATGTACAATATACATATATTTAGATTTAACGAGATATAGTTATTATGGCGTGACCAATATGAGAACGTTTCTTCTAACAATGTATTGTAAATATATTATAAGTATATAATGTTTATAAATTTTAATTTATATATTTGTTAGATTGCAACTGTGTGTAGATTAACAAATTATGTTATATTACATTTTTCTAGATAAATTGTAAATTACTAGCATTATTGTAGATAAATTGTAAATTACTAAAATATGAAATTACTAGCAGAAATTGTGCTTTATTTTAAGAAAAATTTTCTAAATATATTGTTTTTTTAATATACCGCTTATATATACATTTTTTCTGTATTCTTTAAATTAAAAAACACAAACATTGAATTAAAAAATACAATCGTACTCGTAAAACTTAAAATTAAAACGCATATACGTATTATAAACTCCGTTTATTTTGTAGCTTCCGTTGTTATTTATTAGATAGAAATAAAAATTTCATTATGCTCTATTCTGCACATCACACATGTGTAAAAGTTAAACAAAATTTACAAATATCTTGAGTTTGTATGAAGACTTTCCAAAAATATTCTTAATGCATAATAAATTTTTTTATAGTTTTGTTGTTTGAACATAAGATGTGTGTTTTTTTAATCGTAATTTCAACACATAAGTTCCAATGCAATATTATATAATAATTCAATGCAATATTACATGAACACGTATTATATGTTCAAAGATCTATAATTATTATTTCTGAAGCATCTATCTAAATGGAAAAAATTATCATAGTTCTATAACGTGACTAATATTTCGAATTCAATATCAAAACAAAGAGATGCAAAAGTAAACAATTTCATGGAAATGATTTATTATTTACTTATAGGCATAATTCTTGTTAAAAACTATTAATTCAAAATTTCAATTAATTCAATGCTTGCAAAAATAATTTATAATCATCATATAAAATAAATCATCTTAAACACTTTCAGTTACTGTTAATTAATTATTAAATTTTTATTAAATAACATTGAATTATAATAGGATGAATTACAAAAATGTAGAAACATCAAACTGTTACGAACTAAAGATAACTATAAATATCTAACAAATAAAAAATATTTTAATTTCTTAGTGAGATCTAAATATTCATGTATGTATATAAAAATATCGAAGTTTACTTAATATATATAATAAATATGGAAGTTTATTTTTCTGGTTATAAACAGTATAATCGTTTGAAAATGCTAATATATATTTATCTTATCTATCCCATACTATTATATATTTGACTGAATGACAAGAAAATGGTTCAATGTCGTGTTACGACATCGTCTGTTAAGCAAAGCTTCATCATAAAAAATATTTAAAATATACACAATATATTGATATAATTTGAACTTACATATATATATATATATATATATAAAAATTGCAACAAATTATATAATATTCAACGTTATAAAACAATCGTTCAATATTTAAAGAAGAAATTTTTAAAAAATCGCTACATCATATTCAACCTACTTGTTCGTTGAAATCCACAATAATAAATTAAAATTCCGTGATATGTTTGTTGTCTATGTCAAAGAGGATGAATATTTTTTTCATTTACAAATTAATTTAATAACCTTTATGTATATGAAAATGATCTATATCAATATTTCATACTGATTGCCAATGAAATAACAAGTAAATACATATCTCCGATGAAAATGATACCAAATATGACCAGAATTAACTTGAATTACACTATGAAATGCTTGAATTACACTAAAAATGTTTAATATTCACTAAAGTAGGCAATGAAAATTATTGTCACAATTGCAACGCTAATTACAATGTTCCGAAAGAAATTTTGTTTTTCAAATACAAGGAATGCATATTCCATTTGCTTCTGCAAATTACTTAAATTATCTTGTTTACGCTACCAGTTTTCCAATTGTCTCCACGCCTTAAAACTTCTTAACAGATCCTTATTCCCAAAGAATTTTCTAAAAACAACTATGCTAAAAGCGAAATAAGGAATTGAATTTTTTTTTATTTCTCTATATTCAGCATATACACAAGTATTTGCACTTCGATCTTACATTAATACATATGTGTTTATTAAAATTGCACACTTGTTATTATTATTATCCCTTCGTTAAATCTTTTTTATAACGATATATGTAAATTCATTTTTTATAATTGAACATACATCTTCACATGTGTTAGATTACATTAAAATATTGATATAATCAATCGTACATAAAATGATATGAAAATAATATGTAAATTGTATTGTATGAACCTTGAAACTTTCTGTTTGATCTGCTTAGCAAATGACATCGTGAAAAGTTGATGAACGTTTCTTGCCGTTCGCACATATACTAGTTTAAGATGAACTATATAAACCCGTAGAAGCATTTTTATTTAATAATTTCTAAATTAAATTTTTTATACCTTGAAAAATAAGCTTCGATCTATGTTTTTACACGTAAAAATGTATGGAATGTGTTTCGTATATTGCACCCACATATTTTTACATCCGTATAAAATATTTAATTTTATTATCCGGTATTTAAGAAAATATTTCTCTATTAAGACATTATAATTACAAAGAATGCACAAAAATATTAATTATTTTTATCAATATTTTTATGATGACAAAAGCACAATGATAAAATAAGGCAAAATATAACATTTAACATTGATTATAAAATACAAAGATCTTAAATAAAAATTACATTCAAATGTAATTGAAAACATTTTGTAAATATAAAATAATTGAAAAATTATATTTCTAAAATGATTTTCATTTTAAAATGAAATTCATTTTCATTTAAATGATTGACATTTGTATCATTGATATTTTAAATTCATATTTTTTGCATCCCACAAATGAAACTATTATATTATTACAACGAGAATAAAATTATAGAACATAATTTTAAATCTGATTGTTAAATAAATAACATATAATACTTGCTTTCCTTAAACTAAACAAATAATACATTTTGTGATTGAATAAAACATTGTAGTAATATTTCATTTTTACATTAACTTCCTTATAATGCAATATTAAATTATTTTACAACACTAAGTTTTGAATTAAATATATTAAAACTATTGATTTAACATTAATAACTTTTGCATCTCTTATATTTTTATCTGGATTTTGATTTGTATAAATATTACAAATTACGTATATCATTATTGAAATGCAAATGCAAATATAAATACAAATATAAATTTAAATATATCCTAATAAATAAAAACAACAATAATAATAATAACAACAACAACAATATCAACGATAATTATCAAGTTAGTTATTACTATATCCTGTACAATAATAATGAAAGGAATTAATTTTACTTATATATATGTATATAATTTGATCGTATCAGTAATATTTTCTCATATTGTTAAAAATTTCAAGTTCTTAGAAAATATTGTAAACATACATCATGCAACGATATAAAACATTGTAAAACAGTTTTCGAAAGATTATATAAAATTATTTTCAAGCTACATGTAAAACGCACTTATTAAATATATACATTAAAAATAATATATGTAAGAAATATATTTTATCAATAAAAAAATTTTTTAAAAATCAAAATTTATATCTTTTTGTTCTTCACTTTCTTCTTTGTTACAGTTTCTTCATAAAGTGTAATAGAATAGTTCAATGAAATTTACATATATATAATGCTATATTAATAAGTATAAACATGGAAGAAATTTTAAACTTAGTTGTATAATGTATGATTACATAATGTACTATTACATATGAAACTATCTCAAATACAATATTTTTTCTATGATGTTATTATATAAAATATTTCCATTTTAAAACAAATAATCCTTCCAGTGTTATCATAGCATTGTAAATATTATGTGTATTAAAACATTTTCTAAATTTTTATATTTAATTCACTCAATATGGCTATTACATATCTTATGCTTATGCTAATTATTATGATTATGTATAATTATATTCTATCTATTTGAAATTACATGTTGAAAAATAGAAATATTTTTTAATACTTGTCGCAACTTTAAACTTTCTAAAACATTAACTACTATTTTCATCTTTAAACATTTTTAAATTACATACATGGACTATTATTATAGATCATTTTTAATTGGAAATTAACTGGAGAGGATTAAGTGTTACACTCTTAAAAATTAATTTTTAAATATACTCAAATAAATTTAATTATAAATTTATTTTAATGACCTAGTAAAAAATTTCATTAATTCAAAAAATTAAAATATGTAGTAGTTTACAAAATGAAATATACGACAATAAATATAGTATAGAAAAATTTCATATGATTTTGAAGTTAAGCCTTAAAAACCTCCTGGGGTTTCAATCTATTGATAATGAAATATTATTTTAAGAAATATTTACAATAATTTTCTATAATCTTTTATCAACGTAATAATTTTCCAATTTTGTTTGTATTCGTTATCACTTTTCTAAACCTACTGAAAAACAACTATATGTATATTATTGTAAAAATGTTAATATTAATTTTAACATTATTATGTTTTATAAAAATTAGAAATTTCTTCGTTATTTTCTATATTAAAGATATGTACGTAAAATACATACATCGAACTTATTCTTTTTTTCATTTACGCTGTTGAAAATAGAAATAATTTAAATTTCTGATATTAAATTTCATGTATATTCTCTCTTCTTTTTCTTTCTTCAATTCTAAATACAGGTTATTACTTACAACAGAAGTAAATTCTGCTAACTTTAAACTAGTAAAGTTAAAAACATATATTCGAAAACAAACTTAAATGGTGTTAAATGATGTTGACCATACAAACGGTATCAATTAATTTAAATATCTTCCCTATTTTTGATTATACACAAATATATTAAAAAAAGCTTTTTTTTAAATCATACTTCTCGAGATATTAAAATTAGAAATTATAAATACACAAACGTTCCAAACAAAACGTGCGTGCGTGCGTGTGTATGTGTGTGCGCGCGCGCGCGCGCGCGCGTGTGTGTGTGTGTGTGTGTGTGTGAGTTTGATTGGAAAATGGTTTTGCTTATTCTGTATGTCACGACATGCATTGTAATCATGAAACCGAATATACATTGGCATAATGAATATACATATAATATATCAATATTTCTTACAATACTTTACAATTTTTATCTGAAACATTTTTTCATATTTCTTTTTAAATAAATGAACATTTCGAGTTACAGGATATATTGTTGATGGATAATAGATGATGAAGAAGAAAGGATAGAACAGACAGAAAGAAAGCAAAGGGAAGAGTTTCGTCCTAGATTCTGCTAGTCATTAGAGATCATTGCACAGGGATAGCAGATATCAGGTCAGAAGTATTATATTTAACACAACCGATGGCAGAATGACCACAAGTGAGAAATATGTAGCTAGTGTTGGATCTCTAGTGCAAAAGAGTAGAAATGAACCTAAACTAAAAGCTAATTGTAGTATTAATTGATTCTTAATTTCTAATAATATTATTTAATAAATTACTCATTAAATAGAAATTAAGTTTTTAAACTTTAGTTTTAGCTATAAGAAAGCCTTACTTTAAGAGAATCAACAGGACACTTACGCTGAGATTTTGTATGTATATATGTGTCAATATTGTTCAAAAGTTTTTCAACTTCATTTATATGTAAACCATTTCTTCTGGTATGATCCTCATCAACAGCAACTAATTTATCGAGCCAGCAATTTTCATCATTTTTACAATTTTCTTCTTTAACAGTACCTTGAAATTTATTCATTTTATTAGAAATATTTTATTTATTTATTTATTTACATCTATTTTATGTTCATAATAACAACATTACTTTCATATATTTCAAGTCATATATTTCAGAAAATGGCAAGGTGAAAAAAGTGTATGAATACCAAACCGCACATCTAATTGCAATAAGTACAAATTCTATTTCTTTTAAAATATCAGAAATTAGAAGCTAAATCCTTTCTGTCTCCTTCATTGACTAAAATATTAATTACATTCTTATCGTATTTTCTAAAAAAATATCGACGGTACAAGTTTTCAATCAAAATTTGCAAAGTACAGTTATTTAAAAAAAAAACAGAAATAACTAAAATAATAGAAAAAAGTAAGGAAATTATTACAAAATTACGTATGCAAGAAAAGTAAACAACTTGTTACAAAATTGGGTAATCAAATTAATTTTTTCTATACTGTGTAAAAGAAATGAAATTTTCGATTATTCAACAAAATGGAATTCGGCTTTCGGTTGGAAAGACTGGTCAAATTAAAATAACTTTACGTACAAATAGATGAGGGACTGAAGTTACTAGATGTAATGTGGAATAAAACTATTGAACTAATTAAGATTTTAAAACTTGTCCGAGTTGCGACTAAGAAATTGTAACGTGAGCAGTTAATTCTTAGCAATCTTGGAGAAATATATTATAGATACAAGCAAAAACGAAAATGAATTTAATTCATTATTAATTTAGCTTATAGATAATTAATAATATGCAATATAGAAAAAAAGAATTATTTAAGAATGATATAATTTTATTAGCTATATTTTTGGACCTAAGATATAATGTTATTTTATATGATAAAAATGTATAAAAAGCAAAAAATTGTATATTCAAAATTGATAATGAATTTAATGAGTATTGTCGAGAAGCTCGAGTGCAGAGTTCAACGAATATCATTTATAAGAAAAAAAAAATAAACTACCTAAATTATATAAATCGATTTGAGTAATTTTGACTATTCTACCAATTCAGATTAGTATAGAAAGATTATTTTCTACACTTAAATTCAACTTATCTCCATATCGATCGAATATGTCATCGAATATACATGTAAATAACATTATTATAAATAATATTATATTATTAATCGATTTAAATATGTCTAAGTTAGATAATAAAAATTAAAATTGTTAATTGTGAAAAAAGTTTTTAGTTAAAAGTTAAAATGGACTTAAAACCAATATAAAACTGAAAAAATACGGTTATTATAACGGAATCGATATAAACTGAGTGAATTAAAATCTAATCAAACCTAATCTAATCTAACTTTCACTTTTAAAGAGTGAACAAAAATCTAATCAAACCTTTAACTTTGAACCAACTGCCCTTCATTAACGTTAAAAGCAGCAAGCTACCGATCAAATCTTCGTTCAATACATTGATTCAGATCGACATGCTATAACAGATATTATATTTATAACTTCATTTCACTATTATGTCTATTTCGTCGCTAAATGTAAACAATAAACGGATTTGTCATAAATTTGATCTTTTTTTAATAGTACGGAATCGTAGTATTAGTAAATATTTCGTAACTTTATTTTAGCATTATTTAGTTCGGTAATTTACTGCTCTCACTATACACTAAAAATGTCAATTTTTTCTGAATTCTAAAAAACAGTTCATTATTGTACATACTTTTTCTCATCATTGAACACTGATGATATTTAGTCTGAAGCATATTTTTGTCACGGAAGTGCTTAAAAAGTCGTGATGACTGATACACTAAATATTTTGTATATATAATGCGATGATGAGAAAAAGACTAAAAGTGTGTCTATATTATTACTGTTATACAGTTAGTTATGCATCTGTAGTGATAACGAGATTCGATGCAGAATCCGTTGTTAAATTTGTTTACTATTCGGCCGAAAGACCTTTTCAGACTGCAATACTTGTATGGCCGTATGGCACAAGCATTGCAATACACGTATGAGATAGTTTGGAAATGAAACACTTAAGACCCTCACACATGTTGAAACATGCGACGATGCATATTTTATATGCCTTATATATCATATGTCCTATGACCAGGAGCCATTACTTCTTAAAACTGCGATAATGGCTCATATATGTAACCTGAAAAATAATGACTCATTTATGTAACCCGAAAAATAAAAAATCAGTCAGGCTTTAAAACTTTAAACTTGCGTCTTCTAAGGATTGAAAAACAAAATAAAGTCACGACAGGTGCAGTTAGTATAGAAAAGATGCAATAATAAGGTTTCTAGCAATAAGAAAGAGTCATGAAGATTAAAAATTTAATATAGCAATTTCAACCCAATTATTGGACAAAAATGATTTTTTAAGTGTGCATTACTATTTAAGAATTAAACATTCCTATTTATATAAAGATTATTATTTAAAAATAAGAATTAAAAAAAGATATTTAAAGATAAAATTAAATTTTTATTTTAAACATTTCTATTCATTTTAAACATTTTAAACATTTCTAGATAAAACATTATATAACATAACAAACATATAAAAACATACATACATATAAATATATAAACAAACAATGAAAAAAATTATATAGATGTCTCTGTATTTGACTTTAATGAATATTGCAGTATTGGATTAAATGGATATATTGAAGCAGTGCATTATATGAAATACAATGTGTAGGAATATTTTGATAACTATTGTTTAATACTACTGTTAAATTTTCATTTAATTTTCCAAGTTTTCCATAATAAACCATATCTATAATTATTTTCTCTGCAATAATTAATTGATGTCAGTTAAGTTAAACATCTCAAATCAAATGCAATTTTTTTCCTATAATATCAAATCGATCATCTAATTTTCTTTCTGTTATATCATTCCACGAACACTCGAGCAATTTATAAATATTTATAAACTCCACCCAAAACTCTCTATCTTTCTCCATTCTGTCTAAATTGTCTGTTTGCTTTGGTTGTGTTTTCTTCAAAGTTTCGCATGGAATCTCACCAACTGTATCGAGATAATTTTTGCATTAAGACGCTTGAAGCAGTGAAGGCGAGATTGTTTTCTTGCCGTCCTTTTGTAAGAAAATTAGTAATTGGGTACAATCGATTTTTTCTCCAAGTCCAAGATGGATTATTAGTTATTATGATATTAGACGGTATTCTATAGATGGTTTGCACATGGTAAAGTCACAGACGAAGTATAACGACGTTCGTTGGAACCAGGAAGACTTCACATTGTATAAAATTCAAAAACAAACGGCAAATCGCCACGGCGCACAGTGGGCCGGATTAAAAATTCGTACATTTTGTAAAAAAATAAACTTTTTTTATTTTGATATTTTTTTAATTTATATCGATTTTTTAATTTATATCGAAATGTCCACTGATCTCAAAAGTGATAAAATTAATGAAATATAATAATAATTCTAGTTAAAACAAGCATATAAAGTTAAACATTTTAAAAGTATCGATTTTCACCAGTCTTTTTTCCTTAAAATGTCCTGGTAATTGTAAGAAATATATATGTGGGATGGGGAATTCTGGAAAAGGACCCGAAACTTTCTCTAGTGTCTAACAATCGTCACCTGCGTGCCATCTATTTAGCAGTCCTAGCGAAAGTTAGACCTGGGACCTGGGAATGTTTATTCTAGCCTTCCAGGGCTAGAACTTGAAATATTTAGGGTATAGTTGTGTTTGTGTGCATGTGTGTATGAGCGACGAATATTTCGTGCAGATGAAGAATTAGTCAGAGTTGTGAATCTTCAGTAAGTGAAGAAATAGCGAGATTTAGTGAGTAAGTAGCGAATTCAGTGTGTAGACGTGTATAAACGTAGCGAGTCTTAATCTTAATTTTTCAAGTCACTGTTAAATAAATTCTTATTTTTACCTTTAATAAAACATCCTTTTATACTAAATTATTCCTACATATACAATTATAGAATTATACAATTATACAATTTGACGTTTATACAAAAAAGTGCTGGAGCTCGTCCGATTCGTTCAATAGAATAATAGAAAATAACTTCGTCTGTCATACTTCCGAGTGTCATTTATATTCTTATTCCTTCTAGAGATCTTGCAAGTCCTAAAAGATCGAAGGGTTCTCTGTATCTGTATAATCGACCTTCAATCTAAATTTTATTGTATTATCGACATTCTTTACACAACCGTGCAATTTAATTTTTTGTCCTAAATTTTTTTCTACATTAAAAGATATCTACTCTTTCTTGATGAGTTCAAGCCATAACACAGTATAACACTTATGATATGGATGCTCCAAACCCAGTATATCATATTAGGAATTTCTAAAACATTTGTGAGTAGAATTCGCAAGTATAGGCGATATTTCTTTTTTATAAAACTGCAAACTAGGTGCCATATAAATTTAGTCAGTCTCAAGTGCAATGAGGTCTTTCGCAACCATAAGAGTTACCATGTCGTAAATACATGTATACTCGAAGTATTGTGCAAGCAATGGGGCAGTTTCCAGAAGAGGATAGAACTTTTTCTAGAACTGCCATCCCACCTGAGTTAGCTCACGAGTGGCAATGAAACATTTTGGAAACTTGCCCCACACTTCCTAGTTGGTCTTGACATATCTCCCGCACAACTCAGAATTTTCTGGAAACGCTAACAAGATTTTTTATACCATAACTTTCCATTTACTTTATAAATTTAAATTATAAACATAATTTGTGTATATTCAGTACTATTCGATTTTGCTCATAATTTCAAAATTAAAAGTTTTATCTACATATAGTTGTTTAAAATTAAATTAGTTGAGAAATATAGACAATGAAACAATAACTTGTCAAATTTGTTTTGTAAAGAAAATCGACAGTATAATAATACATTCATATTAAAGGAAAAACATAAAACAGACATAAAGGATCGTCAAACCTTTTAGGACCTGCGAAATCCTTAGAAAAAACAAGGATGTTATCTGATGACTATAAATGATATTCGGAAAAAAGACGGAAGGATCAACTTCAATAGAATTTATAGACGAAACCTCGAGTAAAACACTTGGACAGTTTTACTCAGTAAATAGAGCAGGCACTTAGCCTTCTCATTCGCAGTAATCAGTAAACAAATGTACTTGACAACATATCAAACTCCAAGCGAGAATCTAAACCTGCACGCTCGTTGCAAATAACAACGCCGCAACAGCAAACCTGGACACCAGCAGACAAGGCAACCTTATGACAAAGAGAAAAACTACAGAAGAACACGCTAGTGTTATCACCACAAGAAAAAGGACCAGATTCCTCTGAGAAATCTTACCTCCTATCACAAATATGCAACAAAGTAGCAAGAAGACATAAACCCTACTAAAGCCAACCCTACTAAAAACACAGTCTTCGCTGACTGTTTGATTAACGATAAAGATAACGATAAATAAAACACGATAACGAACAATGTATATCCCACCACAAACGTTCAAGCAATTTTACCCACCAAGGCACCCAAAAAAACTTAGCAATCCAACTCCCCTCACCCATCTACATCCATGGCAAGACAAATCACACTAAGCTTTTAACACTCTGAAAGACAACACTTTTCAAGCAAAATATATTTCCGGCAAGCTCAAAAACAGCAACACTTGTTTCTAATGCCGATTCATCAATGCAGAATTACGTACATTGCAACGTATCATGAAATTTAGAAATGGGTGCATGCATTGTCGCCTGTTTCAAAGTGTGTTATGGCCTTTATTTTTAACCTCCTTTCGGTTATATACCGAATGCTATGTTTCTTAAGTTTCGTTCCGAAACGAATTTCGACTTCGGTGATTGCTCTTAAGAAGAAGCAGCCGTGATAGCGTGCACATTTAATGTCGTCAACTGACAGACTCCAATATTTATATACAAGATTGAGAAAATTTATATAAAAATAAAAAATAAAAATTTAGGATAATAACTTTATCACTATACAAATTTAATAAATCACTAATTCATTATTTTTATTTTTAAAATAACATAGGAAAAATAATTTTATCTTGTGTCCGAATCAAATAAATGATTTGCAAGTCATTTGAATTAATTTATTTAACTAAAAGTAATTGCAGTAAGTGTAATTTATTCAATAGAATAAAAAGCTATTTGAAAATTATTTATAAAAATAAATTTAAAATACAAAATGAAATAAAAAATTATTGTATTTGATAGCCAAATAATAAAATAATTTCGAGAAAGTACTATCTTTTATTCAAATAAACGCAGAATTCTATTTATTTTTAGCAAACTACGTAAGATGTTATACTTATGTTAATACTTATGTTAAAAGCAATGAAAATGTAGACTCAAATTTTTGGCAATCAAATAAATAGTTTCTATATATTATCGATTACTTACTTAATGATAATCTCTGAAGAACAGCGTTACTAATTCTAATTAAATTTTTTTTTTCTGGTATTTCCTTTTCAATAAAAGAATATTTATCGCTCATATTTGAAATTTTTTATTATGTGAAAAGTATAACCTTGTTTTAATATAATCTAAATTTTTTTTTATACTACTTGAACATTATCAAATCAGTAAATTTTTCACGTAGTCTTTTTTTTATAAAGTGTGAAATATTCAATTGAAATGCATCGATAGTATATTAAAACGAGAATTTTTGCAAAATTTCAAATTAAAATTTTTAAACAAAATAACAGAAAGGCAAATATATGAATGATATCATAATTTGAATAAAATTTATATTACATTCCTATTATATCCCCGAAGAGTATAGATATGTATTTCTCATAAATTATATATGGTACAATAATAAAAATGTTTCAGAATATATTTTACTAAAAAAATTAAAATGTTCCCTTTAAGAAAAAAGTTGCTTTGTACGACCTAAATATCAAATTTTTATAACTTTACGTAATGTGCACATATGTTCACATATACAAAGTATCTTACTTGATATTATAATGAAAGATATGCTATATGCATATTCCGATATTAATATTTTTTGTGTGGATAAATGTATAAAGGACATATGAAAATCAATTTCATTTTTTTTAAATACATTTTTAAATGGACTGATCGCTGCAGCTTGATATCTTCTATAGAAAGATTAAAAAGATTAAATTTTAACTTTAATTTTGTATATTACATGAAAGATAAGAATAATATAAACATTTATACACTGAAATAATAAATGCACTGAACTAATGATTTTTCGACATACATGAATGTAGTATCGGTTATTATAATTAATCTGTAGTTATATTTTTAGTTATGTTTAATTATGACAGATAGCTTGTTTGCTGATCAGAGAAATACGAGAAAATATGAATGTGATGCGAGAGGCACAACGTAGGCGTGGAGCGCTTTTCTTTTTGAAAAAAGGAGAGTCAAGCGAGTTGTAAAACCAAGTCGTGAGAAAGCGTTAAGAGAGCTGTTAAAAGCGTCGATTATGTTGTTAAAAGAGTTTATTTGAGTTGATAATTTGTATTGTTTGAATGTTATTTGTCTCGTTTAATTATTTGTTGTTCTATTGTCATTACTGTTATTAAATAAACATTATTTATATTATATCTCTACATGAGTTAATACTTTTTTATAGAGAATAATATGAAAACAAAATTGACCTTTGTATATCTTTCATGTGTCCACCAAAACAAAAAATATCGTACTTGGAAATCATTCATCTTTCATCAATATTTTTCACTGTGAATAATAATAATAATAATATAAATTAAGATGGTAATATCAGATAAGACATTCTATATACTATTAAAATATGTATTCAGGCCATTTTCCATAATTTTAGGTATTAGAATTATTTATAACAGTTGTCGAAACCTGAAAATCTGACACGGTTATCACATTTCTGTTACTGTTCTATCCGTCAGAATAGCACTCGATGAAATAGACTAGCAAAATAGGTTACACGATTGTGTGTACGCCTTAAAAATCCGAGCTTAATTAAAATTATCTAATCCAATTCGAAGTGTCGATTATTCACACTCGAATAATTTAGGCAAATTTTTAAATAATAAATAACGAATAATAATTAAAAGTATAATGTTTATTCAAATAAAAATCATTTGAATAGTATAAAAAATAATTTATTTCTGATTTTCAAGAAAAGGCATCTTCTATACTTGAATTAGGTAAAACAAAAGTAGTAAATAATTTTTGGTTTTCTCATATCTATTATATATTTTATATGATGAAAAAATCGTGCAAATAATATTGTTGCTTTCTGTAACCATAATTTATTAAATGATAATTATCTTTTTAAGAAATGTTTACAATACCAACATAAAAATTTGCACTACTATTTACTTCCTTATATATATCATTATATATGTGTACGTCAAAAAATAACAAGTGCTTAACAAATAATAAAAATAATAAAAACTAATAAAAAGTAATTATTTATAAAAATTCTGTTTTTAATTTTAAATTCAAAATATTATTTTTTATATATTTCCTTTAATTTCAATAATTGAGATAGATAATTAAACGTATGATATTACAAATAGATCATTTCTTCAAGCGAAACTAATTTTTTTTTCTGACGAATACATTACTACAAATATGGCAACCGCGTTATCCTCGAATATATTTTAGTAAATACAGAGAGCTTTGAATAAGAAATCTGAAATCTATGTCCTTTTAAATAGGTTATGGGCCGTTTTAAGGTTCGGTCAAAAATTAAAGTATGTATAAATAAAAAAAATATATACATATGTATAAGCACGGTGAAAAGAATCTACACACACATTTCTATGTCTAGAAGTTACCAAATAAAAAACCTTATCTTACTCTAATAAAATTCTATGAAATTGCAAAGTATAAGTTCTTAATTATAGCCTTACAATATAATAATTTCATTTGTATAGTTAACAATTAATTAATGGCTTTATTTCTTTTGTAGATCTCAACTTGAGGAATCTAGATCTCAATTTCTTACATGTCAATTTATTACAAATACTGTCAGACTTAATTCAGATTCAGATCTAGTTAACTAATTTAAAACGTCACAAATGTAACTTCAAATTTTTTTCAACAATAAATTATATCATGTGTAAGTCGTTGAGTTCATCTGAAGTCACATCGTATTATGAAGAGTACTATAAAGAGTACTATAAGGTTCCACTTCATTTGACCTTAAAATTTGCAAAAGAATTCAACTTGCAGAAATATAATTTATACCATATAATGTGTCCCTTTATACCAAATTTGTAAAAATATTTTTTTAATCAATTTTTCAAGATAAAGAATATATCCTACATGTGTATATGTTTGTATTCATTAAATCTTCATCAGTCTTGGTTTAGCCGTCACACCGTACGGACGTCCGATACAATATTTCTCACGTATATCTACTCACACAAATAGTGAAAGTATAAATGGTTAGTGAAAACAGTGCCGATTCCGTATTCCAACACACGGATCAAAACACAAATATAAAAATACACCGATCAATCAACATCAATCTACTGAAACTTCCGAGTACAAAGATTCCCCAAATTCAAACCCGACTGAAATTAACAATTCCATTAAATCTTACTTCCATGCTGCGAAACTCGATCAAGCTATTATCATCCACGCAATAGACGATATAAGTCTCCAAGACTTGCTCTTGCAATAGGAAAACTAATTGACCCGAAAGCAATAAGATACCTCTCAAAAATCTCAAACAGTCGAATATATATAATACATATATGAATAAAAAAGAAACAGCGACACACTTAACTAACTCGCATAAAACAACCAAACATCAACAACAAAACAATAAATATAAGACTAATGTTAACTCCGGCTCAAAAGATAATACTATCCAACGTCTTTCCTGTCATATCAAACTCCGAATTTGAAAACATCTTTAAAAGGAATAATATCAAATTATGCTTCAAAATAACAACACTGAAAGCAGGAATGACCGATCCAGAATACGTCCTCAACTTCAGAAGACAAGTATATATAGATCCCGATGACATTGAAAAAATCCCATTCACCCTCTTAATAATCTTTGAGAACATATTTTCCGAATTTTCACCTCCACTGACAGTCTATTCTGCTTTGTTTGTAAACAAGACCTAGCAAAAGATTGCCTGCAAAATCCAAACACACCAATCGACTCGACAAATTCAAACATAAATTCATTGATCAACGTAATCCTCCTGCCGGCAAAGAAGATACCCATTATTACCGAGACAAACATCGCAAATCACAAACTAACAATCGACAAATTACCTACAAAGCAACTACCAAAATCTTCCAGTACCAAAAGACCTCTGTCACAAACATCAGCCGACGACAAACCTGACTATGCAATTTTAAATAACATCGACTTTATCCATCCACCTAAAAAAATTGCACGAACCAGTCAAAACCAACACGCTTCCAGTCTCCAGCATTCAATTACGCAAAACTTGAGAAAATCCTGCCACCAACCAAATAATCAACAATATAAATCCGAAACACAATTAAATTACTCACAGCTTAAAAGCCTACTACAAGACCTACCTCCTGCTATCAAGCCTCTTTCTTCGTATCATCCGATGGAAATCGGACCAATGGAAACTACACCAATAACATTTCAGCCCTCATATAAACGCTTGAAGAAATCTATCTCTTATCTTACTAAGTCTGACAAAACACTGGAAAGGAAAGCATTAATCAACCATCAGAATCCAATATTGAATTCTCATAAGAGGCAATAAATTCTAATTCTTTATCCGAAACTTTATCCAAATTCTAAATATGAAATCAATAATATAATGGCTATTACATTCAATATGAACAATTCCAAATTGAATCCTGACATCATTTGCCTCCAAGAAAGTAAATTCAAAAAAAAATCACCAGCTATTATAAAATATTACAATACTTACGTCAAAAACCGAATAAACGAAAACCATGTTAGTGGAGGAGTGGCTATTCTAATATCGGATAATCACGACTCCATCGAATACCATTGAATTCGAACTTAGAAGCCATTGCAGTAGCCATTTTATTTCCAAAAATAATTTACATCTATATGTCTATATCCCAAATAATTTTCCCTTTGATTTGCAGGACCTTGAAAATTTAATAGCAGAAATTTCAGCTCTACTGATTCTGTTCGGAGATTTCACCACGTTCTCTGTAATTGATCTAACTTTTCCAGTCCACAATTAGTTCAACACTTAGAATAGGAAACTCTGAAAGATCTATATGACAGTGACTATATGACACTTCCCTGTAAAAATCTCCTATAAAAAGAATATCACCTCAACTCAACATGTAATCGACTAAAATGGAATATAAGAAAATCAAACTGGCTAGTATATCAAGAAAATATAAAACTTCAACTTACAGAAAAAAAAATAAATCTTGAAATCGATCCAGCCCAATTAACAAAACAATGATTTTCAATAAATCATAACATCAGCCGCAAATGCCTTTGGACTTCACAGACACAAAATCAGGAAAAGAACCGTGGAGGAGCTAAGAATGTAAAATTGCCACGCAAGAGAATCATTACGCATTCAACAGAACAAACAAACATGCCACAACCGAAAACCTAACCTAAAATTTAAAAAGAAACGCGCCAAATTTCGGAGAACAATTAAAAAAAATAAAAAGCAATCGTGGAGAAATTATGTATTATCGATAAATTCCCAAACTCCAACATCTGAAGTATGGAAAAAATTAAACTGGTAAATGAATTCCAATCTTTCACCAATATTCAATTCCTAGAAACCGACAATGGCAAGTTTGTAATTTAAGCTTACGACATCGCTAACGCACTACCCGAAAAATACAAAGAAAATTCAAACAACAGAAACAACAATTCATCATATCTCACAAATAATGACACCCAAGATCAAATCAACAACGATAGCAACCCAGTACTAAACTCACCATTAATATTCAAAGAAATAAGCTCTATCCTTACGTCAACAAGAAATTTGACCTACGGACTAGGTCAAATAATAATATCCCAAACTCGCTATTAAAAATGATCCCAGAATAAATTACCTATTTTATAAATCTTCAACTATATCTGAATCGACAAAGTTTTCTTTGACAACTGATAGAAAGCAATAGTAATCCCTAAGTCAAATAAAAGTAAACGAAACCCAAATATTTATCGCCCAATTGCATTAACAAACACCATAAGTAAATTACTTGAAAAAATCTTCGTTGGTACCTTTAATCAAAGAAACTTTTAAATCTAAACCAGTATTCATAGAAACATACAGAGTTTTTATTAGATCCAAACTAGACTACAGCTCTACCATTTATAATTCAGCCAAAAATCACATCAAAAAAATAATAGAATTAATAAAATGTCCTATAAATAGTATACTAAGCCAAAGAAATCTAGAAACCAGAAGAAAGTTCCTTAAATACGCAATAAAAATCTCATCCACTCCAAATAATCCCACATTAACATTTTCTCCAATAGATACAAAGTACTCTACAGCAATAAACCTAAATTTTCCTCCTCTTTTCGTACCAAAGTTATCAAAATTCCTCAAACTACCACTTTCAAAATATATCCCATCATCGAACGTAAACCATCTCAAATCCTTCCATGGACAATAGAAGAACTCCTAACAAATACCAGTCTTGCCGAACTCAAAAAAAAATTCTCTTTCCAACTAACTACTAGGACCCGATTTCTAGAATTAAACAACTATATCCACCACAGCAAGATCTACATTGATGTCAAAAACGGATACGCCGTTATTATAAACCACTATTATAAACAAAGCCAAACTAACAAAATCTCTCCACATCCACAGCTGACCCCATTCTCGAAGCCTTACAGTATACGCTTAAACGAAGCCCAGGTCGTCATCTACACCAACTCCATGAGTGTAACAAAATCTCTAATGAGAACATATGACCAAGAAAACCAATTAATAACCACCATATAAGAGCTATGCCATGACCGACTTAACACCAAAGCCACTGTCATCTGGATTCCAGTTCACCAAGAAATAGAAGGAAAGACCGACAAAGCAGCAAAAGAAACCATAGCACCTTCATCTACTAACAAACACAATCACATTCCAATCCCTTGTAAAGATCAAATAAACCACTGAAAAAAAATAATAAAAGACGAAAGAAACGTTTTCTGGATCGCAGCTAAAAGTATGCATCTATATAAGTATACCCAATTTTTCCACCAACAAACACCAAATAATAACAACAAAAAAGAAGGTATTATACTCACTCGCCGAAGGAGATGATGGAACAATTTTAAATAATATTTTAATTAATAAGCGTAATTTTTAATTGATGAATAATAGATGTTATTTAATAGATGAATAATATTTGTACTATTTGTCATATCTAGTTCGTAATACTGCATAATTATCTTCAAAAATTTAACATGAATTTGTATATGTAATAAAAGTAAATGAGAAAGTGTAATAATCTTAATATTTTAATATTAATAATAATTTTTAGAAATAGTTGAAAATTTAATTACATAAAAATTATTTTAGAGTGTTTTATAAACTTTTTATAAAGTATAAACCATTTATACCCAAAACCATGTACTAATAACTTTATAATTTTAATTTGTTATATGAAAAAACCCATCGTAAATCCGAAAAATATGTATAGGGTTCTTTGTAATATATAACAGAATAATTTTTGTTAGTTGTTACTAGCTTCATATTTCGGTATTGAAAATTTAATAACATTGTAGTGGATTTCAAACATCATGTTTCTGGCGCATTCACTACTTGATTAACTTCGATCGTTTTACTTGATATAATTCTCTAATTCACCGTTGTTTAGGCGCAGAGTGCGATAAAAAATCACTGATTTTTTACAATGTCAGTATTTCTAAGTATAGGACACAAAGTTCCATAAGATGCAATATACTTCGTTTGTGCCGTATCATTAACTATTTTTAAATTTTAATCAGATTTGTGGCTAGAATGCGGAACTCATGGCCACGTGGCCATAAAATATGATATAACGGCAAAGTAGTTTGACGGTTGTTAATTCCAGTTATGTGATAAGCAAAACAGTTTATAAAAAAATTTCGAATAATATTTTAATTAATAAGCGTGATTTTTAACTAATAAATTATAGAATTTGTGTTATCTGTCATAACCAATACACTGCATTGCATAATTATAATAAAATTGTTAAAAATTTAACATAAATTTGATAATTTAATATTAATAATTTAAAATAGTTAAAAATTTAGTCAATTAAAAATTGTTTTTAAGAATATTTAACTTTTAAAATATAAATTATTTATATCTTAACATGGATACAGCTCTTTCTGATATGATATATGATATGTGTAGTAAAATGATTTCGGTTAGTTACTAGAAAATTTGACAAAGTTTAAAAAATCATATTCTTGGCGCATTCACTATTTAACCAACCTCGTTTTACTTGATGTAATTCCCCACCTCACCGTTGTTTAAACGTAGAGTGCGCTAAAAACCAGTGATTTTTAGTATTTCGATATTTCAGGTCACGAGCCACGAAAGTCCATAAAATGCAAAGTTTATTCATATATCTCGTTTGTGGCTATAGTTATGGATACATACGATAATCGATTGGGGTTGCCGTCTGGCGACAATAAGAGAAATAAAAGGAAGTTAGGAAGATGATCGGTTTAGCTCTTTTTTCTGAGATCAATTTGTTGACGTTATAATAAATTTTATACATTTATATAATAAGTATATTTTAATATAACCACGGATCTATAGTATTCATTGAAAATTAGGCCACATTAAATACCTAAACTTTCTGATATCAATTATTTATTTTTTAAATTTCAATTCATAATGTTATAAATATATGCATAATCTACTGCTTTGTATTACAATAATGTTCAAATAATATTTCAATAATTTTAATGAATAAAGCTATCTTCAATTCAACATTGCGATCAGAAATTTTTTCCACTCAGCAGTACAGTCACTCTGGAAAAAAAAAGATACTAATGTTTTACAGTCTATAACAAAAAATTGTTTGTGAACGTGGAAATTTATTGCAAACGAAACATATATTACAATTATGCGTATTATTAACATCAATGTTAGAGATGCCTATATTCTTTTTTAATTATAATGTTTTAAATATAATTAATATAAATACATATTCCTTTCCATGAATTTCCTTAATTTACAAGTGTAATCAGAAGCCGCTTAAACTCTTCGCTGCAGTCACTTTGTAAATGCAAACAGAATGTAGGAAGGATTAAAGCAATGTTAAATAATAAGCATAAAATAATATATTTATATAGAGATTCAAAGTACATGTATGCATGCATATTATGAAAGCGAATTTTAATTAATAAAATTAGTTAACTGACACATAAATTACTTTATTAATTAACAAGATGTAATTTTTTTGACAATCATAAAACAAACTATTCATTTATTTTCCCTCTTCAATTTAATGCGAATAAACTAATTTTAGGAGCAAACTTATATAATAATATAATCAACAAAGTCAAATAAAAACTAGTATATAGTACCGTAATCTTTGTAAATTATTAATGTAATTTAGAACAAATTAAAATAAGACAACTATACAGCTTCGTGGAATGTTGCGAAGAAAAATATATTCCTGGTATTAAAATAAGATACAAAAACAAAAAGAATTGTTGAACATGAAAATGCTTTCATCCAAGTAGAGCAAGCAAGAGTCTCTTGTAATCTCCTGAACGGTCATCCTGAAATTTATGGAAAATTATAGGCAACTCAGATACAACAAAGTAATTAGTTAAAGAAGTGATTTATGAAAAATTAAGATATATATATTGTGCATTATTATTTCCATGAAGATAAAGTGTATAAATGTTTCTATATATAATATATATATTTTTATATATATAATAATTTTTATGATTTTTATAATTTGATCAATACAATTGTATTTAGTTACTATTCAAAAATTTTAGAAAGTATTTGATATCTGTATCATTGATTAACATTGAATATTTTTTAAAGTATATTTCGTAATAAAAATTTTATACATAGAAAAATGATGGATATTACAGAAACATTTTTACAACAATGTCCAGTATGTAAGATAAAAAAATCAAATTTTTCTGACTTACATCAATATCACCTGCAAGCGATTGTCTATAAATTTTTTGATAAGTATCCTTAATATCTCCTAAATCAATTTCTGATCGAGCTACGATTATGCGTATCAATGTCGTATCATCTGTACTTAATCCATACATTGCTTTATATAATCTCTCCGCAAAATATGCAGTTTTATCTCGTGCACATTTTACTAAAATAAACAAATCTAAATTAATTTACTACTATATAATTTACATTACATTTTTTAACAGTCACAAAAAAAATCTTCATGAAAGACAATGAAAAAAATTGCTTAGTGTTATATGATTGTAACGAAATTACAAATGTTGAAATTTAAATTCAAACCAATACAGATAAACGATATGCAATATTGTATAGATACGAGCGATTTCGCATTACTAATGTTGCGGCGTCAACGAATATATTTATAAATGACAACATCAGTAACGGATGTGCATAAGTACATATATATGTATAAAAAAAGGAAAAATTTTTGCATATTAAATAATTTGAAAAAAAAATAATAGAAAATACTAGTGTTTATAAAGTTAAAAGAAAAGTTTACCAGATTGCTTGTTTTGTCCATAATTTTCTTTCCATTCTATAAAAAGCTGATAAATACATTTTGCAAAATCAAAAAATATATTTTTAGAAATGAAAGAATTTTACTTATTTAATTTTATTATAATTACATGCATTTGCATAAATGTGGGTTTTAAGAACTTTTATAATCAATAAAACATACTTATCAACGAAATATACTATGACAGAGATTTATTTAATTTTTTTTAGAGATTCATTCATTTTTCCTCAAACACTACATAATATATTACTGAATAACAAGATGTTTTTAGTCTATTTATCAAAATATAGAAACTATAAGATTGAATGCAAGGTATGCAAATTTTCACTAAATAAAAAAATAAAATAGTTTTCTAATAAAGGAAAGTATATTTTGTTGTATATATATATATATATAATATAGATATATATAAGATTATATAATATAACATATACATACAATGTGTATATATATATATATACACACACACACACACAGGGTATTTCATCTAACTGAGTGCAGTGAAATATTTCGGAATGGGTTGAAGTTACGAAAAAAATATTTATACAAAAGCTGTTTAGTATAAAAAGGTATTTTACGTAGTATTAACAATTTTTTCATTCATATAATGAAATTTTTTAAATCAGGCCATACATTTTTTTATTCGTATTACGACAACTGGTTTCAATACGAATCCAATGACGGATGATGAGGATTAAGAGAGAACAAGGATGATGAAATGAGCGTATTGCGTATCGTGCATCAGGTCGCGTCGCATCTGCATAGGACGACAGCATCGAATGTCACGTATAATAGCATGATTTGTCATCGGAATTATCAAACGTGGGCTAAAAATAATCCGCACTGGGTTCAAAAGTAACTAAAATGCCGTGATGGTCTGGTGCGGAATTCATAACAGAAGAGTGAGTGGACTTTATTTTTTTGAAGAGGCTGTTAATACAGCAACTTATTTGAGATTTCTAGAAATACATTTATCCATTATTTTGAATAATATGCAAGAAATACTGAGACAGAAGTTAGTCTTTCAACATGAGGATGCACTTCCACATTACGCTACAAAAGTTCGAAATTGGTTGAACAATATGTTAAATAATAAATGAATTGGACGCGGTGAACCAATTCAGTGACTCTCAAGATCGTCTGATTTTACATCATGCGACTTTTTTCTATAGAAATATTTGAAAAAGCAAGTCTTTCGAACTCCAATTGACAATATCGATGAATTCACAACTACGTCGAAGAATCACAACCGTATGTGAAACAATATCACCTGAGACCCTGGCAGAAATTGAAAATAATTTTTTAAAGCGACTTCAGAGGTGTATTATGAATGATAGCGGTTATGTTGAAGGATAATGTAGCGGCCTATGATTCGTCGACTACGAGTTTCGAATATTGACTAGCACAAGCCGCAAGTGACTGCGCGCCTAGCGTCGAGGTCCTACCGATCTCCGACGTTTTAAGTAAGCAGCGTGCGGAACCCCGCTAGGAGGGTGATCGGGCCAGCCTAGCGGGTAGTTATAACAAGCGTCTGGGGTAAGGAGTCGCTGCCATCAGCCTCAGTGATGAGTTTAGGCAGTGACTCCGAGACGAAACGCGTTCGCCTTTCTTCTCTCTCTTTCACAACTATCTCATACACCTTCCGTCCTTCCATCAAGCATCCCAACCTTAAATACTCCACAGATAAAGTAAGAAAATTTTAAATTCAAGTTAATGGAAGCTTAATGAAAATAAAAATCGATCAATAATTAAAAGTCTCAAATTTTTAATGTTTGATTTAGTAATAACAATGTTATCAATCCATTCACCGAAACTGAAATTGAGCTTCAGAACAACGATGTGGCATGGGATGAAATCAGAATAACGCATCAAGCAAGATGTAGGCAACCAATTTGTAATACCGTCCGCCTCCGACTGTTGCAAACTTCATCGTTCTTAATTTAGGACTAACTGGAAGAAATAGTACAACATTGTAGGTCATTGAATTAGTATTGAAACCAGTTGTCGTAATACGGATAAGAAAATGTATGGCCTGATTTTAAAAAATCAAATTGACCTTGAAATATCCTTCATCATTATATGAATGAAAAATTGTTAATACTACGTAAGACTTCTTTTTATACTGAACAGCTTTTATATAAACATTTTTTTCGTAGCGTGAACCCATTCCAAGATATTTCACTGTACTCGGACGAAACATCCTGTATGTGTATATATGTATGTATGTATGTATGTATGTATGTATGTATGTATGTATGTATGTATGTATGTATGTATGTATATATATAAAATTTTATTTTTATTTGGAAGAATATATTCCTTATGAAAATTAACATATTAGGTTGTCCCATAAGTTTCTTCCGCGCCACGCTATGACTGACTCTAAGTGGCTGTGTTTATATAAACATGCAGGCTTATCTCTTGCCGTTTATGGCATCGGTTTCAGTCGTCCCAGAGCTCTTTCAAAGTACGTTTCGTTGGGGACAAAGTCTCTTTTAAAATTTTTTCTGCACCGTTCAATATGGAGAGCCAAAAGATGCATTTGCGGCATGTTATGCTTCATTGCTTTAGGCAATAGTGCAAAGGACACTGCAGACGAGATTTTCACCATTTACGGGAGTGGTACTACCACTATTAGGACCCTCCGCAATTGGTTTAGGTTAGGTTTAAGTTAGGTTTAGGTTACATATTATTAGACACCGCCACAAACAACAAAACCGCAACAACAAATCTGGACTGTGCATCAGCAGGCAAGGCATCCACGGTGGTTAAGAGAAAAACCACTGAAGAACTTCAGATCACCACTTTAAGAAAAAGTGCCACATTCTTATCAGGCTCACCTTCCATCGCAAACATGCAGCAGAGTATGGACCACATCAATCTAACCATCCTTACTAAAAACAGGTATGGCGTCTTCGTTGACTGTCTGATTAACAAACTAGAAAATGAAAAACAAATCACGAACAGCAACTTCAACGTATAACAGCACCCCAGATACCCCACCGCAAATCGCCAAGCAATTTTATCCATCATAACACTCAAACATACCCAGCCACTGCCCGCCCTTCTCTATCTATATTCATGGCAATGTAAATCACACCAAGCTTATCGATACCCTAAAAGATAAGTATAACAACGCTTTCCAAGCAAAATATTACATTTCCGGCGAATTCAAAATCATGTTCGCTAACATTAACGATTTCTCCGAATTCAAAACAGTCTGTCTAAAAGAAAATATAGAATAGCACACCTATACAATTAACACTGAAAAAACTCTGACAGTAGTCCTCAAAGGGTTAATCTGCCTTCCCGAACTCAGAATCATCAGAAATCTTAAATACCAAGATCTAAGTTCCATGCATTGCACCGAAATTTCGAACACCAAATACCTTATATACCGCATCACCTTTACCCCCGGAACCACCATAACACAAGTTATCCATGTCAGATGAATGGAAAACCTCAAAATATACTAGGAAAAATTCTATTGTCGTAAACCAACCATACGGTGTTTCTGCTGACAAGCTTTCGGCTGCGGTCACATCGCATCCAACAGTTTGCGTCAAATACGATGATCAGCAAGACATAAAATCCTGTTAAAAAGCACCTAAAACTTCCCCAACATACGTCAACTATAAAGATGCGCACCCTGCTAATTACTTTAAGTGCACAGCCCTACTAGACTTCTTGGCGCCAAAGTAATCCCAATCCCGAAGCAGGAAAAACCGGCCACAGATGTCACCAGCTACCGGCCGATCAGTCTCCTAAGCACTATTAGCAAGATGATCGAAGAAATCATTATTATCTATCTGCTATCTTATGTCAAAAACAACAACATCTGTTAAAAACAATTATCCCACAATAATTTGGTTTCAGGACGAAGCACTCTTGCATTCAACAGCTACAACGTGTCATAGAACAAAAATAAATCAATACAATTTAGAGAGAGACCTTCTAGACCTCAAAGTAGCCTTTGGCTCAGTTTGACAAAACTCCCTCCTAATTAAATTACAGAAAACAAATACTCCATCGGTATTTAGGCTTAATAGGCATAAAAATCACATGGGCGCCTGCAATAACAAAAATAACAAACCTGGCTTATCCTACTCTTAAAAGACTGCTCTTAAGAAATAGCAAATTCAAAACCAGGATAATAGTAAATTTATACAAATCATGCGTCAACCAATGATCATGTACGGCCACTAAATCAAAGTAGCAGCAGCTAAGACACATATCAGCAAAATCCAAAAGATACAAAATAAATTCTTTCAGTATAATTTTGAACAAACCATACGATACACATATTCGCGAATTCCACGCAATAGCCAACAAACAAATAATCCCAGACAACATCAAGAACTCACTTGAAACCGCTTATCACTCGGTGCATCAAAATCCATTGATCAGCCAAACAGGAAATTACAATATCAGTGACATTCCACTAAAAATCAGGAAAAGACTACTACAACACGCAATTACCACAACATAAACCCAAACAGGGTCACAAAGAAATCTCACAAAGAAATTAACAGAGATATGCAGTTTTTTTAGATATTTTTCCTGCTATCCTGATAACTCTCTATCTCTCCAAAATATCAGCACAATTTATCCACACGCTTTTTATGCAGATTAAAGAGTTACACAATTCCAGGTATATCGAGAATATCACTCACAAGCAAAAAAAAAAAGAAAAAAATAAATAAAGAAGGGAAGTAATTCGAACTATTAAACGAGTCGGACGAGTTGCAGCGCTTTTGTATAAACGTTAAGTTGTACGAGCGTATAATTCTATAATATAAATTCTATAAATTGTGCATATAAATATACATATTTTTTGCATGAACCTAAGTAGAAAATAACATATCATTCTTAGAATCAATTTATATATTTATTATATTTCTTACCAATTGCAAGATAACCGTCTTCGAAAGAGACTGAAAATTCTTTCTTAATAGCATCTTCTAAATTGTTGCCAGCAAGATATTCATATTCTTCGTAACTGAGAATAACTTTTAGTAATGAGAATAGCATTAAGAGTCTATTCCCCATTGTCCTTCGCCAGCTTCAAGTCATCTTTTAGCATCCTGAATTGCAGCTTGTTCGTCAACATCAGGATTTTCATTTCTGTTGGCCTATAAAATATTTTAAAAATAATTTATTAGTTATATATTTTAAACAAGAATAAAAATAAACAATAAAAATAATATAAAACATATTAGAAATAATATACAAATAAAATATATTAACATAATTGCAATATCGCATATATAAAATTTACATTAGATTAAGGTTTAAATTAACTGCCAGTAATTGAAACAGATATTTTGACATACTTGGTCAAAACACAAATATCAAATAATTATTGTTTATGATAAAATTATATTGTATTATTAAACATATTTTACAAAAATAAAAAAAATGAAAATATTTTGTTGTTTGCATGTTGTATGGATGTCTGTAATATGCATATATTTTGTTCTAATCCATTGATAGCCATGTTTATATTATTTAATATAAAAAACAGGAACAAGTGTAAAAAACATAAGAAGTCTTACCATTTATCATAAATTTTCTTCAAAATATGCATTAAATTTATATTTATATTACATTTATACTATACCATACTAATATTTATATTATAATAAAATTCATTTTTCTCGGAAACATTTTAAATTTTTAATATGTTATCTTTTTCAACCAGTGACTATGTATTATTTATATTGAAATATACTAATATTACTGACTATTTTTTTTGAAAATATTATAGGTATGAATACATCATTTCCTTTAGAAATCTAAATTGTTGATTTTCACACATGTTATTTTAAGAAATTGAAAGAATATTACTGAATATACATATAATAAAAAAACAATTCTAGTTTAAAATAATTAATTTGAAGTAATTTTATAATTAAAAAATTATTACAAAATTATTCGGTAACAAATTTACTTACGCATGAAAGTGAAACTACGAGTCTCTTAAAATGGCCGAAAGTATAGCTTTCTAAATCATCCTCCAAATTTTTTTCATACACTGTAAGTATATATATATATATAAAACTTATATTATAATGCATTACATTTTTAACAAAAATACTTATATTTGTTGATGATTATGTTCATGTAATAAGTTTATTTAAATAATACAATAAAAATATATAATTGCAAGATGATTAAATAATTTTCGTTAAAAATTAAAGACATGTTAATTTTAGGCAGATAATCATTTTCAAATACAAAAATGTACAAATTTTGTAAAATACTTTATAATCTTATATCTTCAATAAAAACAAAAATTCAAAAATATGTATGTAGTGAAAGATATGTTATAATACCATGTATAATACCATATATAATAATGTATACCATGTATTTATTAAAAAGAGATTACTATTTATGTTAATTGAAATTTATGTTAAAATTTTTATATATTTTTTAATATTTTTATTTAATAGAGAATTAATTTTCAAGTAATTAATATGTATATACTTAATATATATACACTTATATACATACACAGAATAAAATTATAAATGATATTTATATAAATACATAGTGCAATAATGGAACTCTTCGAACTAATACTTTGATTATGCACAATCTTTTTTATAAAATTTAAAAAATTCTCAATTAGAGCATTATTATATTTGTATTTATATCACAGCATTTTTATTATTATATTATTAATTATATTTGTATTCATATCATAACAAATAATTTTTAGAACGTGTATTTCTTTAAAAATATTTTACATAAAACATATTACTTAATATCGAAAAATATATATTGTATATAGTTTTTAAAGTTTATTTATAATGATCGTAAATGTTTTAAGCGATATGAATTGAATTTTAAAATAACAATGATTCTTCTTCCAGAAAAAAAAATTTTTACAATATTTTAATTTAGTAATTATCTAAAATATTTGCAATAACGTTGTCCCAAAATTTAAATATTTAAATATTTGTACTTATTTAAGTAATCATTGAGATAATTAAAAACTTACATATTTTGTATAATAGATAAAAGATATGGTTTTAATGCCATTAGTGCTTAAGGACGCCAACATTTCAATAAGAGCACCTTCGTTCATTTCAGAAATTGTATTATGAAGTTTTTTAGCGTAAAATTCTGGTAATGGTGTTATTAATGCTAAAATTGCCTTTTTAAAATTACCACCAAGTTCCCATTTCAATTAGGAAATTAGATCTTTTCCATACATAGTTTCAAATTTATCACTTACTTCAAATCGTTGTACAAGATCAGGATGAGCAAAAACATCGATTATTGTCTGTTCATCAGTACCAAATCCCTTCATGGCGGTTCGAAGAAGAGTTGCATCTTCTTCTGGATTGAAAGGATTAACAGGATAACAGTTGGTGTGCACTAAAGGAATAAAATAAAATAATAAATACATACAGATATGTTAGCATTTATATACCATTATGTAAAAGTTTTCAGTCAATTTAACTAATGTTATATGTTATTAGAAATAAGAAGATACAGCATAATACACGGACACTACTTATTTTATATCTACTTATTTATAACTCTATTCATACAATATATTTTTTTTTATAATATTATAGTTTTAATATAAGTGTAACTATATTTTTTGCAATTGTAATCGATTAAATCTTAAAGTAAGTTCAGAAATATATTCGACTCTTTTTTTTTACATCTTCAAATGCAGTAAGATTTCGATTAATTAATTCGTTAAGAACTAGAAGATAAACTGGATAATTGAGACTTAAAGTAAATAATAAAACGCCAACTTATACATAATCTTATACTTATTTTGTATCTTTCGAACTTAAATACAACAATAAAGACTATGATAATCGAATTTTCCTATGCTCAATTTATTACAGATACAAACATTTAAATAAAATAAAACTGCCAGATATATTCATAACGAAAGATATGATAAGATATATGTATAATTCTTATACTGATTTAAAATAACAACAAAATTTGTAGATTCTTCATTCATTTATTGCAAATGAATGAATTTGTTAATTATTCTGTAAGCCTTCCATTTTACAGCTTTTAGTTCTCTGACATTAGATCTATTTTGTATTTTTTACTTAATCTAATAGTAGAGAAAAATAATGAACAAAAATGAAGAATAAAAAAATTGCTTTTGAATCTTTATTTTTCTTGCTTGTATCCAATCAACTATAAAATATCTTTAAGCAAAATGTTCTACACGCGTCAAATATATATATATATGTATTAAAGAGAGGAGAGCACAGGAATTTTCAAGGTCAATGGCACATATCCAATTGTCCATTTCACACAAATTTTAGGAAAGATTAATTAATAATCTTTAATAATCTTTAATAATCTTCAATAATTTTTAATAATTTAAAAAAATTAAATATTCAGCTTATTTACAGAAATCTACAAAAAGTATAGTGAAAAATATGCTATATGGGATAATGCTATATTATGAAATCCTATCAAACGAGGTACACAAACGCAACATACATATTGTATATGTATGTTGTATATATATACTATTGGATTGTCCGGAAAGTTCGTACCGACTTTGACGAGATGGCATTGGAATGTGTATAAATGTATCAATATTATTGAGAACACATTATTCGTGTACATATTTTTAAAGGAGACATTTCAACGTATCTTAGAAACAAAGTTGTTTGAAATAAATTGATTTGTGTCAGTTTTGTACCCTTTTGAAGATGGAAGAAAACAAAGTAGATTTTAGACACTTAATGCTTTTCTATTCCGGGAGAGGTAAAAATGCAACAAATAACACAACACAAGCAAATAAGATATGTGCTGTTTAGGGAGAAAGTGCTTTAGCTGAAAGAACTATTCGCAAATAGTTCGCAAAGTTTAGAGCTAATGATTTCGACCTTAAAAACCAAGAACACATTCGGGTAGATCCTCCACCGCTAATGACTAAATCAAAACAGAAAAATTGAAAACAGTCAGCGCTACACGACACGTGAATACTAAAGATATCGAGAACACGTAGAGATACTAAAAATAGAGAACCACCGTCCACGAACATTTAGTGAAGCTTGATTACACAAATCGCTACGATGAATAGGTTTCGCACAATTTTACTGAGAAAAATTTAATGGGGCATTGTTGTATAAACGCACCGTTTTTGAAGCAATTAGTGACGGGAGACGAAAAATGGATCGTTTATAATAATGTTGGGCGAAAAAAATCCTGAGGTAAGAGAAATGAACCACAATTAGCTATCCCACCTCAAAGCCGGGCTTCATCCGAAAAAAGTCATGCTGCTTTGTGTCTGGTGGGATTGGAAAGGAATTCTATATTATGAAATCCTATCAAATATCGATCAGTTAATAAATTCAAATAAGTACTGCTCACAACTGGACGAATTATAATCGATATTCAGGAAAAACGTCCAGAATTAGCTAATAGGAAGGACCTCGTGTCCCATAATGCCAGATCTCATGTCTTTTTGACTATCCGACAAAAATTGTTGAAGTTTGGTTGGGATGGAAGGATGGAACCTTCAAGTTGCATAAAAAATGGAGAAAGATTGTAGAACAAAATGAATACATAATAGAACAAATGAATACATAATTGAATAAACATCGACACATAAAGATATTGTCTTCGAATTTCTCTTAAAAATCGACACGAACCGGACAACTCAATATATTATGAATAATATATTGTACAGATTGCTGAAAAATGTAATATAACATACACACACACTTATACAATCACGAAATAAAATATGAGAAAACAAATAAAAACTAAAATAATTACAAAAATATAAATTAAATTCGTATTAAAACTACAATTAATTAAAAATTAAGAATAAATAATATATGATTAATGAGGGAACTGTAATGTATTTAAAGACCCTGAGATGCTGCTGGGAAGGAGAGAGAGTGTGTGAGAGAAAGTGAGAAGAAAGGCGATTGCGTTTCGTCTCGGAGTCACTGCCTACACTCATCATCAGTGGGGCTGATGGCAGCAGCGACTATTTCCTTACCCCAGACGCTTGTTGTTATAACTACCCCCGCGGCTAGGCTAGCCCCGACACCCCCCCCCGCTCCTCCTCCTAGCGGGATTCCGCACGCTGCTTGCTTAAACATCGGAGATCGGTAGGACCTCCACGCTAAGCGCGCAGCCACTTGCGGCTTGTTCTAGTCGAGTGTTCGAAACTCGTAGTCGAGGAATCATAGGGCCGCTACAATTAAAAAACAAGTTTTAGTTATCATGTTATACAAATGTTTTTTATGTTTTGCTTTCATTGTCCTTATGATGATTTTGTCCTTAGAAAACTGTTCATTTTAAAACAGTTTCGATGATTTTTAATATTCTTTTTTGGACTTCTGTGAGTTTTAATATTTAATACATACTTTTTTTTAAAAATTCAAGAGTGTTTAGGTTAGGTTTATAATACTAATGACTTGTACAAAGTAAATTATTTGCTTTATATTCCATTTGTGTAAAAAATTTTACTTTAGAAATATTTTTATAGATTTCTAAATGTTAATAATTAATAAATAAAATACCAAACGCAATTTTTTTACTTTTGTCTCTCGCAAATATTTACTTTTTAAAATATATAAACATACTTTAAATTGTTTACCAAATGATCGAAACATTCTGTTCATAAAAAGAATTTTAAATATATTTGAAATATTAGAAAAAAAGAATTTTAAATATACGAAAAAAATAAGTTTTATAACATATTCGACGTTTATTATAATTTCGACAAAAATCAGTTGAACAAATTAATGTCTTCATTAAAAAAGATCATTGCAAGAATTATCTATTATTTGCAGTCTAAAAGTGAAATAAAAAAACTAAGAGTATAAAAACCATGTTTTAGATGAATAAAATATACAATATATACAATATCGGTCCGAAATTTAGGTATGCTCTTAGTGTATTTGTATTTATTTCACATATAAAATATACATCCAAACTTTCCAACTGTAGTGTCGTGTATTCTTAGAATACCTTTAAATCAAATACCTTCAAAAATTCTTTATACATTACAAAATAATCTAAAGTTAGAAGTTAAAATTAAAATTAAGCAAATTATAATATATATATTTTTTATGATAGAATGCAAAATATTTAATTTTATTGTAGATATTCTATAGTAGATATTATATAATATTATATAAAATAAAAACTACAATAATTTAAAATTCGTAGTCAGACTTCGAATACACGTGATAGTACTGACTAACCGACATTATTTGGTTCAGCTAAAAAAAATACATTATAATAATATATTAAAAAATATATTAAATATAAAAATATACCAAATAATGATATATATTTCGAAACTTTCATTCCACGAAGAATTGCGCGATTAAAATTAATTTTACAAATTTATCAAAAGCAATTAATATGTAGTGAGAATATTGATACTAAATAAAAGATAAAACATTTAAATTAAAAATTTGTTTTATAATTTAAAGAGCAAATGTAAAAATTTTATATTTATTTTATCTATTTAAGATGTAAATATTAAAAATAAAACAATTAAAAACACAATCAGCATTAAAATACAGCGTGAAATCTAAGACTGTAATATTATAAGAAATAAAAGAATCTATCAATGACGTAATATTTGCAACAAAATAGAAATTTTATATATTATATTTGGATTAAAAATCTTTCTGCAATCTAATTCTAATATTCACTGTACTAATTAAATCGTACGTATGCAATCATAAATTATGTATAAATTATTTATATAATTATTTATACAAATATTAAATATCTTTTTATAAATATAAATATAATTTACTTATAAAACTTGTATGTAATAAACAATACTTTAATGTAAATATGTGATATATAATATTGTACATATTAGAACATCTACTATAAGAGCACCTTTTAATTATATATTAATTTTAATATTTGAATGCCTTATAAGTAAGAACTTATTAAAACATAATATTCAATAGAGTTTTGTTTAAAGAATATATCTGTATATCATAATTTCATTATCAATCTAATAATGATATTATTAGAATTACATGAAATATTAAAAAAAAAATATATTTAAATTTGTAATATAATCTTTAATACAAATTAACCTTAAACAAATTCAAAATATTTAATATTATTGATACAATAAATTTTCTATTTCAATAATCTTATTCTTTTTTATTAAATGTAAGAATTATTTTTACATCACAGCGATTATTAAAATCAATGATGACTTCAGTAGATAAATATGTTTGAAAACTATCAATTAATCTTGCTTGAAACAGATACATGTACGAAGAATGCCAGTCAAAACGCTATCGTAATGAAATTCTAAAGATTGTATTGATCAGTATCCATAAACAATTTGGGGTGTGGCTTTTATCTTCTTTTGAAACAGTGTAGATTTATTCAATCTTGCTAGCGTAACAGTACAGATTCCGTTTTGTTTTCCTACTTGTAACCAACTGAAACAAATTGTCACTCGTCACGGATATTCTTTGTGGGAATGGTGGGAGAACGTATGCATTTACTACTATAGGATACAAGATTTGCCGATGACTCATTGCAGAATTTATACGAAAAATGTACTATTAAACATTGAAAAACTACATGTAAATGTGCAGTAATTAAGAAATTCTTTCAAATTAAAACTACACGTAAATGTGCAATTATTAAAAAAATTCTTAAAAACATGTTTTTGCTACAATGATTTATTAATCCAAAAATTTTTTCTTTATATTTACATATAATACATAAAAAGTAATTGTTATTATTAAAGATATATCAATTTTAATAGTTTAAATTTTGTGTGTGTGTGTGTGTGTGTGTGTGTGTGTTTTGATTTTATTTTCAATATATAGTTTTGTAGACTTATTATTTGTTGATTGTATAATAATATTTTCATGTATCTTTTCTATCAATAAATAAAATAACATAATATAAAACGGGGAACCTTTGGTCAATAAAAGTAATAATTTTATGATACATAAATTTCATTATGCAATTTAAATAAATTATTCATTTGTTATTTGGATTTAAAATTTTCATGTCATATTCATTTGTTATTTAGATTTAAAATTTTCATGTCATATTTAATATGCAAACGCATCTTTTAAAAGAAAAAGATATTATATTTGTACTATACATTCCAATTAATTAATTAACTAAAAAATTAAATTATGATCCTACTTGTTATTTATTAGACATATAAAGTTCTTATTTTTTTTTTATTAGATCCGTTTAATCTAAAACAAATTGTAATGTTACAATACAATTTCACAAAATTGAAACCTCACTACAATAAATGGGATATTATGATATTAATTTACTATTAGTATGTTATTCGCAACTGTACATATATACACACATAATTTTTTCATATAAAAAAGTATCATTTTTATATTGATTATAATTAATATTAATGTTGCAGGTTTTGTCGTTTTATTTTCCCGCATTATGTAATAGAATTTTATATTTACTTTTAATATTAATATTGTTAATTACAACAATTAAAGAAATTATATCTTAAATTTCTTCGACAAGTAATAACAATTAAGTGTAAATTTCGCGTTTCTTTTCAAAAACACTAAACACAATTTTCATATGACTATCACTGATTTAAAAAATAATTGAATAATTATTAGAAATAGTAAGTTTCTTGATACGTACATCGCATACAATGTCTGAAAGGAACAATTTTACGACAGAAGAAGAACCGACAAGAGAATTGGTAGGAAAATCTACGTATATATATTCATTGACGTAATACATGAATGCTATAGACTGACAATGAGTAACAAGATATCAGAACTACCATTCACCATACAAAATTCTCAAGAAACAAGATTGAATGATTCGTCGCATAATATGTTATATACGTTATATTATATACATACTACATATCTATACCAAGTTCTTTGAACAATGAAGAAACAATTTTAATTTGCTAGATAAAAATTGTAATAATTATATATAATATAAATTGATGCGTAATGACATTATTTACTTAGGAACTATTTGTATCTTTTTATTAATATTATTTTATTGATGTAATTTAAAGGTAAAATTATTTATTTAATTTCTTAATAAACGAATTTTAAATTATATTTGAAATCTGTATATAAAAAGTATTGTGTAAGTAAATTTGTGTTATATATACCTTATACTTTTGAATACATCAAAATCTGACAAAATTGAAACTCTGAATAAAATGTTTCAATTTTATTTGCAAAAACTTAATAATTACCAAAATATCTTCGACAATTTGCTTTGTATACATATAAAATATTATCAAATAATTATTTATTATATCAGTGTTATTGTAGTCTTCAATGAAATTGATATAAGCAAATTATTGAAAAATAATTATCAATTTTTATAAATTTTTATTAAGAATTCATCATTTATTCAGTTGCAGTATTTGAATTATTATCTTAATCAATTTATTTATCTTTCTCAACATTAAGAATTTAAAACTATAATACTAAAATAGCATTTTTTACTTGCATTTTTAACTTGACATGATAATAAATTTTCAAATCTATGACTATTATCTTTGACTAAGATTATTAATAATAAATTATTATTTGCATAGAAAAATAAGTAACATTTATAAAATATACTTAAATTAAAAGACAATTTTTAATTATATTTTATGATAATTTTATGAAATTTTGCAAATTAATTAATTTGTAATTACATAGCATGTACATATATATCTATATGCATACATTAGTTGTACGATACATGTATATCACTCATAGCTACCACGTGAATCGACATACTTATGAATATTAACTAGTGTACATATGTATAAAGTTCATGATAAATTGAGAGTATATATCGATCACGCGTAATGATATCATAGAAATTACCACGCGTACATTTAGAATTGAATATAATAATTTGATAAATATCTAATTTTGTAATTATACTTACTATTGCGAAAATATAAAATATTGTACTCACTGTATACATAAAATCAACACAGTTTTATTCTCCTAAATAAAATATTTTATAAACCTCTAAAATATTCTAGAAAATTTCATCTTAAAATTCTATCATGAAACAAGTAGATTCTAAATATTTCATAAAAATTACGCAATATTATTAAATTCCAGATTTGAAACACTATATATATAAATTTTGTAGTAAATATTGTTGCAATCCATATATATATATATATATATATATATATATATATATATATATATATATATAGTATTAACCATTTCTACAATAATCCGTCATATTCAAAAAGTATAACTTAAGAAAGAGTTCTTAAATCTATGTTTATATGATCTTTTTCCTTTCTTGACAGCAATAAAATACAATACCAACTATTTCTTTAACTATTTCTTATCCTGTATGCTATAAATACTTCTTTACATCTTGTATATTTTACCACATAAGCTATATTTATGTATAATAATGTATTTTGTATCATTTGAAATAATTATTAAGAAAACAATAATACATAAATATCTTTCTTATATAAATGTATACTAAAATTATAATACTAAAATTATAATATAATTTTAGATAGAATGTTTCAACGCAATAACAAAGAAAAAAGACTAATTCAAAATAATATTACTAATTAATTTATTACCTATAAACATTATATATTATAACCTATATTATATATTATAACTTATATTTATCACCTAATTTTGATTATATGAACACAACGTATCATTATCTTTCATTTAAACTTTTTGTGAATGATTTAGATTTATAAATTATTTAAATTTATATGATTCTAGAAGTTTCAATCACATTATATCCTTGTTTAAACTATTATTTCCAATAAAATATAAAGTATGAATGAATAATGAATTTTATATCATATTCTTTATAATAAAACATTTATTGAAATTCTTGACTTATTTCTATAACACACTAATGTTGTACTTTGTCCAAAATTTTCCAAAAATTAATGTTAAATGTTCAAAGTTGAACTATTTGAAGTATTTTTTTCTATATATTTTCCTTCTATTTTAATTCCATTTTTGACAATATTTGTCTATTGTAATTTATCTGCGTATCAAAATTCATTATTTATTTTTATCTGATATCTTATTATTTTTAGAAGCAAATCATTTCATTATACAGTTAATTATACATATTTTGGATTTAAGTTTTATTACAGTATGAATAATTGCATTATCTGCAATATTATTTGAAAAAATAATAAAAATATAAAATTTTTACATATATACATGTACATATAATTTACATACATATTCTGAGCTACTTAGGTCTATTTCTAATATTTTTTGGAAATTTTTTTTATTTTCTTCATTAATTTTTCTCTTTCTATATCTATATCTATATATATATAGTTATCATAATAAAGCTAGTTATCATAATAAAGCTAGTATTAGCATTTTCATTAAACTGTATCTTTAGTTAAATATATGTACATATATATATTTAATGATGCAATACTCACAATAATAAATAACACATACAAAGTGATTTAAAGGTTCATTTCCAAAGATAAACTATATGTTAAAGGTTCATTTCTCAAGATAAACAATTTTATTTAAGGTAAAATAATTTTATTTTAATATTGTTTTAAGAATTATTTTAACATAATAATTTTAAGAAAAGTTTATATCTAGACTATTATATTATTATTTATCGTTCTGAAAGTTTAATTCAATATAATCTAAGATTGTTCAAATAAAATATAATTCTTTTTCTAATGAATAATTCCTTATTTTTATTTTATTCTTTCAAATTTCTTAATTTGGTAACGTATTGTATTTATGAACATACAATATAAGATTTTTAATACGATTGTATTAAAATATATAATGTCATTTCTCATCAATTTCAGCCTTTATTTTTTATTTTATAAGTTAATTAAATATTACATTATAATATAAATTATGAAATTTAATGAAATTATGAAATTATGAAATTGAAAATTGTAATGTATGTATATTTTATATGTTAATATGTTAATTTTTATTATTAAAAAAAAGATTAAGTCTTTTATAAAAATTGAAACGATTAAAAATTATATGATGTACTTTAGAAAAACAATATTCAAAATTCTTTTAATTTATCATTATTATAGTTAAGTGTTACATATGTGTTTTTATTGTTATATACTTTCTCAAATTTATTTAAATTTTTTATCTTTACTAAAATATAATTTATTGTTCACATAAATATAGATACATATGTAAATGATAAAATATTAAATTTATTAAAATAATTAAAATATTAAATTTATTAAAATATTAGTAAAATTTAATAAAATTATGAATGTCTTTTTTGAGATAGATACTTACATATCTATTATATATTGTAACAGTTTGAACATAACCTATTAAATGTTCACGACACGTGAGTATAATTGCTAAACTAAATGAGTTTATTCGTAATAAACAGGTATGTAGAAATATTGAGAAAATGTAATGTACATATATATATTACTAAATTTCATTACTAAATGAAATACAAATAATGAATAATAATGCATATAATGAATTAAACTGTATAAATAAATATTCGTTATACATTATATATTATCTAATTGTAATGAAATTTTTAACTTCTTTTCACGGAATATTGTATATATTATTTGTTAATAGATATGAAGGTGAGAAAGAAGAAACAAAAAATGAAAGGAATCATTTGTCTGAATTACTAAAAAGGATAGAAGAACGTAAACTAGAAAAAGCTGTTAAAAATAATTGTCAAACACAGGCAAATAGTTCTCAAAATACTCAAGACTTAAATTATGAAAAAAGAAAGAGAAAAGCGGAAAATCTTAATGAATATTCTACAGAAAATATTACGTTGAATGAAAATATACTAAGTGATGTTAAAGAAAAGAAAAAAATACGTGTTTTAGATCATAGAAAAAGCAAAAAGAAAAAGAATGCAGCTAAAGTATTGCAAAATGAAAATACAGACGATCAGAATAATGAAATATTTAATAAATCATTAGATTCAATTGAAACAGAAGAAAAAATAGCAGACCAATGTAGTGATTTTATAATTATGGGTGCAAAAAGTAAACAAAAGAAGCACAAAGTTAAGAGAATTCTACCGGAATGGTTGAATAATCCAAAATTAATGTCTATTGACTTAAATAGTGGCCCAACATTAGAAGAAATGAATTTAATTTTAGATGTTAAACTTATTACAGCTTTAAGAACTAATAATATTAACAAATTATTTCCTGTTCAAGCTAATATGTTATCTTGGCTATTGAAATGCAATAAAGATAGAGAACAAAAGTGGTGGTTAAGAGATGCATGTATATCTGCTCCTACAGGCAGTGGTATGGAAGAATATAGTATTTGTAATTGAAGTATTTTCAGTTTTAATACTTCAGCATGTTCTGTTAATACATTTGCAGTTGTTGAATTCTTATTTTATAATTTCTTTTTTTACTAGTAACTTATATTACACATTGTCTATTTGGAAGTTATCAAATAAGAGAGAGAAAATTGAGATAATTTTGTGATTTTAATTTTATAAAGTATAAAAATATCAACTGCAAATGTATTACTGAATAATATTAATGTTTGATAATAATTAATATTATTAAATTTTATTTAGTGATCTTAATTTGATAAAAAATTATAAAATCTATATTCTTTTACAAAAATTTATTTTATCTTAATAAATTAAAGTTTTATGTTTTATGTTTAAAAATGTTAATTTGATTTTCTTTTCAGGTAAAACTTTAGCATATGTTCTACCTATTATTCAAATATTACAGTCTCGATTAATTCCAAAAATACGTTGTTTAGTTGTTGCGCCTGTACAAGAATTGGCTGCACAAATTTACAAAGTAATGATTACATATATTTCGCATACAAATTTAAAAGTTGGTTTACTTTCTGGCGCATCATCATTTTATGAAGAACAAAGAAGCATTCTGAGAGAGAGTATATAGTATAAATTTTAAGAAGAAAATTTTATTTGTATAATTAATAAAATATAAAATATTTTCTATAATTATTATTTTCAGATGCTAGAGGAAAATATATATCTATAGTGGATATAGTGATTGCCACACCTGGACGATTAATAAATCATATATTAAAAACATCAGGATTTTCATTAGATGATCTTAGATTTCTTGTTATTGACGAAGCAGATAAAGTTGTAGATTGGTTAGAATATCTTCCTGAACCTCATTATCGAACTCTACGATTAACACTTTTCAACTTACGTTCTAGGTTAGTTTTAATCTTTAATTTTATAATTTAAACTGATAATATTTATTTTGTATATAATAATCGTTTACTAAAATTAACCTTCAAACGGTGGGTAGCCTAATAATTGACTATATAGCGGATATTAATATTTATTTTTTTGTTCTTAACTTATAGAAAGATAAATGTACTTATAGTACATAAATTGATGAATTTTAAGAATATTTAGAATATTTAAAATATTTATATTTATCTTTATCTTATCACTTTAAAGAAATAAAATAATTATTTATACAAACTAGTCTGAATCCAGTATCTGCCAGGCGAAGGTTAATATGCAGGTATATTATCTGATATTAAATTTATAGTAATTTTTTAATTTTTAAATAGTAAAATTCCAGCTCAAAAATTGCTATTCAGTGCAACATTATCACAAGATCCTGAGAAGCTTAGTCGCTTCGGACTTTTTCAACCAATATTATTCACATCTGTTTTGGTGACAGGCAAAGATGATAATGTAAATTTAGATAAAGAAGGGAATTTTATTGGCCGTTATACAAACCCTGAAGAATTAAAAGAAGAAGCAGTAGAATGCGAAGCAGAATATAAACCAGTAGCTTTATATCAGCTAATAACCAGAAACAGTATAATTTCCAAAATATTAGTATTTACAAATTCTGGGAAAACTGCTCATAGATTAACTATTTTGCTTCAGTCATTTTTATCTAAAAAAGATATCGTAGTCGGAGAACTTTCTGCACAACTTGCGTCAAAGGACCGTGAGGATGTACTTACAAAATTTATAACTGAAAAAATTCAAATGTATGTTATGTTTGTTGTTTATTAAAATTTAATTTTCAATAACTTTATGAATTTTTATTATAGTTTTATTATATTTTCAGACTCGTATGTTCAGATGCATTAGCAAGAGGTGTTGATATTCCAAATGTACGATTAGTAATATCTTATGATCTTTCTAAACATATTAATGGTTATATTCACAGAGCAGGAAGAACAGGACGTGCAGGTAAATTCGGTACTGCAATATCTATTCTAATACCTAAACAAGTTCGAATATTTAAACATATGTTGAATAATGCACATAAAATAGTACCACATGTTCAAAAATTAGAACTAAGTTATGTTGCAAATGAAATTGATTACTTAAGTCATATTGATAAATTAAAACATGTTCTTCAAATAGAAAAACAAAATAACTTATTACGTGCAAAATCTATTAAACGAATTTGTTCAATAAATGTATAATAGAAACAGTTATTTTTTGTACAAATATTGCAAAATAAATAAAATATAGTTTAATTGAAAATTTACTTGTAATTGAAAAATTGTATTGTCCAACAAATCAAGACTACAGACGGATTATAGAATAAATTTTGTCATTTTACAGAACTCGATATCATATGTTTTAAAATATCAATTATATAAAAACTTGAAAATTTCGTTATACCCTCTGCAATTTAAGGTATGAGTGTAGGAATTATATTTAATACATTAAACAGAGGATAGACATAGAATTTCATAGTAATTATAAAAAGCATACTTTATATTGAACTTTCAAAACAAAGTGCTACATGATTGAATATATCCATTTTAAATGTACACATTATTATTATTTTATGAAATATTGCTTCATTTAAAGAAATAAAAAAAACTTTAATGTTTATTTTTAGACATGCATTTTATAAAATTATTTTATTTAATATAGATGATAAGCAAATTGTAATCAAGTTAAAAGATTACGCAACGAAATACAGAATTAAAAAAAAATAAAACGTGTTAGAAGCTACGATTAAACGTGTCAGAGATTCTATATTGTGAGGCCGTTTGTGGAATTCATTGTGAATAAAATAAATTGCTTAATATTTTAAAAAATATAAAAATTTAAGTGGAGAAATTACAAATGTTAGTGATCTTATTTTCAACAATATGATCTAAATATAATGATCTAAAACATTCTTTTCATGTTATATAGGAATGATCACATTATAGACACCAATATAGTCACTAGATCTTAATGTTACTAGAATATTTATGGAAAGAATTCAAGGTTAATTTGAAAAATTAAATATAAGAAAATACATGGTTTAAGAAAGCACATTTAAATTTAGTTAAAATATGCCACATTTACTATTTCTTAATGATAAATTCATCATGATACGAATTACTGATAGAAATTCAAATATTTTCAAAGACAACTGTGGATTGGATTAACTTTTGTTGTAAAATATGATTAATGTGAGTAATAATATTTTTTTAATAAATAATAATAAACTATATTTTATAGTTACTGAATCAATATTTAACTGATATCAATGAACTATTATTATTGATATAAATATAATTATTGAAATTGAAATAAAATTTTACAGAGGAAGATTAATTACTATATAACGGTTACAAGAGGTAGAACGAGAAAGTGGATGTTTATTTGTAGTAAGAATAAATTAGCAGTTAGTATATTGGTTCTGAGAGCATAATACGTATACAACGCGTTCTGTTTATCTCGCAAAATGAAAATATCTCATAAGGAATTGAAATTATAAAAAAAGTGTTTTCACAAAAGTTGCTTGGTGTAAAGGGATACATTATGTGGTATTGATGGAATTTTTGTAGACTGGAGAAGAAATTTCAAAGGTAAGTTGATTTTTTTAATGGAATTATATAATTAACAAACACAGCATTTTTTACTAAATGTAATGATTAACAAACACAACATTTTTTACTAAATGCTATTTATAATTTTATATTAAAATTTAGTTTTAATTCCAATCACTATAAATATTGTATTTTACATTGAATTGATAATATTAAGAATAATACTATAAATCAGAGACAGCTACCTGGCGGCTCTTGCCCCTACTTTCTTGATCGCAGGCGCTACCCTTTCTACTACTTCGATCTTTCGACATTGAAATTTCCTTGCCGTGTATGAGAGCGTGATGAGTAGTGAAAAGATCGATACAGTAGATGAGATAGTGCTAGCAATCAAGAAATCGGGAGCAAGGGCTGAGCCAGCAAGGGCACTCTGCTATAAATAGTAAGGGAATTTTAAAGTCGTCAAAACATATATGTATGTATACTAGGTCAGAACTTCTAATTCTGTAGGTTTTTGTATATTTTTAAGAAAAGATATTAAGAGTTTGAGCATTAAGTTTATGAAGCCATTGAACACCGTCATTTTAATCTATTGCTATTTTTTTTTCGTCTGAAACTGCCATGGATTAAGATTTCAATTTTCATTTCTTTGTTTTTTATTTTCATATTATTTGAGTCAAGAGTAGATAGAATCTTCATAAGATTTATTCTACGATAATAATTCGAGGCACATAAGAAGTCACTCGAGAATTCGGAAGTATGCTTCATACATTGCATCTGAAAGTAACAAGTATCAGAAGTAGTTACTTTCATTACGTCATTACCAGATTTATTTGAATTTATTCACAGAAATTCGACAAATTCCTTGAAAGATATAAATTTGTGTGTATTAACTGAGATAATGTGTTATACTTTCTGCAAATCGATATTTACATTCAAATTCACGTAATTTATTTTAAATTTATTTTAAATATATCTAATATTATTTTTAACCTAATCGCCAGTCGTAAGATGTATACAGATTTTACAGCCGTATAAAAGTAATTCAAAGGTTATATAATTCACAGCCACGACTTATGTAAACGCAGACATGTACAAACAATGAGGAATCTTATTACGTATCACTATTAATTACATATAGCACAGTACTATGATTAATACAGCATTATTATACATTCTTAGCTATTTTTTTGACTTGTTTAAATGAAAAAAGATAAATAACCTATGGAGAGGTACCGATTACTTTGGCCTCGATATTCTCTTGAATAATCACCAATAGATTTGTCGCTCATTATTGGGAACAAAGTTATTAATTATTAAAAATTGAATAGAACGTTTATTTTAAAATAAGATTGACATACATAGTATGTCATAGTTTTGTTATTATTGAGTACAAATTTATTTAAATTATTAACACATGAACAGAGATAATCAATAAATTTATTTAAGCACTATTTTCTGGAAATGTTGATTATAATAAATATCTACGAAATGTATAAATATCTCCAAGTTAACCTATCCTTGAGATAAATCAAATTCATCCCTTTAATTTATTTTTAGGATAAATTAGATTAGAACAGATTACTTTGGAGATGATTATGTATTTTGTAATATTTGTTATAATCATCATTTTCAGAAACTAGTGCTTAAATGAATTTATTCATTACCTTTGATCCAATCAGCCATCATTTATCAATATGTATAGTCATATTGACACTTAAAAATAAACTCGTGATTTTATGTACCAAACGAAAACAGTGATTTTCATGAGTACCAAAATAAGAACTTCTTGGATTTATGATTTCAGACAGATATCCGTTTGAAAAATGTCATTTTTAATAATTAATTTTTTAAGGCACAATGAATAGTGATTAAAACCACTTGAAGATTATTCAGGAAAGTGTTCTTGACAATATACATCAAAGTTATATATATAGTAAAGTCATATATAGTCAAGTCATCCGAAATGCTTCCCCTAAAAATATTTCTTATTTTCATTAAATATAATTATATTATATTCATTAAAAATAATAAATAATTGTTTTCACTGTTTAGGAATAAATTATTTTAAAGCCGTCGTCTTTCTTTTGAAGTAATACGTTTATATCCATAAATCATTTTGAAATAATTGGCTGTATTCTGAATCAGTATTTTAAATAATTTTTCGAAATACTTTTTATAGAAATATTTTAAAATATTTCTTGTCGAATATTTGCTATTATTGATAATTAATTCGATGTGTTACAAATATTCGCAAACTTTTACAATTCATCTGAATGTATTTCCAAACAATCATAATGCTTCAAAAACTTATGCAACAGTTAATACCTAGAAACAGTTTACACACAGCTAAAAAATAAGTCAGGCTTCTCGGTATGATCTATCTGCTTTTAAAAAAAGGCATTAGCTGTTTGATATGATATCAACTACGTACGAAAATTTCAAAAATTTGAACAATTACTAAACGTTCTTATCTTGCTCTTACTGTTCATCTCTGGCGTGCAAAACTTGCTGAATTAAATGTGAAAGAATCTTTTACGTTACTAAAGAGAAAGATACTTGATTTTTCTAATATTGATTTTCAAAATTATTCAAGTACGGACACGAAAAGATTTTAATTTTTCGAGAACTATAAAGAACTGTCTTCAAACGTAACAGTACATTATTTTCTCAAAATCAACTAAATCAAGCTAAATTTAATAATATGAAACAAAGAAAATAATATCAAGTGAGATCTGAAATCTTTTCTTTCTCTTTTACGACCCTAAAGTCAACATTAATTTGATTAATTCAGTTAATCGAGCTAATTAAGAAAAGCACGTCAATTTTGTGACAAGGGCAAAATATGAAGAATTCAAAGAATCCCTCGCCTTATCGAAAACTTCGTTACTAGTCTGCAAATGTTTATGCATAATGCAACATTTAAATGCAGAATATTCAAATTTTACAGAATATCCAGTGAACAACTGATAAAAATGATTCGAAATAGTAAAATTGAGCCCTGAAGGAAGAATAATATTGTTCCAGCGATTTTCTGATACATCGCAATTCAAGACATTCGCAATTCGAAATTACATTACGTAACTTCTTCCAGAATTTTTTCTAAAAAGGATGATTTGGGCTTCTTGTCCGTGTGAAGAAATATATTATCCTGTTTTTAAATCTATTTGATCAAGAACAACGGCTCACTATTATATTTGTTATTGTGCTTATTATTAGTTCTTTAGAAACGGTTGGCATCAGAACTGGATGTTTTGAAAAATTTTCAAATAACACTATTTTAAAATCGCTTTTCAATGTTATTTAAAAAATAATTATTTACTTGTTATTTCATGAAATAAATTATTTGCCAGGATCTTTATTTGTTGTTTGATTTTGATAGAAATGACTGATTTTTCAAGATATAATATCTAATGTTTTTATTTACTATTTTTTATTCTGCGACTATGGCATAGTTATTACATTTATCTACAGACACAAGTTACATAAAATATATAAAATATATGAAATATATGAAATATTTTGAATAAACTCGTTACAATATTTAATATGTGCAACGAATCTGCATTCAGTTGCGTTTTTTTCGAAATGGCATCAGTGCCTGTAGTCCATTTATCGTTAATACACTACAATCCAAATAGAACAAGAATCTAAAAATCTAACAGTGATATTGAAACATCTAAACGACAAACAGATGATAACTAAAAATATTTCCTGAATAACCTGTGTATACCTATTATTAATAAATAATTATTTATTAATATTAATGTATAACAACATTTTCATAACGACCGTTTGCTTTGATTGATTATTAACAATTAAGGATACAAAATATTTTCTGCTATCTTATTTTCTTTTTTCTTCATTTTAAATCAGCGTCGCCGCTGTTAATAATACGCGCGCTGTCACAGGATCGGAAACACTAATGTCGCGTTGTGCCGAAATGGAGGAACTAAGCATTTTAAATTTAATAAATTTTTATTAAAAAAAGTAATTAATTTTAATGTTTTGCACCAATAATTTGCATTTATTAAGTATATATTTTGAAGATGATGGAATCGATTACGTTCACAAACAAGTTTGATTCCAATATTTATTGTAGTTTGCTAGAAATTGAACATTTGTTGAAAAAGTGGTTTGATCTAATAAGTAAAATTTGAAAATTTTTATTAACACATTCTGAAATGTAAGTAGGACATAAAAAATGAAGGCGTTTAAACCGAACAACATAATTTCAAAAGTTTTATTATTATAGATTTCGACAAACACAAAAGAGAGTCAAAGTTGGATGGAATATTTAAGGCTGTATCTGTGTCAGCCAATTATATATCTACACTCGCAGGTCATTGATGTTTTTATTCAAGGACGTTCCTTTGCCAGTATCCACTTACTTTTTCAAGGACTAAAAAATATTTGTGCCATCACAATGTAAGTTCAATTAATATGATATTTAATGTATATATGTAGGAGGAGAGGTCACTGTATAGATAACAATACCCTCTGGACGGGTACAGATATACACAACCGATAGTATGGTGTGCGTGTTTTGAAGACTACCGCGTGAGGAGTGTGTGCGGGGAAAAAAGAGCGTAGCATCGAGCAGGAAGGTCGTGCGGAAACAAAGGAGCGTAGCGTCGAACAGGAAGAGCGAAGAGAGAAAGAGAACAGCGTTGAGTAAAGAGTGTAGAGCGTGGTGCCATAGCGTAGTTGTAGAATTAAATAATACTTTTATAATTAAATAATATCTTCTTTTGTTGCCTACCAAACATTTCTACATAAAATTGAGGGCTCAGCCGGGATAGTAAAAGTGCAAGTGTAGAATACGGTGACAACAGGAAGAACAGTGTGGAAAAATTTTCATTTTTTTTCTTTTCTTTTTGAAAGTGTGCCTAGTGACGGTATTGGAAACAACTAATATGCAATCGACAGCGGAGTGCGTATCAGATCTCACAGTCGCAGAACTGAAAGAGAAGTTGAGATCATTGGGCCTAAAAACGGCAGGTAACAGGAACGAGCTTGTCTGTCGATTACTGAATGCAAACCCATCGGAAATTTGTGTTCGTGAGGAGAGCGAGACGGAACAAATTCTGCAAGAGACATCTAAGGTAACGGCAGAGGCGAATATTACACAAAACTCCAGAGATGACAATATAATGAAGAGGATGGATGAATTCGAGAAATTAGTTCAAATGATTAATGTGGGATTAGCTACGATGCAACAAGAATTTGGAAATATTCAATCAAGAAATGAAGAGGCAGAGATGTTGATTAAAAACATGAGAGCCGACGAAAAACAAGTGAGCCCGAAGGAAAAAACATGGAACGTTTCAGCGATAGCAGACTATTTGGCCGAATTTAAAGGAGAATTCGATAGTTATGATAGGTGGGAAAAACAGCTAAAATTACTTAAAGAAACGTATCAATTAGACGACGAAGAAACAAAAAGACTAGCAATTTTAAAATTAAAAGGTAAAGCTCTAGAACGGTTTCATTCAAAACCAGATCATGTTGCCATGTCAATAGACATGTTGCTAAGAGAGTTGCAGAGCATGTACCGACATTATCCAAATACAATTCTTATGCGTAAAAAATTTGAATCGCGTGTGTGGAATAATACAGAAACTTTCAATGAATATGCGCATGATAAAGTAATAATGGCTAATAAATTATCGATTAGCGAATATGAATTAGTACAATATTTAATAGAGGGAATTCCTGATCCCAATCTACAGAACCAGGCTCGCCTACATAAATTTAAAACAAGGGCTGAGATATCACAGATTTGAAGACATCATGTTAAGAAGACCGAACATTTCAAGAGGAGTCCCGAACTCAGCTGATAATGCTGCTAGCTCATCGTCAAGGATAAGAGGAGACAATTTGAGAAGAGAATTAGGTAGTGAACAAGTGATGTGTTACAATTGTGGTGGTCTAAACCATATGAGTAGAAATTGTCCAACGAAAGAAAGTGGTGTAAAATGTTTCAAATGCAGCGTGCGAGTGAGCCGATGAAAGGTAACTACATTGTATCACAGGTACAGCAAAAAAAATATAAAAAAGAGGTTATGATAAATGGCTATCAAACGACAGCATTGATCGACACCGGAAGTGACATTACGTTAATGACCACAGATCAGTACGTTAGAATCGGGTCGCCGAAGTTACAGTCTAAAGAAATTATATTTCGAGGGGTGGGACGTAATAGAAATAGTACGCTAGGTGAATTTGTAGCAAATCTAATTATTGAAAACAACCACTATACAACTGCCGTGCAAGTAGTTTCAGAGCGTGTCATAGAACATACATTTATTTTAGGTACAGATTTTCTTGATAAAGTTGAAATTAATATCAAAGGAGGAGACATTTCTATATCACCTTTATGTAAAACACATCGAGAAAATCAGGAAACTGCTGAGATACTTCAAATAGATGTAGTTCAATACGATGACTCTCATAAAGTTGACGTAGTTAACTTTGAGCACAGAAAGACAACAGAAACTATGATTTTCGAGTATCAACCTTTTAAAATTAGAGACGTAGACGTGAAAATGTCGACTTTGCTGACGGATGATGAGCCAGTTTATTAAAGAGCAAGACGGCTGTCACCTGACAGAGAACTTGTTAATAGCGAGATTCAAGAATGGATGGATGAGTAAATTGTACAATCTTCTTTTCCTAAGTATGCTAGTCCCGTTGTTTTACTTAAAAAGAAAAATAGATCTAGCTCGAGCATGCGGCATGTCGATGCGTTGAGTCGCCACCCTTTGCCAGCATGCCTGATTATCGAGAAGTGCAGAGACGAACTTACGCCGCGGCTGAAGAAGGCCCAACAGGAAGATGATCAGTTGAACAAAATGATACATTTGACAGAGCAAAATAAGCTGGAGGGATACGTCGTTAAGGGTAGCTTACTGTTTAAAAAGATTGATGGTGATATACGTCTGGTGGTTCCGAAGTCAATGGCTTTTCAAATAGTTCGTGAAGCACATGAGAGAGGACACTTTTGTGTAACGAAGACCGAAAACCTGCTACGAAGAGATTATTGGATGCAAGGAATGAAACGTAAAATTGAGAAAGGTCTCTAGAAATGCCTCTAGAGACTTTCCATATTGATCATTTAGGGCTATTATTCGGTACAAAAAAGAATTACAAGTATTTAGAGATAACACAACAATACTTAAACACCTCATTTCATCGGAGCATTAGAACAACACCATTTCAGTTACTGTTTGGAACAAGTGCTCGTTTGAAGGATGATCCTCATATAAGGGAGCTAATAGAAGAGGAATGAGTTGCGTATAGAAGCCTGCAAAACTCTTGCAAAAATACAAAATGAAAATCGACGTACTTTTAATAAGAAGAGAAAGAAAGCAAAGAAATATAGAGAAGGAGATTTAGTAGCTATTAAACGAACGCAGCAAAGACAAGGACTAAAACTAGCAAATAAATTTCTTGGACCGTACAAAATAATAAAAATAATGCGAAATGACCGATACCTTGTTGAAAAAGTCGGTGAACACGAAGGACCATTTCAAACATCCACAGCATCAGACCTTATGAAACTATGGATACCTGATATGAGTGACATAAGTGATACTTCAAATGATGATTCGAGTGAAGATTTCGGTGACATTCGAGGGCGAATGTCCGTTCAGGATGGCCGAATGTAGGAGGAGAGGTCACTGTATAGATAACAATACCCTCTGGACGGGTACAGATATACACAACCGATAGTATGGTGTGCGTGTTTTGAAGACTACCGCGTGAGGAGTGTGTGCGGGGAAAAAAGAGCGTAGCGTCGAGCAGGAAGGTCGTGCGGAAACAAAGGAGCGTAGCGTCGAACAGGAAGAGCGAAGAGAGAAAGAGAACAGCGTTGAGTAAAGAGTGTAGAGCGTGGTGCCATAGCGTAGTTGTAGAATTAAATAATACTTTTATAATTAAATAATATCTTCTTCTGTTGCCTACCAAACATTCCTACATATATATTATTTATTATTTATTTATTATACATATGTAATCTTTTTGTCTTGCAGCTCAATGATGGCTCCTGGTTGTCTTACACAAACCCTACATATACTTGTGTTTACTAATATAATACTAATGTGATGCTTAAACTAACTTAGATTCAACTTTACCTACAAATCATAAGTTTCTTTAACACTGAAACACATTAGACTATGAACTATAAAACAATAACTTCAATGATTAATTTTAGCATGTGTATTCCAATCGCTACTTTTTTCTTTGGTTCTTTTTTGGTTTTTGTTTGTATTAAAGTGTTCTTCATTGCTCTTTGCCTTCTGTGCTCTTCCTTTTTCCTTTTTCCCTTCCTCATGGTTTCCAGCCCTCTTTCATTTTCATCTGAAAATTCTCCTATCGTCAGATCTCCTCTGGTGTATGAGCATGTCATATGAGTACATGCATTATGTTTTCTTCCGTCTTTCCACATCCTTTCTTGCACATCTTTTCCTCCTCCTCCTCCAAATGCTGTCCTCTCTTCCACTCATTGCCACACCTAAATCTCGTTATCATACATCTTTTCTTTTCTTTCTTGAGCCCTTCAAATATTCTGGAAAGTTTTCTGTAACCTGTTCTCTATAGTCTCTGTTGTAATTTGAATTCTTTTTTCTTTCCACTCTTTCCTCTCTTTCTTTGCGAACTATTATCTCTATCATCTTTTGGCTTATTTCTCTGTGGTTTCTTCCCTTCTCTCTCATTTTCTCTCTTTCTGGCTTCTCTAGTCCCATGCTTTCTAACTTGAGCCTTCTCTTTTTCTTTCATCTGTTTCTTTCTTCCGCCACACTTTCTTTTTCTATTTTCTTTAAGCATTCCACAACCAACTTGTTCTTCGATATTCTTTTCCGTTCTTCATATCTTAATGCCTTTTCCATTGCCTCAATGCCTCGTTCTTCACTCTTACTTTTTTGTGTTATTATGTAGTTTGGCGTTCTTCTGTCTAGACCTAAGACACACTTCGTGTACTTTCTCTTGATTCTATCAATTTTTTCATCTCCCTCCCATCCCCGCCCCAGACCTCCGCCCCATACAAGGGTACATTTTGCAGTGATTCGAACATTGTCTTTCTTCTTTCATAATTGTCCTGAAATAGCCTTTCTCCTATGTTTCACGTACTAATCATTACTATCATTGCTCTTCTTATCCTTTCTCTTATGTTTGTCATTTCCGTTTTTTTGCAGAATATAGCCTAAGTATTTTAATTCTTACACTTCTTCAACTGTTTCTTCTTCTATCTTCCATTTTCTTTCTCCCTTCCTTTCCCCTCTTTTTTCAAACACCATTACCTTCGATTTTTCAGCACTAAGTTTTACTTCTTTCCTTTCCACTTTTTTCCTAAACCTTTTTATTATTTCCTTTAGCTCATTCTCCTAAACCTTTTTATTATTTCCTTTAGCTCAATTAATATATCATCTGCATAAACCAAATTCCATACTTTTTCTTTCCCTATTACAACTCCTCCTCTCACTTTCCTCATTTCCTGTACAAAATCTGCGATGTATAAATTGAGTAACGTGGGGTTCAGCGGACTTTACATATATATTTTTTCTAAAATTTACTTTATTACATAGTATTTAGGCTGCTTGTAGCCAGTGCTGAGGATTATTTATGTTCATAATTTAGACTCGACCGAAGGTAGAGATTGCACTTTATTAAAACAGCATAGGTTTGTACTCTTACAATATTTTTAATTCAATTCACATTTCATCAACAATTTTAATATTTAATTATTATCTTTATTATATATAACTCTGATTGTTCTGAAGCAGAACCCACGTCGAGACGGACACTCAGGCTAGGTTTCTGGAATACGCTACCTTGCTGAGAAGTTCCAGATGCCATGACATTCTCCTATCTAAGGGGCCTTTATCCTACCCTACCCGCATCTGGGACGTTTCTTTAAGGGAAAAATTGGTAAACAAAGGGGTTCTTGGCTGGCGCTAAGAAATCACGTAGACACATTCGCTCCACATAAAAGGTTCGTCTGCTAGTACGAGACATATTGCAAGAGTCACTCAGTTCAGTCAGTTCGAGTCGAGACACCTCTTACACATCCCAGACTCATGCAACAATTTTATACCTTCCGTCAAATATACGTCTTAAAAACCTACAATCTGCACTCTTAGTATCTTTCCGATGTAAAAGGCCAAACGAGAGAACCTCGACGAAGCGGTCAATATTCCTCATAGATCACCGTCGCGCTGAGACACTGATATATATATCATATTACTTTTATATATATATATATATATATATATCTGATATTACTTGCATTCTATATGTCTGAGTTAAATGTATACGTGTTATTTTTTTAAATCTATACTTAAAAATGCAAACAAATTTTTCATTGAAAGTTTAATTTTGTGAATATCTGATCTATTATAGAGATCTGATCTTATGGATTTAATATCCATTCATTGTCTAGAAATAGTATAAAGACTTCCTTTTAATTTATTATATTATAGTATAATATAATATAATTTACAGTATTAATATTTATATATTATAGTGTTAATAGTATAATATATTAATTATATAATATTAGAGTATAATATTTTACCAAATATTTTATCTTTCATCTATCTATATCCATCTTTCTATCTATAGATTTATATATCTATATCTAATATATTTTCATTATAATATTACACAGAAATTTTTATATTAATAATATAATATGATTAATATATATCTGATATAATATATTCAACATTGTAAAATTGATCATTAAGAATAAATTTTTTGTTTATTAAATTACTACAAAAATATTAAATATTTTTAAAATTTGGATAAACCGTGTTAGTAAAATAAATATCAATGTTATAAGTACGAAATATTATAAAAATATTATCATTCAAATATATATTTCATGTGTAGCGACCGTCATCTCATCAAGAGAGAAGTCAGCGCCACCTGCGTTCGTTCGGTCGTTCCGTAAAGAAGTTCGATTTAGAAATATTGAGCAGCGCCAACTGGTATAATAGTGAAAATTATTAGTAGTTCAATTATTTCGTTGCCATGGCAAATTTAGATGTATACCGTTATATATATAGTCGTAAGAAAACAATTGTGAAGCATTCCTTTACCAGCTTCCATCGAGAAAACTGTATTATTTTATCATTGTAATTTATCAAATATATTATCGTTATAGTTCATAATTAGTTAATATAATTATTATTATCCTCATTATAAACATTTGTAGTACTGTGATTGATATAATTATCAACATAATACCTACACATGTACTTGATATAGTGTCATCTATTTTATAGTTCACAAACCATTATCTAATCTCAGTGTTTTTATCAGTTATGATATATTGGTAATAATATATTTAGAGTTAACTATTTAATCCTTCTCGTTATATTGCCTCATCATTTATCTCTTTGTATACTTTGCTGATTAATTTATTCTGTTTTCAATTAATTTCTTTGTTTTTATTTTATTATAACTTTTTGTATCTTTTCTGTTCTATCATGTCCTATTTTATTGATGTTAATGTTTTCAAATCTGTTAATGTTCTATTTATTTGAGTTCCCTTGAATTTTATGTCTTCTTTTAGTTTTTAGTTTTAGTTTAGTCCCTACTCTCCTTGTATCAGGGGAGCTGAGATTGATGCGAGTTTTTCTAAAGTCGGACTCTTTCTTTCTAGGATTAAAAACCTCGATGTAGCTGATGATTTAAGTAGGGTCTGCTCTAAGACCTTCGTAAGATAAGTTTCTTCGGCGAAGTCGAGGACTTGTACCGATCAAATGGTCCATTCACCTCACCTCACTTCCCTGTTGCTCTGCGAAGAAAAAACTTGACTCTTCAGAGCAGAACGCGGAGTGAGTGATCGGGATTCCCAGGCCTGGGCATATAATAAAGTGGAGGGAAACGTGTGCGTCCGTATGGGCTTCGGTCTCCCCGATATTGATATTTTCTGTAGACTAGCTAGAATGGGGAGTAGCTCCCCGATCGAGGTCGGCCAGAGTCAGCCATACTCGACCATTGCCTTGGTAATAAGAGTAAGTGGTCACATTGAGTGGACAGAAGTAATAAAACTGTTTTTCTGTTTTTTCGAATTTATCTGTATATTTTAATAATAAGAATAACTGAATATAAACTTTCTATTGCAACACGACTGTATGCACGAGGTGATTCAAAACAAAATTAAATGTCTGTTAACATATGACCGCCGCGGAGTCTCTCACACACGCAGCAAAGGACCATCATAAAATAAATATCACGATTAGTCTCATTTAAACGTATTAGACGATATATTTGTTTCCTTTTCGGAGAGTAAGTGTAAGACTTACATGATAGGCTGAAATCCCATGAAAGGGCTATGTCGGGGATAGCTGCTTCGACCGACTGGAATCAATGCGGGATTTCAAGTCGTTGAGAGGGTGGGGGTGTGAAGGATTATCTGGTCAGTAATTCCTCATACTTAGAGTCAGGTAAGGAAAATCCGGTAAGGTTTGAATCCGGTGTCGTTCTTTCAATAGGGGTGACGTTAAATATTTTGGTATGTTATGGTGCGGAGTTACCCCGTAACCTTTTTTATAGAGTCAGTTTGTGTCGATAGGAGTAACTAACCGATAAGCCGCTTCTTGGCTTGGCACGCGTTACTAGGGTTTTCGACAGGCGGGGAAGTACTTTCACTCCGAGTGACATGATGCCCGAACCGCCTTAAACGTTTCAAGTTATAGAAATGAGTGGAAAAAATAATAACAAAAGCATTTTGCAAGCCGAAAGAGGCAGTGAAGGTAATGGTAAAAAGGGAGTTAAGAAGGGCACAAGGCCTGGCGATATTATTCCGCGGGCAGCGGTGTTCCATCCTCCTAGCGAGGATCAGGGTGACGGGGACTCGGAAGGAAACCACCTAAGCGTCCGAAACGGAACGAAGAGGATGACGACGAGGAGCGCAATCCGGATTAGCACTGACAAGAAGAAGGAGCACGAAGAAGTTAAGGCGAGAGCAGAAGCACCAAAGGTGGTGCCAGAGGGGCCCTCTGTCCCGAGAACTCTGGTTACGGTGGAAAGAGGAGTCGATGTCGGGGCCGTAGGCTTATTAAACATATGGGTGTGGACTATCTGATAGAGATTATGGAGGAGTTATTCCACCTGATACACGTGATGTAGGAGAATGAGAAGGAGCGGACCAGTGCGAGAAAGTGCCTTTGGGTGGTGAAGCAAATGAGGAGCATTAGGGATTTCTAAAGAGGTAGGGCGAAAGAGCCTCTCATGCCTTCTGATAAACCTTATAGGAATGAGAGAGTGAAAGGGATAGAAGCGGGTAGCCGGGAGACCGCTAGCTCAGATAAAGAAAGCGGGTGGGAAATCGCCAGACATGGTAAGCCTGCTAAGACGAGTGTGGGAAGGCTTCACCCGGGCGACGACGACGACCCCTGGGGAAACCAGAGAGGGAAACGGATGACCCCCAACACAGGGAAAGTCATAGCAGTCCGGCTGGAGAGCAAGATGTCCTTTGCGGAGGTGGTGAGTAATATCAAGAAGGAGGAACAAGAGCCTACGGGCCTAAGGTGAATAAGGCAGAATGGGGACGTCTTCCTGGAGTTTGCACCCAGTGTGAACACAAAAGAATTTTTCTCCTCTATCAAGGGCGTTCTTCAAGGAGAGGACTTAGGACTGCTAGGCTTCTGCATCTGGCGGAGGTGGAAATTAGGGACGTGGATCCCATTGGGTCTAGGAAGGATCTGCTGGACGCGTTCAAGAAAATAGCTGCGGAGGGCGACTGCATCGAATACAAGATCTTTAGGATGGGGCTCCTGAGTATACAAGTAGCGGTGGTGGCATGCTCTGCGCAACTGGTACGGAAAATTACGGCCCAGGGAAAATTAAGATTGGGTGGGTCGTCAGCAGGGTAAAGGTGGTGTGGAAAGTCACGCGATACTTTGCGTGCCACGATTTCGGGCACATAACGGCTAGATGTCCCATAAATAAGACACAAAGGAAGAGCTGCAGGATTTGTGTGCGGGGGGGAGGGGGGGGGGCACTCCATTAGGAAGTGCAAAGCCCCGGTCTCTTGTTGCTTCCAGAAGGTATGGAAACCTCTCGCATCTGACGGATTCTGCGGGTTGTAGAACCTATAAGGAGGAAGTCGCCAGGGTTGCGAGGACTTCGACGGCCGAAAGTAGGGGGGAGCGTTCAAGTAAAACTTGAACAGAGCGTACCTGGCTCATGATCTGCTGGACGCACGGTACGCGAATTACTGCCGGATGCAATCTTCATCAGCGAGCCACGTTACAACAAGTGGGAGTGGATCGCGTAGGGGTAGGGAAGATGAGCTACGAGAGGTGCTCTATGGCTGTGGAGATGGCGCGCTGGCTATTTATCAGCTACCACTTTTCGCCTAACGTATCAAACAACCAGATTTCGGACAAACTAGAAGGAATTAGAGGCATTATCAGCGTTAGACAAGATACCTATAGTCGCGGAAGACCTCAACGCTTGCAAATGCTGGTGCCGCTCCTGACCTCCTGGGCGGCGGAGGCCAGGCATACTTTAGGGACAGTATAGACGGAGGGCTCCCGGGAAGATTTTCTGAGGATCGTGGAGAAGCTGGCTCGATTCTTCCAAGATATGGTGGATAGGGCCAAGGTATACCATTTTTCCAGGAAAAATGGGAAAGGCAGCAACGATTGGTGGCGCGAGGACATCGCGAAGCTTTGGACCGAAGCGATGAAAGTGAGGAGAAGGCTTTTAAGAGTCATCAGCGTAAGGAGAGGCACGGAGAAGCCCTCTTTGAGACTTTCAAAGAAAGGTATAAGGTGGACAAGAAGGCCCTGGAGATCGCTATCCGCGATATGTGGGGGAAATGTATAAGACAGTTACCCAGGTGTTAAAAAAAAACAGAGAGGCTTCTAAGCCGAATATATAATATGGTGGAGACTAGGCGGCTTGTGGAGAACCTCTTCCGTACCAGCCCTGGAAGAGGGGAATAGAGTAGAGGTCGGGATGAGACGTAAAAGAGAGCCCAGGTGGAAAGCATCACGACCACGATAAAATAAGTGGGAAAGGCGACCGCCCGTCTGAACCCCAGAAAAGCAGTGGGGGTCGATTAAGCAGCGATGAAGAAGTTATTTCAGAGGTTTCCGGGGGAGGTAACCCAAATGGTTGACTTATGTTTTAGAGAGGGGTACTTCTCCTTAATTTGAAAGGAAGGAAGCTTGTTTCTTATTCATAAAGGGGACAGTGGCTAAACTTTGGGCATTAGCCCATTTGCATCCTCTCAAACTGGAGTAAGGTCTTGGAGCTGGTTATTAAGGCGAAGTTCCAGGACGAACTTGAGAGGGAGATTCTGGCTCCTAACTAGTTCTGCTTTAGGGAAGGACTCTACACCATATATGCCATCAGGAAGCGCAGGTGAGATGAGGCGAAGATCAGGAACCACTGCACGGTTGATATAAAAAATGCCTTCAACTCCCTGAGGTGGGATAACATCATTAGCAGTGTGAAAGGCTCCAGGATACGTCCAGATATGTCCTTTTTGAATGCGGTGGAGCCTGGAAAGAGTGAACTCGTTCTCGAAGGTGGGACACCTACAAGAAGGGATTCTCATCGAGAAAGTGAAAGGCGACTTTAGGGACTCTCTGTTGCGGTTCACGTATAAGGTGATGAACCAGAAGGAAAAGGAGGAAAGGGAAAAGGAAAAAGCTCGCCGAATGAGGAATTTGGGTACATAGCCCAGAAAACTTGGTAGAACCTTCCAACGCGGGGCACGGTCGGCAGACAACGGAGGCATTTTCCAAATCAATTATTTATTTTCTATTTATTCATTCATTTATTTATTTATTCCACCAAATCTAATTTAACTTAATTTTTTTTTCATCTCTATGACAAGTACGTACATATTTTAGCTATTAGTTTTTACCTCCATTTTAAATCCTAATTTATAACTTTTATCTTACTATTTTACCTATATTTACATACTTTATTTATTTATTTATTATTTATTCATTTTATCTATCTTTTTATTTGATTTTTATCATTTTATCTATCTTTATTATTTTATCTATCTCTAATTTATCTACGGAACGATTCCGTATTTCTATTCATTCTTCCGCGGTTCGGGCCAATAAGGCCGTTAGGGCGCCTGTATAGTCGGCTCACTAAGAGTCTGTAAGTTAGACAAAGTAGGACTCGCGACTCGGATGGATGGCAACCGGGCGTGCAGCTGAAGTAATACCGAAAGGTGGTCCAGAGACAAGGGAGTGGTGGAGGAAGGCTAAAAAAAAGAAAAAAAAAGTATCCTTTTATCTGATTTCAATTTTTCGCAGCATCTCTTTCAGGATATTTGTTTTCTTGCATGCACATTCCAGTAGACTTTTTTTTATACTTTCATTTCCAGTTGTATTCTGTTTTAATAAAATATATACTTATATAAATATTTTATTTTAAAAATATATGTTCATATATTTTTAAAATAATTTTATGCAATAAAAATAATTCCTTCTGTAAATTGATGAAAAATAAATTTCTGTAATTTAGAAAAAACGAATTAAAGTAATTACTTTGAATAATCTCTTAAATTATTTAATTATAAATAATGAAGTAATATAAATAATAATAAATAATATAAGTGATGATATCTATATATATATGTAGGAGTCCCGGACGAACCTTCAATTTTGTAGGAATAAAATAAAAGGTATTTTATTCTACGTTGTTAAATACAGATAGAAGTTTATTAAAATGGGGATTGACAAAAATAAAAGTCTTAATGCTGCGGTAACAGAAAAAGATTAAAACTAAACACGCTCTCACAACTCGCTACACTTTCTGAACATTAGCTACTGTCTATTCAATCTCGTTATTTTTTCATTCACTGACGAATCACACTAATTCGACTAACTCTTTGCCTGCTTTCTACTTGATATGCATTCTCGAAACTTTTGTTATACATAACCAAATATTCTAAATCCTAGGTCTTAGCAACTAAAATAAATATTCCCACCTGGGCCTGGTCTTCACTCTAAACATCTTAAATGGCACTACACTGGCGAAAATTGTCTCGTTGTTCGGCACTGGAGAAAGTTCTGGGCTCTTTCCCAGAATTCCTCGTCCCACATATATAATAAAATATAATAAATTACATTTGTAAATTAGACAGAAAACAAGATAACGTGGACTGTGTTAGTGTATCTACAGCAGAATTGGGATCTAGAGAATCTGGAACAAAAATAGTATAAAATACAAGTATGATGATATCATGAATATTTTAATATATTAAAAATAATATAGGTTTTATAATCGAGCAAGTTAACGATATCTTTATCTTTATATATATATTTTTGTACATATCTATATACAAACAAAACTGACATATTACATGCTTATATTAATATAAAACTTTGATTTATATTAGAAGTCTTAAAATTAAATATTATTTGTAACTTTTTTTTTAAATGTTTACAGATTAAGTTTGATTCATTGTCTTTGTTTTTAAGACATGTTGACACATGTTATAAATACTGTAAATATAATATTTACATGCACAAATTATTTTTTTTTTTATAATAATAATACATCTACAACTGGCCTTTTTCTAAGCCTACCGATTTGTCCGATCTAGTATGTCGTGCGTGAAGTAACATCCAGTAATGTTCCTTCAGTATTGCGTTATAACGATTAACAATTATCAATTAACAATTAGGGAGGTCTAATGGTTTCGTTCTTTTAAGTCCTGATTTTCCATTCATCATTAGTGAGAAAAGTAACTAGCTCATTGGGATGATTGTCCAGCTTCTGTTTATGGGATGTAGCAACTTGTTGTATTAGTTCACATACATATTTCACTAGGAGATCCTTGTGTAACGTTTCATTGCATACCATGGAGCTGATGTTATTGTTGTTACTTTGTAGTCTTTGTATCAAACCGATGTTTGATTTTGTAGCACAATTCCACAGTTGAATCTCGTATGACCAAATCGGGATAATGGCGATCTTCTACAGTAGAAGTTTATTTTGTAAAATTAATGGAGACTTTCGTCAAAGGATCTAGTAGGGCTTTTTCATTTTTAGGTCTGCTTGTTTTCTTTCGCTGTTAGGTGATGTTTCCATGTGAGCCTTTTATTTAGCTTCACTTCTGGCGTCGTGACATGTTTTGTCGTGAAGATTACATGCGTGGGTTTGTTGGAGTTTATTTTGATTTTCCACTTTTTGGTCCAAGTTGCTATTTCGTCCAGAGATATTTGTAATAAGTTTGTTGCGTTAATAGGATTATCGTGCGAAGCTAAGATTCTTGTGCATCAGCGTATGTGGCTGTAGTAACGTTTCTACTACAAGGAAAGTCAGCTGTGAATAACTGGTATAAGACCGAACCAGTACACTTCCTTGTGGGATTCCTACTTTTATAGGATAGTGTTTTGATTCACTTTCGTTTATGTTTACGTAGAAGAATCTTTCGTTTAAATAAGATTTTAATAATAAGTAAAAGTTATGTGAAATCAATTCTTATCAAATCTTATTTTGTACAGTAGCCCCGTGTGCCATACTTTATCAAAAGCTTGGTTTATGTCCACAGAGGCGAACATATCTTACGTTCTTCTATGCTTTTTTCAATTATGATTATTACACGGGAGATTTGAATTGTGGAGTGTGGTTCTCTGAAGCCGAACTGGTGCTGTGGTATGATATTATTCTCTTTTAAAAAGGGTTTTATCCGTTTTAGCAATAGCTTCTCAAATAGTTTCGAAAGTAGAGAGGAGATTGGGCTACAGGATGTCAATTCGTTAGATGCATCCGGTTTTGCAACAAGTATGATTTTTGCGTATTTTCATTGTATAGAGAAGTATTATATTCTGGTGATCGCATTGTATATTTAGGTTATGGCTACTACTCCCTTCTTGGATAATTTCTTTAGCACCTTTGCATTTATTGCATTTATTTAGGACTTAGAGCTGTTTTACTATTGAGTTTTTGTATTTTTCTTCCTACTCTCTTGGGTTAAAGTGCTTGATGGATTGACACATTTGTAATTGTGCATTTATGGTTTGCATGATATCGTCATCCTCTACGTCGGTTGTCGTTTCTGCGTTAGGAGTAAATATCTTGAGAGATGTAATGCAAAGTTCTCCGCTTTTTGTTTGTCGTTTCCGGTCCATGTATTATTTTCTTGACGGATTGGAGCGATATGTGTTGTCGGTCTTTTTATCTTTGTTACCTTCCATAGAGAGTAAATCATTTTTTGGATATGCAGAAAGACTCCTTATGTAGTCTTGTACGTTTTGATGTAGGAGCTTTTTTAATTTTTTTGTTATTTTGTTTAATTTGGTTTATTCTGTTCTCGATGTAGGAGCTTTTTTAACTTTTTTGTTATTTTGTTTAATTTGGTTTATTCTGTCCTCCGGATGGTTTATTCTGTCGGGATGTTTGTCATTTATGTTTAGCATTTCTTTTTCTCAGAATTATTTCTTTTATATGCTTAGGCCAGTTAAATATATTTTCAGGTTTCTTTTTAATCTCTGTTGTAGATTCCCATTTAGCGTGTTGGATATTTGTGATTAGCAATTCTGTGGCTTCGTCAATATCATTTTCACTTTTTAATGAAATATTTAGAAATGTATGTCCATTTATTAGTTGCCTGAATTCTTCCCAATCCGTTTTTGCATTATATAATGAGGCTTTTCTATCCTTTTCGAATATGCTGGAGTTTACTATTAGGATTACTGGCGAGTGACGAAAGATCGAAGCTTGGGTCAACATTGACCTTATTCAGTGAGACTCCCTTGGTGACGAAGAAATCTAATAGGTCTGGAATTTTAGATGTATCTGTAGGCCAATAGGTAGGTTTTACCGGTGCTTACATGACTGTATCCTTTTCTTGAGAGTGTTTTATGCAGCTCTCTATCTTTGGGGTTGATAAGTTTCGCTTCCCATTGCGAATATTTTGCATTATAGTTCCCTCCTGCTATAAATCTACCCCTCAAGGAATCAAAGAATTTTTCAAATTGTTCCTGTTTTACAGAGTGCCGTGGTGGGCAATATAGCAGCTATTGTCAAGGAACTGCTTTAGTCTTTTTTTTTTTTATACTTGTTGTTTGCAGGTAGTCCTCTTCATATTTATCCATTTCAAAGTGTGGGATTTTTTCACTGATTGGTACAGCGGTCCCGTGGGCTATTCTATCTGGGTGATATGTTTTATAATTGAGTGTGGTATATCTTATATTTATGAATGCTGAAATAGTTTTTGTCTGTAAAGTGGGTGACACCAAAAGAATATTCTTCGTTGGGAGAAATCTTTATTTTCTGGCGGTGTTATGTCAGGCCGAACGCGTTTCAGAGACCTATTTTTATTGTATTAATTTTGATTATTTTTATTTTTTTACCGATTATTTTAATATCTTATTTTATTACCGATGAGAGACGTGAGTAAATTGATGATCATGTTGTTTGATTCAATTGGTTAAACATGACTTCGAACATACCCAAAAATTGAACAAACATTGCACCAGTGCTATTTTCTACCTCGTTATTGTTCATGTCGTTGGCTTGTTGTGAGATATCTCTTATAGCTTGAGCATAACTTACATTTTGCCTTGCTATTTGGCTACGGAATGGACGTTCTTTTTACTGGTTTAGTTCTTGTTCTTTGCAACTCCTTGTATATGTCGCAACCCTTATAATTAGCAGGGTGTGAACCGCCGCATAGAGTACATTTAGGTGGAAAGTCTTTACTTTTAGTACATTCTCCTGTTGGGTGATTATCAACACATTTTTCATATATTTGTAAGATACTGTGTGACCGTAAGATATTCCTGACATCTATGGCATTGCGGAATTTCTCTTTTTTTTCGTGGGGGTTCTACTGTGATTTTTGTTCCTAGTAGAATTCGTAAATATCTTTGTTATTCTCGCCCTCTTGATTAATGAAAAAAAGCAATAGTTGTTTTGTTTTCCAGTTTCGAATATTTAGTTTACGACGTTACGGGTTTTGAATCCTATATCTTGCAGTTCGTCTTTTATATCATTTGTTGGAATGGTAGCGTGCAGGTTTTTGATTACCACTCTATATGCTCTTTCGTCTCTCGGTTGGTACGTGTAATATTTTACATTACCTTGCTTGAGAAGATGTATTAGCTTCCTGTAGGAATCTGCCGATTTTGTACCTGATTTTTACCGAGTTATTGGACAAAGTTTTGCACACAAATTCGTCTTTAGAGATAGTTGTTTGTATACAGTTTATTGTATATTGATGAATAATTAATTACACTCGATATAGATTGGGGGAGCTTTTCTTACTTTGTCTTCTGTGTTGTTTATATGCTCTTCCAATTGTACAGTAGGATTCGTTACATTCGAACTTAGAATAGAAAAATCTATTTGTATATCGTATATTAGGACTGTTGATATTTTTTCGCTTGACATGATCAGTGTAATTTACTTCCCCTCTTTGCTTGTTATTTCGTCTAAGTCCATGTTTCTCTCAGTGGTGTCTATGTGTTGATCTGGATTTCTGTTTGTATTGGCAGCTTTCGTCTGTGACCAGACATTAGAATCTACGGCTGATGAAGCTTTTTCTGTCTAGGTTTAGAGCATTAGTGAGTGTGATTTACCACTACTATTTTGCTGCATTAATGCGGTTGTAGTATAATATTCTTTGCTCACTTTTCTAGGATCTGCGTGAGTGTATGTATAACTGAATATACAGTTGTTATTCTTACACTCAAATGCGTGATGCTAATACTAGTACACCGTGTTTAGTTGCAGAGCCCGTTATAACGTTATATCGTTACGACAGTTCGCACAATACTTGCACAAACTATTAATTGTACACTAATTATACATTATTTTATTAAATTGTATGTGCATTTATTTATATATGACACGATTTTATCTATACATTATATTATATAAAGAAATCATCTGTTTACAGAAATAAGCATTTCCTATTATATAAGGTAAAAGATAAAAATAATTATATGTAAAAAATGAATTTAATTTTTATTTCTAATTTTATAAATTAAATACCACATTGAATAAGGTACAATTTAATTTGTTAATCTATTTTTATAAATATTAAAATCAATTAACAATATATTAATATAAGCTACAACCAACAGCAAATGACTATTCAGCAATAACTATTCAACAGATATGCACAGCGTGTATTTGTATATGATTGTAAATATTTTATTAAAACTATATTTATATCGCAGATACAAATTAAAAGACGTTTTTGAAATTACATACAAGAAATTAGCAATAAGATTACTCATAAACGTTATTATTATTTTATATTATGTAAACTATATAAATAATTGAGTATGGAGACTAGTACTATTAATATAAATAACGTACTATTACAACGAAATAATTTTGTATTGTTTCAAATTTTTCAATAATAAGTTAAATGAATAAGACTTAGTTTTACAGAATATTTCGAATACTGTGCTTTAAAATTTTTAGATGGATAGAAAGAGTTTGTATATAAGTATACATATTCAAATTTATTTAGTATTATTAATTGTAAGTTTTAAATAAATTTTTAATTTTTGCTAAATACTTTTATCTTTTTTTTTTTTGTAAATTCATAGTAAAACTTTGATTCTTAAGGAATATTGAACGAGATACTAAATATTTTTTCATTTTTTACATTAATTCGAAATACATTGTAATTTATGATAATATAATATGAATTATGTTGTATTTATATAATATGTTTCTGGAACTTTGAGGATGTGAAGATGTTTAAAAGATATTACTAATTCTCAAGTTATAATGAAATCAATATCTCAAATGAATTTCGTACCGTACGATTTAGCTGCGTACCGTACGGACGTCCGATACAGTCTCGCATACGTTCCTATCCATACAAATAGTGTTAGCTTAGTGAAAATAAATGCCAACCGCGTATCTCAACACAAATACTGTATCACAGGAATGAATACACCGACAAACCAACACTAATCTACGGTGAACTCTGAGTAGAGTATTAGCCAATTTTGTAACCAAACGGAATCAAACAACTCCATAAGATCATACTCCTACGCAGCACAACTTGATGCATCAACTACAAAAGACCAAGCCCTCATCATCCAATATCATGCAATAGACGACACAAGTCTCCAAGATTATGCCTTTGCAATAGGGAAAGTAATCGGTTCCAAAGCATCAAGGTACATCACAAAAATCTCAAACAATCGTATTTGTACATATTTTGATAAAAAAGAAACTGTGTTACACCTAACCAACCATAAAACAATAACCGTCAACAACGTTAAACTTAAGACCAATGTTAACTTCAGCCCAAAGAGTAATACTATCAAACGTCTCCTCGATCATATCTAACTCAGAATCTGAAAAAATTTTCAAAAGAAACAACATCAAACTATGCTCTAGAATAACAATCCTGAAAGAAGGAATGACCAAACCGGAACACGCCCATATCTTTAGTTTCAGAATACAGGCATACATAGATCCCGACTACATTGGAAAAATATCATTCACCTTCTTAATAACTTTTGAGGATACATCTTACCGTATTTCTACCTCCATCAACAGCCTCTTCTGCTTCTGATGTAAACAAGAAAGTCACTTAGCGAAAGATTCCTCGCTAATCCAAAAATTAAACATAATAACCGTTTCGACAACCCCAAACACGAATTCTACGACTTCCACATCAAGACAATTCTCCAAACTGCCAGTAAAGAAGATATCCATGACTACCGAGACAAATCGATAAATTCAAACAAACAATTGATAAATTATTTACAGAGCGACCACCAGACCTTTCCAGTTCCAAAAGATCACTGTTACAATCATCAGCTGACGAACTGATTGTGTTAGCTTAAATGACATAGACTTCGTGCCTCTATCAACCATCTACATAAAAAAAAAAAAAACAGCACTAATCAAACTAAAACCACCACACTCCTAATCTCTAATTTTCGACTCCGCCAAACTAGAAGAAATGCTGGCCCCAGCAAAAGAAATAATAAACAAAAAAAATTCTTCGCACTCTCAGCTAAATTATTCTCAGCTCAAAAGTCTCCTCCAAGACACCTTTAGAACAGCTCACCCATTGGAAATCGCAAGAAACTGCACCGATCCTTTCCAACCCTTCTACAAACTCTCGAAGAAATCTACCCCCATCTAAACGAGAGAAGCATAAAAAACAGAATACATCGACTCTGTAAAAAGCTCACTAATTCGACCGATATATTTCAATCGTCATTTAACTGCTTATCTGAAGCCGACATTAAATTTTCATAAGAACCGCAATCGCAACAAATTCAAAATCCGGAACTCACCCAAATTAATTATGAAAATAATAATACAATGGAACATAAACGGTTCCTATACACACTATAACAACTCCAAATTTTCATAAATAAATTCAGCTCTGACATTATCTGCCTTCAAGAAACGAACTTCAAGAAGAATCACCAGCCTACACTAAAACATTTCAATACCTTCGTCAGACTGGGCAAACGAAAACTACACCAGCGGAGGAGTGGCCATTGTATTTTCGAATAAATATTACTTTATCGAAATCCATTAAATTCAAACTTAGAAGTCATCGCAGTATCTTTTTCATTCCCCAAAAAAATCCACATCTGCAATGTCTATATTCCAAATAGTTTCCCCCTTGATTTGCAAGACCTTGAAGATTTAGTAGCTTAATTTCCAGCTCCACTGATCCTGTCCGGAGACTTTAATAGCCACCACGCTCTCTGGAGATCGACTAGAACTGACAGTAGAGGAAAGACTATTAAAAATCTACTAAATGACCAGGATTTAATCTTGCTAAACGCAAATTTCTCAACGCACTTCAGCATTAGGGATGGTAAGTCAAGTGCAATAGATCTAACCTTTTCCAGTCCGCAGCTAGTTCAAAATCTAGAATGGGAAACTTTAAAAGATCTATACAACAGCGACCCCATAAAAATTACCTATGGAGACAGTATCACCATAGCTCAAATTTACTACTAACCAAAATGGAAAATAAGAAAAATAAACTGCCCGGTATCAAAAAAACATAATGCTTCAACTCACCGAGAAAGAAACAGAATCTGAACTTGAGTCCAGATTAACAAAACAATAAACAAATTTCAACAAATCATAACCTCAGCTGCAGACGAAGCCTTTGGAATTCCCAGATTGCAAAAAATCAGGAAAAGATCTGTACCGTGGTGGAATGAAGAATGCAAAATTGCCATGCAAGAGAATCATCACGCATTCAATAGAGCAAAAAAACATCCCACAAACGAAAATTTAACTGAGTTCAAAAAGAAACGCGCTAATTTTCATAGAATAATTGAAGAAAATAAAAAACAATCATGGAGGAACTACATATCATCAATAAATCTACAAACACCAACATCTGTAGTATGGGAAAAATCGCATAAATGGATTCTAATCCCCTGCAAATATTCAATTCCTCGAAACTAATGATGGCAGGGCTGTAACTCAAGCCCATGACATTGCTAACACACTAGCCAAAAAATTCCGAGAAAATTCAAATAACGAAAACACCCTACCGTAATCAACATCCATATACATCATGATCAAATTTACAATGATAGTAACTCATTACTAAACCTATAAATCATTACTCATCTTTAACACTCAAGGAAAGAAGTTCCATCCTTACATCAACAAGAAATTCCGCTCCTGGACCAGATAATATCCCCCAACTCATTACTAAAAACTGGAATAAACTACCTGTTAAAGATCTTCAATTGCATATGGATCCATAAAGTCTTCCTTGATAATTGGCAGAAAGCAATAGTAATTCTAATTCCTTAACCAAACAAAAGCAAACAAAATCCGAACAGATATCGTCCAGTTGTATTAACTAACACCATGTGCAAAACTACTGGAAAAAATCATAAACCGTAGGCTTCGATGGTATATTGAAGTAAATAAACTCTTAAACCCAATACGGTTTCCAACACTATCGTTCTACCATTGACGTCCCAACGAACTTGAAATCTAACATCTGCGACGCCTTTTTCAATGGAAAATACGTAGTCGCCGTATGACTTGATATTGAAAAAGCCTTCGACACGATCTGGAAACCCAAAATTGCAAGTTCCCTACCATAGCGTTAAAAGTGAATGGCAATGTGCTATCCTTCAACCAACTTCTTATCAAATAGATCCATTCAAGTCATAGTAAATGGAGCTCTGTCACATCCAATTACAATAAAAAACGAAATCCCACAAGAATCAATAATGAGCATTACACGATTTTAATAGGTGTAGCAACCTACGATTCCTCGACTACGAGTTTCGAACACTCGACTAGCACAAGCCGCAAGTAGCTGCGCGCCTAGCGTCGAAATCCTACCGATCTCCGACGTTAAGCAGCAGAGTGTACGGAACCCCGCTAGGGAATGGGTTGTCTGACCAGCCTAGTAGGTTTAGTTACAATAACAGGCGTCTGGGGTAGGAGTCGCTGCCATCAGCCCCACTGATGAATCTAGGCAGTGACTCCGAGACGAAACGCATCTGACCATTCATTTTTCCTATCTTCACCACACCTTACTCCTACCCCTACCCCTTCCATCTCCTTCCATACGGTCCTTCCATCTCTTTCCATCCTTACCTGTTACCATACATAAACCTTACATAGGAATTAACGACATCACCATCTACCTCAAGCCACCAATAAAAGTCCAGTTATTTGCGGACGAGATTAGAATTACATGCAGCGGGAAAAATGTATACTCCATAAACGAACATTTACAAACACCTCATTACTCTACAGACTGGTCAGAAACAACTAGCTTAAAATTTTCTTCAAAAAAAACCCAAGGCATCCTAGAAATCACTAGAAAAAAACAAATTTAAAAAACTCCCACCTAAACTATATCTGAGTTATTTTGAAATAAAATTCACAGACACTATTAAAATTTTAGGCCTTATTTTCGACGAAATATTTAAAAGAGTCCTGCATAAAAAGACATAACATCATAAAAATTCTTTCCAATAACAACTGGGGAGCTGATAAAGACATTCTTTTAGAAATATACAAAGCGTTAACTAGATCTAAACTAGATTACGACTCTATTACGGTTTATAACTCAACCAAAAATTTCACCAAAAAAATAGTAGAATCGATCTCCCATTCAACTCTAAGACTAGCCACAGGTGCATATCGTACATGTCCTATAAACAGCTTACTATTCGAAGCCAATTCAGAAGAAATTTCCTAAACTTTAAATAAAATAAAAATCTCATCCATTCCAAATAATACTCTCTACAACATCCTACAATATCTTTTCCAATAAATACAAAGCACTCTAAAATAATAAATCCGAAATTCCCTCCCCTTTCCATATCATACCAAAATCCTCCAATACATTACATTTAGAATTCACCCCACCATAGAACGTAAAACACCACAAATTCCTCCATGGACAATAGAAGCATTCCTGACAAACACCAATCTTGCAGATCTCCTCAAAAAATCCTCAATCCAACTAATCACACGGCACGATTCCTAGAATTAAACAACATCTATGCCCACGACAGCAAGATTTACTGATTGGTCAAAAACGGACACTGCAGCTGAATACGCCGTCATTAAAAAGCCAAAAAAAAAACACAAAATTTCCCCTCTTTATCATTCATTTTCACAGCCGAAATTTATGCCATTTCTGAAGCCTTACAATATACACACTCAAATAACGGAGCACAGGTCGTCATATACACCGACTCCATGAGCGTTACAGGCGTCTTTCCATAAAACTAAAGTCGGTAATATCTCGAGAGCCAGACGGTGTACTCCTCTGAAATTTCCAACATTGTATCAGGAGCATATGACCATGGAGGTGTCATGGCAAGACAACCCGCCATGCGGTTTTCCTGATACATAGTTCTTTCCTTAAAATTCCAATTGCGATTATCTTGAGAGCCAGATGTTGTAATCGTGTGAAGTTTGGTACATTGTATCAGGAGCATATGGCCTTCTAGGACGTGGCATGTCAAGACAACCCGCCAAGCGGTTCTCCTGATACAGAGGTCTTTCGATATAACTTCAATCGGTAATATCTCAAGAGCTAGATGGTGTACTCCTCTGAAATTTGGAACATTCTGTCAGTGGCATATGGCCTTCTAGGAGGTGGCATGAGAATCCAGCCCGACAAGCGGTTCTCCTGTTACAGGCGTCTTTACATAAAACTAAAGTCGGTAATATCTCGAGAGCCCGACGTTGTACTCCTCTGAAATATCCAATATTGTATCATGAGCATATGACCATCGAGGAGGTGTCATTGCAAGACAACCGGCCAAGCGTTTCTCTTGATACAGAGGTCTTTCGATAAATCTTCAATCATCATTTAATTAATGATCACCATTCAAGAACTGAGCTACAGCTAATCTAACGCAAAAACACAGTCATCTGGATTCCAGCTCATCAAGGAATAGAACGAAATGAAAAGGACGACGCAGCAGCAGTAGAAGCCACAGTTTCCTCACTTACTATCAAACGCAACTATCTTCCAATCCCCTGTGATTAAATAGTCCAGTGCAAATGAGTAATAAAAAATGCAACTACCTTCTTATCCCTTGTGATGAAATAATCCAGTGCAAATGAGTAATAAAAAATGAATGGAACAGTACAGGACCACTACTAAAAGAACTCATCTACACAAAAATATGTGAGACTTTCACCAACAAACACCAAACATTGGCAACAGGCAAGAAGGAATAAATATTACGCGCCTAAGAACTGGTCATACACGAACACAAAATTGAAAGGACTACACCTCCCACCTGCAGTAATCACCCATTAACATTCACCCACATTCTGCACGAATGCCACACCACAGAAGCCCAAAGAAAAATGTAATTAACTCATATATAAACCTGATTTCACAAAATGAAATACAAAGTGTTTTAAAATATTTCAAAAACAAACTACTACATACATCTAATACCACCGTTGTCGCTAACGATCTTGCTGTCAATGCGACGTAAAGCAAAAAATGAATAAAAAAAAGAAGATATCTGAAATATGCAACTCATATATATGTATAAAATTATGTCATTGTATACACACATATAATTGTATAATTATTATATCGTTGTTATTATAATCTGTGTTATTTGTCTTGTGTAATGATCTATTGTTATATCGCCTTCATTGTTATATAATATCATTTTTATTATATCTCTCCATTATTTATTTAAAAATTTTAGATTCTTTGCTATCAAAACGAATAACATTTTTTTAGTGTTCTCTATTCATAATATCCAAATATTAAATTTTAAATTTTGCTATTATTAAATTAATCGAAATTATAGCGAGTTTAAATAATCATAATTACTATGTATTTACTACAAAAAAAAAAAATAAATTTAAAAGAAATATAAGAATACATACAAAATTTTTCAATCCTTATCTGTCATCTGTTTTTCCAACTTCATTTATCCCTTAATGTTAAGTAGTAAAAAATTAATATTGAAAAAATAAAAAGAATCTGCAATGAAAAACTAAATAGATTTGCAAATTCTTTTATAAACAGTGACTAAACTAAATTTTTATTCAGTTATGTATAACTTATTTTCAGGTATAAGTGTTCAATCTTATGTTGTTTTACACATTTCATACTCATTTTATAAGAAAAATGTGTCCAGTCGATACAAGGTATGAGTGAATCATATAATACTAATATATTATTCAATGTAAAACTGAATTCTTCAATTGATGTTATTGATTATGTATATATTGTCATTGTTATATACATATGTATATATTACATAACGCATATATTATTGGGTTGTCCGGAAAGTTCGTGTCGAACCTTTTTGGTAGGTGGCGTAAGGATAGGTCTGAATATATCAGAACGATTGAAAATAAATGACATGAGTAAAAGACGGTATTTCAGACATACTTGGAAAAAAATTTGGTTGCGATACATTAATTTTTGTCAGTTTTATACGCCTTTGAATATGGAAGGAAACAAAGTGCATTTTAGGCATTTAATGCTTTTCTTTTACCGGAGAGACAAAAATGACACACAAGCGACAAACAAGATATGCGCTATTTATGGCGAAGGTGCTGTAGCTAAAAGAACTGTGCGAAAGTGCTTTGATAGGTTCAAAGCTGGTGATTTCAACCTCAAAGATCAAGAACGCCCGGGTAGGCCTTCTACCAAAGATGAAGATCAGATTAAAATACTGATCGAGAATAACCCACGCTATATGACACGTAAATTAGCAGAAATGTTAAATATGTCAAAATCCACCATTCACGAGTATTTTTTGGATCTTGGTTGTATAAACCATTTTGATAGTATGAGTTCCCCACGATTTAACGGAGAAAAATCTGATGGATTGCATTTCCATTTGCGACTCGCTGTATAAACGCAACGAGAAGACACGATTTTTGAAGTAAGTAGTGACGGGGGATGAAAAATAGATCATTTATAATAATGTTAAGCGAAAAAGATCTTGGAGAAAACGGAATGAACCACCTTTAGCCACCCCAGAAGCCGGTCTTCATTCAAAGAAGGTCATACTCTGGTCATGTCTGGTGGGATTGGAAAGAGATCCTGTATTATGAGCTTTTACCAAACAACGAGACGATAAATTGAGAGAAGTATTGTTCCCAATTAAACGAATTAAAAACAGCAATTGAACAAAAACGTCCAGAAGTAGCGAATCGGAAGGGCGTCGTGTTTCAGGACAATGCGTGGCCTCATGTGTCTTTGATAACTCGACAAAAGTTGTTAGAGCTCGGTTGGGATGTTCTACCCCATCCACCATATTCACTAGACTTCGTGCCCTCTGATTTCCACCTATTTCGATCATTACAAAATTCCCTTAATGGAAAAATCTTCAACTCTTTAGTCGAGATAAAAAATCACGTAGAAAAGTTTTTCGCTGAAAAACTTGAAAGATTCTGGAATGACGGAATTTTCAAGTTGCCTGAAAGATGAAGAAAGGTCGTAGAACAGAATAGCACCTATATAATTTAATAAATGTATACTAAAATTTAAATCTTCTGCGTTTCAATTTTCAAAATCGGCACGAACTTTCCGGACAACCCAATATATATATCATGTTATTGATATATATATATATAAAAGAAAGTTTGAAACATTAAAAAATATAATTTTAATAATTGAAGTTTTGCACCTAATTCATGTTTAAAGTTCGTCTGCAGTTAGTAACAGTACCAAACTATTGAAATATATTAAACAAATATTTATTTTTTCTTATTCGTTTTAAATTTCATTATAATATTTAAAAAAAGTTATATATTGAATTTAGCACTATTTTTAGTTACTGAAAAAATTAATTAAATAATTGTACTGTATTTACTATATTTTGTTTTCTCAATTATCATTCAAAATATCAAAATTTAATTTGTTCTTTGTTTTTTATAGGTCACGTATTTAAATAAGATATTAGAAAAATTATTAATACAATACATGTTGAATATTAATCACATTATTATTTATATTTAGTTATATTTATACATTTATACATTTCCAATGTCTTAAAAACATTATTGTCTAATTACATTATAGGTTTTGTCAAATGTCTTTTGCAATATTAGTAATAACTAATATATTTGACATCAAATTGCAAAATATCCTTTGTAATATTAGTAATAACTGATATATTTCATATAAGTTGCTAAATTGAGTGAAATATCTCACATTGAGATCTATTATGTTTCTTACTATTATCAATATTGCCCACTTTACATTACAAAGAGGAATACAATCTCAAATTTTGTTATTATTTTAATTTCTTATTATATATAATGAGATATTATATAATTTAATTGGTTCTGGGACATTGTTTCATGTAATTTGAATTTTAATGCATCTTCAAAAATTGAGAAATTACATAAGAAAAATTGAATAAGTAATTACAGTTTTATAAAAAAAACAATGTGTCCTGACTCTTTTAAAACTAGATATAAAACTTATACAATAGTATACAATATTTTTATTAAAAATAATGTTTCTAATTGTCAAGTAAAATAAAATTACTTTTGTATTTTATTTTTTGTGATATTTGAAATTTAATATCATTACGATATATAAAATTAAGTAAATGCTATTTATTTAATCCCTTGCGCTGATATTACTTATTTTTATTACCTTATAATTTCTCTTTTCTTGCTTCCACCTCCTCTAAAATAAATAAACGATTTCTTCAGGGGCTAAAAAAGGGGGGCCCCAACAATTGACCTTACTTGATGCAATTTTTTTCTTTTTATTATTCACTGAAGCCATTGAAAAAATTCATTACATTGAAAAAATTCAACAAAATATTTAACAAAATATTTGAAAATATTTAACAAAAATGTTTAATATAATCTTTTGTGAAAGAATATGTAGACATTTATGTATTTTTACTATGAATTATTAAAACAATAGTTATAACAAAATTTTACATCATTAGACATTATTGAATGTTTTGTACTTATTTGTATTAAATTATTGTATTTATAATTATATATTGTTATCTTCTGTGTTCAGAGATTTTTTATTCTTTTAAAAAATAATGTAAAAAATCATACATTTACTTTCTAAGAAAAGTACAGTACTTATATTTTATTAAAAAATTATTTCATTAATATTTTCAAAAAATTACATATTCTAAAATACTTTTGATACCATATTTCATTTTTTCTCTATATTTACGAAATAATTCATAATATAAATGTAAAAAATCAGACTTATATAAATAGTTATATAAAAAGGTATACAAAGTGAAATTCATTATATTTGAATTTTTATTTAATTTAAAATTACTTTGAAAATAAAATGTATACAATCCGTACGAAAGTATCTTTTAAAAAATAATGTATAGTAGAGCCTTCCACGTCTGAATCATTATCTGAATACTCTATGTCTATCTGAACTACAATATTTGCTATTTCTAAAATATTTGCTAACAATATCTGTCTTTCCTTGTACTAAACCATTATATATATACATTATTATATATTTATGTGTTTTTTATAATTACAAGAAAAATTTACTAAAATATAAAATACATGATTTTATTAAAACAACAATATGAAGCATGTATTATGTTTTTAATTTTGCAATAAGTCAACATTTCATCTTTGAATGATAAAAATATCAGATATATTTATGTTAAAGTTAAAAAATTCAATCACCAAGAAAAAAAAATACTATTCTTAAATATCAAAATAAATTGACAAGTTTTTTTCATCTCCATTTGAATGTATACAATTTAATATAAAAAAGATGGTTCTTTTTCCTTAAATTCCATTAATCAAATTCCATTTCTGTCTCTCCATTAATTTAGATATGGAAGGCTCTACTGTAGTTACTATTTATTAAAATAAGACATTGGTAAAATTTCGTCTTTTAATTATGCTTTATTCAATGTATATTGTAATAGTTATACATAGTGTGTTTTCAATATTCTTCATCAAGAAATTGAATTTCTTTTCATTTTTTTTTTAGTAAAATGTTTAATTGAAAATATAATATTTATCAGTTCATTGAAATATTAATTAATTATAAAATTTTTTATATTGTATCGATCAATCTTTAATTTTATTAAATTCTTATTTGTAGTATGTATAATGAGAAGTTATAGCATTTCTAAAAATATTGTAAATTTCAAGTGATTTTTCTATATTCTGTTCGTTTCATAATATTTATTGCTATAATTTTATTTATATGTACATACATTCTGCTTATTCTTTTTGTATTTGTCTTTATTTGTCATTATTTTTGAACACTAAAAATGAAATAAAGCAAAATTTAAAATATTATATTTATATATTTGTACTTAAAAATTTATATACGTTACAATTCTCATGTTGTCTGTAATTCTTACTATTTTAATTATTTTTTATTAATTATTGTAATTTTTTTATTTGTTTAAAAAATTTATATTTAAAGTATAAAATAAAATTATATTATTTCTTTCAGATTTCATCTTTAACATTGAAAATACATGTGTAATAAAATATAATACTATACTTATTTTACTGTATATGTTTTAATCTAAGGATGCAGACAACATGTTAATTAAAACAATACCATTTTGAACAATAACATGTAATTATCAAATATGCGAATATTTGTCTTTCGGTGCTTTGGTATGAAAGTAATGTCCTGCTTAGTATATAATTTTACATTTATAAAAATAAATAATCTTAAAAGTAAGTGAACATACGCATATATAATAAACTTTGTAGTACTGACATTGCATATAAAAATTCCAATGAATATGTATAATTTCATTATGGTGCATTAAAGAAACTCAATTTTTAGTTATGGAATGTCAATCTTTTTAAATTTTTTGCGTTATAAAACAATTATATATAATTATATATAATTATTGAATATAACGATAAATTTTTATACAATAAAGTATTACTCTATTATTATAATATTCTTTATTCATTTTACATAATGCGTTTAACGTAACTTTCATGTTTCATGTTAAATCAAATAAAAAAAGAATGAAAAGTATGAATCACTTTAAGTTACAAACATAACTAATGAACGTAAGAGATAATAATATACTACTTAAAAAATTGTTTAGTTCCACTTGGTTTTTCTTATTTTCAATGCCTATATAAATATTTTAATATTCATAAAGAATGTATAACGGAAAATTTCATTTACTTATAATTATAAATACAGTACTTTGTAACTTGTATTAAGCTTGTTATAGCTGCATAAATAAATAATGAATAATTTTAGTTATTAATAGTTTGATAATTATATATGTAAAAATTAATATACTTGCAAATAGAATGAAGTACATCAGAAAGTTTAATAAAAGAAACCCTAACTTTTTGTGAAGTTATGAAAAGTACGATAAAAATAAATAATTGTAACATTGTATTTGTTCGGGAGAGTTTCCATGCTACAATACTCACGGTCTGGGTGCAGGCACGTCGGGGAAAGTTTACGGGTTTTTAAGTGTCCTTAGCAGGCTTGTGTCGCCAAAAAATCCTGGTCAGCTGGCTGAGCTTTGTTCTAAACAGACAACGTCCTCGACTGTGGATTGAAGCATGGCACCAACTTTCCCGAACACGTGCGAAATACGGAGCCGCGAGATCACCCAAGACGGCAACGGGCATCCACTCTTCGTGCCCCACCTTGGGCCTGCGATTTTCCGAAGCTGAAGGAAGGGGGACTGAGAAAGTGTTCGTGCTTTCCTTCGGCTTGCAAGTCAGAATCAGTTTGACTTCCGAGCAATAAAGTTCACTCTCTCGTGACACAAAACTACCACAAGGGGACAACCCCCTGATATTTCAGTGCGCAAACATAAATACAGTCCACTCATCAAATACGATCTCGCCCCGCTATACACGCGCGCGAACAGTATTCTAAAGTGAAAAGTTTTAAGAGATTCCTTGGTAATTTGTAAATAAATTTACTATTATAAACAGACTGTAAATTAGTCAATACACATCACCAGTTCTAACAATTTCACTGACATTGCATAAATTGTCATTGTTGCGGCGTGATGCTTCAAAAGGTATGATCGCTGTTTGTGCGCTTGAATTGAGGCGGATAGCGACCATGTATGAAGTATGATGAAAAGAAAAAAGAAGATACGATACCGATAAATGATTGGTGATCGTGAGTAGTGGACCGTATTGTGAGTGATAGTATTATGACGTAGTATTGGCTATAGCTTACGGTAGAGGATTAGCCCACAACGGTGATAATAATTATAACCCGAAATGTATGACAACGTACTCTAGTGATACGCATTCAGTGGTTGTATTTTCGTGAGCAGTGATACGTACTAACGTACTGTTGAGTGTAGTAACGCACAGAATTGAATTTGATGTATCACTGTCCTCCCCGCTGACGGCGGGCCTGTTTTATAGAAAAGTGATGACGAATGCGGGCCAATCATTTTGAACGGTGAGCCGTTTGATTTACTCTAACGTAATTCCTCCAAACTCGATGCCAACCGTTTTTAGAGGACACAAAACATTACAGGCACGCGGGTAAGCGACTGTGAAAAACAACATTAAACTATCGCCTCACAATAGTCACGACAGAACGTGGTAGACGTTAGGACTTCTTGCCAGCATAAAAAACGGGTAAGCCGTTATTCTTATCTAAAAGTAGAATAATAAATTATTTTATGTGGACAAGAAGTCTAACGTCTTTCGTACCCATAATTCTAATAATTAGAATTATAGGAAATCGCCCGAATACTTATAGTATTTATTTAGTATTTAATTAACATTTTACTTACCTGTGTCAATTCTTGTAATTTCATTTTAACATTATGTAAATTTTCAATATCATCCTATGTAACAGTTGGAACTTCGATAGTAGTTTCTCGCAAAGCACTTGGATTATTTTTCGTCATAGCATACTAAATTAAAAATATAATATTATGGAAAATAATAGAGTTATGAATTTAATTTAATCTCTTTGACATGGTGATTTTTACAATTATTTACAATTTTTTATAGAAATTTTTCAGTTATTATATCACTACAATAATGCTATTAATTTAAGAATAATTTTCGAAAGATATTTTAGAAGCGTTTTAAAGTTGAAAAATTGAAGACAAATTTGTCTTCTTATTTCAATGACCAGTGTCATTGTAATCTAAAAATTAATCTATCATCTACTGACTCTGAAAAATTAGAAAAATAATTATACATCTGTATATATATATATATATATATATATATATATATATATATATATACAATTTATATTTTGTACAATTATACAGTCCGGTGTTTATACAAAAAACGCTGCAGCTCGCTCGATTCGTTTATTAGCTCGAATAGAATCCAATTGCATCTTTCTTTTCCTTTCCTTGAGCTTCTTCTACTACAGTTCTGAGGTGACTCTGCATTTATCATGAATAAATGTTTAAGTGTTAATAGTGTGTGTAGTGTCATTTTGTTGTTGCAGAAGAAAATTTTCAAAAACCTGCGTCTCTTGTGAACGATCTTGAATGTGTACTGTAGTGCCATTATGTGTGTCTAATTGCATGTTTCGGGAATCTTGTCCTGATTTTTATGGTATGTTGTTGATTTGGTAGTTTCCGGTGTTGCTGATGAGCTGATTTTGTTGATGGGGATGATGCGTGGTAGCGAGTGAGTTGGTAATGAATTCCAATATGGTTGTTATATTAGCTATTTCATGAATTTGTTTGATAGAGGTATCGTAAGGCTTGTTGAGTATTAATCGGAGGAATTTATTTTGTATTTTTGTACTTTATTAATGTGTGATTTGGTGGCTGCTGCCCAGATTTGGTGCCCATATGTGACGATGGACCTTATGCCAGATTTATAGAGATTGAGTTTGATATTAGTTTTAAGTTTAGTACTTCGTGAGGTTAACATGAGTAGAGTCTTCGAAGTGCAGGGTAGGCTAATTGTGTAGGCTAATTTATCTATTGCAGGAGCCCAAATGATTTTGGAGTCAAGAATGATGCTGAGATATTTTATTGTGTAGATCCAGGGGATGGATTGACCTTCTATTGTGATGTGTCTTAGAGAGATATTTTTCTTATTGGTAAATGAAATTGCTTGTGTTTTCTTAAGATTGACTGTTAATTTCCAATTTCTAATTAATCTTGTAAAATGTTAATATGTGTTTGTATATGTTGTAACTTTATCAGGTTGTCATGTCGTCTGTATAGTTGTCGTCAGGCAGTGTGCGTATTTTAATGTGTGGGAATCGTTAATGTATAGGATAAAGAGGAGTGGATCTAGGGTGGAACCTTGGGGAACTAGAACATTTTTTTTATTGTTGATTTATATAGACATTTTTTTCGTTTATAAAGACATAGAATTTTCTGCTCTAGAGATAACTGTTTATAATGTTAGTGGCCAGTGCTGATATCTATATTTCATGTAATCGTTATTAGTGCGGTGTGCCAAATTGAGTCGAATGTTTTCTGAAAATTGTGTAAAAGTTGTGTGGTTCAGTTTTTATTTCTTTCTATTATTATGTGTTCAGTGACACGTTGTAGCTGGTAAATGCAAGAGTGTTTTTGTCTAAAGCCGAATTGTTTTGGGATTATAATTTCCACTTTGTCTGTATGTGTGAGGAGGTATTGTATGATTCTCTGTAGAATCTTGCCGAAAATATTTAAAAGACTTATAGCTCTATAGCTAGATGTGCATGTTGCGGAATTGGGATCTTGGCCATTTTCCATGCTATTGGAAAATAGGCAAGTTTAATGCAGACTTTGTATATGTAGTATAACTGTATTATAGGCTTGGTAGGAAGGTTTTTCAGCTTGGTAGTGCTGATCTTCTCTAGACCGGGGGATTTATTCTTTGGAAGTTCTTAATTATTTCTTTAATTAATTTAAGATAGCGTGTTTTTTCGTGTTGTCTCACTGATGACTGTGTCTTTCGATTTCCTGTTCTATGGGGGAGTGGATGTTATAAGCGTTTAGATGAATAAGTTTGAAATTTCTAGGCCTTCAGCTTTTTCCTCGTATATGTAATGAATAGTATTGTTCTGAATAGTAGTTCAGTGAATAGTAGTGTCCTGAAATACTGGGATTTTGTTTATGGAGCCTCTGGTGATTTTGTAGGTTTGCCAGAGTGTGGGATAAGTGTTTTTGATATTTGCGAGTTTTTGCTGCCAGGTTTTGTTTTTTTATTAGGATGATTCTTTTTTGTATGGTACTTATGAGTATGTTTCTGTGTAGTTCGTATAACGAGGGTTATCTATCCTTTGGTATTTTCTTCTCATTTTGTTTCTATTTTTTATCATATCGCAGAGGAGTGGATCTGTGGTTGTGTTTATATTGTGGGCTGATATAATTTATGTGATTTTGCATAAATATGTTGAATGAGGGTTTTAATTACAGTGTTTATATTGGATTTGTTGGTTAGATATAGATTAATATTAATTCTATTGCAGAGTTTGGTATATTTGGTCCAATCTATGTGATCCGTTTTTGTTTGTTTTCTTTCTGTCTTGTGGAAAAGATATGGGGAAACTCTATCGGGAGATGATTTGATAGTAGGTCAACGATACATCAGCAGTTGAAGAGATATGGTACATGAGATATGGAGAGGAAAATGTCTATGTTGGTGGGTGTACAGTTTAGTTGTTATGTGTATAGGTTGGACTGTGGATAATTTGGTAGTTTCTTAGTTCGGAGTAGTTTTTAATTGTAGATCCGTTAGAATTTCTATTTATGTTGTTTCCAATGCGGTGTTTGGCATTGAAATTTCCGCCGATGAGAAAGTGTTCGGTTCTATAAGGAGGGATAATGTTAGCTATGTCTCTGTATGGTGTATTTTAGTTTTTGGAGGAAGCGGCGCCTATGATAAGTATAGATTTTGAGTTTTATGGATGTGTATTCAATGTTAGATGAGAAAGGTTGTGGAATATCTTTGGTAGGGATGTTTTTGCGAATAGCAACATGTGTTTCTTCTCTGGAATTATTGAAAGTGGTGGTAGTTCGGTCCTTTCTATGAATATTGTAGTTGGAAAGTTTCAGTAGAAGTTAGCGTTTCTGTAATGATGGCTATGTCCACGTTGTGGTCCATAAAGAATTTGTGTAGTTCTATTATTTTGTTTCTAACACTAGTTGCGTTCTATAATATAAGTTTTAATAGATTCTATGGATAGCCATTTTCTAATTCTTGGATTATTAAGATTGTAGCTCTGAAGGATATTGGTGCATCTTATATAATATTTCTGTATTAGTGTAATTATTCTGAGAAATAGATCTAAATCTATTGATTTAAATGAGTCAGTTTGTTCTATAACTTTGGGTTATTATGTGGCTCATTTGGGAAGGGGTAGTGCTAAGGCTGTTGAGTTATTAGCGTATATGTTAGTCCGTGTTTTAGTCTATGAGTCAGGTAAGCAGAAGGGGAATTGTAAAGAGTGTAGGGAATTTTGTCGGGGGGAAGGCTGGGGAAATGTTGTTTATGTGGTGGGGTAAGTGACGGTTGAAGAGCTACTTGGATTTTATTGTTATAGGTTTTTTTTTGGAAATGCAGGTTAATAGGACAGGACACTTGGAGTAATTAGCTGGATGGATTCCCTTACAGTTAGCACATATAGGTGGAGTTTCCAGTGTTTTCTTATAAGTTTAGAGTCGTGTAGTCTCGCACACCTTACACAGACTTCATTTTTGTTGCAATTAGCTGATGTATAACCATGAACTTGGCATCAAAAACACTAGATAATGGGTTTACGTGACTTAAATTTTTCCTAGTATGTCTTGATATTATTGATATATCTGGTGTGTTTATTTGAACAATAGTTTTCCTAGATTCGAAGCTGACTCGATAGATCGAGAATTTTGTATGTGTAGGAATTTCGATACACTATATTGGGTTGAGGCCCTGATCTTTGATGTTGTCACATATTCTACTTACTGGGAGTTTAATAAGTCCTCTGAGGACTACAGTGATTATTTTTTGTGTTAATTGTGTAGATATGATATTCGATGTTATCTTTTTAACAAATCTTGAACTCAATGACGTCGTTAATGTTTTTAAACATAATTTTTAAATTGTTGATTGTTAACTTAACTTGGAACGCGTTTTTGTACTTCTCTTTGAGAGCGTCCAAGAACTTGACGTAGTCTATTTTGCCGTGGATGTAGATGGGAAGAGGTTTAGAGTTGTGAGTTTTTGTGTTTGAAGGGTTGTAGTTGGGTGTATTGCGTTCTTCTGTAGGTGTATTTCCCGTAAGTGATTCTGTATTTTGTGTTTCATTATCTTGGTCAGTTGAGGCAATCAGCGAACACGCTGAATCTGTTTCTAAATTGAATATTTGGATTTATGGAATCTATACCTTCTATTTTGTTAACTTTGGTGACTGGAGTTGAATCGAAGAGCTATGTAGATCTTCTTCTAGTAGCGATTTTTATTTTGCCTTTGATTTGTTTCCTTTTTGCTGCTATGGTCCATTTGGAAGAATCTTCTGCTGCGGAGTAGGAGTGAGTTGTGGCAACCTGATATTTATTCACGTAGTCCGTAGCTGGATAGTCTTCTCTGGGTGTAACTTCTAATAGTTAATTTGAATTTTTCAATATATGGACACTGGACTTGATCTTCAGGATTCGCCTGAATTTTGTCGGCAAACGAATAAATATTGTCGAACGCGGGCAATGCGATCGAATATTTGTCTAATATGTACTCTATACTATTCTATTATTGAATTAATACTGTCGATACTAATTGCGAAACTGTGCTAAATATTTATCCGTGATGATGGACCTGTATAATAATTATAGTAGCATCTGTACTTCTGAGTGTCATTTATAATCTACAGGTAGCACCCTTATTTCTTCTAGGGATCTCGTAGGTTTTGAAAGGCCGAACGGTTCTCTAGGTTTGTTTTATCGACCTTCAATGTGAATTTTATTGTAGTACCGACTTTCTTTTTTTACACATTCTTTTTAAATAGAATTACATAGAAAAATTATTATATAAAATATTAAAATATATAAACATACATCGCACATCGATTAATTTAAAATTTAATATATCATATATTAGATAATTATCTTGAAGTTATCCATTGTAACAGAAAAGATAAAAGATTAAAGATGAAAACAGCATCTACGTGTTCTTTTTATAAATCAATAAGATTCATTTTCTCACGAATTTGTTGTAATGCTGCTTCAGAACATAATGAAGCTAAATCAGCTTCAACATGGTCATGTGTTTCGGCTGCAATCTAAACGATTGCATTAATTCAATAAATACTATTAAAATTAATAAAGTAATAATTTCAAACTTAACTATGTAAGCCTGTTCTAATTCAACATTACATGCAAATTTTATATTTTTCGTGTGAATACGTAATATTTCTAAATGACTAGTATTAGATATTCAAAAAGTCAATCATAGAACAGATACAAAAGACTTTCGGACCTTCTAGGACTTGCAAAATCCCTAGAAGTAATAAGGAGGCTGCCTGAAGTCTATAAATGACACTTGGAAGTAAAGACGGGAAATTGAAATTAAGCAAATTTCGTATTCACAATTTCAGTGATGAGTAAACAAGTGTGTGCGTAATAAAAAATCAAACAATGACTCCAAGCGAGAATCAAAACTTTCATGCTCGAAGAAGAAAACATATTATTAGACACCGCCACAAACAACAAAATCGCAACAACAAATCTGAACTGTGCATCAGTAGGCAAGGCATCCACGGTGATTAAGAGAAAAACCACTGAAGAACTTCAGATCACCACTTTAAGAAAAAGTGCCACATTCTTATCAGGCTCACCTTCCATCGCAAACATGCAGCAGAGTATGGACCACATCAATCTAACCATCCTTACTAAAAACAGGTATGGCGTCTTCGTTGACTGTCTGATTAACAAACTAGAAAATGAAAAACAAATCACGAACAGCAACTTCAACGTATAACAGCACCCCAGATACCCCACCGCAAATCGCCAAGCAATTTTATCCATCATAACACTCAAACATATCCAGCCACTGTCCGCCCTTCTCTATCTATATTCATGGCAATGTAAATCACACCAAGCTTATCGATACCCTAAAAGATAAGTATAACAACGCTTTCCAAGCAAAATATTACATTTCCGGCGAATTCAAAATCATGTTCGCTAACATTAACGATTTCTCCGAATTCAAAACAGTCTGTCTAAAAGAAAATATAGAATAGCACACCTATACAATTAACACTGAAAAACTCTGACAGTAGTCCTCAAAGGGTTAATCTGCCTTCCCGAACTCAGAATCATCAGAAATCTTAAATACCAAGATCTAAGTTCCATGCATTGCACCGAAATTTCGAACACCAAATACCTTATATACCGCATCACCTTTACCCCCGGAACCACCATAACACAAGTTATCCATGTCAGATGAATGGAAAACCTCAAAATATACTAGGAAAAAATTCTATTGTCGTAAACCAACCATACGGTGTTTCTGCTGACAAGCTTTCGGCTGCGGTCACATCGCATCCAACAGTTTGCGTCAAATACGATGATCAGCAAGACATAAAATCCTGTTAAAAAGCACCTAAAACTTCCCCAACATACGTCAACTATAAAGATGCGCACCCTGCTAATTACTTTAAGTGCACAGCCCTACTAGACTTCTTGGCGCCAAAGTAATCCCAATCCTGAAGCAGGGAAAACCGGCCACAGATGTCACCAGCTACCGGCCGATCAGTCTCCTAAGCACTATTAGCAAGATGATCGAAGAAATCATTATTATCTATCTGCTATCTTATGTCAAAAAACAACAACATTTGTTAAAAAAATTATCCCACAATAATTTGGTTTCAGGACGAAGCACTCTTGCATTCAACAGCTACAACGTGTCATAGAACAAAAATAAATCAATACAATTTAGAGAGAGACCTTCTAGACCTCAAAGTAGCCTTTGGCTCAGTTTGACAAAACTCCCTCCCAATTAAATTACAGAAAACAAATACTCCATCGGTATTTAGGCTTAATAGGCATAAAAATCACATGGGCGCCTGCAATAACAAAAAAAATAACAAACCTGGCTTATCCTACTCTTAAAAAGACTGCTCTTAAGAAATAGCAAATTCAAAACCAGGATAATAGTAAATTTATACAAATCATGCGTCAACCAATGATCATGTACGGCCACTAAATCAAAGTAGCAGCAGCTAAGACACATATCAGCAAAATCCAAAAGATACAAAATAAATTCTTTCAGTATAATTTTGAACAAACCATACGATACACATATTCGCGAATTCCACGCAATAGCCAACAAACAAATAATCCCAGACAACATCAAGAACTCACTTGAAACCGCTTATCACTCGGTGCATCAAAATCCATTGATCAGCCAAACAGGAAATTACAATATCAGTGACATTCCACTAAAAATCAGGAAAAGACTACTACAACACGCAATTACCACAACATAAACCCAAACAGGGTCACAAAGAAATCTCACAAAGAAATTAACAGAGATATGCAGTTTTTAGATATTTTTTTCCTGCTATCCTGATAACTCTCTATCTCTCCAAAATATCAGCACAATTTATCCACACGCTTTTTATGTAGATTAAAGAGTTACACAATTCCAGGTATATCGAGAATATCACTCACAAGCAAAAAAAAAAAAAAAAAAAAAAATAAATAAAGAAGGGAAGTAATTCGAACTATTAAACGAGTCGGACGAGTTGCAGCGCTTTTGTATAAACGTTAAGTTGTACGAGCGTATAATTCTATAATATAAATTCTATAAATTGTGCATATAAATATACATATTTTTTGCATGAACCTAAGTAGAAAATAACATATCATTCTTAGAATCAATTTATATATTTATTATATAAATTAAATTTACATATTTATAAATTAAAATGATTAATCGAAACTGTTAACGCGCTCGGATGCGCGACGAGATTTTTTTTCGGTTATATAGTGGACTGTATTTTATTTTTGCACGCTAGTATGGGTGGGGTGTTATCCCTCACTTTTAATTTTAAAGAGTTCGTAACGTTTTCGCAATAAATCCCAGGCAGCTTCATAATTGCTGTCCGACACTGGGAGAGTTTTAAGGGCTCGAGCCGCTTCGCCCTTTACTGCTGATTTCAGGTAATGAAAACGATCGATATTCGTCAGTAATTCGTTTCGATGTATCATATTTTCGGAACTGTCGCGGAAACAAACCCATTCCCCCAAAGCACAGTGAAATTGCGGTAATGCAATGACTGGTAACCTGGCTATGGGAGGTGTTTCATTGTTGACCGGAGACGTGGAGGTCGTTCGTAGGTACTGCGCGGCGTCCGAGGTATTTGAACTTTGCGAAATTCGTATTCTGCGGCAAATCGCGCTTATTAATCGATAATACGTATTTTCAAACTTGTCCCTACATCGTTCGTGCGCTTCTTCGTTGGCAGTGCCCGCAACGATCGCGATGATGCGATTCTGAACTGCTTCGAAGCGTTCCAGGAGAGTAGAGTTATGATTTAGTCGCTCCTGAAGGGAGTCGACGGGTTCGGATTCTCCTAGCGTGTCATAGAAGATTTTTAGTTTAAATTTTTAACTATGTTTCGAGAAGGTTCCATAAACCGTGACCCAGGTAGAGGATCTGTGGCAAAAGATGTGGAACTCTCGCGAACAGAAACCTTTTCTCTTTTAGAAGCAATAGCATGAAGCTCAATGAAAATTATAGCTGGTGAATTTTCTTCAGCTTCTTCAAATGTGTTAAGCAAAGAAATGTAACGACCGTCCCGACACGGACGGGATTTAAGCCATTTCTAGAAATTTTGTTTTTCTTAACACATGGTGCACTGAGTGTGTATCCCAGTAGTACTGTTAACAATGAACGGTTCTTTCATAAATTACTGGTTGAGGTGGTCCTCAAGAGGAACAGGGTTCATATGATTTCTTGGGAGTGAAAGTTTCATTTCTCCACCAAATTTTTTTTCCGCCCGCACATGGTTCTCGGTAACTCCTTTTCAATCAGTTTATCAGAAATACACAAGACTTCACTGGAGAGGACTTTTGGGCCAGATACGAAAAAGATATGGAAAGACACGCATCTCAAGCACATCTTGAGACATTTCAAGAACTTGAAACACTTCTCAATACGCGTCGTAGAATACGTCGATTTCGGCAATTCAGTCTCTCATTATCGTGGGTGGTCCTTCAAGTATAAGAACTTTAATTGGTGTATCGGTCGTAGATTCAAGTCTAGGGATTCAATTCGGGTACAAATGCGACATTCAAGTCCAGCGCGAGACGTCTTGATCGAGTTAGACTTAACGAAATGCTTTTTTTAAATTACTTTTTGATTCTCTCGCAGGTTTACACATAATTTCAGGACTTTCTAATATAATAGATTGAGTAACATTTAAAAATAAAATAAAATATTAATTGAAAAGTGTTAATTAAAAATTAACGTACCATTGATAAGAAAAAAAGAAAATGCTCCTGTTTCATTTGCAACAGCAACAGTAACAGTGATAAGAATTTTTTGTGTCTTATGTGTCATATAAAAGAATACTACGAGATGATTCAGACAATACATACGAGATGATACTACTCCAATAATTTTAAACAAAGATGGATGTTTTAAAGATAACTCTACCATTTCCTTAATTTGAGCTAACTATTTACGTACATCACTATTATCGTAATCTATAACATTTAATATCCCTTTTTTCTCCTACAATAATTTCATATATTTATGTAACAATATAAATAAATAATGAATGAATTGAGAAATTATATTTGACTAACTTTCTTTTTAATAGCATCATCATCGCAATGAATCAGGAGCTATAATACAAAATGATCTAGGATCTGTTTCTACTACTTTAAATTCTACAACATGCGTATCATTACGTACAATAAAGTTATTATCTCTATGAACAGGATGATGAGCTTTCAGGAAATATAACTTTAAATATACTTCAAATAAGTTTCTACAATAAAAAAATAAATTACACTTTATAAATAAACTTTATATTTACCTAAAAAGTAATAATAATTAATTAAAATAATATTAATCAATAATGATAATCAATTAAAATAATATTAAATTACATTTAAATTTCGAAGTTCTACGTTCTATGTTCAACGTTATATGATCAGCATTCTACGTTTTAAGTTCGAAGCAATATGTTCTACGTTCAAAGTTATACGTTTAACGTTCTACGTCGTACGTTCAGCGTAATATGTTCAGCGTTATACGTTCAAAGTTCTCGTTCAACATTCTACATTCAACGTTACTCGTTCAATGTCCTACGTTATATGTTCAACTTTGTACGATTAATGTCCGTCGTTCTACAGACATCACACGTCCAACGTCCTATGATCTGGGTCACCCATCGCAATACGTTTAGCGTTCATCGTCGTACATCTTTCGTTCTACGGTTAACGTTATAACTTCAATGTCCTATGTTCTGCGCTCGTCATAATACGTATAGCGTTCAACATTCTACGTTATACGTTAAACGTTGTACGTATCACGCTCTACGTTACACATTCAATGTTACACGACCATTGTTCTACGATCTACTTTATCCATTCTACGTTCAACGTTATACGTTCATATTCTACGATTTGCGTTGAAAGTTATACCTACAAATTTCCGCGATTTCAAAGACGAACGTCTTTTCTTCTACGTCCTACGGTCAATGTTCAACGAAGTACGTTCAAAGATACACGTTTAACGTTCTGCGTTCAACGTTATATTTTCAACGTCTCATGTTCAACGTTCTTCGGCATACATTCAACTTTCCACGTACACGATATGGGTCCAACGTACAACATATTACGTTCTACGTAATATGTTCAACGATTTGCATTCTATGAAACGAAATAATTTCAATCGTCTATGTTCTACGCACAACGTTATACGTTCGACGTTCTACGTCCTGCGCTCAACGTTATACGAAAAACGTTCTGCGTAGTACGTCCAACGATTTACGTTCTGCGACCAACGATATGGGTCCAACGTTCAACGTTTTACATACAAATTTATACGCTCATGTTTATACATAATGCGTTCAACGTTGTCCGTTCTGCGATCAGCGTTACGTATATAACGTTCTATAATTTACGTTCAAAGATATACGTACAAAGTTCCGTGATCAATGATCAAAGTCATACGTTCCTTCATCTACGTGATACGTTTACCATTCTGCGTAATGTCTTCAACAATGTATGTTCAACATTATTTATTTAACCTTCTACGTTCAACATACTACGATCTACGTTCTACGTTCACCCTTATGCGTTCAACGTTTAAAGATATAAGTAATAGCGTTCTACATTACTCGTTCAAAGTTACATGATCACAAACATTCTACGTTATACATTAAATGATCAACGATATGCTTGAAACGTCCTACATACTACTTTCAACGTTATGAGATCAACGTTCTATGTTACGCACATGGTTATACATCAACATTATTCGTTCAACGTCCTACGTTACATGTTCAGTCTTATACGATCAACGTTCAACAATATACATTCAACGTTATACGCAAAAATTTTTACGTCCAACGTGCAACTTTATAAGATTATCGTTATTCGCTCTACGTTCAATGTTATATTGATCAATGATCAATATTCTACATTCTACGTGTAACGTTCAACGTTCCGCATTTCATGACCAATGTAACAAGTACAGTGTTCAGCGTTCAATATCATACGACCAATGTTCTACGATACTTGTTGAACATTGTACATTCAACGATCATCGAGTGTTTTTTAAGAAAAATTTTAAATATTTTAGATATTTCAAAGAAATTGAAAATTTCGTCCTCAGATAGCGAATACCATATTTCTGTCAAAATAGCGTGTTTCAAACGAATTTCTAGCGATGAGGGAACTAGGAAGAGGAAACAGCAAGGAAATTACCGGAACACTATTAAGATAAATAAAATTTTCGCAGCGATTCGTTAAAAATCTCATCAAAGTAATTGAATAATTCTCCAATCGTTGGAATATTTACAGCGATAAAGATGGATGCAAATGGGCAAAGGCAATAGTAGCACACTCATGAACTCGAAATATTTCGACCAATTTGGAAGATATATAAAAAAAATTGAAAAAGTTTGAGCTCAGAAGGGGAAACTTATAGATTTGTCAATATTTCTGTCAAAATAGCTTACTTCGGGCGAATTTCTAGCGATAACTACGAATGTGATCAGGAACCGGTCGAGAAATAGGCAGAAATTTCTCCAGATCAAAAGATATCGCAACGATTCATCAAAAATTTCTTCAAAAACCTTCCCCAGCGAAGGAATACACGTTTACGCCACGCATTATACGTTATTCGCCATACGTTACACGTTGTAACTTATTTGCGATATGTTATCCATTTTACCTTATATGTTTTACGTTATATGTTGAACGTTATACGTTATAAGATATTCGTTGTACTTTATACGTTTTACACTATATTATACGTTGTACTTAATACGTTATGTGTTATAAAATCAATGTTATACGTTAAACGTCATAAGTTATACTTTATAAGTTAAACGTATATCTGATATACATTTTACGTTATACGTCGTACGTCATACGTTATATTTAATTCGTTATACGCTAAACGTTTTACGTTATACATTATATGTATATACATTATACTTTATACGTTATTATACATAATACTTTATACGTTATACGTTATTCATAATACATACGTTATACATAATACATACGTTATACTTTATACGTGATTCGATGTACGATACATAATATGAAAATACATTATTCATAATACATTGAACGTTATGTATTATTCATTTTGTACGTTATGCGTTATACATTGCACTTTATAAGTTATACGTTACACGTTATATGTTTTAATTTATACGTCATAATTTCAACGTTATACGTTACAAGTTGTACTTTACACGGTACACGATGTACACTAGTAAAGTAACACGTATCAAGTTATACGTAATACGTTATACGACATACATTACACATAATAAGATATAGATCATAAGATATTGGTTATAAGTCAAACTATATGCGTAAGCCATGCGTATATGTTACACGACGTTCGTTACACGTTGTAAGATATTCGTCATATGCCTTATGATATACGTTATAAATTGTAGGTAATTCGTTATACGTCATACGATATATGTTCTGTTATACATTATACAATATACGATATACGTTATACGATATGCGTTATATATCATATTTTATACGTCATATGTTTTGTGTCATGTGTTATCCGTTATTCGCTATACGTTTAACGTAATACATTATAAGTTACACTCCATAATTTATACGTTACATGTTATACGATATAAGTTACATTTTATACGTTATACGTTATATGTTACAAGCTATAACTTAAACGTAATACGTTATATGTTATACGCTGTACGATACACGTTATACCTAGTTCGATATATGTTATGTTCTGCATTTTACTATATACGATGTATGTAATACTTTACGGGGTATTCGTCATACGTTATATTTTATACGTCATGCGTACGTTCTACGTTCCACGTTATACATTGTACATTATGCGTTATAAGTTATACGTTACAGGTTATACGATAACGTATATATAAATGTTATACGTACAACGTTAAAAGTTCCTTGTTTTACGTAATACGTAATACGTTATAAGTTATAAGTTATACGTAATTTGTATACGTCGTATGTTATATGTTATTTTTTATACGTTATATGTTATTCGATATCTCTTATACGTTATACAGTACACGTAATATTTCTTCCATTATAAATTATACTTTATACAGAGTCGGGCATTATTCCAATAAAATTTTATTCGAGTAACATTTCTAATAAATTCTTCAAATAAAGTTTTATTCAAAATATTTACTGAAATAATGTAAAGAAAAAGAGTCCTTTTTTCACAACTTTGGTTTATTTAATAAATTTGCTTTTAGTACAATTTTTTGTTTGAACATTCTGTCGGTTAATCTATTTGCTTTGGACGAGTTTGTTATCGTTGCAAATGAAAACAAACGTTCTGCTGAAGCAGAAGACGACAAAAGAGTGTTATATTTCAAAAATATATTGTTTTTGAATAAGCTTTGTTCGAATAAAATCGTTATTCGTAAGTAACGAATAATTTTTCATCGAATAGAATCGTTATTTACGAATAAATTTGACAGATTTACCCGTTATTTGTTCGAATAAAATATGCCCAACTCTGACTTTATACGTCATGCGTAACACGAGACGTAGTATGTTATCCGTAACGTTATACGTTGTACGTTACACGTAATATGTTAAACGTTATAATTTATATGTTGTAAGTTATACATCATATATTATACGTTATTAGTCATTCGTTATACGTTATACGTTATATGTTATATGTTTTGCATTATACATTGCGCGTCATACGTCATACGTTATACGATATACGGTATATTATGTGCGTTATTCGAAACACGTTACACGTTACACGTTACACATTATACGTTATCGAATTATCTGTTATCCGTAATACGTTATAAGTTTACGTCATATGTTTAATTGCTTTGGATATTCTCAGGACCCGTCTTGAATCACGGACCAGGTAGTGTATCACGTGTGTGTGTCATTGGAATGCATAAACCTAAAGCGAAATGAAAGTGAATGTCCGAGGAGGGATGATCTGCGTAATTATGCGGCCTCATACTCCCGGTGCGTCTCGTTGTCATTGCGAGAAGGGTCGCATTTAGGACATATAATTAGGTCTAGTCATAAATAACTTCCGTTTTTTTAATCAGACATTTATTTTACTTTCATTAAATAACAAAGTTATATTAATTTATTGTGTAATCACCACTACTATGTATGACCATCTTCCATATTCCTGGCAGTTTATTAATTCCTTCCTTGTAAAATGTGGTTGGCTTGGACTGGAAGAAATTTTCGACAGCCTGACTGACTTGCTCTTCAGAATTGAAGGTTTTTCCATTCATAAAGTTTTGCAAGGACAGTAAAGATCTGTTGGGCAAGGTCCGCGGAGTAAGGTGAGTGTAGTAAAACTGACCATCCAAGTTCAAGAATTTTTTTTGAATTTTTTGCCTTTGTTGTATATGATCGTGCGTGATCGTCTAAAAGAATGATGTTTTTGCGATTGACGAGTGCAGGACGCTTTTCATAGAGTTTTTCTTTCACTCTTTGAAGCTGCTGAACGTATGTATCCGCAATAATCGTTAAATTTGACTTTAAAAACTCGTAATGAATTGTACCTAAATAATCCCACTATAAACACAATAAAATCTTTTTTCCATGGATATTTGCTTTCGGATCAGGTGGTTAATCCTTATCAAGCCAATGTATTTTACGGACGATATTGTTATAGGTAACCCATTTTTCATCGCCTGTTATAATCCTATCTAAAAAAGACTTGGTTTTTACCCGTGATAGCAGACTTGTAGCGATTGACGTGCGATCTTCTTTATTCCGTTCACTGAGATTGTGAGGTACCCATACTCCTAACTTGCTGACTTTCCCTAATTTTTCCAGGTGGCGACAAACAATTGATTCAAACTTTCCGCTATATCTCTTGTTGATTGACGTGGATTTTGCTCCAATATGGCCTTTAAAAGGTTGTCGTCAAGGTTGGATGGACGTCCCGTCAACATTTTGTCCTTTAAGTCGTATCTCCAGAACGGAATTTGGCAAACCAACTTCTAACTGACCGCTCGCATATTAGGCTTCCACTGTATACACTACATATTTTTTCAGCTGTCGTCTTAGCACTATTGCCTTGTTTAAATTTCCAAAGCATCACATGACGAATATGCACTTTTTTACTCTCCACTTTAGGGGTTATAAATAACAGTTTAATGAAACGTGCAACACACAAAACAGTTGTCAGAGGACTAACCGAACTCTTATCTATTTAGTGAAAGGAAAAACTCGTTTGTTCCGGTGACTCAAAATGGGTTCTACTTAGCTGTATCGGAAGTTATTTATGACTCAGACTTACAAATTAGTACCCGAAAGATTATGAATTATGCCTGTTCAGGACGAAGTCACGGAAAAACATAGTGGAGGTCCGTGGTGATTCTGACGTGCAAATCGATTGTCGGAATTGGGCACATGGAAAGACTAATCGAACTATCTAGCTGGTTTCCTTCGAAGTTTCTTGAGGATATCCGGCACTCGGACGTTTCTCATTGAAACGTGTGCGAGTTTCATGTGGTCAATGATTTCATATGAATCATTATTGTTCTTGGGGCCGCAGCTGCCTCAACCTATTCTTCATAGAGACCACAATATTAAATGGTTGAGATCTCAGTCTTGCTTGGAACATGAAGGCGCGAGATTTTGAATAAGAGTGCCAAGGTGGCCAATTTTGGTGAGCAAAACTGGCGCTGTGAGATGATCAGAATCCAGAGTTAAGGCGTTTATGGTATACCTTGAAAGGCGTTGGTTGCCTAAGTAAGCAGGACGGTGGCCATGGAAGTTGGATCCCGCCTACGAGTGTGTACCAATTCACCTGAAAAGAAACTAGCCTAAAAAATGTATGGCGCACAACCGTCGCTCCTATATTCCGCCGTCAGTTGCTAGTGGGGAGGAATCGTATCCCTCGGGTTTAACAGGCTTCCTTGTATCCGTGACGAGCATGAGAGTTGTAGTGGTGTGCGCAGAATGTTCTGGGCGTGAGCCTGTCTGGAGCCACCGTCGGTGCAGATCTTGATAGTAGTAGCAAATATTCCAGAGAGGCCCTGGGGGACTGACGTGGAGAAGGGTCTAATGTGAATAGCCGTTACACACGAGTCAGACAACCCTAACCACTAAGAGAAATCCTATGCACATGAGGTGTCAAAATATCATTATCGAAGTTGCTAAATCACTCTCATTGAGCGAAAGAGAATCCGGTTCCTATTCCGGAACCGCATACCATTCGGTCCCTCATAGGAGTGTTCGTTAGGGTAATTCAAAATGACCTGGAGATGCCGTCGGGAAATCCAGGAAGAATTTTCTTTTCTGTATAAGTATTCGAGTTCCCTGGAAACCTCTAGCAGTGAGATAGGGTTTCTAACGCGAAGAGCACCGCAGTTGCGGCGGTGTCCATATCTTCCCCTCGGACCTTGAAAATCCAGGAGAGGGCCACGTGGAGGTGTCGCGCAGGTTCATACCCAGCAGGTCTCCAAGGTAAGGAACCTCTAGTCGATAGATTAATGTAGGTAAGGGAAGTCGGCAAATTGAATCCGTAACTTCTAAATAAGGATTGGTTCTGAGGAGCGGGGCGTGTCGGGCTTGGACGGGAAGCGAGTTTGGCTAACGTGCCGGGCCTGGGCGATCTGAAGGGCGAAGCGATGTTTGTCGCGCACCCCGGATTCGAGTTCGGTCCCGTGCCTTGGTCTCCCGATCTTCCTTGCTGCGAGGCTTCCGTGGCGGCTCTGCCGTCGTGGACTCTCTTAAGTCATAGTTACTCGGGAAGGTGGTGAGTCTCATAGGCCTCTTGTAAGGCCCATTAGCCTCTCCCATCCCTGCCTGAGGTACCACGTTCGCCTTTATTAAGGCTGCATGGCGAAATGAGCAGGCAAATCGGATTCCCAGGGGTTGCCAGCCCCTTCGAAATTGTGTTGGCCCATCTAATTAAAAACAGGCCTCGGATGGAAAAAGAATTAGGGATGCGCCCACTGGGGCATTCCGGTCAACATGTCATTCTTCCCATCAGCCAGGTCCGAGTTCGGCCGATCCCACTCCGCTGGACTCGTTTAAATGCTTATTCCCAGGCTGCGAACGCACCTTTACCACCAGGACTGGTCGCACCGTCCACATGAGGAGGATGCACCCGGATTAGAGTGATGACTAACCGCACCGAGACAGTCAAGGCACGTTGGAGTGAGGATGAGGTGTCCATGCTGGCTCGGCGCGAGGCGGAACTCTCCATGAAGGGTGTCCGATTCATCAATCAAGAGCTCCTCGGTTACCTTCCCGGCCGAACTCTCGAAGCCATCAAGGAGATACGGAAACGCCCAGATTACCGCACACGTGTCCGTGAACACGTTGTCCACATAGAAGCGCAGGCCATGGTGCCGACGTTTGTCGATTCGCGGATCCCCGTTGAGGATGAAGAATGGGATCAGCCTTTCCTCGAGTACCTCCATGGTCTCAGCCCGCCTGATTCTGATGTCCTGTTGTTATGATATCCTGATGGATGGCCCTGTAGAGAACCAGAAACTCTCCAAGGAGGTTATGGTTCCCTATTGGGAATCCGTCATGACTAATGCGCGGGAAAGTTGTTCGCCCTCGGCACAGCAAGACCCTTCAATCTTGTCCCTATGGTCTCCCGCTTCTTTCGACGAGGAACGCTTTTCCGGAACGGAACACTGCACCTGGTCCTGACGGTGAAGATGTTGCGTAGCATCCCTTTGGAAATTCTAGCATCCTGTTCTGATGCCGCCGTTTAGCGCTACAGCTTAGATACGCCAAGATAGTGCTTGTTCCGAAGAAGAAAGATCCTGCCTCTCCGATTACCGTCCCATCACCGTAGTCTCGACCTTGGTGTGAGGATTCCACAAGGTCCTGGCTGCGAGGATGGGCCGGCTGATCGCGCTGGACGAGAGGCAGAGAGCGTTCCGGTCAACGGACGGATGTTCGGACAACGTGTTTCTTCTCAAACTGATTCTGCGCTACCATCACGCTCGGCATAAGCCGCTATTCATCGCCTCGGTTGACGTAGCGAAGGCGGTCGACACCGTATCACACCGTGCAATACTGCAGACTTTGAGGACATGAGGCTGTCCACAACCCATGTTGGAGTACGTGCAATCGGTGTACTCCGATGCTCTTACGACAATCGTCTTTGATGGGTTGCAGTCACATGTCATATATTCGAGGCATATGTCCCCGTACATATTCAACATGGTCGTGGGCAGACTTCTGAAGTTACTGCCCGCAAAAGTCGGCGCGGATATTGATGGTGTGAAGGTCGGTGCGGCCGCCTTTGCTGGCGACCTCATTCTGACGATCTCATTCTGACGACCTCATTCTGACGGCCTCAATGGCGACTGGGCTCCAGCGGCTGCTTGACTGTGCAGAAGGCTTCCTTCCATCGTAAGGCATGTCCGTCAATATCGGGAAGTCTTTCACGGTGTCCATGGGAACAGTTTTGCACCAAAAGAAGACTGTAGATTCTGGCACCTTCCATCTTAGTGGCTAGAAGCTGGTTGCGATTCGGTGAACCAACAGGGAGTCCGATTTACTCCAGAAGAACGTCTGCGTTCCGAACCCACAAACTAGCCAGTCAAACTAGCCGCTGGACTGCAGAAGATCTCGCGTGCATTCTTAAGCCGCAGCAGAAATTATTCGCTCTGCGAGTATATCTGTTGCCGGGCTTATACCACGCCGCGTCGTTAGGGGCTGTCAGATTGAAGTCACTCAACCGATGTGACAGAATTGTGCGGGCAGAGGTGAGGAAATGGTTGAATCTGTCGGCTGACACACCGACAGCCTATTTTCATTACGACATCTGTTTGGGAGGTCTGGGGGTGTATTCACTTCGGTGGACCATGATACGACTCAGTCGCCTGAAGTCTCTTGGACTGTCTGCAATTGCGGACATCTCTTATGCTATGGACTTCCTTCGTCTCGAGATCAATAGGGTGAAAAATCAGCTTACTGATCGGGGCGAATTCATCGACACTGCTGTGAAGTGTTCAAAGCGTTTTGCTGCGGCACTTCACGGCAGCGTAGATGGCGGAGCCCTCAAAGAGGCGAAGAAAGTTCCTCAGCAGAACGGGTGAGTCGCGAAAGGCACCTGCTTCTTTACAGGTAAGGACTTTGTCCAGATTTGTAAACTGCGTATCAACGACATGCCCACTAGATCCCGTACATCCAGGACAGGAACTGTTGTTGAATTGGTCTTCCGAACGGATGACGGTATAAGGAAACCAGATCTGATCGCGATCAGGTCGGAGATGTCCTTTGTTATCGATGCACAGGTGGTGGGGGAGCAGAAAATCATAGATCTTGCGCACAAACGCAAGGTCCAGTATTACGCAAATAACACCAGCCTCCGACGGGCGATTGCGTCTAACAATAGCTCGGAGGAGGTGAGCTTCTTCCCCGCCACCCTGTCTTGAAGAGGAGTCTGGAATGCTAAGTCGGTCAAGGGAGGGATTGATGAGCCGGAGAGACCTCAAGGTGGTGTCGTCATGAGTCCTGGTCGGAGGAGTCGCAGCCTGGAATAAATTTAACCGCAGAACATCCATACGGATCCAGCTCACGACAACAGCGCAAATTGAAAGAGAAGAAGTGGATTAAAAACAATTATGGTGACGGAGAAAACCAACAACGCCGCCGGTCGTAACGCAGACGTAAAAACCAGCTAAGGCTGTGGTTTTGTCGCAGTTATTGGCTGAGGAAAAAAAAATAGCCAAATGCCTCGTCATCTAATTAGTGACGCGTATGAATGAATTAACGAGATTCCCTCTGTCCCTATCTACTCTCCCCAGGGGCTGTGGGGAGAGTTTGCACCCTGTGGGGTGCTGTTTGTACGCTGCAGTACAGGAATTAACGGTCCAGGAGTGCCCGAGCTACTAACACTGCATTTGCCGCGAGTCGCCCTTAGATATCCGAATGACTCCTATGCGGCTAGGTCTTCCTCTAGAAGGGAGGCCGTCTGCTTGTACATGCCATTAAGTATACTTGTATTGAGATACTCAGGGGCCTTGATAGAGGCACGGGAAGTAGCGATCCCAGAGGTACCCGATGCGGACTGTGCATATGCGCATGGCCGCACATGATTAATGTGCGGTATATATTGCATGGAATACACAGCTCGCTGTGCACGCAAGAGGCTGAGCATAAGCTGGTGACTTCCCCGTGGCCCCCGCTGGAAACAATTCACTCGCCGAGGACTTCCGGGAAATCCCGGATGAATGGGCTAAGTGGGTCACTCCCCGTATGGTTTTTCCAAGCCTGCAGTCTCTAACATCTACAAACGTGACTCTGCTGTGGTCCCCGGCCGCACCAAGATTGGCACTGGAGCTTCTCTCTGGGGCTAATTAGTAGTTCCCCTTGTGGGAACGCGCTGACTGGGCGTATCCTGGTCTCACGCTCGTGGGAGCCGTGTACAGGCACGTAAAATCTTCTCTCTTGGTCTCTTGTCCCTATCTACTGAAGTGAATGCGGCAGTTTCCAAGACAAGATTGCGAAAGGCACCTGGATTGGATGGGATTACGTCTGAGATGTTGTGTGCGGTTTGGTGTGAGATTTCAGGATGGATGTTGAGTGTTTATGGTGCGTGCTTGAGGCATGGTTATTTCCCTGCTGTGCGGAAGAAAGCGAGTGTGGGGATCTTGGCGAAGTCCGTTAAAAAATCGCGTTCGGATCTCGCGTCCTACAAATTTATCAGTTTGTTGTCTATGCTAGGTAAGACGCTTGAGCGCATGATGGTTGCACGAATGGAAGAAAGAATGCGTGGTAGAATGAACGAAGCCCAGCATGAATTTCGTGGGGGCCGATCGACGGAGAGAGCATGGAGACGAGTAAAAGAGTATGTGGCCCGGAGTGGGTATAAGTATGTTCTGGAGATATTTGTGGACTTTGTTCGACAACTTGGAGTGGGTGCGCGTGATTGGGAAATTGAAGAGTGAGCTGCGAGGAGATTGCACTCTGGGAGAGCTACTTCTGAGGGCGATCTGCTTGCATGACCGGAGTGAATGAAGTGGTTTGGAAGAGAGTCGAGCATGGATGTCCACAGGGCTCCGACTGCGGTCCATTTATATGGAACCTAATGATGGATGATCTGCTGTGGAAGTTGAGTAAATGTGGGTGTAAATGTGTTGCGTACGCTGACGATTTGCTGCTGACTGTGAAGGGGATGAGCGAAAGTGAATGGATGGGAATTGTTTTTGAATGGGAAGTAAATGTGGGTGTTAGGGTGTCTGAGAGCAAGACGGTGGTAATGTTGATGAAAGGGAGTATAGCTGCAAATAGACGACCGATTGTGAGAATGAATGCGATGTCCTTAAAGTATGCTGAATGCGTGAAATATTTGGGTATTTGGGTGAGTGAGAGAATGAACTTTAAGGTTCATCTGGAGCGCCTTCGTGTGAAAGTTGTGAATGTTGTAAGGCAAATGAGGCGTGTGTTGCAATGCGAATGGAGTATGAGGAAGCGAACCATGAAAGTGAACTATAAGGGATTGTTCGTCGTTTGCGCCTTGTATGGTGCGAGTGTTTAGTATGATGTCCTTAAGCATGAGTATGCGAGAGTATAGTTGAATAGGTGTCAGCGAGTGGTATTGGGTGCGTGTGTAAATGCGTGTAGGACGGTTTCGACCGATGGTATGCAAGTAATAATGGGCGCACCACCTTGGGACCTCGAGTAGATCAGGCGTGGTGTTGTGTGTATGCTAAAGAATGCATGGAGCGTACATGAGAATGTGCTAGTGAGTGTGGATGAGCTGAATGGAAGAAGTGTGGATGAGAGTGTGAAGTTGATGAATGAGAGAATGTATGTTCGATGGCAAGCCAGGCGGGATGAGAGTATGAAAGGAAGAGTGACTTTTGAGTATATCAAGAATGTGAGTTTTGCTGAATGTAATGCCGGCTTTGAGCCAAGTGTGTATGGCTGCTTCCTGCTCACTGGGCATGGAAGCATGAATAAGTTCTCGTATGAACGTGAATTGAGTGAGACTGAGCGATGCGCATGTGGTGCCGAATGTGCAGATTGGAAGCATGTGTTGAATGTGAAATGTATGAAAACCTTAGGGACCTGAGTGCATGTGGAGTGAAAGTGAATGTAGATGGGAGCGTTGATGTGAGTGCTGTTTTGAAGCGCAAGTCTAGTTATGAATGTTTTTGTGAGTATGCATTGAATGTGTTTAAGAGGCGACTAAGTACAGTGCGAGGGGTGCGATTGGGGTGTTCTGAGGTCCGCAAGCTAGATTACTGGGCCTTTATCTTAGCCCGAAGACCTTGGGGAGTAACGACCCCACGGAACCTAGTTGGCCCACCCCGGCGGAGATGTGCAAGAAACTCAATGGGCAGCAGTTGTGACCTGCGAAGAATATGACCAGTATGGCCCTGACACTGGTACCGAGGGGGTTGACGTTATAAGCCCATGGAGAGGGTTCCTCTCCGTTGTCGACCAATTAGGTTGGACTCTCGGGGGCAGTTGGTGGAGCCCGAATCAGGGCTAGGGTGCGGCGAACGCCCGGACGGATGAGCTGCGTTTACAGGACTGGCCTGCATAGCCGGTAGGGATGCTAGAAATGTCCCGACCTGATCATGGTTGTTACCGGAACATGCACTCTGGGGGAAAATTGGTAGTTACTATGTATGCAGTGACGCGTTGATCGGGCGTAACTCGATCCAGGCCCACGGGGGTTGTGTCTGTTAGACCTTCTTGGTGGTACGTTAAATACCTGGACGATATCTGTCCCTACCTACTAGATTCCAAGATGGCGCCGAAGTACTCTGACGCGTTCACGTTGCTCCGTCGATAATCGGATAAAGTACCGGTATAAAGTGCTCAGAGAATTAAAAGCTAGTGTTTAGTGCATTCAGCTGGTGAAACTGTGCTCGTGGCTGCATTTTTGTGCCGAAAGTGCCTGAAATCAAAAACTCGAAATCAGTGAAAGTAGTGAACAGTGTGAAGAGTTTAAAGGTTCGGGATGCTTGATGGAAGGACGTATGGAATTAAGGTATGAGAAAGAGAAAGTTTTGGCGTTTCGTCTCGGAGTCACTGCCTAGACTCATCAGTGGGGCTGATGGCAGCGACTCCTTACCCTAGACGCTTGTTGTTGTAACTACTCGCTAGGTTGGCCCGATCACCCTCCTAGCAGGGTTCCGCACACTGCTTGCTTAATATTGGAGATCGGTAGGACCTCGACGCTAGGCGCGCAGCCACTTACGGCTTTTGCTAGTCAATGTTCGAATCTCATAGTTGAGGAATCTTAGGCCGTTACAAGCGTGCCGACGCGACCGTTTCGGGAGCTCGGTCACATATATTTTCCAAAGCAGTGAATATACGAAAGTGCGGCAAGTTTGTGCATGTGCGTGCAAATAGTACGAGCATTTTGAGTGTTGAACCGTGAAAATTGGTGCAGTGCAAGCGAAGCTACGAATTTTTAAACGTTTTAGTCGCCACGTGGCCGCGAGGTCGGTCATCTTGGCTGGTCGCGCGAGCAGCGTCGGTAATTCAGGGTTCGAGTCCGACTTCCTTTTTTTTTCTTTTTTTCTCTCTTGCTTGGCAACGTGATTAAAGACCAAGTGAGGCATGGAGTACGAGGAATTCTCAGCCGACGTGAATGTCGTACTCGCTAAACGTGTCCTCAAACGGAAAGAAAAAAGAAGCGAAGGCGACTCCTTGGACGTCGACTATTTCTTGAGTAGGCGAAAAAAACCTGCTCCAGACACAACCGACGACGAGTTCGTAAAACCTTCATCTAAGCCAAAGAAAATTACTCCCACAGTCTCTGACACCGATCAACCTACTGACATGAAGACATTCAAAAAGTTTGCACACTTCTGCAGCAGTCCAGCAAATAAACGAGAAAAGCCTCCACATAATCAAGGAACGCGTAACGGGAATGTACCAGATGCTTACACACCTCGTCGAAGAAAACGCAAACCTCAGCAAAAGACAAGGTGACTCAACTTGCTTGGACGACAAGATACGAAAACTTGAAAATGTCATCCTGGGTGCGATGAAATCCATCCGGGAGCTTAAGAACAAAGCTCAAAAGCCAAGCTCTTACGCAGGCACCGACAGTAATTAAACCGACGGCGCAACCATCAATCTCTGTCCGACACGTAGTGGCCATTTACCCACGAGTCGGGAGTTCGATGAAGGGCAGCGAAGCCACGAATGAGAGTCTCGTGACCAGCTTGGTGCCAGCCAAGAAAAAACTCAAGATCCGAGGTGTAAAGAAGATTTCGAATAACGGCGTCCTCGTTGAAACTGCCACAAAGGAGGACATGGAACGAATACTTAAGAACGGGAATCTCCAAGCTGCGGGACTGGTCACGGGTCTTCCAGCAAAGAAAAAGCCGAGAATTATTGTATACGATGTCCCGAAAGATCAGATCGAGAATGAATCTGACCTTACTACGCCAGCAAAACTTCAACAAGGAGAAACCTTAGGACAAAGTGAAAATATCCCACAAGACCGGCAATAACAACTCAGAAACAGTCAACTATGTACTTGAGGTAACGTCTAACATAAGGGAAACCCTCTTGGAGCAAGACAGGGTGTACATACAATGGCGCTCACTGAAAGTTCGGGACTACTTAACGGTATGTAGGTGTTATAAGTGCCAATCTTTCAGACACTGCATGAAAACACTGCAAAGCCGCCAATGAAGTCTGCGGTCACTGCGATTGTGATGGACACGCCTTCAAGAACTGTCCTAAGAAAAACGAAAACCCGGTATGTATAAACTGCAAGTGGGCCGCGAAACCATGCGACCACTCCACCCGATCCCCAGAATGCCCGGCATATAAATTCGCTCTGTCCAACCTAATCGCAAAAACAGATTATGGCACCCAGCCACATAAATAAATAAAGCATGCAACCTATTAGAATAGCACAACTAAACGCCCAAAACTCGCGACTGGTAGCAGACGAATTAAGAATAATACTAGCGGGAAAAGGAATTGAAACAAGAACCGTACAATCGAAAAGAAGAAATAACGGGACTAGGCATTATGACGAAAGTAATATCGGAACCGAAGCGCTTCTGTAAGTCGGTCGTTTGCAAGAGCGTCAAATCTGCCGTAGCAGTCACAAGCCGGGAAATAGAAGCCCTAAAGTTAAAGCACCTTTGCAATTCCCACTTCACCTGCGTAGAGTTGGCGTCGCCGTCAATAAAATTCTATTTAATCTCCGAATACCTGCAATTCTGCGAACCAATAACACTATACCTACACCACCTGGATAGAGTCCTTCAGGCCCTGCAAGAGCAAGAAGTAACATTGTGCCTGGACGCGAATGCAATCTCGGCGCTTTGGCACGGTAGATTATTGTCCCAGAGCAGATTCATGGACCAAAGAGGAAAGGAACTGGAAGAGTTCATCCTACAGTACAGATTAATAAATAAACCAGACAACCCACCGACTTTCGATAACATACACGGAAGCTCGAACATAGACGTAACGCTCTCCAGGAACGCAATAGCAAAGAAAGTAGTAAACTGGACAGTTTACCTACACCACACGAACAGTGACCACAATATAATCACATTCGAAGTAAAAGGAACACAGCCGTCAGCTCGACCGAACGTAAACAACGGATTTAACACGAAAAGATCAGACGCGTACCAGATGCACCTAAGGACGCTTTGTCAGAAATACAACACGCAAGAAGGTGAAGTAGAACAAAATGCCCAGCTTCTCTCTAAAAGAATAGACGATATCATTCTGGAAGTTGGCAACAGGGCCATCCCAAGAAAACTCGTCTTTAACAAGTCTGTACCGTGGTGGAGCTCCGCGCTGAGTGCGCACAGGAAGAGAGTCTTCGAAGCCAGGCACAGACTACAAAGAACTAGAGATGAGACGGCAAGGAAGGAAATAGAAACCCTTGGGGTATTGTATATAAACTGCAAACAAACAGACTTAAAATAGACAAGGCACAAACCAACATTGCTAGTAACAACACACACACCACCACGTGAGAGGAAACTATGGAACTCTTCCTCAACACTCTAATCCCAAGCGACAACAGCAGCAGAGAAACAGATTGGCACCAACGCATACGAATTGACATAATGGAAACGCGGAACACCACGGACGCGCCACCTTTCACAGCTAATAAAATAGAGACAATAGTAAAAAATCTAAGTACAAACAAAGCACTGGGACACGACCTGATAAAAGCAAAAATGGTGAAAGAAGCCTGGCCTGAGATGCGAACAGAGTTTGTCAGGCTCTTTAACTGCTCGCTCTCGTAAGGTACGTTCCCGAAATAATATAAAATAGCACAGATAAGGGTCCTCCTCAAAGGAGATAATAAAGATTCCACGGACCCTAAATTATACAGGCCAATCTCGCTACTAGCAACAAGGAAAATCCTGGAGAAAGCGATATCGGGACGCCTGAAAAACATAGCCCAGAGCAACGAAAAATCTTCCGCACCAATACGGATTCCGCTCTGGCAGATCCACAGAGGACGCCATCGTAGAGCTCGAACTAATTGTACGATCGGCGCAAGGCAAATACGCCGTGGGACTGCTGTTCGACATATCCGAGACGTTTGATAACGTCTGGTGGCCGAGTATTCTAGGGAGCCTCAAGGCAAGGAACTGCCCGAGAAATCTATACAGCCTAATTAAAAGCTATCTCAGCGACAGAAGAGCAATCACAGGAGCCACAGAAACCGTCGAGAAGGTCACCACAGGGCTCAGTCCTGGCACCTATTCTGGAATCTAATTTTCGACGAGGCAATTGAGATCATAAGGAGCGACGGTGACGAGCCGATCGCATTCGCTGATGACCTCATCGTGGTGGTAAGCGCCGAGACAAGGCAGGAAATAGAGAAAAAGGGCAATGATGTCACGAGGAACTCAGAGTGGTGCGAGAGACAAAAACTTGAACTCTTCACCAAAAAATCAGAGATGATCCTGCTTAAGGGCTTCCTAGATATCAAACGACCGCCAACAATAAAAATAAAAAAATCGACGATAAAAATGTAACCCACAGTACGATACCTCGGTGCCCACTTTGGCATACGGCTTAACGTGACTCCATACATAAATTATATCACATCTAAGACTAGAAATACGTTCGGAAGACTAGTGAACCTGGCCAAAGTATACTGGGGAATGGACACAAAAATCATAAGAACAGTGTACAAGGGCCTTGTCATTCCGATTCTCTGCTACGCAGCCGAGGGTTGGGCGACCAAGCTAAATCAACATCCGGAAACTCCGAAGCGCACAGAGACAAGCGCTGCTAGCAATAACCAGGGCGTACAGGACTACATCCAACGACGCCCTGCCAGTGCTGGCAGCCTAGACAACTATAAACCTAAAACTAAAGGAAAGAACAGCGCTCTATCGCCTACGAAAGTACCAGGAACTCTCTATAGGCAACTACAGTATAGACCGGCACCGGAACCCAACAATGACGACCGCACAAATGATATCAGAGGAAGAATACATGAGGAAACGCTTAATATGTGGGAGGCCAAATGGAGCAGGTCTGACCATGGAAAGATAACTCGGAAGTTCTTCCTCGATGTTAGGTCAAAATTAGAAATAGAAAACTTCAGAATAAACCATTATACGGCAGAGATACTAATAGGCTACGGCTACATAAACAATATACTGCATAAGTTCAAACTATCCGAGACAGACCTCCGCCGTTGCGATCAAACCGACACGGTGGAGCACATTATATACAACTGCAATGAAGAACAGGTGGACAAAGCTAAAGTGATCGAGGAGATCAAAAAACTGGGCCTAAAGTGGCCGTTCACCCCAAGTTAACCTGTCGCTAAAAAGGACAATCGAACACCTGTCGAGATTCGCGAATAACGTCATAAGGAAGAGGGCAGCCAAAAAAAGACGGAAATAAGCCAACGAGACAGCAGAGGACTTCAGATAATATACTGTGGAAGCTGCGCAGGCACGGCCTAACAGCCGTGAGCGTATACGGTAAACAGCGCAAAAACAACCCCCGGCAAAACCGGACCTGCATGAGACCGAGCGCAAGCTAGTGACCCCGCCTCCCCGTGGCCCACGCTGGACAACGTTTCGCCCGTAATTTTCACAAATTCCGGGCTAAACGGCCAAATGGGTCAGCTCCCGAAAGGGACAGTCTACTCTTCCGATGATCCTTAAACAATGAGGAAGGAGTTTTTCCTAGCCCGCCGACCACAACATCTACGGACGTGACTCTTCGCAGTGGTTTACGTATTCCAACACCGCCGGGAATAGGCAAATGCCTGAGCACGGCAGAACAGGAGCAAGTTTGCTTGCGGCCCAACGAGCTTATAAAAGAAACAATAGTGTCCCTATCTACTGTCTTCAAAGTAAGTTACCGGGCCTTATCTTAGCCCGAAGGCCTTGGGGAGTGACGACCCTACGACCCCAACCTAGTTGGCCCACCCAAGCAGAGATGTGCAAGAAACTCAATGAGTAGCAGGTGTAACCTGCGAAGGGTACGACCAGTATGGCCCTGTCACTGGTACCGAGAGGGCTGACATTATAAGCCCACGGAGAGGAGTCCCTCTCCGTCGTCGACCAATTGGGTTGGATTCTCGGAGGTAGTTGGAGCCCGAATCGGGGCTAGGGTGCGGCAAACGCCCCGATGAAGAAGCTGCGTTTACAGCTCGGGCACCGGCCTGCATAGCCGGTAGAGATGCTAGAAAGGTCCCGACCCGACTCGATCCCGGCCCACGGGAGCCGTGTCTGATAGACCTTCATCGTAAAATATCCTGGACGTTATCTATCCCTATCTACTGGATTACGCCATCTTACCACTGCACGCAGGCTCTCACAGGACACAGAGTCTTCGGATCGTATCTTCGCGAGCGCCGAATAGCCGCTGACGGGAGCTGCTCATGCGGTGCAGACGAGGACACTGTGGTACACTTTCTGTTGGAGTGTCCACTGTACGATCCTCAAAGGGAGGCTTTGCGAGATATTGTTCCGGCTGGGATGTGGAGATGACCAGAGGCAGCGCAATTCTTCGTCTCGTCTCCAGAGGCATTCCGCATCTTTGTCGACTTTTCCGAGGAAGCCTTGTATCTGAAGGGCAGCGTGTAGGCGTATGTTACTTAGGCGAACGCTCTGAGCTAGATTAGATTCGATTGGATAGGACTTATTCGGGGGATTAGCCCACACGTCCTGAGTCTGAGAGGGCAGGCATGGCGTGGCGACACCTGCAACACTTCGCAGGCAGTTGACCCGTCGGATGCTCCACACACTGCGGCGTCAGTGCAACGTAAGCCTTGAAAGGCACTTCCTGTCCCATCCATATATGGACCAAACGACTATACTACAAGCTCTACGGGAGTATACCTCCGGGAAATCTTATCCATTTCCCGATGGTCAGAGTGGCGTGTTGGCGTACATGCGTGTGTCCTCCCCGTGGTTCCCCGTGGATGCCTTACCGAGCCGGTTCGGTGACGTAACCAAAGAACTCATCCACGGCAAACACTCCGTGGCACTGCCGGATTTTTCCGTGCACTCTTCCGAAAGTAGTAGGAAAACTGGTAGATGGAATAACGATGTCGCGCATGCTCCTCAGGGGCGAGATAGCAAATCTGTTGCACCGGACAGGCTATACATTAGTCGTTTATATATTCTTTCTAGCAAAACCATTGCTAGGGAACGGGCTTGGAAAAATTAGCGGGGAAAGAAGACCCTGCTGAACTTGATTCTAGTCTGACATTGTAAGAAGACATGAGAGGTGTAGCATAAGTGGGAGATCGTAACATCGCCGGTGAAATACCACTTTCATCGTTTCTTTACTCGGTTGGGCGGAGCGCGTTCGCCGGCGTTTCGATCCGGTTATCACGGTGTTCTAGAGCCAAGCGTATAAAAGTGGTGTGAGGCCTTCCCGGCCGATCCCGCGTGATCCGATTCGAGGATACTGCCAGGCGGGGAGTTTGACTAGGGCGGTACATCTGTCAAAGAATAACGCAGGTGTCCTAAGGCCAGCTCAGCAAGGACAGAAACCTCGCGTAGAGCAAAAGGGCAAAAGCTGGCTTGATCTCGATGTTACGCATAGAGACTGCGAAAGCACGGCCTATCGATTCTTCTGGCTTGAAAGGTTTCTAGCAAGAGGTGTCAGAAAAGCTACCACAACGATAACTGGCTTGTGGCGGCCAAGCGTTCATAGCGACGTCGCTTTTTGATCCTTCGATGTCGGCTCTTCCTATCATTGCGAAGCAGAGTTCGCCACGCGTCGGATTATTCAGCCGCCAACAGGGAACGTGAGCTGGGTTTAGACCATCGCGAAACAGGTCTCACCCTACTGATGACTAGTCGTTGCGATAGTAACTATGCTCTCGATCAAGCGGCCGGTAGTGCGAAGCTACCATCCGTGGGATTATACCTGAATGCCTCTAAGTCCGTATCCTTTCTAGCTGAAAGAGGCAACGATATCTCTAGGAGTCTCGTGTGGGTCGAAATGCTCAAAACAATGTGAAACTACTAGATGGCCGGCTCTCGTGACCGGACTTCGCACGGGTCCCAGTTTGCCGTACGGGAGTTTTCGTCGTCGGGATCTCGCCGCACGACGACCGTAGCGCTATAACGGTCGATCATGGGTACACCAATTTCGACGTCGAGACTCGAAATCGTCTGTGGTACGACGACTAGGTACCTGTCGGGGTATTGTACTAGAGCAGTTACCACGCTGCGATCTGTTAAGACTCAGCCTTATGCTTGGTGATTTGTCTTGTCGGTTAGACGAGGCCCCACTGAAATAGAACAAGTGACGATAGAATACCGCTTTGGGCATCGACGATGCACATGTAGAAAGTGCGATGCACATGTAGAATTGAAAAAGGAGAAGAGAAGAGGTATAGAACATAATACAGTCGAGCATTATGAATGATGTATATTATATGATGTTTTCATATTTAATATTTAAAAAAATTTTTTTTTCGTTGGACTGAAAAAAAAATTAATACATAGACGCAAAATTCAAATCAATATGCCGTTGGGACTTAATTTCTATCCCGGTGAAAACAATACGCCGCTTGGACTTGGATTCTATCCCGGCGAAAACAATACGCCGCTGGAACGCAATCCAGCACACGACCGGAGCTCGAAGCGACACGACTGGAGCGTACTCGTGTGAGCGACACGATCAGAGCCAGTAGTGACATGACTGGGGTGTCAAGAGGCATGAATGTTGATGTATGTCACACGACTAGCCGCCACTTAAATGAGTGACACGACCGCGAGTGCCCGCGATGTGGAACAGTGACACGACTGACCGGCTATCGAAAGAGTGACACGACTGGTTGTATGTTATGAGATACGCACGGCCTGAATTGGATTTACACGTCCGGCCGCCATTTGAGTGAATGACACGTATCGCTATGAGCTGAATTTGTGAGAAGTCTGGCCGCCTCTCGGAAGTGTGACACGACCGGCTGTAACTACGAGAGTGGCACGACTGGACGTTGCCTAAAAGTGTGACACGACTAGCCAAGTGCTGAACGCGGCCGTTCATCTGAAGGTCGTCGCGACTTTCTGAAACTAATTAGAGAGGTCTCGAACCGGAGTAACACGACTTGGTCGTTACATGAATGGATGGCACAAATGGCCAAGAACTGAACGAGATGCACGTCTGGCCGGTTCTCGAAGGAATGACACGATGTCTGATGTTAATAAGAGTAAGACGACTCGTCACGGACTCACTGACGATAATAAGAGCGCCCGACTAGGCGAAACGTAAAAAAGTGACACGACCCGCTGAGGGGTGAAATGGTAACACGTCTGGCCATCTGTCGGTGAAGGAACAAGACCGGCTGAATTTTGTAAGAGTGACACGTCTCAATCCGGAGTCACACGACTGGCGTCACAAACAGTTGACACGACTGGCCAAATACTGGAAAGGCTACACGCCTGACCGTTTATCGAACGAGTAACACGACTGTCCGACACTCGAAATTGTAATACGTCTGGCTAACCACTGTAGGGCTGACACGTCTGGCCGTTCGTCGAAAGAGCGAGAGGACCGGCTGAAATTTATAGGAGTTACATTGCTCGACCCAGAGTCACACGACTGGCTATGTGTTACAAAGTGACACGACTCGATCCGGAGTCACACGACCGGCTGAATGTTACAAGCGTGACACGATTCGACCCGGACTTAGGAGTGACATGACTGATGATTTTTCTCCTATTTCTTCAAACATTTGCTTTGAAATTAATTCTTTTTCCTTCATTACCATCTATTTCACAATTTTTCCTTGTTATTGCTCCATTCAGTTTCTTCATCTATTTCACCTTTTCTGCATATTTCTTCGTCTCATATTTATTCTTCTCCATTTTCTTTTATTTGTTCAATAAACGGGGCGTTATTGCATCCACCTCGATGCTGGAATGTTTTCATCCTTTGTCACGTTCGGTGATGCGTATACATTTCTCGTCCATGTTTTCGCGTCCCTTTCGTTTGGGCGGTTGTTGCGATGGTTTCGCACCGTATACGCCCAGGCGCTGAGCAGCGTGGCGCCGTCGTGCTCGTTCGGTATAAGAGACACAACGGTCCGAACGGTTCGGCCGGAACAGCATCGGACGTGTGGCTATTCTACGATCTCGGTTAAGAAGCAGTCTCGGGAATCATTTCTCGACTGTTCTGTTCGTTCTTCGTTTTGGATTTTCTCTACACTGCGTTTGGCCGCGAGTGTCGTATGACCGAATGACTTGTAGCGTCTCCTCTTGAGTCGAGAAACTGGTGGCCTGTATTGACGTTAAACGTATGTACTTGTACTAACAGAGCAATTTGTCAGAACCAAATAATCGGGCTGTTTTAACATTTTCGATTTTTTTCGAAACGTTGGCGTAAATTCGTTGTCTGCTTTTGTCTGGTATACCTGGCACGCACCCTGATACGCGCTTGACCATATGGTTTCATTTGTCCAGTGTGAGTGATTGATACGCGCTTGCAAGATTTGGTCGACCAGAGTGAGGTGATACGTGCCTTACCGACTCGAGGCCTGCCGATTGTGAAATTGAAGTTGAAATTATATGAGTTGGCAATTAATAAGTGGAGAATGAATAGTGACCTGTCAAAATCATCTCCTGCGTTTTTCTGAGAAATTTGACTGGGAGAAAACGCATTACGATGAGACTGTGAAAGTTTATTTGAGTAAAGTTAACTAAAGTAATAAGAGTCTCGTCGACGTGTTTGGTGGTGCACGTACGACCGAGGACGCAATATGAAAATGTACACGTTGAAATGTCGCAAAGATCCCTGGTTGATCCTGCCAGTATTCATATGTTTATCTCAAAGATTAAGCCATGCATGTTTCAGTACAGGCTGAATTAAAGTGAAACCGCGAATGGCTCATTAAATCAGTTATGGTTTCTTAGATCGTACCCACATTTACTTGGATAACTGTGGTAATTCTAGAGCTAATACATGCAAACGAAATTCCTCTTAGAGATGGGAGGAATGCTTTTATTAGATCAAAACCAGTCAGTGGCGGATGGCTCGCTGTTCGTCCATCGTTTGTTTTGGTGACTCTGAATAACTTTATGTCAATCGCATGGTTATCTAGCACCGGCGAAGCATCTTTCAAATGTCTGCCTTATCAACTGCCGATAGGTTCTGCGCTTACCACAGTTATAACGAGTAACGGGAAATCAAGGTTCGATTCCGAAGAGGGAGCCTGAGAAACAGCTACCACATCCAAGGAATGCAGCAGGCGCGCAAATTACCCATTCCCGGCACGGGGAGGTAGTGACGAAGAATAATGACACGGGACTTATCCGAGGCCCCGTAATTGGAATGAGTACATTTTAAATCCTTTAACGAGGACCAATTGAAGGGCAAGTTTGGTGCCATCAGCCGCGGTAATTCCAGCTCCAATAGCGTATATTAAAGTTGTTGCGGTTAAAAAGCTCGTAGTTGAATCTGTGTGTCGCAGTGTCGGTTCACCGCTCGCGGTGTTTAACTGACATTATGTGATACGTCCTATCGGTGGACTTAGCTCCGTGGGCGGTCCAATTAATCTCTCATCGCGGTGCTCTTCACCGATACGTTTACTTTACAAATTAGAGTGCTTAAAGCAGGCTACCTTCGCCTGAATACTATGTGCATGGAATAATGGAATAGGACCTCGGTTCTATTTTGTTGGTTTTCGGAGACCCAAGGTAATGATTAATAGAAACAGATGGGGGCATTCGTATTGCGATGTTAAAGGTGAAATTCTTCGATCGTCGCAAGACGGACAGAAGCGAAAGCATTTGCCAAAAATTTTCATTAATCAAGAACGAAAGTTAGAAGTTCGAAGGCGATCAGATACCGCCCTAGTTCTAACCATAAACGATGCCAGCCAGCGATCCGCCGAAGTTCTTCAGATGATTCGGTGGGCAGCTTCGGGGAAGCCGAAGCTTTTAGGTTCCGAGGGAAGTATGATTGCAAAGCTGAAACTTAAAGAAATTGACGGAAGGGCACCACCAGGAGTGGAGCCTACGGCTTAATTTGACTCAACACAGGAAATCTCACCAGGCTCGGACACCAGAAGGATTGACAGATTAATAGCTCTTTCTTGATTCGGTGGGTGGTGGTGCATGGCCGTTCTTAGTTGGTGGAACGATTTGTCTGGTTAATTCCGATAACGAACGAGACTGTTAAATAGACGTAACTTATGGTATCTCGAAAGCCCCCGGCTTCTGTCGCTGGGTTTTTACTACCAACGTACAGACAAATCTTCTTAGAGGAACAGGCGACTTCTAGCCGCACGATATTGAGCAGTAACAGGTCTGTGATGCTCTTAGATATTCTGGGCCGCACGCGCATTACACTGAAGGAATAGGCGTGTTTTCCCTGGCCGAAAGGCCCGGGTAACCTGCTGAACCTCCTTCGTGCTAGGGATTAGGGCTTGCAATTATTCCCCATGAACGAGGAATTCCTAGTAAGCGCGAGTCATAAGCTCGTGTTGATTACGTCCTTGCCCTTTGTACACACCGCCCGTCGCTACTACCGATTGAATGATTTAATGAGGTCTTCGGATTGGTGCGCAGCCAATGCCTCGTGATTGCCGATGTTACCGGGAAGATGACCAAACTTGATCATTTAGAGGAAGTAAAAATCGTAAGGTTTCCGTAGGTGAACCTGTGGAAGGATCATTACAAATTAATAAACCAAAAGACTGCAAGTCCTTAATAATGAAATGAATGAGGCATGAGAGGAGAACGTTAACGAAAAAAAAGAAAACAGAACTGGCACTGTTAAATACTAAGTAGAACTGATTATTGAAATAACTGAAATAACTTCAAAAGAGACCACGGAATCGACGGCTTACGTGCGGGGGTCCGAGGGAACTTCCGTCCGCCTTTCCGCTGGCAAATTGAGAGGAGAGTAACCTCCAATTGTCGAAGTACGAAGAGAAGGTGCACTTTTCTTGCCCTCTCGATGATCGGGACAAAATTGTCGAAGCGAAGCACACATCCATACGAACGAATAAATAAATATGAAATACGTCCAAAACGTCACATATAAATAAATATGAAATACGTCCAAAACGTCACATATAAATAAATATGAAATACGTTCAAAACGTCAACGTCGTTGACCGAGACTTCGAATACGTCCGAAAGTCAAGAAAACCCGTGAGAGAGACTTGGATGTTGCACCCTCTTTGTTTTCGCATGATCTGAGTGCGTTTGCTCTTCCGGGATATATAACGAGGATCTGCCATTTGGGATCGAACTGCTGCCGTAAGAGCTGCCTACCCATCGGGCCTGTGTCCTTCGTTAATTTTTCTTCACAGAAAGATGTTCGAACGATCGAAACCACGTTCGATACGTGGCTCCGGGTAACCTGGAACCAATGTTGCACTGAATGAAATGTGCGCCCGTTTCGTCGCTTCTCGCCGAAATTTTGGTCGAAAATTCGTTCGGAGAAGGACCGGCTGTGCGGTCCCGTTCTCGAACTGTCCTTCTCGAAAAGCCTTTTCGAAGCCGGCTGTGCGTCTTCGATCGAACTATTCTCCGAACGTGTATTTCGTTCTTACTTTGAACGTTTCTTCGGTGAAAGCGCATGGGTCAGTCACGGCGCAATAGTTCGCGAGATCGTGCGTAGAACAGTATTCAGCGACGGATGAATCACTTTCCGTCGTTTCCTTACGTTCCGCGATTCTCGATGGTTATTTTAAATGAACTTTACGCCCGGCCGTCGTCGTTAACGGATTTCGTTTCGAACACACTCTTGTGTCGTCAGTAGCAACCGCGTCGGCGGTGTGTGTATGGCGACGCTCGCACCTTTGTTTACCCGTTGGTCGATGGTGTCGGGTCTCGACTTCTTTCGAACCGAATATTTCTGAGTACCTTAAAAATTTATGCAAGCAATAATGAATGTACGATTACCCTGAACGGTGGATCACGCTTGGCTCGTGGATTGATGAAAAACGTAGCTAATTGCGCGTCAACGTATGAACTGCAGGAACATCGACATTTCGAACGTACATTGCGGTTCACGGATACAATTTCTGGACCACGCCTAGCTGAGGATCGTTCACGTAATCTAAATACTGCTTGCGTTTGCGTTTCGATCATACATTTCTCGAAATTCCCGCCGTCGCTCGTGAAGAGCGTTTCTGAGTCGGACGCAAGAGGGTGATGATATGAGAGCTGCCGAGAGAACGACTCGCGACGTACGAGTGACTGTTGGACGCTCGTCGGAGTAGCACCCAGTCGTGCTGAAACTGCCAAGTCTTATGCACGAATTCAAGACCGCGTCCCCGACGACTTCTGAAACGAACGTTGAACTATTTTGCGAGACTGAGAGAAATGAATAAAAGGGAAAGAGAAAATCACTGTCCACGGTGTGAAATGTTTGTCAATCGTACAGCCCCAGAGATCGGAATACTCACTCCGTCTCTTCCAACGAGTGTTATTACTACGCGCAGGACTGTCATATCGATGAGTAGAGAGACTGCCATGACAGCTCGTTGAACCGGAAACCATGAAAGGAACGTATATTGCTGCCGGGATGAAACAGTACCTTGCTCTGCGTTTTCTCTTTGCCCGACGTACGATCCCGATCTACGTTCGTTGCTAAACTACAGCAAAGCGACTGCGAACCAGCGCGTATCTCTGACTGTTAACAGGTGTGGCAACGTTTCATGAACCCACGATGTGCACGTGCGTCCGTAAAGGTGTCCGGAGATTGAACTATTAAAACACTTGACGGAGCGAAATCATAGAAGAGGACGTATCTTCTTTGGCGAGGCTCGATTACCACGGCAACATCAATCTGAGGAGCGTTAGTGTCGGTCAGCCCATGCCTAATCCCCTTTCGTTATTCTATCGCTAGACCGCGCATCATAAGCCGATCGTCCAGTCCTGGAACGAACGGCTCCTCTGCAACTCCCTTGCGTGAGTTCCCCGTTTTCGGTTCTCGAAAATCACGTGGAACCGCGGAATTTGTCACTCAGAGCCGCAGCAGAGGACGGACGTTAATATCCGACAATTGGATGTTTTGCGTGAGTCTTTGCTCGAACATGGTACGACTGAGGAGGAAGAAGAGGCACTTTGGAGCGGTGCAGAAGACTCTATGCGAATTCTTCCGTATTTTCTTCTGTTTTTCAACCTTCATCGTTTATATCTCGAACGAAAGAAACGAAAGAAAAAAAAAAGAGAGAAAGCACATTCGTCTGCTTGTTCGGGACTTTGCGCCGGATGGTACGATACGTGCGTCGGATATATGAATGTTCACGCTCGATAGGGATGATACAGTACCCCCTCGCTGAGCATATCCCGACCGTTCGTAGGTGCGACAATTCGCACGCCCCGCCTGCTCGTACAAATCGAACTCGAACGAACTTGAAAGACGATGCCTTTCTCGATCGATGAAAAGAAAACATATTGTTGACGGAGAAAGATATAGTATCGAATAGAAGGGTTCTCCTTCTATTCGATTTTTTTTCCTTTAAACCTTTTTTCTTTCTTTTTCTTTCGCGCTGGATCACTACGATTCTCGCAAATAACGCCACGAATGTATTTTATTATGTTGTACATAATAATGACCTCAGAATAAGCTAGATTACCCGCTGAATTTAAGCATATTACTAAGCGGAGGAAAAGAAATTAATAAGGATTTCCTTAGTAGCGGCGAGCAATGTCGTGTATGTAGTGTTCGGGAGGATCCGATTATCCCGTGATGTCGAACTGCGTCTAAGTCCATCTTGAATGGGGCCATTTACCCGCAGAGTGTTCCAGACCGGTATGCATTTCGGGAAGATCTCTCCTTAGAATCGGGTTGCTTGAGAGTGCAGCCCTAAATGGATAGTAAACTCCATCTAAGGCTAAATACGACCACGAGACCGATAGCGAACAAGTACTGTGAGGGAAAGTTGAAATGAACTTTGAAGAAAGAGATCAAGAGTACGTGAAATCGTTTAGGGGTAAACCTGAGAAACCCAAAAGATCGAATGGGGAGATTCATCGTCGACGGCGCTGGCTACCGTTGGTGCGCGATGGTCCGGATGGGTCCCAGTGGTTCCATTAGCGAGGGCACACCACCTTCGGATCGAACGTTCAGGCGTGGTAATCGTGCACTTCTCCCCTAGTAGAACGTCGCGAACTGTTGTCGGTCTACGGCCCGGGTGGGTGCCTGTCCTGTCGTTTCGGCGCACGCGGCAGATTCTGACGTGCAAATCGATCGTCGGAACTGGGTATAGGGGCGAAAGTCTAATCGAACCATCTAGAAGCTGATTCCCTCCGAAGTTTCTCTCAGGAAAACGCGTGCGAGTTTCATCTCGTAAAGCGAATGATTAGAGGCCTTGGGGCTGAAACGACCTCTACCTATTGTCAAACTTTAAATGGGTAAGATATCTGGCTTGCTTGGAACATGAAGCTACGAGATTTTGAATCAGAGTGCCAAGTAGGCACTTGGTAAGCAAAATTGGCGTTATGAGATGAACCAAACGCAGAGTTAAGGCGCCTAAGTTGACGATTATGGGATACCATGAAAGGCGTTAGTTCCTTAAAACAGCAGGACGGTGGCCATGGAAGTCGGAATCCGTTAAGGAGTAACAACTGGTGTGTAACAACTCACCTGCCGAAGCAACTAGCCCTGAAAATGGATGGTGCTGAAGCGTCGGGCCAATACTCCGCCGTCAGTGGCAAGTGGGGAGGTAGCGAGTTTCACCCTCGGGTTTGACCGGCCTTTGAAGCCCTGACGAGTAAGAGGGTCGCGGCGATGTGCGCAGAAGGGTTTGGGCGTGAGCCTGGAGCCGCCGTCGATGCCGATCTTGGTGGTAGTAGCAAATACTCCAGCGAGAAGCTGGAGGACTGACGTGGAGAAAGGTTTCTTGTGAACAGCCGTTGCACACGAGTCAGTCGATCCTAAGTCCTAAGAGAAATTTTATGCAGATGGGGTGTCAAATATCATGGCCGAAGATGCTAAAACATACCCATTGGGCGAAAGGGAATCCGTTTCCTATTCCGGAACCCGGCAGCGGAACCGCATACCATTCGGGCCCTCGTAAGAGTGTTCGTCAAGATAAAATGATCTGGAGATGCCGTCGGGAGATCCGAAAAGAGTTTTCTTTTTTGTATAAGCATTCGAGTTCCCTGGAAACCTTTAGCAGGGAGATAGGGTTTGGAACACGAAGAGCACCGTAGTTGCGGCGGTGTCCGTATCTTCCCCTCGAACCTTGAAAATCCAGGAAAGGGCCACGTGGAGGTGTCGCGCAGGTTCGTACCCATATCCGCAGCAGTTCTCCAAGGTAAGGAGCCTCTAGTCGATAGATTAATGTAGGTATGGGAAGTCGGCAAATTGGATCCGTATCTTCCAAATAAGGATTAGCTCTGAGGAGCGGGGCGTATCAGGCTTGATCGGGAAGCGAGTTTGGCTGACGTGCCGGACCTGGGCGATTTGAAGGGGGAGGCAATGTTCGTCGCGCACCTTGGCCTCCCGCGGATCTTCCTTGCTGCGAGGCTTCCGTGGTGGCTCTGCCGTCGTAGACTGTTTCTTCGGCCGCCATTTAACGCTCAGCTCAGAACTGACACGGACTAGGGGAATCCGACTGTCTAATTAAAACAAAGCATTGCGATGGACCCCAATGGTGTTGACGCAATGTGATTTCTGCCCAGTGCTCTGAATGTTAACATGAAGAAATTCAAAAAAGCGCGGGTAAACGGCGGGAATAACTATGACTCTCTTAATTTAATTTCAACCTTAATTTTAGCATCTCAGGCGAAAGCAATACGCCTTAATATCTCCGGCGAAAGCATTACGCCTTAAGTCTCGCCAGCGGAAGCAATACGCCTTAAAAATCTCTGGCGAAAGCTATACGCCGCTGGAACATAAGCAAAGGGCATAGTTGATTTTATCCTCGTTTGAGGTGTCGGATTGGTCTTCAGACCAATCAAGTATCCGAGAGGTGGAGTCTACTCTCAGGTGTGTGCGATAGTACTGTGACTTCTATCCTCGTCTGAGGTGTCGGACTGGTCTTCGGATCAGACTAGTACCCAAGAGGTAGAGTCTGGCCCGTACACACATCTGCCGAACGGGGGATTGTTTCAGGAGCAAGGTGTACCATCGCCAACCTCGTCTCCATCAGTAAATACTCCTCAAGGTCGGCCTCCACGTCCAGCCCTTAGGCAAGACTACATGGCGCCGGGAAAGGGACCATGTGGTGCCTGATCCTAGCTAACGGAGGAGGCCGAACTACCAAAGGCAGGGGCGGCGATGCGCACGTCGCATGGAATCTCGCAACCCCACCTTCCCTAGCTATGAAACAGAGATTCTCGGCTTGCCGGGGCTGATCAATTTAGTGCCTCGTGTTTTCATATTAAAAGATAAGGACAAGAAAATGTCTCTTATCTTTCATTTTCTTTGATCCAAACTGGCAACCGGTGGTATCCCTGCTAACAAAATGGACGATCGTGTTAACGTGGCATGGCAAAGCACACGAGATGGAATAATGGGAATTATGATCGATTACACATCATTAAAAAAGTGCTTATTATGCACACCAATGATGAAACCTTGGACACAGATATTTCCGGCCCTGGAACAGTGGCGGACTTGTCCGCTGTCGACGAAAGGGCCACTGATGACGAACCCGGTACGTCTAACCGAAATGAGGTAGCTCAATGTGTAGGCCTCCCTTTGGATGGGCAAATTGGATGTCTCGGCTGCCAAGCGTCCGGCAAGTCGCTGCATTTCTTAAAAGAGAATCAGTTTGCGGAACACGTGAAGCAGCAACACTTCACAATGAAAATTACATGGATGTGCCTTGCATGCAAGAACGGATTCGAAAAACTACACAGCTGCAAGTGTCACATCCCTAAATGCAAGGCGTCGATAACCAATAGTAGGCCATTGGAATTCAAAGGCAGCGCTTGCGATAATGCATATGTGATAAAAAGAGGTCTGTCGGCGTATGAACTCCGATGGCACCCCAGTATAAAAATTATAAAAAGAATAGCTGAGGGTTCAACTAGGAGCAGGCCACAGACTGGTAGAGTACCTGTCTGGTCTAAAGAGACAGAGCTATTAGTTCAACTGAACGAACAATTTAAGCACCTTAGGTAGCCCAACCGAGCAATTCAGGAGTTTATCCCAGGTAAAACCTGAAAGCAAATTGGAGACAAAAGGGAGGACAGTGATCCGATTGTACAAGAAACTAGCGATAGTGAATACAAATTAGCTACGGATAAAATTAGTACTGCTTCCCTTGAAAGCCCAACAAGCGTAGATCCCAAAGCGGTTTTCAGGGAAGCAATTAATACTCTGCCATTGGAAGATGGGAACGGCTTCCAACAGATGGAGAGAAGTGTAATGGCTTTAGCCGAAAAGGATTCTATTGAGGAAACAGAGATCGACACCATCCTGGAAGCCAAAAAGTATAAATAGAAGACTCAAACGATGGAACGCAGGGCATTCAAAGGGGTGTCGTAGAAGGGGCGATATGAAAACTAAAAACACACATAATAGCAGGAAAAGGACACGATATGCATTGCATAGCGAGTTATTCAAGAAGAGTCCGAAGAAGCTCGTAGACATAGCCATTATGGGCCCCAATAACTACAAGAAGGCAAAGATGGAAGTTCCTTTCGCTTAAAGAGTAAAAACAGTCTCCAAGAGCTCTGGGGCCACAAAGGCCCCGAGAACATAACATTAAATAAGAGAGTTAGACCAGAACCTCTCGATGTGGAACAAATCTGGTCCCCAATAACAATGAAAGAATTAACAAGTGAACTTAAACGAATAAAGGCAGACACGGCACCAGGGGTGGACCGAGTAACAAAAACCTACCTCCGCAAAAAGGGAGCGTTGCAGACACTGCAAAAATTTTGCATTCTGCTAATGCTGAATGAGCAATACCCATCAGCGTGGAAAGCAAATCGCACCATGCTCATTCCCAAATCAGGGAAAAGTACGGAGGAAGCCAGTAATTGGCGGCCAATTACAATCGGTTCGCTAATGAGCAGGCTCTTCTTAGCAATGCTGGACAACAAAATTAGGTTCTCTGCCTCTCAACATCCGAGACGAAAAGAGTTTACAAAAGAAGATGGTTGCAAAAGCAACATCGTCATCCTTAGCAAAGCATTATATATAACATGAAGATAAGCGGAGGTGGGATTGTAACTATATTGATGTATCGATGGCGTTCAACACTGTTCCACATGAAATGATAAGGGAAGGTTTAAAGGCCAAAGACGTCCCTGCAATAATGAGTAGATACGTTGAAGAAATGTACAAAGAAATAAAAACAACGATAAATTCTAAAGGAAAAAAGACGGTAGAGGTAGATTTATTCCGAGGCGTCAAACCCCTTGTCTCTACTATTCAACTTGGCAGTGGAGCCAAGGATTAGCCAACTCGATGGTTCGACCGAGGGCATTAACGCAGGAGAAAACTTCTCCATATTCCTTCGCGGATGACATTGTGCTCCTAGGGAAAAATAAATCGGCAATGAAAAAGCAAATTAATGAAATGGTCACGTATCTAGAAAATATCGGAATGCATATCGCGAGCGATAAGTACTCAACATTCCAAATATCGACCAAAAATAAAACTTGGTATATAGAAAATCCACGAATGAAAATAAATAAGGTAGACACACCTTACGCCGACCCTGAAACATCTCTGAAGTACCTAAGAGCCCAATGGAGCCCGTGGAGGGGCCTTTGCGCTTCTTCAAATGAAGAGATCAAAAAAGCGGCGAATATACAGAAAATAAATCTGATGCCGCACCAGAAAATTTTATTGATAAACAAGTTCCTGCTGCCGAGATATATCTATAGACTGGTTGTCAACCTTCCCTCTATGAATACTTTAGATCAGCTAGACCATGACATAAAGCAGGTAATTAAAGGTAAGGTATCCTGCACTTGCACTCATCGACTAGAGACGGTCTAATATGTACAGACAGAAGTCATGAAGGTTTAGGAATAATGAAATTGGTTAACGTTATAAAGTTAGCCAAAATAAGAAGTATTATAAAAATGGAGGGATCAGACGACGAAGTATTCAGAATAGCGGCGAAAGAGCAGGAAGATATTGGAAGGAAGTATGCAAACTCTATTGGGCTTCGCTGGCCCACGAGTTGAAAAGCAACGAGGAAAAGCGCATAGAGTTAAAGAAAGGCATCACCGAAAGATGGAAGCAACAAACCTCACAAGGACAAGGGATCAAGCATTTCTTCGGTGATAGAATCGGTAACGCCTGGTTATACAGACCAGAGTTGCTGAGACCTTTTAGGTACCTGGACGCTCTGAAGATACGCTCCAACACCTTTGGCACAAAAGTAGCTCTAAACAGAACCAAGAAAGACTCAGATGTAATGTGCAGAAGATGTGGTGTCCAAGTGAAAGCCTTAGGGCACATTTTGGGGATGTGCACCGCGACGAAACCAAAAAGAATAAGGAGACATGATGAAATAAGGAACTTAATTATTAATAAAGTTCCTAGGCATTACACTGTACTTAAAGAACCGGCCGTGAACGTTATTGGTGAATTGCGTAAACCCGATATGGACATTAAAGACCATGAAAAAGTTTACGTAGTCGATGTCACGATCAGATACGAAGGTAAAGACAGCTTAAGCAAGGCCTATAAAGAAAAAGCTAACTAATACAAGGACACTGCAGAATATATAAAAGCAAAATGAAACGTAGTGAAAGCTGTCGTAATGCCAATAGTGATCGGGTGTAGAGGTGCACTACCCCGATCAACTCTAGACAATATGAGATCCCTGGGTCTCAGTAAAAACGATGTCCTGACGGCTTCAATGATAGCCTTTTGGTCGTCCATCGAGATGGCCAATGAATTCATTGACTACGATCATACGAGATGATTGAAGTCTAATTTAATAAGGAATTGGTTACTTATTTATTACTTATTTATATATTTAATTTATATCTGACATGACTAATAAATAAATTTATTTATATATTTATTCATTTTATACTATTTTAAGTTTCAAAGACGTTTGCTTCTAATTTTATAACAAATAACAACATATGGATTATGTACGAATAACAATATTAATATCATTTTATCTATTGACTATTTATAACATATGACTAATCAAAACTGATCATACTACATTTTGCAAAATGAGGCAAACGTCTCTGACAGAGCGACTGCCAGCTAATTAATATAGCTTAGCATACTCGGCTCTATACACCGAGTATGCGAGTCCCGCATACTTTTTTATGACGAGGCGCGGGGCAGCTTCTACCTTGGTAGAATCCGGGGTGACACCTCCGTGTGGTATTCCTGGACGCACACTAGTGCGACTAAGTCACCTCCAGAAATGGTCCCCGTTCCTGATTCTTCCAAGCCCGAGGGCAGAGTCTTTGGTGGAGGTAGGCTCTTAAATTTGATCATGCTTGTTATATCATTTAATTATTGTTATCTCGTTTTAAGGCTTAACCCTAACGGGGAGGATAAGCCCAGAAATAACATCTCTTTTTTATGAAGAAGATACAAATAATAGCCAAATGCTTCGTCATCTAAGTAGTGACGCGCATGAATGGACTAATGAGAATCCCTCTGTCCCTACTTACTTCCCTCAGAGGCCTCTTGCGCCTGCGCACAGGAATGCCGAGGCAGAGCAATTAGTGATCCCGAGCCGGACTGTGGAAATTAGCGTGTGCCCGCATATGTTTGTATGTGTGGTATCTTGCATGGGCTTCTCAATATAGGTTGTGCACGCAAGAGACCGAGCGCAAGCTGGTGACCACGCGTCCCCGCGCCAACCGCTGGAAACCATACACTCGTGGAAGACGTTCGGGAAATTCCGGGTAAATGGGATCACTTCCCATATGGGACGGTCGATCAGGCTAATGATGCTTAAGTGGTGAAGCTTAGGGTTTTCCTTGCCCGCCGCATATTACAGCCATGCGTGACTCTTCGCAGTTGGTTGGGCGTCACGTATCCCCAAGTGACGAGGTCGCTTATCTGAAGCCTGTGCGCCAGGCCGAATTTACATTAACTGTCCCTATCTACTACCCACAGCGGCCTCTTGCGCCTGCGCACAAGAATGCCGAGGCACGGGAATTAGCGATCCCGGGGGTAACCGAGCCAGACTGTGCAAATTCGCGTGTGCCCCCATATGTTTATATGTGTGTAGAAACGAAAGATGTAAAGGATGCATGATGGAAGGACAAATGGAAAGGATTTGAGGTAGTTGTAAAAGAGAGAGAAAGCAAAGGTTGCGTTTCGTCTCGGAGTCACTGCCTAGACTCCTCGGTGGGGCTGATGGCAACGCTTGTTATTGTAACAACCCGCTAGGCTGAATGGTCACCCTCCTAGCGGTGTTCCGCACACTAACGCTTGCTTAACGTCGGAGATCGGTAGGACTTCGACACTAGGCGCGCAGCCACTTGCGGCTTGTGCTAGTCAGTGTTCGTAGTTGAGGAATCCTAGGCCGCTACATCACCCCCTTCCCAGTGTTAACGATACTGAGAAGAGGAGACTCATAGTAGCGTTGCGGCCGAGGGAGGAGTGAAGCTGGGTGGCTGCTCTCCGTTTCTGTCTTTGGCTCGGTCCTGGTACCTTTTCATCTAGTAAGATATGATCACTCAGGGCCGCATCTGTATTGGAGGCTTTTGCGAACCCCGACGTAATGCCTGCGGACGCGTGTGTCAGCGTGCGTGCATCCTTCTACACTCGGTCTGCGTTCGGCGGAGGCGTTGCGTGCGTACGTGCGACGGACCTTCTACGCTCGTCTGCGTTCGGTGGAGGCGCTGCGTGTGTGTATAGAGCCGTTCTCTGCAATCGTCTGCGTGCCATGTGTGCTCTGTCCTCGATGTTGCATCCTCGTTCAGCGTCTGGTCGGTCCTTCCAGATGTTGCTGCATCCTTTATTTTGGGTGTCGTCGTCCCTTTCTCTGTAGCCGATGTGGAAACTGTCTTTATAGTTGCGTGTTCATTTCATGTCGGGTAGTCACCAATGTAGGAAGAGAGAGAGATGGAAGGACGTATGGACTGGTGTAATGAGTAAGAGAAGAGGAGAGAATGGTTGATGCGTTTCGTCTCGAAGTCACAACCTAGAATTATCAGTAGGGTTGATGGCAGCAACTCTTTACTCCAGACCCTTGTTATTGTAACTAAACCCGCTAGACTGGCCCGCCACCCATCCTAGCCGGGTTCCGCACACTCTGCTTGTTTAACGTAAAAGATCGGTAGGACCTCGACGCTAGGCTTGCAGCCACTTGCGGCTTGTGCTAGTCAGTGTTCGAAACTCGTAGTTGAGGAATCCTAGGCCGCTACATGTGGTACCTTGCATGGGCTTATCAGTATAGGCTGTGCAAGAGACCGATCGTAAGGTTGTGACCTCGCCACCACGCGGCCTCCGCTGGAAATCACCCATGCAGGACCTTCGGGAAATTCCGGGTGAATGGGCTAATTGGGTTAATTTCTGATATGGGACACGTATTGTTTCGCCGAAACTACAAAATATACAGGAACTGATTAAAAAAAGATCTGAGCATGTGAAATGCAAGTATTTACTATTAGATCAGAGAAATATTGCATTTCGAAGGCAATTTGGAGGAATACGACGAACATGAATGGAAATCGTTTGTTTGGGTGAAGGTAACAGTGGCAATCATTGTACATTCGCAAACATGTAACATTTCGCCAAAACTGTAAGATATGCAAAACTCGTGTTTTCACTATTATTTCAGTAGAATGTCACATTTTGTTAGTAACTTGGGATAGTACTTGGAATATGATTCGAAATCGACGATTTGGCTGAAGCTGCCGTGGTAATTGTTATAGATTCGCAAACTCGTATTATTTTGCGGAAACTGCAAGATATACAGGAAATGATAAAAATTGTCTATCAGAGGACGTGAAATGCAAATTTTCACTATTGTTTTCGAAAAATATGGCATTTCGAAGGCAACTTCGAGGAATACTGCAAATATTGGAAGTCGGCGATTTGGACGAAGTTGGCTGGTATTAATAATACACATTCACAAGCTCGTAATATTTTTCCAAATTTGCAAGATATATTGAAAAAGTCAAAAAATGTCTTTCGAATGTTGCAAAACGCAGGTTTCACTATTTTTCCTGTACAATATCACATTTCAATCGGATTTTCCGCATATATTGCGAATATGTTTTGAAATCGGCTATTTGGCTGCAGCTGCCGTGGTAATTGTCATACGTTAATTCTCTTATTTAACTCTTAGCGTGTCTAATTGTTGAATAAACGTGTCTCTATTTTAATTTCCGTCCAGTCGTGTAACTGCGGATCGATTCGTTTCACTCTTATAACTTGCAATCAATCATGTCACACTTTCGTGCACCGGCCAGACGTGTCACTATTTCTCGTTTCTCTCCCTTATGCGTTGTGTCACTGTCCTTGTTGCTGGCAATTGGTATCACTACTTCAAATCTTTACCATTTCATTATTTTAGTTGATGGTCATTTGCGCTACATATTCAATTTCACGCCGGTAGTGTACTTCCAAGTCGAGTCGTGTCATTCCCCTTGCATACAACCATTCCTGTCACTCTTTCCATAACTGGCCAGACGTGACACTATTTCAAATCTAAGTCGTGTCATACATTTAAGAGTCGTCCAGTGTGACACCGGAACCAGTTCTATAGCTTTCAGAGCGTCGATCAATAGTTTGAGATGCGAATAGACGTCACTTTTAACTCTTTTCCAGGCGTGTCGCACCTTTAACTGTTGAACACTCCTTTCACAATTTTATGTGTTGGCCATGGATGAAACTCATGTTCGAGGCGTTATGACTTTCACTGTTATGACTTTCAGACAGTCATGTCATTCATTCGGAAACCGGCCAGAAGTGTCACACATTCAGTTTATACCAGTTGTGGAAATCCGGGACCAGATCTCAGCTTTACATCATTCACGTCTTTTCACTCCTTCGAGATGCGGACAAACGTGTAACTCTTTAAACTCATAGTTAGTCATCTCGTTCTTTTAAGCGTAGCACAGTCGTGTATATACGAGACCAGATGTCTCAGTCTTAGAATATTAAATAGACGTTTCACTCATACATGATGCTGAAAGACGTGTCGATCTTTCAAATCGTAGACAGTTGTGTCACATTTTTATCTGTCGGCCAGTCGTGAAACTGCTGGTCGATACGTTTCACAATTGTAACCTTCTGCCAGACGTGTCACTATTCCGAATAAAGGCCAGACTTTGGACACTTTTAACACTAGGCCAGTTATGCTGCACTCTTAATCGTAGCCCAGTTGTGTAACTCCAGGGCCATACGCGTCAGTCTTACAAGATTCAACCAAACTTGACACTCATTCGAGTACTGGCCAGGCGTGACACACGTTCAACTCTCATACAGTCGTGTTGCTCTTTTAATTTTCGGCCAGTTGGGTAAACCAAGGTCGAGTTACGTCATTCTTATAACTTTCAGCCAGTCAGTTTACTAGAATCGGCCAAATATCACAATTTCATTTTAGCCACTTTCATCGTGTCATTTTCTCAATTGCTGACCAGACGTGTCGCTCTTTTTATTATCGGGCAGGCCTGTCATTCATTCAACTTTTAGCCAGTCGTATCGCACTTTTAATAATTTTCCAGTAGTTAAACAATTTTAAGTGACGACACGTCATGTATCTCCGTTTCGAACCGTGTCACTTTATTGAAAACCAGCCAGACGTGAGCCTCTTTCAACAATTAGTCAGCCGTCTCGCTCTTTTAAATTTGGCGAATCTTACCACACTTTTAATTAGCGGTAAGGCGTGTAACACAGGATTCGATACTTGTTCCTCTTCTAACTTTCAACTAGCCCTTCGAGAACAGGACAGACGTGCTTGTCTGCACGTGCATGTGCTCTGACACACTTTCAACTCTTAGTCAATCGTGCCGCTCTTTTAATTGTTGACAAAGCATGTCATATTTTTAAATTACGGCCAGATGTTCAACACCGGGTAGAGTCGTGTCACGTTTATAACTTCCAGCCAGTCATGTCACTCTCTTAAATCTTAAATATTCGTGCCGCACTTTTGAGCGTATTCCAGTCATGTAATACCGGGAGCAGTTGTGTCAGTCTTACAAATTTCTTGTCTCTCTTTCGAGATGCGCTTAAACTTTGTCACACCTTAGACAGGCGTGTCATACTTTTAAGTGACTGACAGTCGTATAATTTCGAGTCGAGACATGTCACTTAATAACATTTATAACAATCTAGACAGTCCTGTCATTCTTTCGAAAACCGGCCAAAAGTGTCAATCTTTCAACTCTTGCCCAGTTGTGTCGCTTATTTAACTGCTGCCCAGTCATGTCAATCTCTTAATTTACTGCCACTAGTGCAACATCGGGTTGATTTGTGACTCCAATATAACCTTTAGCGTGTAGTGTTTCTTATTCCAAAAACCAGTCAAATGTGTTACTATTTCGATAACAGAATTTTTGTCACCAACGAGTTTTTTTAGATACACCTTCGGATGATTTAGTATGTGATGGTGTAAGCATTTGAAAAAACTTCTCAGTCAAGTTATATTACATGTCACATTTCAAAATGTCTAGGTAGCGTACGGATATAGTATTCATCGTGTAATTTATAGATTCCACAAAATATAAATTTTACAAGAAATTTTAATAAAGATAATACAGTTGTCTTTGTTGTCGCATCGTTAATTTCTCTATTATATTACATTACGTTATGTCACGCCTCAAAATCTACGTAGTATACAAACGCTCTATTCATCGTGCATTAATACTTGTTTTAAAATTGTTAATTTGAATAATTCATTTGTATAAATTAGGTACGATGATGATAATTTAACTCAATCACTGTACTACAAATTTAAATAAATAATCTCGTGTTAATTTTTAATAAATTATATTATAGTATTTTAATAAATTATATTAAATGTAGTATTATAAAGTATTACAAAGGTAAATATATAATTTGATAACGAAAATTAACTGAACTGTTTTCTGTAATTGGTGACTAACGAGTGAATAACAATTTCTCTGATGGCAACTATATATACGTCTCTAACAATAATCAAACATCTCTGTGGTAACAAATAAATGGAATAAGGATTTATAAATTTTCTAATGTTTATGAATTTTACAAAGGCCCTTCGGTCTATTAGAACATAGCTTTGGACTTAACTATTGAATTTAATATTTCTTTAAATTTGTAGTACGATTGAGTTAAATCACCATCGTCGTTTCTACAAAATTGGTAATTTAAATTAACAACTCTGTATTCTTATAAATTATATTAAATATTAATGTGGCAAAATATATAATAAAAATATTCTCTATAAATATTTAATAATGAATAACGAATAACAAATAATGAATGAAAAATTATTTGTATCATGCCAACTATATAAACGTCTCTAACAAAAATCTCTATAGTAACAAATAAATGAAATAATAATTTATAAATTTTTTATCGATAAAATGTTTCATCCTTACTTATCTAATATTGCTGTTAATGATGATATCGATCTTACGAATATCCAGAAATTGATAATAGCGAAATTAATTGTTGTATAAATAATTATTTTCATTTAACTCAATTTCGATTAATTATTCCATTTAAAACCTCATTACGATTAATCGTTTCATCGTTAGATGATATTTTATAGGTACGATGATGATAAATTGACTCAATCACTACAAATTTAAACAAACAGCTCAGTAATAACTTAATAAATTATATTAAATATTAATGTAACAAAATATATATTAACGAAAATATTTAATAACTAATAACGAATAAGATATAACGAGTAACAAATAACGTATGGAAGAATAAACGAGAGTAAGTTCGAGCAAAAGTTTCGGTGTAATTAACTTTTCGTTTGCTCCAAGAACTGAAGAAACGTATTTTAAACACTAAATCGTTGAAAATTGCTCTGACTTCGCAGATCGATCTATAACTGGTTTTGACAAAGAAGAAACGAAGAAACGAAGAAAAAACGAAAGAATAAACGAGGAAACAATTGAATAACAATTTCAAAGCAATTAAGATAGAGGACTAAATACAAAAAATTACGCAATTACCACTTCTCGTATGGTTCTTGAGTTCATTCTGCGTACCCAGCGAATGAAAAAATGAAGAAAAAGAAAAAAAGAATTATTTTACGTTGCAGTGTGATATTAGTCGGGAGACAAGTGGCGCCATCACGTCCGTTTCTGTGACTACGACTTCTTGCACGGATTTCGAGCAAACACGTCCACAAAATGACGCCAGCATATCCAGGCGTATACTCTCCGTATACGTCCGAGAAAAATGTGAAAATTAATCGAGACGTAAAAAATGTCGACTTTTCGAATCGAGCGATAATTCCAAGACTCCGAGTTTCGATCGCATGTTGCATTTATGTTTCGGAACATATAAATGAAGATTTTTAATATCAATCGATGGAGATAGAGTCGATACAGATTCGCGATACAGTTGATAGAGAATTTTTGAGGCATATCGCTTAATTTTATACAAGCAAGATAGTAATTTTGCTTCGAAACAGTTTCTCCGCGTAATCCGTATCGTTTCGATTCCGAAATAAATATCAATATAAATGAAAAATTATCTTAGAGGATGTCAGAAATTAAACACTGAACGAATCAATTTCGTTTACGAAAAAATAACATTTTCAAGGGATCGAGTAGTTATAAATTTCAGAAATACGTACTCTTCGATAGAACTTAAGCGTGCATTGTGTACTTTAACAAAAAAAGAAAGAAGGGATGAAGCACAGGAAAAATAACATTAGAATTATTACGTTCTAAACGTAAACTGTTTAAATCGCGAAATATTTTAAAGACTCCAAGCTTCCATCGTATCATACGTTTACGCTTCGTAATCTATAAATAAAAATTTTTGAGACTACTACAGTCGATAGAAAACTGACAAAAGCCACTTACGGTAAAACTCCATTTATCGGATAACCTGGTAGTTCGGATAATACCGGATTATGCTTCAATTTTTGAAAATTTCCAATTAATGTTCAAATACCAATTTTTTTTTTTTTTAATTCTTCTAAGTCCTTTCTTCAAGTATTTTTTTCAATTTTACAGAATAATTGATTTTGTTTTTCAATTTTCTTGGAATAATTGAATTGTTTTTTAATTTCTTTGGAATAATTGATCTGTTTCTAAATTTTTTCCGAATAATAGGTTACGTTTTTCAATTATTTTTAAAAGTTATCAATTTTTAAAATTCTTTTAAGTCTCTTTTTCCTTTTTTTTCTCAATTCATATCGAGTAACTGTTTTGGTCTCAATTTTTTTCAAATTGATACTTTTACATCTTTTTTTTTTCAAAGTTTCGAACTACATCTCAGTTCTCAATTTCTTTTTTTAATTTTTCTAAGTTATGTTTCTAAGTATTTTTTTCAATTTCTTGGAATAATTGACATTGTTTTTCAATTTTCTTAGAATAATTGAAATGTTTCTCAATTTTACCGAATAAAGATTATGTGTTTCAATTATTTTTGAAAATCGGAAATTTTTAAAATTTTTTTAAGTTCGTTTTTCGATTTTTATTTTGTTCTAATCCATATCGAATAATTCTTCTTTTTCAATTTTTTTAAAAAAATTAATTCCTCTTTCAATTATTATTCTTTCATTTTTTTGAAAATTTTCAATCATTTTTCAGTTGTCAATTTTTGTCTTTTTTCTTCTAAATTTTTTTGCAAGTATTTTTTTTCAAATTTTGGGAATAATTGATATCGTTTTTCAAATTTTTGGGAATATTTGAATTGTTTTTCGATTTTTTTCGAATAATAGTTTATGTTTTTCAGATATGTCGCTGAATTTCCAATTTTTTTTTTAATTTTGTTACAATATTTAGTTTTGTTTATAAACTTTTTTCGAATAACTGATTTTGTACATCAATTGTTTTGGAATAACTGGATAGATTATCATTTTTTTCGAATAATTCCATAGGTTTTTCAATTATTTTTGAAAATTTTCATTATTTTTTTCAAATTTTTTTCAAATAATTGTCTTCGTCTATCAATTTTTTTGGTGTCATTGAATTGTTCTTTACTTTTATTATTTTACTTTTATTCGAATAATTGAGTACGTTTTTCAATTATTTTTGAAAATTATTAATTTCTTGTTTCAACTTTTTCGAATAATTGGCATTGTTTACAATCATTTTGGAGTAACTAATTTCGTATTTCAATTTTTTTGTTTCAATATAATTGTTTATCGAATAAATTCGGATAATAGTTTTTGAAAGAGTTGACTCTCATTTTTAATTTTTTTGGAATAGTTTAATTGCTTTTCAAACTGTTTCAAATAATTGTAAACATTTTGAATTAATTTTGAAAATTTTCAAACCATTTTTTCCAATTTTTTTCTAATAATTGATATTGATCTTCAATTTTTTGGCGCAACTGATTTTATTTACCAATTATTTTGTATAACTGAAACGTTTCTCAATTTTTCCCGAATAATTGTCTAAGTTTTTAAATTGTTTTCTGAAATATTCAATGCTTTTTTTCAATTTTTTTCGAACAATTGATATTGCTTTCCAATTTTTTTGGAACAACTGAATTGTTTTTCGACATTTTTAATTAACTGAAAAGTTTTCAATTTTTTTCAATAACCGAAATTTTTTTTCAAGTATTTTTAGGAATTTTCAATTTTTGAATTGAAAATTTTTACCCTTTTTACATTTTCTTGCGAATAATTGACTTCTTTATCAATTTTTTTGGAAGTGTTGGAATTGATTTTCAACTTCGTTCGAATAATTAAATGTCTTTCTCATTTATTTTGAAAATTTGAATTCTTTTTTTTAGTTTTTTTGGAATAATTGAGTTTGTGGTTCATTATATTAGAATAATCTATTTGTAAAGCTTTTCAATTTTTTGCAAACAATTGAATGAGTTTTTCAATTATTTTTGTAAATTTTAATTCTTTCTTCAGAATATTTTTCGAAAAATTGATATAGCTTTTCAATTTCTTTGGAATAACGGAGATGTTTCCGATTTTTTAAAATAATTACACTGCTTTTCAATTTCTTTTGATTAGTTGAAAATGGTTTTCAATTACTCTTCCTCAAATTTTTCGAGTAACTTATATTCATTTTTTAATCTTTTTATTATTATTGTTGAAATATTTCAATTACATCTTCCAAACTTTTTTCGAATAACTAACTTTACTTTTTCAATGTTTTTCGAGCAACTGAACTGTTTTAGAATTGTTTCAGATAATTGAGTTAGTTTTCAATTATTATTGAAAATATCCAATTGCTTCATATAAATTTGTTATACAGGTTACGTATTTCGATATAGATGTACGTTTCTTTTTTTCTATACGTGAAGGAAGTCTTGTAGAAGATAACTGTGACCCCTAGTTTCGTATTCTTGACGACTAAAATCTCCACGGCGGACTACCTTCTGCTATTATTGTATGCCGCAGACCGGAATATTCTCCGCTGCTTCCCAGCAATGCGCCTGTTCGGCATTTGCTTGGACAGTGTTCTCCTCTTTTTTATTCTTCCTCTGTTTCCTTGTCCCGGCAACCACGCCTAGGTCACTTCTTCTTATGACCTTCGAGGTCAAGAGTTCATCCTTTTTCGCGTCCTTCCTTTGAGTATGTCTGTTGTGCTTACTTTGTCTTCTTCGGTTTGCTGCGTTCAACAGATCTATCTCTGTATAAAACTCTTTTCCCCTTCCTTTTCATATTTCAGAGTGCATGAGTGGTGACGGGGTTCGGTAGTATACTTATTTATATAGTGTTTATAATATTTAAAACATGTTTATAGATATTACAAGCAGAATAATCAGCACCTTTTTCCTATGTGAAAAGTTTCTACGGCCTTATCTTGTCATATTTTTTATGCACAGCATTTTCAAAATTACTTTCACGTTATCCCGCGATTATTTCCTTTCTTTATTTTCTTTAACGTCAAATCTTTTTTTATATAAAAACGAAAGAGAGAAACCCAAGAATTTTAATGTTTGAGTAAAAAATATTTTTTAAACTTGTTCAGTACCTGACGACTACAAGATGTTCGGCACTGTATGACAAGCAAGTAGGAGATCTTAACTTTCATGTATAAAGTATTATAAATCGCAAGAACTGTGTTTATACCAGAGATTGTCTAAAAAGAATATACGTAATGCAATAAAATTATTATTTTTAGTTTATATTTAATTTGCCAGCAAAATACTATTGCCAGAAGTAACTTTTGTCGTACGAAATAGAAATGCAAATGTATATCTCATTTTAATTTTTAATAGTGTTGAAGGAAGCAAAATGGCGAAATATATTGCTAAGAACAATAGGTCAATTTATCATTTCATCAATAACCAGCGTCAAAACTAGACGAATTTAATCTAATAGTAAAAGCAAAGAATTCCCTTTCGTCTATATTGCATTATACTATATCATACAACATACTATGTTACACTATGTTATATGTCTCCACTGTGGGAAAAATTTTGATGTGTCTCCTGCAAGATGATTGTCCTAAGAGATAATAAGATGTTGATCAACAATAAGAAAAGGCTAATTGTTTAAATGCGTGAAGAACGTCTTTCTTATAAAGGTGCAATAAAGAGCACTATTGTATGTTCAATTTACGTTTAATTGTAAGGCATAAACCAAAAGGGCAGGTGGAACAGAAACGCAAGCTCACATTAGATCCAGAGACTGACATCAAACCTGAACGAATATACAATGAAGAGCAGGACTTATCATCATTTCAATAATAGAAAGCGTTATAATTTATAATATCGCAAAAGAGAATCCTGGTTTTATTTTGATGTGTGAAACCTCTATTTCGACAGTCGTAAGTTTGTTCTTTTTAAAAATGATCTTACATCAACATGTAATAGGTAGGAAAATAAAGTTTCTTTTCTCGAAAGTTATTAAAATTCAAACGAGTGTACTTCTATTAACTCACATGCAACGCATGCGAGATTATTTTAACCTGACGGTGCTGTTCTGCTTCCCTAGCACATAAAAAACATAAAAAGCATAAATAGCACACAAAAATTTCGACCTCTATCAAAAATTCATATAGTTTATCAATGATTCGTGCTTGTTTTAGCCCGTAATAATTTATTAATATTTGAACTACCGAAATAGTTAAGAAAAAGCTATTTCTACCAAAATCAGTTAAAATGACTTGTATTTAAAAAATACCTAATAATAGATTACTTTATATTTATTTATTTATTACTTTCTTACAGAAGGTTACGGGTTAGTATATTTTTGGTATTGTTAATTCATACAGGACCATGATGCCTAAATGATGGTTGGCACATTTTATCACTTACACATGAATACAATAACAATGAGTATAAAAAAGCATATATGCTTCGGTAGCAATGATATTAAAAATATTCCCATTTCAAAGTTATTCGTATAGTATAAAGTAAATTATTAGGAAAAAACGTTATATTTTATCACACTTCTTACAAACTTAGTTTTGTTCACTTTTTTGCGGTGGATTGTTTTGTTTCACGGGGATTGTTAAGTGGTTCCGATTGTTGGTAAGTGTGGCTCCTTTGGCTCCTTTCGCTGCTGCGTCGGCTTTTTCATTTCCACCTATTCCTTGATGAGCTATAATCTAGATTATATAATGTAGCTTTTGTGTTAAGTTGTATGTGGTTTAGTTCTTGGATGGTGATTACCTTAGTTTGTTGGTTGATGGTGGTTACCTTGGTCATATGATTTGGTTAAAGATTTTGTAACACTCATGGAATCGGTATATATGACGACCTGAGCTTCGTTTTTGAGTGTGCATATTGAATGGTTTCAAGAATGGCTGTGATGATGGATGATGAAGAGGGGGATTTTGTGCTTCTTTAGCTTTTTCTGTAATGATGGCATACCACCTCCAATGTCGTTTCTATCCCATCATGTAAATCTTGCTGTGGTTGGCGTAGCTGTTGTTTATTTCTAGGAATCGGGTTCTGTGGTCAGTTGAATTGAGGTTTTTTGCGGGAATTCGTCAGGACTGATGTTTGTTGAAAATACTTCTATTATCCATGGAGGGATTTGTGTTTGTGTATGTTTACGTTCGATGGTAGGCTGGATTCCGAAAGTGGCGGATTGGAGGATTTTGGTAAGTCTGATACGGATATGGGAGAGAATTTTGGGTTTATTGTTGTAGGGAACTTTGTATTTATTGATGAAGTTATTGTTGTAGGAACGGTTAATTGAAGTGGATGAGACTTTATTACGTATTTAAGTGTTAGGTAATTTCTTCTGGTTTTAAAGGCCTTTTCTTTGGCTTCAAATAGTAGGCTGTTTGTGGAAAATGTACAGGATGCATATGTATGTAATATGTAGCTATTATTAGAACTATTAGAGTGGGAGATTGGTGAATCTATTATTCTTTGGTGAAGCTTTCGTTTTAGTTATAAACGGTATAGACGTAATCTATTTTAGATCTAATTAACGATCTGTATGTTTCTAAAAAAGTGTCTTTATCGGCATCCCAGCTGTTTCTGGAAAGAGCTTTTATAATATTAAACCTTTTTAAACAGGACTCTTTTAGGAATTTTATGTATGGGGACCAAGATTATTTTTCATTAAAAATAAGGACTAATAAATTTTGATGGTGTCTGTGAATTTTATTTCAGAACCACTGAGATATAGTTAAGGTGGGAGGGAATTTTGGATTTTGAATTTGATTTTTCTAGTGAATAGGATCCTTGGTTTGCTTCGGGAGAGAATTGTAGGCCAGCTGTTTTTGACCAGTTTTGTAGATTATTGATGGCTGTTTATAAATGTTCGTTTACGTAGTGTAAATTTATGCAGCTACATGTAATTATAGTATCAACCGAAAATAACTGGGTTTTTATTGTTGGCATGAGGTTGATGGTGATGTCGTTAATTCCCATTAAATGAAGTGTGATGACCCTTATGGAACTCCGTTTTTTACTATAACTGGAATTGACAGAGTTCCATTAACTTCGACTTGGATGTATCTATTTAAGGTTGGATATGAGGGATAGCATATTGCCATTCACTATCAGTTCTATGAGGGATAGCATATTGCCATTCACTATCAGTTCTATGAGGGAGGCTTCAACTATCAATTCGAAACTATCAACTGGAAGGCTTTTTCGGTGACGATGCATACGGCGGCTATGTATTCACCGTTCAGGAAGACGTCGCTGATGTTAGGGTCAGGGATGTTAGTAGATTCTGTTAGGGTTTGTAGGTTTCTAATTTATCAACGATAGTAATCGCGACATCTTTTCCTTATTTATATAAATTTATGTAAATGTATATACAGATTAAGAGTCTATTCTGTGTCAGTACGAGTGCAAGTAGCAACGGATCTTGTAAAGAATATATTATTATGCCAGCCCGCTGCTGGTTTATAATCCAACAGGTTATGGCCCAGGATAAGTTAAAAGCTGGTTCGTTTGCTTAGTCTATATCTGGAATATGTCTGGACGGACATGATAATTGAAAAGGCTCAATGTTTTTATAAGCAATTTTCTTTGTCGAACTTCACGACAAACTATTAGTCGGTGTATTCGCCATTTCTTAATATAAATTGCAGTAAAACAGCCTCTCTTTTCTTTTTTTGCGTTACTATTGCTCCCAAACATATTAAAAGGAAACTATTTGATATATCACTTTAATATATCACTTTGTCATATCAAATTACATATTGTGTTACGTAAGTAATGGCAACCTAACAATCAAACACATGGTCGAATTCAAACGTAATACAGATAGATGTATTGAGAAACATACCATCAATTGATCTAAGATTAGACGGTACTTCGGATTTTTCTACTTGGATATTCGTAATGAAAATAACGCTGATTGGATTAAACATATGGGATTGTATTATATTACCACATAAAAGAAGCGTAGATTCGAAAAAACGATCAAAGAATCTTGGCAGCCATTTGTTTAAACGTATATCCGCATAGTTATGTATATGCCAATACTGCCAAAGTCGTGTGGGATAAACTATTTAAAGCCTACGAAGACACGGGATTATTGCGTATTTTAGATTTACTGAGAGCATTATATTAGTAAATATAAATCTCGAAAATATGAACCTGTACGTATCGGAAGCCCTTTATTTATCTTATAAACTTGCAGACATTGGTAGTCCTGTAAAAGGAAAATTGCTCGCCGTGCGGTTTACCACCGGAATATAAACCAATGGTAATGGCACTTGATAGCCTACAAGGGCAATTGAACTGCCGTACAATCGGAAAAAGCATATTGACATTAAAACCATTTTGTACGAGAAGCGGTAAAATCAAAAATTTTAAGGCTGCCTTATGTAAATACAAAGGAAATGCTCGAGGATTTCGAAAGCTTCCTGCAGAAAAACACGGCAAGTTTGCGAAAAGATGAGGATTGCAAATTAGAACTATTTGGCGATTAGATGGGAGCGGTATTGTTGGTAGATTTCTAATTTGTCAGCAATGGTAATTGCGACACCTTTTCTGTATTTATATAAATGTATATATATATATATAGCCTATGAGTCTATTCTGTATCAGTGCACGTGCGAGTGAAGAGTGTCCATTTGTAAAAAAATTACTACCAAAAGCCATCTCGCTACAGTTTCATAGTCCAACAGATTCTAAGTTCGTTAAGACGTCAATGATAGAACGGTAGCGAAGGAAATTTTTTTTACTTCAAGGTACGAAGCCTACGGTTTTTCTCAGTTTTTTTCAATTTTTTTCAGTAATTTGCACATGGTGTTAGTTAATTGAGCCATAGCTGTTAGGATTTTGTTTGCTTCTGTTGGGCATAGGAAATGGAATTACTATTGCTTTTTGCCAATTTTTCGGGAAAGACTTTATGGATCCATATAGTTGAGTATTTAACTGGTATTTAACTGGTAGTTTATTCCAGTATTTGGAAGCATTCCTAGTAATGAGTAGGGGATATTATCTGGTCTAGGTTGAAGTATTTTGATGATGTAAGGATGGAACTTGTTTCTTTGACTGCTAAAGGTGAGTCTTAAATGAGCTGCTATCATTGTATATCTGATCATAGCGTATACGTTTGTTCATTGTTGTAGGATGTGATAAGTGTATATTACTTGTACCTTTTTTTAGAATTTTTTGGCTAGTTCGTTAGCAATATCGTGGGCTTGAACAAAAGCCTTGCCAGCATCAGTTTCCAGGAATTGAATATTTGTAGGGGATTTGGGTCCATTTATGCATTTGATTTTTTTCCATACTACAGATTTCGTAGTTTGTATATTTATTGAAGATATGTAGTTCCTCCATGACTGTTTTTTATTTCCTTTAATTATTCTACGGAAGTTAGCGCGTTTCTTTTTGAACTCAGCAGAATTTTCGTTTATGGATATTATTGGTTTATTGCAATGCGATGAATCTCTTGCATTGCAATTTTGCATTATTCGCTCTACCACGTTAAAGGTTGTTTTCTGATATTTTGCAGTCTGGAAATTCCAAATTCCCTGGCTTTATCTGAGGCTGACGTTATGGTTTGCTGAAATTTATTTAATTTATTATCATTGTCTTGTTAATCTGGGCTGGGTTAAATTCAGATTCTGTTACTTTCTCGGTGAGTTGAAGCCTTGTGATTTCTTGACATACTGGCCAGTTTGTTTTTCTTATTTTCCATTTTGGTTGTGGTAACTTTGAGCTGTTGTAGTATTGTCTCCATGGGTGATTTTTATGGGGAAGTAGTCGCTGTCGCATAGATCTTTTAAAGTTTCCTATTCTAGGGCTATCTGTGAACTAGAGAAGGTTAGATCTATTGCACTCCATTCAACATTCCTAGTACTGAAGTGCGTCGGGCAGCCTGTGTTTAGCAGCATTAAATTCTGGTTGTTTAGTAGATTCTCAATAGTCTTTCCTCTAGTGTCAGTTTTGGTCAATCCCCAGAGAGCGTGATGGCTGTTAAAGTCTCCAGACTATCAGTGGACGTGCATGTGGAGCTATTAATTCTTCGAGGTCTTGCAAATGAAGGGGAAACTGTTTGGAATGAAGATATTGCAGATGTGGATTCTTTTCGAAAATGAAATTGACGTTGCGAAGGCTTGTAAGTTTGAAATTAATTGGATTTGAGTAGAGACATATTTATCCGAAATTACAATGGCCACTTCTCTGCTGGCGTGGTTTTCCTTTTCCCGATTCTTGATGAAGGTGTTGAAATGTTTATATGTAGGCTGGTGATTATTTTTGAGGTTCGTTTCTTCAGGACAGATAATATCAGACCTGAATTAGTTTACGAGAATTTGGAGTTATTCATAGTCGCTATAATGACTTATATGTTCTATTGTGTTATTGCTTTCATAATGTATTTGTGTGAGTTTTGAATTTGGAATATGTTGCGATTTCGGCTCTCTTGAAAATTCGATATCGGATTCAAATGAGCAGCTGAATGACGATTTAATGAGCCTTTTACAGAGTAGATGTATTCTGCTTTTTATGCTTCTCGTTAATGTGGAGGTAGGTTTCTTCGAGAGTTTGAATAAGGGTCGGAATGTTATCAATGTAGTTTTTTGAGATTTCCAATGGGTGAGCTGATTCGAAGGTGTCCTTTATCTGAGAATAATTTTGCTTAGGATTAGGAGCGCGAAGGATTTTCTTTGTCTATGATAACTTTTTCAGGGACCAGCATTACTTCTAGTTTGGCGGAATCGAAAACTAGTGATAGGGAGCGTGGTGGTTTTAGTTTTGATTTTGACAAAACATTGTCCCACATTTGTAAAAAATGAGCAAATTGCGAATCACAATCAATAGATCGAACTATTATAAGTATACACTTTTTCGTCAAGAGAGATTGTAAAGCAGTTTCTGACCATATGAAATATTACATTATGTAATAGAAGAACTGACTCTCTGAGACAAATCATGAAAGAAGTTTCGACTCAAATAGTAAACTACACGTGAATGATATATGTGCAAAATGCCGATGCCGATGTACGTGGACACCTGAAATCAGAGAATCGACTCTCGCGACTACAAAATTATGTCTGGCATCACTAACTTTCGAGACCGAGGACGAAATGGAAGCCGAGGTCGAGGATCACGCCAATATTTTGTTTTTGAGTTTGTATTAATAATTAGAATTGCTACATACGTGCATAAATGCATTGATAACCTTTTCACTCATTCAATCTCTACTAAAATAATAACGTCGTATGGCTGAAGAGTTAATAGAACAACCTACTTCTTCTACTTTCGTGTGTAAGCAACTAATATTTTAAGAACATTTAGTTCTTTGGAAAAGAACTATGTGAAATTTTAATCATACAAACGTTATATATTTAGTAGTTTCCTTTGATTGATCCTTTGATTATGTCTAAATTGTGTCATGACATACTTAATTATTGGTGTTTCATCATCAGTTATCTTGTACCGTAATTTACATTTATTTCGCAATATTAATTCAACTACTTCTGTTGTTGATAGAGCAACTCAAAGTAGCCTCAGTCCAGAATCTTCCCATTCACCGAATTGTGTTATGAACATATCTTTTTGTTTCAGTGAATATATATGTATATATATTGCTGATATTGCTTTTAGATATATGAAGATTTCAAGTTTAGCATTATATCATTTTGTATTAACAACATGAATTCTTATACTTCCAATATTTCACGTTTTTGAAGTTCTAGGATCCCATTACCATTTTCATGTCACGGTTATCGCACTGTAACATCGTTAGTAATGAGAATTACAATTAAAAAATATGACAGTATTTCCACATCTGCTCTGCGAATTGTTTCTACAATTGTACGTGATATTATTTTATCAATAAAGAAATGTAATGGTTTGAAATAGCGATTGATGAGTACTGGGTTAGAAAATTTATTATATATTCGATTATATCGATTTAAAAGTCTTAGAAAAATTGACAGCTATGATATTTTTATTAATAACTAGATAACTAGATAATTATGCGTAGATATTAGATATCATTTTTTTTTATTTAAGAATATGTAAAGTTACAGCCTGAATAAATTATCTTTATTCCGCAAAATCGAGTTTGCAAAATAAAGGTTGGACTTATCAAAAAAATGTTTCTATAAATATTACTTCGACTGAAAGAACACTTTATGTGTTGTAAATTATTTTTTGGTCGTTTCGAAATTCCAAATTTATTTATTTAAATGGAACCATCCGTATATTTTCTTTTTCATAGTAATTGCTATTAATATAAATTCAGGGAGTTCCATTTACAGCGACCGAAATAATTTATTATTATAAATTGTTAATAAAAATAATACCAAATATGGATTACATATGTCAGTACTAAGATTTTATGAGTTCAAAATGTTACTCGTATAATACATATTTTCCTCCGATTATCTCATCCTGATTGCCAGTGAACTTGCAAATTATCACTTCCTTACATGTGTCGGCAATTTCTAAATATCATTTACACATGTCGACTTCCAAACTTCAAAAATCATCGAAATCGGTGATAAAGTAGTCAGTCTACACATTCACACAATTACGTCCGTGTTGTGCGGAATGACAAAAAAAAGCGAGACAGTGGAACACAGGCAAGTTTTGGTTTTCTTGACGAAAACATAGTTGTCGAAACGTAAAATTCTCACATGGTTGCCTTATTTCGGTTAATGTTCTGTCTGTCTCGATGAAGTGGTCAAATTATCGAAGTAGGCAAGTTACAAGATTATTCGTATGTCTTCTTATCGTTCCGAGGATATATATATGTCGATTCTGTGAGTGTGTTAGCTTTATGTGTGTGAATGCGAGTGTAGCCTGTGGTGTAGATATATGATATGTATATGTGTATCGTGTCTGATGTGTCGTGTTTTGTTTCTGGACTGCCGGGAAGAGTCAGTCGTCGAGAAGGAATCATGATGTGAAGATCTGAGAAAAGAGAATAACGAGTTCGGACTAGTGAAGAGAGTGTGTGATTGAGAGTGTGAAAATTCTAAAGCTTTACTGTTTTGTATCTAATTGTGTTTATTCAATATATATTCTTTTAATATTACATCGTCCGTTATTCTATTCACAGATTCTACCAACTCTCCGTGTAGAAATGCAGTTTTTTTGTCAGTGACATTCTGCACAAGTTTTTACTAGTGGCAATTGCTAATAGTGTACGCAATGAGACGCTACTCATCAAAGGGCTCTGTACTTCTTCGTAATCCAGGCTACAATCTTGATTTGCTCTGATAACTAGACGAGCTCGGTATCTCCCGTCATCTCTTACTTTCAGCACCCATCTCCAAGAATGAGGTTTGGCTTTCGAGGCCTCACTTGCTTCTACATCTGTCCTGTTCTTTCTCATTGCTTCTTTTTCTTCGTTTACCGCCTCAATCCAGCAATCTCTGTCGGGACCTGAAAGTGCTTGACCAAATGTTAAGAAAACAATATTATACCTTTCAGGTGGTCGCCTTGTTCTGTTCGATTCCCTGAGTTATGGTTTTCCTTGTTCAGTTTTATTTTGTGTTCCTGCATTGCTATTTTCTTCTTCTTGCATCATCTCTCTTTCTTGTTATACTTGTTCCTCATTTCCAATTGTTACTTCTTCAGTTTCTGTTTCATTATTTTCTGCCTCTCCCTTTCGGACATAATTTCATCTTCGATTACTTGTTTTGTTCTTTAGAGTTTTCCTCTTCTATTACCACATCCCTTGAGATGATAATCTTCCTCCTTGACTTGTCTCATAATCGACACCCGGCAGGCATTTTGTACTTTTTATATGCAATTTCCTTAACGATATCTTTACATGTGTACCTCTAAATGTTTTCCATTGTACTTCCAAATGGAGGTACTTAACAGTCGTTTTCTGATCTGCACATTTCCACTGGTGTTCTGATCTCTACAATTCCATTGGAGTTCTTGCGTGAAACTTTGTAGGTAATTAGTTGAATAAGAAAGCTGCCGTGTAAAAAGCTTCTCCCCACAGTACTTTTTATATTCTTGATCCAAACAATATGTCTCATGCTTACTCCATGAGACTTCGATTTGTTCTTTCAGTTCTTCCGTTAAGTTGAGGCGTGTAAGACGTAATAAAATCTAATTCGATTTCCTTGTGTTTAAACCAGTCGAACATTACTATATTTGCATATTCTTTTCCATATCGCCCTGTAGTTTCTACACCTCCTTAATGCAGTGTGTTTCACCTGCATTGACATAGTTCTTAATTTTTTCAGACACTTTCCTTTTATTTGCTATCATAGCAGTCACCACGAATTCCGTAAAATCGTTTGGAGAGATTATGAAGTATATCTTTCCATCTCATGTTTCCAATGGTACGCATTCATCACTGTGTATTAATTCTAGAGGTTATTTCGCTCCTGTTCTGCTATGGCCAATGCTCAGTCATGATTAATTCGCTATCATGCAGATTTCACAGACATCTGTTCCTGTTTCTGTCGGATCAATTCTTTCAGATAATAACTTTAGTAAAGTCTTCATCGCTCCTTTGTTCATTTGACCTAGCTTGCCGTACCACATCTGTACGTCCTCTTTTCCCTTGTTCTCGATAAGTTGTGCATTTTGTTTCTCTGCATGCAACGTTATCTCATATAATCCATTTTATTTCTCGCCTCCAGGTAATGCAATCTCATTGTTATGATTTACTATTACTTTCTCAATAGAAAATGTTACTTCTCCACCGTTTTTAGTAATTTGACTCACTGATAAGAAGTTAAACGAGAGCTCCGGTATTAGTATCGCTGACATTAACTGGCATTCCTTGAAGTTCATTAATTTCAAATACTTGTTCTTACGCTTTCTAGATATATATCCGCCTTCACCATGTACATTGCTGTACCTGAATCAGTTACCAAGTTTTCTATCGAAATTGTGGTACTGCACAGAAAAGCTATATTTCTACAACTATCATAATGCACGCCAGTATTACTTCTTTCCGTATCATTTGCCTGAAAATCCCACCCCTTGTTTTTTATTGAATGCTCTCTAGCTTGTGTGTGTGTGTTAGTCCTACAGTTGCGTGCCAAGTGACCTGGATTGTTGCACATGTAGCACTTTCTCCCGGCTGCACCAAATGCAGTAGGATTTTTACCTTACTACATTTCGCCTGTTTTCCTCTGCCAAGAGTCTTGCTATCAGATTAGCCAATGTTCTGACTTAAGGATTTGTAGACTCCTATGCCGTCGCAAAATGCTCGATCCCATCAGGGAAGATAGACAAAATATTTTATATTAGCGTAACGTCACTGAGATCAGGTTGCAAGGTTCTTCGTCTGAACACGAGATTCTCTAATTTGCTTAGGTGCTCATCCATGTCAGATACTATGCTGTACTTGAGAAAATAGAATTCTCGCATTATGTTGCACTATTTTTTAACCGTGTCCCTATGGTAGATAGTGTGAATCTTTGTCCACATTTCGTTTACCATGGCGCACGTGGGAATATTTATCATGTATTTCCTGTAGACTAGTAACACAGTGATTTTTTGTGCAATTGCATCTCTCGTTTTCCATCCCTCGTTCTGCATTTGATTAAGTCACCTCTTCTATGGTCTCATACAAGTTGTGTGATTTCAGTATAATAGTGATTTGAAACTTCCACAATGAAAAATTCTTAGCGTCCAATAACTTCTCCACGTGGGCGATTTCCGATGAAGTTATGTTAGCAACGTTACTTTCACTACGTTTTCGTTCCTTCTTTTTCATATTGTATTTATTTTAATATTTTTTTATTCAGCACACGTATTACTCTTTTAATGTTTTAATTTTTCAAAGTCTTAATCTTAATTTTAGCATAACTGTGCACACGTGTTGTAGCGAAGCGCTCTGGGTCCATAACCTGTTGATAGTTATGATCGATATCTACTGATTTTGGAAATCGCATACTTGTCTTTTCACACTTTCTCATCATTTACATCAACCGATCAAACGTCATTGTTACCAACACATATGACTGCTTTACAGAAGCTAGAAGTGACAAAAAACCTGTGACAATTAGAATGTTGCAAAAATGGGCATTAATTGCTGCATTACCGTTCCAATCGAAGAGCTTTTACTTCACAGCATCTGAATCATGGGTAAAAAAATTTTAAGGTACCCATAAGTATGACCAACGGACCGTTACACGATAGAAAAGGTCACAAAATGTATTAAATCTACTGAAAATTTTACAAGACGCGGAGAAACTTCAAGGAAGTGTATCAAATTCTATAAAAAATTTTGAAACTCAGTATGTAATAAGTACGGATCAAACGGGCGAATATCGCTTCAATATATGCAGAAGCTTATCATATAACGGAAAAAAGGCAGTAGAAGATTACTTGGAAGATTTTAATAAAGTCACACACAATTATACGGCCCAATATGCTTTAACAGCAGCAGGTATTATTTTGCCACAAGTTTTTTTGTGCATGCAAGGAGCAAAGAGAGATTTCAGACATCGTGTACGCAAAACAGTAAAAGCGTTAACGAATCAGTGTAAAAATGTATTTGTCACTGCATCGAAATCTGGGAATCTAACGAAACATTATATTGCTGATTTCGTAGATAATATAATAAGTTCATATTCCGCTTCTGGGAGCGAAAAGTTGGTGACTGTAAGAGTGAGAGGGAAGTATATTTTTAGTAGTTTCAGAAAGAAAAGTGTGATTACACGAGGATTAGAAATAGAAAGGAAGAGACTTGAGTCTGAGGAGAAAAGAAGGAGGGCGAAAGAAGATAAAGCGAAAAACAGGAGTGATGAAGAAACTATGAAAAGAAAGGAAGTGAGGTTAGAAAATATAGCGGGTTGAAGAATCGGAGCAGCGCCGTCTACTAGGGATCGGTAATAGGAAAGTGAGCTTTGTCGATAAAACAGATGTTGGGAGGGAGTAGAGAATTAAGAAGTGTGAAAGGAGATATAGGAGTGATGAAATCGGTAAAGAAAAAGAAAGGAGGGGTGGAGAACAGCGAAGTAGGTTTAGATAGATGGTGCAAAAGAAGGGCAGAAGTGGAGAGAGAGCTTAATGGTGGGAGAGATAAAGGGAATAAGAAGATGGAATCAACAACAGAGAAAGGACCAGGCGGAGCAAAATGAAGAAGAAATGGCGGGTGTAGGAATGCTTAAAAAAATGATACAAGAAATGGGACAGCAGCAGCATGACAATACAACAGCAGCATACATACAAGGATTAGTATAAAAAAGAAAATTGAAAAATAAAAAAGCGGGTGGAAGAACAGAGGAGAAAATTAGTTGAAACAGTAGATAAGCTGGAAGAAAGTATAGGAGTGATAGAAGGAAAAGAAGGAGAAGAGAGAGGAAAAAAGGGGGAGCCGAAAATATGGCAGGAGGTAAAGTGTAGGATTACTGCTATAGAAAAGAAGTTAGAAAGAAAGGAGAGAGAAGAGAGAGGAAGGAATATTATAATAAAAGGGATAGATTGTAATGAAAAGGAAAAGGAGAAATAGTAGAAAGTAACACGTTACTTCAAAATTTAGAGAGTACACAAATCATGTTCATCGTGTATCGCCAGCTTATAAGATCCTCTGAATGTAAATTTCACAAGAAATTTTAAAAAAGATACAGTTGTCACTTTCTCTGTTACGTTACATTACATTACATTATATTATATTATACGTCACACTACAAAATCTAGATAGTTTATGAATACTATTGATACTTTGATTCCTTGAGTATTTCTTTTTTGAGTGTTTAGATGCTTTAAATGCTTTAAATGTTTTAAACGTGTAAATGACTATCGGAAATTTTAAAAAAGATAATTATAACCACAATTTCTATAACATTTGGAAAGCTGGTGCGTCACCATACGATAGATCATCATCGTTATCAATATTACACAATAATAGGTGTCTCTTCTATATTATGTTTTTCTTCGGGTACTTCATCTTCTATATTTTCAGGTAACTACGTTGTAAATATTCCGCTAACGTCTTTATAAGCACGTTTAATGCGTTTATTTGGGGATAGAATAATAAATTAGCTGCCACCTTCAGACCTGTCCAAAAGTAACGTTATATAAGGATCTGCACTACTTGCACGTACAGATGAACATCCAAGATTTATGGGCATATGTTAGATCTGCTCAATTCCTTGTACAAGACGTACACCGAGTACTTGAGTAACTTTCACTATATAAAGCGCTATATAGCTGTTTGCGTCAATGTTTCCAACAAATACTGTACTTCCTCGCGTGCTGAATCTACTTTAAGCTACCTCTAATTTCTTCTCTTGGATTTGGTCTTAGATGTCCTGATATTACCACGATCTAACTTCTTAAATCTTAACTTTAAATTACCTTTTGGATATCTATATGCTTGATAAATTTCAAGTTCGAAACCAAGTCGTACTGACAGCATTAGCCTCTTACCATGACGATCCAATGCTACCATTAAAATTTCCCGCACTTGCATTTCAGGATTAGGAATTCCATTAACAGGCATCGATTGTGTTGTAGAATTTGGAAAAATTTCTCTGTTACGTTATATCACATATCACTTTTCAAAATGTCTAGGTAGCATACGAATATTATATTCATCGTGTAATTTAAAGTTTCCACAGAATGTAAATTTTACAAGAAATTTTAATAAAGATACAGTTGTTTTGGTTGTCGCATCGTTAATTTCTCTATTACAATTCGTTATGTTATATCACGCCTCAAAATCTAAATAGTATACAATCATTCTATTCATCATGTATTAATACTGTTGAATAATTCATTTGTATAATGTAGGTACGATGATGATAAATTAACTCAATCACCGTACTACAAATTTGAATAAATAACTCTGTATTAACTTTTAATAAATTATATTAAATATTAATTAATGTAACAAAACATATATTAACGAAAATATTTAATTAATAAAATTAATAACTAATAATGAACAAGAAATAACGAGTAACAAATAACGTATGAAAGAATAAACGAGAGAAATGTTGAGTAACAATTTTGGTGCAGTTAACTCTTCATTTGCTCCATGAACTGAAAAAACGTATTTCAAGGACTACATCGTGAAAATTAAGCTGCGACGACTTCGATCGATCTATAACTCGATTTGACAAAGAAGAAACAAAGAAAAATCGAAAGAATAAACGAGAAAGCAGTTAAATAACAATTTCGAAACAATTACCTCTTCGTTTGCAAAAAAAAGCATATACGGAGGGTTAAATTTTGAAAATTATGTTGCTATGTCATCGCAAATGGGTCTTCGATTCACTTTGATAAAAGAAAGATGAAGAAAATAGATGAAAAACGATGAGAAAGATAAATTTAATATTCGAAATAATTGTTAGTCCCTAGCGTTACCGACAGTCCATGCGAAAACATTTACTCGAAATGGTTTACTTTGTAAAAAAAAAAAAAAAAACTAATTGAAACAAATAATGCGTCGATTTTTGACATTGCGCTATATTAGTCAACTAACTTCGATTGCGATTTCAAAACAAAGAAATAAACTTTTTCAAAGCTTCTACGTTCGATAGAAACGCACTGACAAACCCAGTTTAATTTTACGCAAACGACGATGAAATTTCGCGTCAAATATGTTCCTTGATGTAATCTACAGCATCAGTTTTGAAATATAAACGAATACGATTCCAATTATCTGAGAGAGAATCAAAGAAACAATTTCGAAGCAAGTGATTCTTAATTTACAAGAAAAAAGCGAATTTCGAGGACTAAATTCGGAAAATTACACAACTACCTACCTTTCTCGGATGGTGCTTAAGCTCATTCTGCGTACACAGCGAATGAAAAAACGAAGAAAAAGCGAAAAATTATTTTATGTTATATTGACGCGCTGTGATATTTAGCACCCGAAGTGGCGCCATCACGACCGTTTCCGGACTACGACTTATTGCTCGGATCTTGAGCGAACACGCTCACAAAATAGCACCAGCATATCCAAGCGTACACTCTCCGTAATACGTTTAAGGAAAATGTAAAAACTAATCGAGAGGTAAAATTTGTGGACTTTCTGAATCGAGCGATACTTTCAAGACTCCTAGCTTCGATCGTATGTTGCGTTTATGCTTCTGAATGTATAACTAAAGATTTTTAAAATTCCTACAGTCGATAGAGACTCGCTGACGTATGCCGCCTAACTTTTACGCAAGTCATAGAGTAATTCGATTCGAAACTGGTTGTCCGCGTAATACGTATCGTCGATTCCGAAATAAATATGAATATAAGTGCAAAATTATCTAAGAAAGTGTCAGAAATTAAACACCGAGCGAATCAATTTCCGTTTACGAAAAAAAGCATTTTCGAATGATAGAATTAAAATTTCACAAATACGTACTCTCCGGTAGATCTTAAGCCTGCATTGCGTACTTAAACGAAGAAAGAAAGAAGAAAAAAAAACGTAGGTAAAACAACTTTAGAATTATTATGTTCCGAAAGTTGCCGACAAAATGGCGCCGCCATATCGAAGCACTCAGCACTTGCACGCGAAGGAAAAAAAGAATCTGGTAAAGAGAAACAATTTGTCAACTTTTCAAATCGTGAGATATTTTTAAAACTCCTAGCTTCTATCGTGTGATACGTTTAAGCTTCGCAATCTATAAATAAACATTTTTAAAACTCCTACAATCGATAGGACACTGACAAAAGCCACTTACAGAACTCCATTTACCCGAACCGGAAGGAAGAAAAGAGCGTTCGGATAACCAGGTAGTTCGGTTAATAAGAGCTCACAGATTATCCTTTCCTCTACAGTTTATTCGTTCGGATAATAGGAGCTAATGTTCGTATAACTGAATTTCTAGTCTTAGTTACTATTTTTTACAAGATGCAGCAATAACTTCGTACATTTCACGTGTATTCAGAATATTTAAGGTTATGTTATTGAAATAATTTCCAGAGTTCTATCTTTCTAAATAGCATATTGAATGAACAAACTTATCAAGTTGAGAAAGCGAAAAAAACAGTGTGGGAGCAGGAAGAAAGAAAAAGATAGAGTTATAATTTACATATAATATTTTCTCAAGCAACTATTTTTTATTTCGTAACGTAATAACATTTTAATTATTTGTCGATTTCATAAATATGAAATTTTTCACATCGCTTAAACACTGAAAATTATCATATACTTAATTCTGATTGTGCTTCGATCCATTCCATTGTAGTATTTATACTGTTTAAGACGTCAGTTGTAGGAACTGATTCTTCATCTCTGCTTTCCTCGCTACTTTTTTCGTCATCTTCTTCATCTGTATAGTTTCATCCAACATATTTTTCATAATTTCAGATATAGTGCCATCGTCGGTTAACATCTGAAAACCTTTATCGTTCGCATCGTTTCTAAGCCATAGTTCTGAATCTTCTACATTGCATTCAGCACAGTGTAAAATACGAATTATGTCCTCGTGTATCTCTAAAATATCAGTTTCATCGCAAGCTGATGTCGATTTGATTACTGTTTCGAAGAAACTTGTTCCAAACTTATTCCGTAAATTATCTTCCGTGATTAAATTCCACGCTTCAAATATTCTTTTGCTACATGTGGCTAACTACACCGATTCTGGAGGAATCATGTATTGGAATTGATGTTGAGTTGTTTTTTGGACTTCTTAAAGTGTGCACGCGGTTTAGAGGCACAATAAGGAACGATTATTATATTTCGTGGATGCATAAATCCCTGCATATAACATCTTTCTCTACAGGTTATGGGCCAGGGAGAAAAGTTAATTGTTAAGTGTACACGAATGGTTTGTTAAATAAATAAATAACGAATTGTGTAGAGCAAATAATGGCGGATATAACACGTGTAATAATTGTTAAATTGAATAGCGACAATTACCAGTCGTGGAAGTACAAATTGCAATTGCACTTAATTAAGGAAGGTCTTTGTTACTACATACAGTATGTTTCACAAGAGCATGGACACGATATCATTGAAACTTGGTATCGAATGAGCCGGAGATCGTGGTATTATAAAAATATGAATCAGTCTGTAATGCGCATTAGCTTTCAGGACTAGTATCCTTGGTTCTGTCGAGCAACATAGTCCTCCTTATGATAAGTGCAAAATACGCTAAACGCTTCGAAGCGGTGTTCTTGTGCTATCATCCGAAAGGTCCTAAAATGACTGTAAGAACTGCAGCAAAATATTTGCGTAAGTCTCCTCAATTCGTTGACAAGTGGGTGCAACGTTACAAAGAGATAAAATATGTGGATAAACTTCCAAATTCGAGGTTCGAAGCAAGTTACGACGAAAGGTGAAGATAGAGCGATTATGCGGCTTGATTCAAAAAATCTGAACCTCTCTTTGCGTAAAGGGTAAGCTTTCTTTGGCAAAAAGGGGAATAGACGTTAGTATTTTAACACTGAAACGTCATTTGAAGGAGAATAATGTTGCATGGCGTAGCACAGTGTCAAACCGCTGCTTTCGATGAAGCACGTTGAAAATCATCTTGCGTGGACACATGAAAATATTGATCGTGATTGGAGTAATATTGTATTCACTGACGAATCTTCTTTTTGGACTTTAATTCCTATAAAGCGAACACGGTCTGCGTATGGAAAACCCATCGAAAGAACAGTTAAACATCCACTGAAAGTGCATGTTTGGGGCTGTTTCAATGTCCGAGGTTTTGGAACATTATGCATATTTACAGACATTTTAAATGCCCAGAAAATGATTAAATTATACGAAAGAGGTCTGTTGACATCTGTAAAACATAGTTTAAAAATACTGAACACGAATGGGTTCTTCAAGAGGATAACAATCCCCATCACCGAAGTCGATTTTGCACCAAGTGAAAAACAAGAAACGGTATCAGAGTATTGGACTGGCCATCCCAATCCCAAAATGTATGGTCCATCATGAAGTATAAACTTCGAGGAAAACGTATTTTAAGCCTGAAAGCTCTTGTTCGGCGTGTACGAGAAATATGAAGGGCGTTACTTGTCACATATGCAGAAAAATTAGTTGAAAGTATGCCTAGACGGCGTCAAGCTATAATCGATAACGGCGGAGATTGGACACACTATTAATTGAGTGCATATTAGTGTTTTGAACTTACATTCGGATTGTTAGCGCGCTCGGATGCTTGACGAGATCTTTTTCTTGAATAATAAGTGGACTGTATATTTTTATTTGACACGCCAATATTGGTAGGGCGTTAGCCCTCGTTTTTCACTTTTACAGATGATCTCTTTACAAGAATTCTTACTATATGTGATCCGCGAATTGATAAAACTGATACGAGTGTACTATTTGAAAGTTCGAATTCTTCTCTTTGTTCTGGGGCCGAGGAAGGCCTATAAATCCCCTCGGCCCCTCCCTTCTCCAAGGCGGTCACGTGGCTCGAAATTTAAACAAAGGCTCGCGTGAACGTCGCGTGATATGTCCAAATATGGTCATGTATCCAGGCACGCTTAGCCCTTGTTATTTCGTATAACTACGAAAGTCGTTACGCCTGGTTCCTTGTTTTTGTTTCGAACCGCAAAAACCGCTAAGCTGGCTCTTTGTTTAAGATGTAACGATGGTTCGCGAAGGTTCTTTTCAAACCGTGACCTAGGTAATGGGTCGGTGGCAAAAAATGTGAAACGCTCGCAAACACAGATTATAAACAATTTTTTACAAAAAAAGTTAATTTTTAAAGAGATATCGAGTCCACGCTCTTGTGAAACATACTATAAATAAAGTTTCACCTGCAACTACGGATTAGAATTGGCTACTGAATGATGGAAATGCTACAGCGTCCATCGGATTATTGGTAGAAGACGACCAGCTAATACAAATTTATGATGCCACGTGTGCGAAAGCAGTATGACTGGCAATGAAAGAATACCACGAGAAGCCATCATTATCGAATAATGTACTACATTAAAAAGCGTTTATGTAGAATCAATTTAACAGAGGATGAAAATATGGAAGAGCATGTCAATTTAATGATTGAGTTTCAGTTGAGAATTCAATTGATGGCCATCGGAAAAATTCTGGACGAAGACGTTTTATTGCGTTAATATTGAACAGCCTTTCAGAATCTTACAATAGCTTAATAACTGGATTAGAGCGTCAACCTGAAAAGGACATAACGCTAAACCTAATAAAAGGTAAATTAATCGATGAATATCGAAGGAGAGTGAGGACATTCGCGCAAAACGACCTTGAAGACACAAGATGGCGACTCAAAGAAAGCAAATAAATTAACAGTTAAGTGTCACAAAAAGAAAGGGCACATAAAGAAACAATGCTATAAGTATAGAGCATAGAAAGATAAGTAGGAGAAAGCAAACGAAGTAACAGAGAGTGATAGTCTTTGTTTCAGCACAAGGTCAGGGATATTGTATACAGTAGGTGGTTCGTTGACTCGGGAGTGATGAACCACATGAATAATAGAGATTTCTTTGAGAAGTTTCTTCCTATTACCAAAAAAAAGTGATCACTGCAAACGGTAAATAACTAAATATTGAAGGCAAAGGTTCAGATACGATAGAATGTTTTACAAATTCCAATAAAAAAAACATAGTAACTTTAAAGAATCTATTATACGTACTAGATTTATGTGGAAGCCTACTATCAGTAAAAAGGATCCTAGACAGCGGCTTTCAAGTGAACTTTATAGATCATACATGCCTTATTGAGAAGAATAACGTCTAAGTCGCGGTAACAGACTGCGTTGGCGGTCTGTATATGGACGGATAATAAAAGCCTTCTAGTCAGCACTAATCATAGAGATAATTTCATCCATAGATGGCATAGTAAATTAGGTTATAGAGACCCGGACGTAATACAAAGAATTTTTGAAGAAGGTTTGACTGAAGGCGTGGAGATTCATAACTGCGGGACATGAATCGAGGATAAAGTAACACGAAAGCCCTTCCAAAAGCAGTCAAACAAGAACACCCAAGGCATGTTAGTGCTGGTGCACTCTGATGTTTGCGGTCCAATGTAGACACCAACAGCCAGCGGGAAATTGTACGTGCTATGTCCAATGATAGATGATTACAGCGGATACGCATATGTTTATTTACTGTCAAATTTGAAGTATGCCAAAAAATAAGAGAGTATATAGCACTGATGACAAATTTTTACCCAATGTAATTATGTTCGACCGAGGAGGAGAATATCTCAATCAGGAATTGACAAATTTCCTAAAGGAGGAAGGAATAGAAACACAGTTATCAATATTATTCTCTCCACTGCAAAATGGAAAGACTGAGAGAAAAAGTACATATTTGATAGAAATGGCGCGATGCATGTTAATAAATAATGAGTTGCCAAAGAAATATTGGTCAGAAGCTGTCATGACCGCGAACTACCTCCAAAATAGATTACCAATAAGAACGCGAGAAAAAACGCCTTATGAAAGTTTTAATTTGAGAAAAACAAATACAAAAGATAAACAAATATTCGGTTGCGATGAATACGAGCATATACCTGCTCGAAAGAGACAGAAACTTGATAAAAAGACTCAAAAGTTATGCATTGTTGGGTACAGCAAAGAGTTGAAAGCGTACCGTCTACTGAATAAGGAAAACAATATTATTGTTGTAAGCAGAGACATGTGACATTTTGTAATAATGCAAGAATACAGGAGGAGAAACAAAAAACTTTGAACAAAGAGAATTTGGAAGTGGAAGTAGATAACGTTCTTATTGTTTTCTTTATTAATATATGTCTAAGAAGATTTTTTCTACAGCCTTTTTTCCATCACCCGTTGATTTATCGGTTGCAGTAAAGATCTGACATTAAGGGGCAAAAATATAACTTTGAACGTTTCGTTTGATAAAATATCTTTCGAAATATGCGACGGTGCATTGTCTAATATAAGCAAGACTCATACTTTTTATCCGATATTCTCTTGATGTTTTCTTACGTTAGGAATAAAAGTCGACAGATTCCACTCTTTAAATATTTCCGTATACATCTAGACATTCTTCTGTGCTTCTATAAACTAGTAGATTGGACACGTTCTTGAAACATCTAAGCTGTCGTGATTTACCAATCGTAAGTAATGAGAGCTTATGATTTCCTGCAGTATTGGAACAGAATATTATCGTCATTCTGTCCTTTGAAATTTTTATACCTAGGAACAGCAACTTCTGTATCCGAAGCAAGTGACTTCCGCGGTAGGGATCTCCAGAATAATCCGGATTCATCGGCATTATATATCGCTCAAGTACTTTTCCTTCGGTATCAAATTTTGGATATATTTTTTGAAGCCTTCTGCAATTTCAGCGTTTGCTGATAATTTTTCGCTCTAAATGTTTAAAACCCATATAGCGTATCTCCTTTTGAAATTCCCTAGCCATCCGTTTCTAGTCCTAAAATTAGCGTATCCCTGCTTTTTTGTATTTAATTGCAAAGCTTTTTCGCACAAAAGCGGTGCGGAAATAGACGTGCTATTGCAAATTTTTGTAAAAACCACTTGTATATTACATCTTCTAAATACTTATTTTCAGCCACATGACTTTCTGCTCCTTATCGAAATTTTTATACACTAATTTAGTTGTATTCTGTTTTCATTACTTTTTATACCACAAATCGTTGATTTTCTTATGTTATACTCTTGTAAAAAAAAAATGCCATTCTTCAAACACTCAGGAATTTCAATCTTGTCGTCAATAGTAAGAACCACTCTTTTTCATTTTTCGCCTGAATTATGAGATGACATAATGAACAGTAAACGTGCAAACGATTCACACGACTTACAGCATTCTGACTAAAGGTGAATGTCGCGTTAACGAGTTTCATATCGTAGAAATTTTATACCTGTTGTCGTTTGATCACATGCTACACGGCGATACTCGAATTCACAAAACAGGAGCTCAGTAATACGTTCAATGAATCGGCTATGCAAGTCTGTCATCGGTCCCATAAGTGGAGTTCTGATAAATGGAGTTCAACTGTAATTACGTTTGAACGACGATGTAACTTCCCTATGAATCTCTTTCTAAATGTAAACTATAACGTTGATCTCGAAAAGTACGTAAAAACGATACGGATTACCTGAGAGAAAATAAAAAATTGTTCATCAAACGACTAACATTTGATTTAAAAAGGAAAACGTATTTGGAGGAGTCGGTTGTGGAAACTACGCAATTACGTCTTCTTGGAAAGCTCGCGATGTATACTCATCCACAGACGAGGTATATGTATGAACAGACCTCGCATACAATGTATTTCTTCGGCCCACGATTTATCGTTTTCATGTCATACAGATTCGTGCAAGATTTACACTGCGGCACTGCTAGCGATGAAGTTAAAATTAAAAATTATGGACGGTATCACCACGCATATTTCGAGAATTATTTATTGAATTAAACGTGGCGATACGTTCCTTCATCGATGAAGGAATATAACGATTTCAAACGACAACAGATGAAAATTGGTATAAATATAATGGCCTAGGTTCGACTGTTCGACTACGACGTCCGCTTGAAAATATTGCAAAAAATTGTTCGAATTCTTATATTTCTATGAATGTTACAATTGAATGTAACATTGTCTTATTTATAAATATGTAAATTTACAGTCTGAATGAATTACGTTTATTCCGCAAACTCAATTTTATGGAAGATTGAACTTGTCAGAGGAATATTTGTACAAATATTCTTTGAAATAAAAGAGCACGTTGCGTGTCATAAATTATTTCTTGAAAAACTAGTCCGTTTTTGAGAAAAGTGACAACATATACATGATTTACAGGGTATCGAGTGTACACCTATCTCGGATGTCGCAAAAGTATTCGAACGACGAAATTTTAAATTCGAGAAAATGTAGACATTGATTCTTGAAGTTGGTGTTACACACTTTTCCTCTTCAATACTAACAATGTTAATAAAATTGTAAAATTTGAATTAATAAAGTGTTCAGGAAAATTCGATACCAGCGTCACGGATAGAAAAATGGTAATAAAGTGGCACAATAAACGCAAGAGCTATAGCGAAATAGCATAGTTATTAGGGAAAAGTAAATCTGCTACATAGGAAGAAAATTAAAAACCATTAGAGTTCTTCAGAATCAAGTCCGTTCTGGCCGGCTCAAAAAATTAACAAATAGGTAAGAGAATGTGATTGTGCGTGAAATAAAAAGGACTCAACAATTTCGGCTCCACACGCTACACTAGCCTTGAGAAACAAGTTCATCCGGAACTTTGTCGAAGAATTCTCCGTAAAAATAATTTTCATGCCTGTATTCTTCGAAAGAAGCCATTTATTAGCAGAGTTAATAAGCAGAAGAGACTAAATTCCAGTAAAAAGTATATGAGCAAAGACAAGAACTTTTGAAAACGCATTATGTTTTTGGACGGGAGTAAATATAACATATTTGGCTCCGATGTCATAAAATTGCTATAAAATTGTATGTCATAAAGTTTGGAGAAGAGAAAATAGAGAGATGGATCTTAAAACCGTGAAGCACGGAGGTGAATCGATAATAGTGTGGGAGTGTATGGCGTCCAATTGTGCTAGAAACCCCGTTCCAGCTAGGGTAATTTATAACAACCAAGCGTCTGAGGTAAGGTGCCTCTCTGCATCAGCAGAGTCCCACTGATGAAATCTAGGCAGCGACACTCTGAGACGAAACACGCAACTTCCTCTCTCTCATTCATGACCCCAAGTCCATTCATCCTTCGATCTTGTGAAATGAAATATTGAAACGGAATTCACCATATCATCTCATCATTTTATAATTATATAAAAAATTACTAATAATCTAGGTTTAAATACAAAATAATAATAAATTTACTGAGAAAAAAATTATATATTACAAAAGTGTCAAAATTAAATTTAATAGTATACAATAATTTTTTAAATACACTAAATTCAAATTTATAATAATAATTCTAAAAATTAGAATTATTGTAATAATTAATCCATTTAAATAATAATTTAAACGGCAATTTAAAGAAATTATCATTCAATTTAATTAATTAAAATTAAAAAAAGATTTATAATAATATAATTTGAATTTCTTAAAGTAACAAAATCAAATAAATAAATTATTACTGTTAAATGAATTATACAAGTTAATTCAACCATATAAAAATATGCAATGAAAAGTACTATTTCGTTACTATTTCGTTACTAGAATGTTATAGAATTGTTACATACGTGTTTCTCTTATTAATTTTATATAATGCTTCGGATACAAATCGCTATGATACGTTGAATACATACATCTGTTAGGTGTTATATCCACAAGTTATATTCTATTGTATTATACTTTTTTCTTTTTAAATTCGTTTCTAGTATATATTTTAGTATAGTACATCCTTATCCTTGGGTTAAAAAGTATTTGATACATATAGTTCCACTTTTCCTCTTATTTTTATGTCTGATCGTAGACCGATCTCATATTTGTAATTTGAACTGCGGTAATTCACAGATATGACTGTATTTCGTCACTCAACATTATTCTTTTAATTAAGTCGAACTTATGAGGATATTTATTTTTACGTTATCATATTTATGGTTCCTCATATTCCTTACATTATTCTTTACACTATTTACGATTCAAAATTCTTTTTCTTTTTGTGTATATACATATATATATACATATGTGTATGTATAATATGTATATATATATATATATATACACATATACAAACTACCGTTACGATATCGACCAGCATATTTTATACTATATATATGTATATAAGGAAAAATGTGTGCAACGATGACACAATTCGCTGATCTAAAAAAAATTATGAAAAAATACTAAGATTACACGTTATGCGTTATACGATATGATTTATACGTTATAAGTTATATGTTATACATTATACGTTATGCGTTATACGCTATACGTTTTACGTTATAGCATACGTTGTGCGAATTACGTTGTACGATATACGTCATACGTCATACGTTATACGATTTACGTTATACATGACACTACGTACGCTACGTGTTATACATTACAAGATATTCATTTTACGCCACATGTTGCGCATTACACGTTGAAAGATAATTTTTATACATATGTCGTTAAATTATATATGTTATACATAATAAATTATACAGTTTGTGGTGTAAGTTATAAATTATACTCTGTAGTATTTAATTGTACGTTATGCGCTGTAATATATATCTTATGCGATAAACGTTATTCATAATACATTATACTTAATATGTTTTACGCTATATGTAATACGATATGAAGCATACACCAGCCTGATGGCTACGTAGGATGTGCGATTCTATGCTTCATGGCTAAGACAGTGCTGACGCTTCTCACCCTGATGGCTTAGATGGGAATTCTGCTTCCAGCCTGACGCCTGACATTGACGCTTCACAGTTAGATGACTAAGATGAGTGTTCTGTTCTTTATGGACAACACGACAGGGGTGCTCCTCAGCCTGATGGATAGAATGATAGCTCCGCTTCCCAGCCTGATGTCTAATTAAATTGTGAATCTTCTCAGCATGACGGCTGAAATGAAAGTGACGTTTCTTACCCTGAGCCATAAGGTAATCATCCGCACAATCGTTGCCATCAGCCCCACTGATGAGTCTAGGCAGTGACTCCGAGACGAAAACTTTTTTCTCTCCCACTCACTACCTTAAATCTCTTCCAGCATTCTTCAATCCTTTTCATCATACATCCCGAACTTTAAACCCGTCAAAAGTATGAAGACAGAATTGCAATTCTTAAGAAGCCCTGATTGTAATAATTCGAGTTCACGTACGTAAAATGCAATTATATTATTTTTAGTAATTAGAACAGCTTGGGTATTCTTATGAGAAGAAAAATAATTAATTAATTCGTACCAAGTTTCATATTCGGCAATTGGATATACGCTAACAAAGCCAATCGCACCGACAGTTGAAAGTTTAAAAAATCTTTATTAAATTTATTAGATTCTTTATATGTTCTGTTATCATGAGTGAAGGGGAGTCCTTCCAGTTGAAGGCAATGTTTCCAGTGGACGATTTGAGTTTCCTGGTCACACTCTTCCCCATTAATTCTAAGTATAATATTTTAGCAAGCGTCCGCCAACACGATTTTATTTTGTTTTAAGAATTACTAAATAAACTATACGCAAATTAATTTGACTGTTTATTAACTAAGTGGTTTATTTCGCGCTATTTTATTTCATTTGTATCCATTTTACTTTATTTTATTATATCCATAAGTTTAATTCCTTATCGAGTTAGTTTTAACTTAGTAAAGTAGTAAACATAGTAAACTTATACATTAAACATAGTAAAGCATTTAACTTAGTTTATTCGAACTTACACTGTTTCAATATTTTATATTACCTCTTTATTTACACACTTAGACGGACTCCGTAACACTGCTAGAAGACTTAATTAAAAACGAGCAATACGATTATCTTAGCCATCGTCATTTTGGAAAATCCCAAAAGTGTTAAAGTGTCCCAAGATGTTGCTACAACAGTCGACGATCTTGAAAAAGGACACCGATGTGTATCAGAGGTATTCCTTATTACTATATCCAAATTGCTTATTTCTTCACGCGGAAACGGTAGACGCTACCATACTTTGAAAGCTGTCCGATAATTCCGAAATATCGAGAAATTATACAAGCTACCGTTACGATATTGACCAGCATATTTTATACTTTATACGTTCCAATTTTCTGTATCGCGATCAGAGATATATTTTTATTCTTCTGTGACCTAATTTATTTATTTGACAGTTCTCTATCTGTCACTGACCGTAATTATTTTATTTTATTCATTTTATCTACCTATTTATTTATTTTACAGAATAAAATAAATAAACAATCTAATGGTTATAATTATTTCGCGTCGTTTGCGATTGTGCAGGTACCGGATATATGTCTTTAAAGAGAAGCTGGAATAGCCTCAGCTTGCTTTTGATTGTCCCATTTTAATTTTGCTATTATTATGCGCCATAAAAATTGTTTTATATTTGTTTAATTAATTGTTCCATTTATTTTATCCGCTGACTAATGAGGGTCGATTGGATCTTTATGTTATTTGGCTTTCAAGCAACAAGTTACTAGAATCCACGGCATACAGCTTTTTGTTTTAATTAGTAGAGAAACGTGTAACAGGCAACCAGGTTTTGTTCCTCATCTATTAATTTATTTTAACATATTTTACCGTTTTCTTTGCGATTTTCATTCCATTTGTCAGAATTCCAAGTTATTCCTCGCTATCGAAATTCTCGAGCAATCACATTTAACGGCAGTTTGTTAGCACAAAGGTGTTGACGAAGAACTGTCGTTTTTATTATATATTCATCCATCGTGCGACGACATTTAATATCTAATATATTGTAAATTATAATAGCTATCATTGGGGCTTCGATCTTCGTCGATTTATATCTATTTTATTCTAATTTACTGCCGCTGGTAATACTTTTTTAATTTACATTTTACGTCTGTTTCTCGTTTATTTCTGTTTTCTTTTATTCCGATTATATTGCTTTATTTATTCGACCAACTTTATTTATTTATCTTTATTGCTTCATCTTGCTTCAACGAAATATATTTCACTACATTTTAGTTTCCAGTTTCCTCCTACTTATTCAAATGCTTTTATCTAGTTTAAGCTGATTCATTTACATATTTGTTCCATTCTCTTCCATTCAATTTCCAAGCTACATTGCCGTACCATCGGGCCGATACCAACCACTCATTTAAGCTCGTGCTCGTAGTTCGTTCGAAGAATTTTGACAAAACTCGTACGTTTTGCAACATCACCACAATGGGTATCGCCCACGAGGAAGCCAGTGTCGTCACTTTAAAATATCCACACCTTGAGATATTTAAATGCCCTTATTGCTACACCAGTCGAACCGCAGTTCTGAGATAAGGGTAAATCATATGAAATTACAGCACCCAATATTTTCCGCCAGATAGCTCTACGATGTGTGCAAATTCTCCGACTTCAAAGTTTATGCGTTGAAGAAGATGAAAGAGCACCACACAGAGATTCACGAAGGTTCGTTCGCCACTGGAATAGGTCCGACGGTATCAATATCCGGAGTTCTACTCGACCTCCTCACGGGAAGAGAGCAGACTCGGGCGTATCTCACAGTGGAAACGATAACCGTCCAGACGTGTCAGTCGGTCGGCTGTGGGACACGAATGGAAGACCTCGCCCGAAATAAGGCACCAATTAGTTGACAAGAGAAATCCTCTCCCTCTCATGAGGAAATGACGAGAAATGCATCACGTGTAAAGAAGTTGTATCGGACCAGCCGGAGGCGCGCGAAATGGAGGAGGTCTTGAATAAGACTTTCTCCGTTTGCGAAATGAACTAGGATATTGTCTGAAGATTTCGTAGCGACCTTTAGTAACTGAAGGCGCATAGTCTAATTCGGTTCTCTTCTCGAACGGATAATGGTGCGTAGAAAGGGGCGACTAGGGAACAGTGACGGGCTTTTTGATCGGCGAGCAACAGGTAGCACACCTTTTCTCAAGGTTTTTCTGAAAGTGGCCTTGGTGCCTGTATTTGATAATTATTGTAAATTTATAACGTATTTCAGTAGTTTGTTTGTTTAGCGGCTTGCTCAGGCTGTTGTCCTCCGTCGCAGCAACACTGGGAGTGTGTCGAGGAGAGCAGCCTCGAATTTTCTTTTTCTCGATAGACTATTGCTACTGGCACGCACTATACATATTATCCCATATTTTATAATTCTTTTAATTGGTTTTATTCATTTCATCCACTGACTCATGGAGAGCCGACATGATTTATATTTTACTATATACTCTAACGACAATTCGCTAGAATACATGGCAAGTATTCAGTATTGTATCCATTCACGTTTATAGCAGCCTATCTTAACAGTCAGCAAATCGTTCCTTGTTCAACCGATATTTTATTTTATTCTTTGTATAATACTCTATAATATTGTACAATATTCTATATTTAATTTTTGTACAATTCGAGGCTATTCTTCACAAGAGTGAATACTTTTCATACGCCTTCAACGGCAGAAAGGAATCTATTGCAAACACCTTGTGGTGTAGCTTTTGCAAAAAAATATTAATATAGCCTCGCATCCTTTCGGTTTTCGTCGTAGGAGACCCTGCAGATGACTTCCCCAATACCGCGGCGCCGGAAGATCCCAGGATTGGTTTGAGGTAGATTCTGAAGAAGGCCCATCGACTCAGGCGGCGTTGGCAAACTCCAAGCCGATGATCTTGATTTTGGAGCCACCTGCGCGATGCTGCCCGAGGAGGTACTCCTCTTTTGGGGAGGTGCTGTCGGGATCGATGGGAACGAGGTCGCGCGCCGTCGACCTCATGATCCTCACGGTGATGGTCCCGCTCGGGCACCTCGCTGCCGTCGTCTCTGCCCTCGAGATGGAGATCCCTTTGGGAACATCGTCAGTGTCTTCCTTAGGTGCCGGCGGTGGTCACGCCGTCTTCATCGTCTTCATTTTTCTCCCCGGCGAAGATCCAACACCGCTGGCCAGCAAGACTCCGAGTGTTAGACTAAGTTGGATGTTGACTATCCGAGCGTTGTTGATGCGCTTCCCGAGGAACGTCCAGCACTCGCAGATACCCTAGCGGTGCTGCTTGGAAGCGAAGCTAAAGCATTCGTTGCCAGTTATTTGGTAGGGCACGAAGTGGATCGTCGCAATATTAGCAACGTCCTTGTGACAATCTCTCTTCGTCGATGTTAAAATTCGTGTCGCTCCCAACCAAGAGTGACGGGACACGACCTGTCCTTGCACGTGGGAGGTGGCGTAGGGATTCTTGACTGACTTGACTGACAGCAGGTAGGCTCCTCCGCCGACGAACGTTTTATTAATATGGCAAACGTAGATAATTTGTACCTCATTTTTTTTTCGACCTGTCAACGAAGTTTTCAATGAAATAATATCTGTATTTTGCAACTTAATTTAGAAAATAGATGAAGAATACTTCTTGGATTTCGTGAACTTAATTTATTGTCTAGTTCCAACAGCATGGTCTAACAGGAAAACAGGAATAATTGGGGTGGTACGAATATTACGAACTCTTTTCGATTTACGTTGGAGAAATTATTTTGTTGTAATTATCTTTTCACCAACGTAATACGAAATATATGAACAAAAAATCTTCTGGAAACAATCCAAAAATTATCATAATCCGAATTTATTAACGTGACGAAAATGTGTGCAACTTTTATGTGGAACAATTACGATCTGTAAAAAAATCATATTACATTATATATTAAATACAACTCATTAATCTATTTCTTATAATATGTACATTATATTTCAGATATCAAGAACATTTATATAAGAAGGAAATATTAGTCAACACAGCAATTGATTTTGTCGAAACCATACTTAATGTTAATGTTTCCTATGCAGAGGAAGTTATTTCAACATTTCTAAAGAATTCCGATATAACAACATGGATATCTAAGACTACACGTCTGATTATATATGGAGAAATAACAACTGGTATACTGCATCTATTATCTTTTGATCAAAACAAAAAAATTGATCGAAAATATGTGTCTACTCATTTAACCAGAGAGACAGAAATAGATAATATTAAAAATGGGTCAACATAAATATATTAAAAAAATCTATGTTTGAGATCAGTCGATGGCATCGAAAGATTATTGATACATAACGTAGATTTATCAAGAATTACAAATTTACCAAATAATATTATATATTTTATTATCTTTTATGTAACTGTACACAAACAGTTTGAGGTATTTACCAATGTTGGTAAGACAACGGTGTAGCACCGCTGAAAGTAAAGTCAGTGTTAGCATAGATAAGATTACAGTAATTGTTACAGGAATACATACCAAATACCAAAAGTATCTTGTCATATGTGCCGCTAGAAATTTCATGCTAATTGTTTGGTAAGTTTATTGTATTCTCTGGAATGTTAAATGAAATTCTGTACAATTAGCAGTTCTTCCGAAATTGATATCCATTTTCCTTTTTCAGTACAAGTGTTTGATGCAAACCAAAACCATCGTGTCCAATGTGTAGAGATTTTAATGTGTCATAATGTTTATATTAAGAATTTCTACTTTTATTTGACTAAACACTTGATGAAACAGTTTGGCTAAATAGTTGATAGAACAGTTTGACTAAATATTTACTAAAAGATTCACTAAACAGAAATTCTTAATATAAATAATATATCATCGTAAAATTTGGCTGTAAACATGTTAGATTTACGGGAATTTCTTGTAAATTGTAAAATTTATCTGTGCATATATTAGATTTACGGTCATTCCTTGTACATAGTAAAATTTGTCTGTGCACAGTAAAATTCGTCAGTAGATGTACTAGATTTACGAGTAGATACCTTGTATATACCTTGTATATTTCTATGTCAAATTAACGTTTATAGAGATAGATATATCACGTACAAAACTTTAAAATCAGAGATTTCAGAAATTAAATCGTAATATTTTATTCACAAATGTTAGCAAACACTCTCAGGGAAAGATCATAAAATTTTTTTGAATTTCGCTCATAGAGCAATTGGACGAATGTCGTAACATAATGCTAATGAAAGAATGTTTCATAAATTTTTATAAGTATTAGTTTCATATAAATAGTGTAAACTTACAGTTGCATAAATTATTATAAATTATGTGCAGAAGGAACAATAAATTTAAATGTATAATAAATCACTGAGATCTGTTTTTTAATACGTATATGTATATATATTAATTAATAGTATATTAGATATAATATAATTATATCTAATACTATACATGAAACGTATGTTAAATTCAAACTTGGGTACAGGATTTTTAATAAGCAATTATATTTAATTGCTTTTAAGTAGCACCTTCATGTCAATAGAAACATTGGCCTTAACATTTACTATTGTATCCTTATAGCTGTTTTTAAATGCAATATTAATATCTCTATTTGTTGAAGATTTGTTGAAATGAAAACTAACACTCAACAAATTATGTTTGTAAAGAGTCGAAATTATTTACGTGACTCTTTCATTTAATCTTTTCATATTCAATATAATGAATGTGAGAAAATAAAAAATTATTTTCGTTCTAATTCAAATATGAAATGAGTATTTTCTTGAAATTCAAAAATATTTAAATTATTTTGATATAATTTAAATAAAAATTCAGCCAAACGAATGCGGGTGGGCAATACTACGGATCAAATCGGATAATATTGGTTGAACTCGGAAGGATACGAAGATACACGAACAATTCTCTAACGTGTCTACTTCGACAATTTAACCATTTCATCGAGTCGATAGAGAGAACAGTAATAGAAATGTGGCAAACACGGGAAACAATTACGTTTCGACAACTATGCTTTCATCAGGAAATCCAAAATTTGCCTGTAAGCCTTTAATTCGATTTTTTTTGTAATTCCGCACAACAACGAAAGGAATTATGTGAATGTGCAGACTGACAACTTCGTCACCGATATCGATGATTTTTGAAAGTGTGGAAGTCGACATGTAAATGATATTTAGAAATTGTCGAAATAGGTAAGGGAGTGATAATTTACAAGTTCACTGACAATCAGTATGAGATATTCGGAGGAAAATATCAGTAACGTTTTGAATCAATAAAATCTGAATACTAAAGTATATCATTCAGAGTTTGAATTATTTTTATTAACAATTAATAAATGATTTCGTTCGTTTTAAATGCAACTTACTGAATTCGTCTTTATACCATTGTACTATAAAAAATATAACTATGGTTTCAATTAAGAAAATTAACAAAATTCCAAAACGAACGAAATGCAAAAAATAATTTACGGCACAAAATGTGTTCTTTTAGTTGAAATAATATTTATAAAAACATTTTTTTAATAAATCCAACTTTTATACCGCAAACTCGATTATGCGGGATAATGGTAACTTATTCAGGCTATAAATTTACATATTCGTAAGTAAGAAAAAAGTGTTATCTAATTACGAATAATTAAACATGTTATCTAGATATTAATAAAAACTGATACTCATACTGATCAATTTCTCTAGGACTTTTAAATACATGCAAATAATCGAATATATAGTAAATTATCCATCTTAATATTCATCAATCGCTACTCCAAACCATTACATTTATTTATTGATGAAATACTTCAATTACAAAAACTATTTTCAGAGCAGATGTGGGTAATACTGTTCATATTTTTTTATTTTAAATCTCAACACTACCAATGTACAGTTTAATAACTGAACCGTGACACGTAAATGGTAATGAGATACTAGGACTTCAAAAACGTAAAATATTAGAATTATTATAATTCATGTTGTGAATTCAGAATAATATACGGCTAAACACAAATTCTTGAAGTATCTAAAAAGGCTATTAGCGATATATATATAACTTGTAACATATAACGTGTAACGCATATCATATAATAAATAACGTATAATGTGTAACATATAACATATAACGTACAACGTATAACGTATAATGTATAGCGTATAACATATGACGTATGTCGTATAACATATATCGAATAACGCACAACGTATATCGTGTATCTTACATCGTATAACGAATATCGTTTAACTTATAACGTATGACGATTGTAACTTTCGTCGTATAACATATAACTTATAACTTATAACGTATATCGTGTAATTTACATCATACGACGTATAATGTATAACGCATAACTCATAAGGTACAACATATACGTTATCATCCGCCACCAACATAACATCAACTGTGAACTTCAACACATAGATCTTCTGGTTACCCACGACCTCCTTATTCCTGATCCCTGCAAGATCCACCTGAAACAGTGAGAAAAGCGGTGGGCAATTTGTGCATTCCTGCCTGAATTCTCTATACTGTTGAAAGTCTTTCGTCAAACTATTCCCTATCACTCTATTTGTCGTGCATTTGTATATTTCTTTAATCTAGTTCAACGTTCTCTCCGTGCTCTCTACCTTCTCCAGTTTCCTATCTATCAAATCGAAGGCTGTTCTGACGTCAATAAATGCCGTATAGATTTTTTCTTTAGTCTTTTTAACTTGTTACCGATCAGGGTGTTAAGCACGAAAATCGGATCTCTCGTGCAACTACCTTTTCTAAATCCCGCTCGAATCTCCCGCTAAAATCTTCTTTTGTTCTACTCAGATTTCCAGCCTCACATCGCGGAAATTTGACATAATTTTGTCATCCTGTCCATTTTGTATCCCGTATTCAAGAGCGAAAGCACTGAGTGGGTAGTCTGTGAGGCAGGTGAATCGATGCATCTCTCCAGCTTTCAGGCATCGTAGCATTGCTCCAAATTTGATTCATAGCATGAACCAAATATCAACCCTTTTGGGAGAGCCTTGTATGCTCTGATTCCATCACCACCTGTTGTTTCTCCATTCTTCATGTTCTTCATCACGGTGGACACTTCTCTCCATGAGAAATTCTTACTCATTTCACCTTCCTCAGCAACATTATCTGAACGGTACATTATGTCTTTTTCGTCCACACTTTTCTCTACCTGAGTCACTCAGAGGAACTTTAAATGGCATACGCACTCGTTGTCTTCAATCGACAATCCTATCTCTTTGGTCTAAACCTGCTGATTGCTCACTTTCCTCAACCGACTTCCATTCTTTCTCTCTTACTTTCTGTTCCTTGTCAACATACAATTTCTTGAGTTTAGTTCTTGCCTCAAACAATTTGAATCACTTCTTCTCTGGTTCCTGTAAACTTCTTAATCAGTCGTCTCTCTTCTCTTCTTTCTTAGTGACATTCTTTATCAAACCACATAGGAGCATTCCCCATCCTCATCCCCTTGTCATAACTATCTGTCTTGCAACTACTTCAATTATAACCGTGAGTTATAATTACTATCAATCTCTATCAATCTTCTTGAACTCGACTCTCACTCTTTTTCCCTTACCCTTTATGTCTTTGGTTAATTCCCTCAACTGCCTTTGCACTTCCCTCTCCTTTGCTGAAAGTTCATGGTCTATATAACTTCGTGAAACCCTCAATTTCTTTTTCTGTCTCATAATCTCGGTCTTCGTCTCCTAATTTTCCAGATTAACAAGAACTGCGTTGCTTTCGTCGTTGTTTTTTTTCCTTAAACTTCATCACTCTCGCCTAAATATATAGTGGCATTTTAGGAATAATTCCATTTCCTTCTCCTTTTCTTGGGTTACTAGTTGTAATCATTTAACAACCATATTATTTCTTCTCTCTTTCCACTCAATAGCTTCCGTCTTCCTCAATAGATTTGTCATCAGTTGCCTACCTCCGATTACCTCCCATCCCCATAATTCCATATCATTTCTTCCACCGCCTTCGACCATTCCAATATCCTCTGCCTCTCATTTAGTATATTTCCATCTTTTTCGTGCCGTGCCAATTTTTTATCTATTACACGTTTATGTTCTTTCCACATTTTTTTCTTTTCTCTGCCATTCTCTTTTAAATTTTCTAGTTCAGTTTTCACTGCTAATTGCAGACTATGCATTTTTTTTCTCAAAGTATTTCTCCTTTCCACTCTTATGTTACACAGTTCGTCCTTTCTTTTTCTCTTCTTTCCATATTCTGTAATAATCTATATATTACCTCTATGGAATTATTTATATTTCTAGCTGCATCAAATTGTTCTGTGACCGCCTTGTCCGCCTTGTACGTATCTTCAGCATCTTCCTCTGATAAGTAATTATCACTACTCCCGTCATCCCACCATTTACTCGCCGACATTGGATGTAAGTGCCTTAGAATCCATTCTTTCTTTTCCCTATCGTCGGCTGTATCACACGGGGTTAATTTCGGTTGTCTTCCCCTCTTCTTCAGTCCCCCTTACTTGGATTTAATTTTCTGAACTCCCTCGCTTATTTGTTGTTCACCTATAGCCGTGTCCGCATTGTAGCGACCTACGATTCCTCGACTACGAATTTCGAACACTTGACTAGCACAAGCCGCAAGTGGCTGCGCGCCTAGCGTCGAAGTCCTACCGATCTTTGACGTTAAGCAGCAGAGTGTGCGGAACCCCGCTAGGATGGGTTGTCAGACTAGCCTAGTAGGTTTAGTTACAATAACAGGCGTCTGGGGTAGGAGTCGCTGCCATCAGCCCCACTGATGAGTCTAGGCAGTGACTCCGAGACGAAACGCATCTGACCATTCACTTTTCTTATCTTCACTACACCTTACTCCTACCCCAGTTCCATCTCCTTCCATACGGGTCCTTCTATCTCTTTCCGTCCTTTACCTGTTACCATACATAAACCCTACAGCATCTCCCAAGATGCTTCTACCTGTCGGGCCGCCATTCGAAGTACCCGCCATTACATACACCTAACCTCACTATTGTAACACTTTGACTTATGACTTTCTTCTCGCCCTTGCAAAGAGTTCTTACTACCAAAAGTCTCTAGTCACAAGCTGAATCTCTACTAGCTTCATCACGACCCATTTTATAACCATCCCACCCCACCCCTTGTTAACACCAGCTAAGATCAGCTTTATTTAGAGCTGTTAGCATACAGGACCACATCGTCCATCATTCGTCTATCAAAATTTTTCTATATAAATTATATATATTTGCAATTAAAGCAATTACAAAATAAAAAAACGGAAAAAATATGAAGGAATGAATGTTGTAAAGGATGCATGGAAGGCTACATGAAAGGGATTTTTTTAGTTGGTTCGGAGAAGAAAGTGGTTAATGCGTTTCGTCTCGAAGTCACTGCCTAGACTCATCAGTGGGGCTGATGGCAGCGACTCCTTACCCCAGACGCTTTGTTGTTATTGTAACTATCCGCTAGGCTGGCCCCATCCTAGCGGGGTTCCGCACACTGCTTGCTTAACATCGAAGATCGGTAGAACCTCGACGCTAGGCGCGCAGCCACCACTTGCGGCTTGTGCTAGTCAGTGTTCGAAACTCGTAGTTGAGGAATCCTAGGCCGCTAAAAATAAATTATATCTAGTGCAACTTTCTTCCTTTTCTGTGAGGCTTTTCCTAGAACAAGAAAAGGCTGAATCGACTTATCATTTTATCACTCAAGCTTGAGTACCTCCAGCCTCGATCGAGAGAGCCTGGCTCTCGTGGACCGATGACAAGTAGTCCCCTCATTCACTACTACGACGACCTTCCCCAAGCATACTCTTTCCCAGAAATCCTAATGGAGGGCTATTTTAACTCCGGAATATTTAAGCTTAGAAGATACCATAATGAAATATAATAATGTGCTCTAAGCATGGGGAAAGACAAGCCTGTAGAGGAAAGAAAAACTAAAAAGTAGAATATCCTGAAAGAAATCTGCTACTAGGAAACGGATATGAACCCAGACCATACGAAATCAGCTCCGTGATGTTGATCTGCCAGACGACCAATGCATTTATCTACTGAACATCATAGAATCCGTAGAATTGTTGTGCATCGTCATTGGACTAGTGATAAATGTCAACTGTCTCCTTCTTTGATGACTCACGGTTCAATGTGCAGCTTGACAATTATTGTGTCCTCATCTGGCGTAAACGAAAAACATGAGCAAATCCATGTTTCATGCGAGAAAGGGACTCCTTCGGTAGTTGTGGAAACATGGTGTGGAGTGGCATCAGCATTGGTGGTCGTACTGACCGTCATTAGTAACTGATCGCTGACTCGAAACAGAGATCCAGATGAGATTCTGCATCCTATAGTCGTACCTTATGCTGCAGCAGTTGGAAACAATTTTCTTTTCATGGACGATACTACAAGGCACCGTGCGCATCTCGTCAACAATATGCTTCACGAGGCAGAAATCGAACACATGGGTTGACCTTTACTTACTCCAGACTTGAATCTCATTGAACATGCTTGGGATACACTGGGAAGACGTCTGGAAAATTGTCCAATGCCTCCCACAACACTTCTTGAGCCAGAAATTGCCCTGGAGCAAGAGTGGCAGAGGATTTCAAAAGAACTGCTAGACAATCTAATCCTGTTCATGTCCTATCGCTGTCAGTATATTTTAGCAGTCTCTAGGGTGCCCATACGCATTACTGAGCAATCAATGTGTGGCACTCTTGTAAAGTTTGACATGTATCTGTTGATCCTCACCAATATGCCAATTGCTACTCAACCACGATAATTGAGATTACATCTCATTTGCATAAACAAACAACTTTCTTTGTTTGCTTTTCTGATGTTTCTGTTTAATAAAAAATCAAATGCTTCTTTTTTCTATAGCATCATATACATTTTGAAATGTCCCTTCATTCTTGTGAACAGTGAATGATCAATATATATACACTTACAATTTTTGACGTTGTTAGCCCATGTGTTTCCTTCAAGAGAGTGGTAAATAATTCCTGAGGTATAAAGTTATTTCCTCAAGCAAAATATATTTTTACGTACAAGGGATTGTCGATGTATATTTGGAATTCTTCAGGCTGTCTTATAAAGCATAAATAACACAGACATAAACAAAGCAATTCGCGATAATGTTATCCAATAAGAAAGCACTGATCGGATAACAATTTACTCAGCTGTGAACGGAGAATACGACTAAAGAGCGGCAACATATGAAACATTCCTGGATTATTTAATTACAAAAAAATACAAGACTATGCCAATTAATTCAAAGCGTAGATATGCAGATATAAACAAAGTAATTTACGTTAATGACATCCAATAAGAAAGCACTAACAGTCAACAATCATTGCTCGATGAACCGATTAATCGATGAATCGAAAGTATGACTCAAATGTGGTAACACTTGAATCAAAAATTGGTACATCGTTTCATTACAAAGAGATATATATTTACGACGTAGTTAAGGAATTCAGAGTGTCTGATGGACCTGCTTCATAATGTCAAATAATAGGACTCTTTACCCCTCTTACTTTTCAAGTTTGTGATGTATGTCTTATTATATATACATTCTATGACACATATAAGTGTCTAATACAAGGAATTATCTCCAGTATGCAAGATATTCAGTTTACATAACAGTTCACAAATCTTACAAATTATAGTTTACAAATCTCGATTTCTGTCAATAATTCTTTAATGTACAACATATCAAGGTGCAACATACAACACAAGTTTAGAAGGAATTAGGTGCAAAAACTTAGATTTCAATTGCAGGACACGCAAATCCCTAAAATTCTTAGGATCATTTTAGATCTCTAAAACGTAATTTTAAGTAAGGAAAGTTGTGAAATAATAGCAGTTGGTGTTCTATGTTTCATTACGACCTTACGTTCCTTCCTTATTTCCCAGGTTCTTTTCCACTTTTGGAAAACAATCGAGATACACGAGATAGATGCACCTAACACCATCAGGAAGTATCAAGTACAAATTTAGCAGGTTAACACTTTCAAGTATTGTCGATCTGCATTTTAACTTTTTCATAGAGACAATCATATCTTGCAATTGTAAAACGAATGCTCTTTACTTCGTAATATTCGTTACATGTCTCTGATTATGCAAAAAGTGCGACGTTTCAGTTTCATTTCAGCAACCAGTCTAAGATGTAATCAACATTTCAAGTCACAATAAACCAATGCACAATCACACTTGAGTTTATTAGTACAACAGCCTACTAAGTATTCCCTTTGCTAAACTTTTATTTTTTTCTGTAGAGTCTGTATGTTAGAATGCCTTAAAAGCACAAGTAATCCAGGCGGGTGATCTAAAAACCGAATTAGCCGTTTCATTTGAGTTAATTAATACCGCAATAATGTAAAAATAATTTCATTAATTGTATTAGTTGCACGGATGAAATGTCGCGAAACTTTTCAATATTTTTAATGTTCATTTAACAGGCGAAACCGCCCTTAATATTTGTTTACTGTATCATCCTCTGGAAGTATTATCTGTCTCCAGGGGAAACATTGTTTGTCATAAATAAAAATTTACTAATTTTTGAATGAAGCGCATGGGAAGAGGGGCGGAAGATGCTGATGCTGTGGCACACTCAAAAATTGGTTTACAACTAAGAAATATAAGTCTACTAATAAAGGAATATGGAAAATAAATATTGTATTAGTTTGAATGTGTACAATGAAAGTAAAAACTTTAAATTCATTTCATTCTTAGAATACATTTGAGAGATAGTTCGAAAACAATCAGATATATTCATGGTTGGTCCTCATCCATCAAGATACGAATTACACAATAATGACGCAAATAACTCAAGCAATCGAATAGTGTCAGAATAATTACAAATTTTAAAAAAAGATATAGAAGAGTCCCAAAAGTGCATTGCATACAATATAAAAAGAGTAGATTTTGAAGAATGGATATCACATTGAATTGTAAATTTCAATTCAGTATGAATCACAGATAAATATAATACAAAAATACACAATACCCTAGATATTTCTTTCGTTTCTGATCTTATGTGAATTGAATGGAACATCGTTGAATTCATCGTTTTATTCGTTTTCATATAAAAAAATATAGAATTCCAATAAAAAAATAAAAGGTTACCTTTAATTCCCAAAAAACAGTATAACACTATGAAAATGATTTTTATGCACCATTACATTGTATATAAAAAACTGTACAACTTTGTTCTCCTTTATATATTCGCAACATCTACCATTTACGAGAAAAATCGCTGGACGATAAATCCGCTCACACTCTATAAATCAATAGTGAAAAATCATTTACATCAACTGGTTGCAACAATCGACTTAGTATAGATTTCGCAAAAGTTGAATAATATCCTTATTCAACAAGTTTCAATCTACATCTGTCATAAAATATTAGGAAAAGGACTCCTTGTTGCAGAGAGGTACGGCTAGGAAAAATGGATTTTTTATTACAATATCAATCATAAAAAATTTTCGTCAGAAACACTTGCAGATTTACATCGAAAGTGAAATTTCACTGTGTTACTGTATGAATTAATATCAATGAGTTAATTCGGAAATATATTGTGATCAACTGAACCGATTATACAAATTAATCTAACATAGACGATCAGATAAATCATAAAGGGATTGTTTTTCACTAGTGACTTTACACAGCCCATGGGAGACGATAAAAATTACAAAAACTGGGTTACGATTTCTTATCCTACGCATATCTCCTTACATCGAACTTCTGAAAATTACTTATTTCGATAAATTTCTAGTTTAGCGACTTTTCTCTATTTTGGCTTTTTAATGTTCTGATTTTTTCAAATAAAATGCAAATAAAAAGAAATGTTAAATTTTATATTGCTTGTAGCGGCCTAGGATTCCTCAACTACGAGTTTCGAACACTGACTAGCACAAGCCGCAAGTGGCTGCGCGCCTAGCGTCGAGGTCCTGCCGATCTCCGACGTTAAGCAAAAAGCAGTGTACGGAACTCCGCTAGGATGGGGCTGAGATCGGGCCAGCGGATAGTTACAATCAGCCTCACTGATGAGTCTAGTGACTCCGAGACGAAACGCAATCTTCGCTTTCTCTCTCTCTCTCTCTCTCTCTCTCTCTCTCTCTCCGAACTACCTTACCATATATCCTCACATCTTCATTCTCTTCATGCTCAATGCGGAAGATCGGAGCAAAATAAAAAGAATGTAACGAAATAGTCAAAATTAAAAAAAGCCTCTGAATTAAAAATTTACACCTATTCCAATCTCTAAACAAGTTCTTGAACAAAAAAGATTTCGATTTTGCAAAGACAATAAAATAAAACCTAGATGCGGGTCTTTTATAAAAGGAATTTATGATAGATATTTATAATAGAAGGATTTTTATAAAAGGAGTATAATAAAACTTTGTAGAACATGGAAAGAGATCATACAATTTCACAACTCGAAATGGAGAATACATAATTGGAAAGTTTTCCGTTGCATATCTAAAACTGAACGAACCATTTGGTCAACTCAATGAAATCGTTTATACACTAAAATCATTAGAACAGACACGCAACAGAAATCATATGTATTGTACAGATAATTTTCAAGAATATCTCGAAAACTAAACAAGATTGTACCTAATATGTGTCCGTTGGCTCAATTCCGGACGAGCTCCATGTTTTGTGGGAATTAATAAAAGAAAAAGTTTAAATGCCGTGACAAAGATATTAAAATTCTCGCTAAATCTGTATATTCTCGATACTTGCTATAATATTTTGGATCCGCACTCTCTACTGTCTCACTACCCTCTCTCGATCTGTCGTTTCTCACATCGCGCTACTCTCTATATATAAAGTCTCGATACTCTTTCTCGATGAATACACTCTTGCGACTCGCTACTCTCTTTCTATCAATAAATCTTTACTCGAATACAATTCCATTTTCTCTCCGCGGTTTCTTTACGACATTCTCGAAACATGTATCCTAACATTTTATGTCCTAGACTTGGACGGCTAAAACGAACAGGCCTAGCCTTCGCTCTAACTATTGCGACACTTAGCAGACGAAGATTGCCTCGTTCTTGAACTACACAGGAAAACGTTTCGAATCAAAGTCCCCCCTCCCACATATGTGTAAAATAAAATTATTGTCTAAATGTCGATTTTTATAACATATTTAAAAATGATATAAATTCTTAAGATGGATACATTGACACTTTCATACTTTAAAGCTTCAAAATCCAAAATACTGTTTATTTTAAATAACTGCGTCAGTAATGTTCTAAATCTAGAGATTCAAAGTAAAACTAATTGTTGTATGTAGATAATACATACAGGTTTCAATTACAGTCGTATTCTATATATTTAATTGTATCATGATTTCTTGTTTATCTAACAATATATAGTGCAAAATTTATGACAAAACTTTAATAGAGATTTGAAAGAATGATTAAAAATGATAGAAAGACTTGTTTCATATGAAATTTAAATTGTTGTTAAAAAGAATATGCAAGTTTTATGTGCAGCTTCTTGTAGCTTTTAGTTCTATTCCAATTTTAATAAATAAATGACAGATATTTTGATGTATTGATTATGATGTCATTTTCATTGCGCAAATTTTATCTATTGTTAATATTAGTTTTTATAATTCTATTGATTGTTTAAGAATCTTTTATTTATTATGGGAGTTTTATTTTGATGTTACAAATATCTCCAATAAACACCAGATTACAAATAATTTGTTATCGCTTTTTAATAGCAACTAACTAGACATGTTTGTGTCTTAATACCATAGCAATAATCGTGTTTTCTCTTTCTACAATGATATTCCATCTTATTTGCACCATTGTATTATTCTACATATACTTCAGAAAAATATGATTGCTTAAGCTTTGAAAAAAATAGAAAAAAATTGGATGTACTTAAATCTAATAATAAACTTGAAACAAATAGGCTTAAAATAATTTTAACTACAGAATAACAGTAATATTATAATTCTTTCACTTTTTTTATTTCTCTTATCGTAAGATGCATATCATATGTAGATACGACAAGAATTTTTTGCTAATGACTAGTATTTTTATTCACTTTAATAAAAACATAAAAGAAAAAATTTTATTTTGCGCTACAATTTACTTATAATATTACAGAACTTTTGCATTTATAATCTAACTTAATCTGAAGTTACAAATCTGAAGTACAACATATGCAATAGCTGTAAGATTAAATGTAATCAGTCCATTAATTCGAAATGAAGTGTTGTTTATTCTTTAATTTGCTTATCCTTAATTTTTGATAACAGAAATATATATATATATATATATATATATATATATATATATATAATTATAGAAGAAATATATATACAGAAATATATATAAATATATATATATATATATTTATAATGGGTCAATCTATCTTTTACAATTTTCTTATTTAACTGTCAGTAATCTACACAGATTCTTGTTGAACCATCTTTCTGAACACGATCGGGCTAGCGTAATCCGAATGAGAGGATCGAATTATTCCGTTTGAAAAACAAAATTCTATTTATATATCTACTTCGATTTTTCATGCGGAGATAACCTACGCGGTCTTTCACACACTGGGATATCATCTTGAAGAATTAAGCTCATCTTAACACCTACTTCACGCAATTTTCTAGGTTCATAATTTTGGACACGTTTTTTTATCGTCTGCTTGTGTTTCGGATCGGTAACACGAGACAAGTCTAAACTATCCGTTTCAGCTTCGACTTCTAAAAATGTCGGAATTTGATAATCGTTATTATTTATTTTGCGAATGAAAATGTTCCCCTCCTTCATATTCAATTCAATAGTGTTCAGAAATTTGTGCCAACTATTAACGCGTGCTGCATTCGAATATCTGACACTACATGAATTCTCACTATATATGACGTGTTGTTTACTATTACTTTTGTCGCAAATCCTCGAGAGTATTATTACTAGAACCGATACCACGAAATTTTACAACTCTATTACTTAATTTCGGTGCTCCTATTTTAACAAATTGATCGATTCCCATTAAGGTCTCCCTATCTGTACCAACCAAAACAATCAATTTACAGTTCGCTCTACTTCTTTGCAGTGTTTTGTTTGCGACAAATACGATGCGTTACATATATCCCTCGATGGTTTATTTGATCTACTACAATTTGGAGTAACATATCCATACATTTGAAGCACCCTTATTCTTCATAGAATAGCCTGCAGTCAAACATTTCAGGTCTCCACACAGGTCGCACAGTTTTCTGTTCCGTTTCATTGCGGACTGTCGTTTCTTTAACTTCTCTTCAGCTCGCTTGTTTCTCGCTCTTAAATTTTCCTTGATGGTTTCATACAGTATAAATTTTTACAGTATAAATTAAAGTTAATTTATTTATTTCATCAATTAAATTATTATTTTTAATTAAAATTAATTTATTTATCTTTATTTAATTCAATTTAATTTAAGTTTTTGGCACCACACAGCACAGATTAATTTACCTCTTCATTCTGAATTCTATCAATAAGGGAGGAATATTGTAGGATTTTATTATGGAGGAATCTTCCATTCTGCATATCTGCTATGCGATTTCGAACATTTGACACATAACACGTTTCGGTGGGCTTTTTGGTTCCTCTGACAATTCATTATGCACATCATGCGCGTCCACGATTTGCGAAAATTCACATACCAGTGCTTTTTTCATTTTGCTCCAACTTTTACAGCTGTAGGGGACACAGCCCAGACTGCAGAATAAACATTCCCACGACCTGGACCCAGGTTACAGTATCGGCAGGGCCATGAGGTAATTGTCAAAAAGCCTCTCATGGGCCTGACCGTAAACAACACCCGCTTTCCGACCTCTTGAGGGAAAAGGACATACCTAGACCCACAGTATAAAAGAACTGACTTCGACTCGTTAAGACACCAGTTCCTTGAAGGTTTAGTGTTCAATAGCCCACGTCAGGTGAGTGTGCAATCTGCCACGTTTCCTACGTAACTCGCGTTTAAGAGTTATAATTACTTTCGTACACTTCTTATATTTAGAAGCGATCACAGTATCATTGTGATCATCGTTATTACTTTTATTGTTATTATTGTTACTCCTGTATATATCTTTGTTAGTGAAAAATAAAGGCCTTTAAAACACTAAAACAGCATTTTTTCTAATTTACAAACATTTTTGCTGAACCACGTAATAATCTTTTAACACAAATTATCTTTTGCACGTCAATCTAATTATTGAGTTCCGTCATCTCTTCAAATTCCTGTAACCAGTTACGAATATTCTTTTTATGATCGACGCTGAAAACGCTAATTGACTCTTCAGCATCTCGAAATATCAATAAATGCATATCTGTCGCATTTAGTAGCATTTACGCGCATATGCAAGTTTTGGTCACAATCGTCACCACCGGTCTCTTCTTCTTCTTCACTTTCTTCATTTTCCCAATGTACAGTTTCCAGCAGTATAGTAACTCTCTTCATTTTTCAATTTGGAAAATCTTTCAGTTCCATCGTCTCAACTTGTTCTCATTTATCATTATTTTTATTTGCTTGATCTATCTCAACTACGACGTTATTTACTTCGTCACACATAATTAACGTTGTTTAATATCCATTTTTGTAGTTACACTTTCTTTCGGATATCGCAGGCGAGCCACCAAAATTTTTAAAGATATAAATAATGTTTATTTAATCACAATGATGATAATAAGACAACAAATAATTAAACAAGACAAATAATACAAACTAACGACTCAAATGAACTCTTTAAGCAACACAATTAATGCTTTTAGACACACAATCGACTCTTTTAAACAACTCTTCCTCAATGCTTTCTCCCGACTCTCATTGATTCCGCTTTGTAACGCTCTTGACTCTCCCTTTTTCAATAAGAAAAGCGCTTCACGCCTACGTTGCGCTTGTCGCATCACATTCATATTTTTTCTTATTTCTATTGTAGGTATGATGTTAATAATTTAATACAATCACCGTAACACAAAGTAAAATAATAACTCTGTATTTAACTTTTTAAAACCTATATTAAATATATGAATAGAACAAAAATATATATTTTATTAAATAATGTAAATTATGACCAATTAACCATTCTCTATAATTATTGAAAAACGAATGAATGTTTATTTCCCTGGTGAGTATTGTGTGTGTGTGTGTGTGTGTGTGTGTGTGTGTATGTGTGTGTGTGTGTGTGTGTGTGTGTGTGTGTCCCTACAGTTTATTAAACATCTCCTTGACGACTGCTATAACTCTTCTTCGTAATAGTTAAAAGACTGACAATTTTAAATTATCTATTTTCCCGGAATTTTATAAAATTGGTGCTGCCGGCTTCACAAAAACGTACCTTTTGGCGGAATAATTGAACGGACGTAGATGACGCTGATCTCAGTTTTGCGAAAGTAGCGATCGCTACACTATGACCAGTATAAAATATAACTACAAATTATAATATCGTTGTTACAATATTTTGTTCACCATCTGTTCGCGCGCGTGTGTAGCGAGACGAGATCTTTGTTAATGAGTGGACTGTATATGCTGTTCACGCGCTGCGATAAGGGGTTTTCCCCTCGATGGTTGGTCTAATGTCACGAGAGATGACCCGTTTTGATTGGAAGTCGAACCAATTCTAACTCACAGGACGAAGGAAAGCACGGAAGCTCTCTCGGTTCCTTTCTTTCGGCTTCGAGAAAATTGCGGGCCCAAAGTGGGGCACAAAAGGCGGATGCTAAATTGCCATTTTGTGTGACCTTGAGGGTGCGTGTTTCGCACGTGTTCGGGAAAGTTCCATGCTTTAGTCCACGATCGAGGGCCTGTTTGCGGTAGAACAAAGCTCAAGCAGATGGCCAAGGTTTTATGGCGATACAAGCCAGCTGGAGGCTCAGGATACTTAAAAACTCGTAAACTTTTTCCGACGCGCCAGACCGTGGGTATTATAGGATGGAAATTCTCCTGAACACCATCCATAGTCGTGTGACTAATTTTTCATCAATTGTCTATAATTTTATTACAGCTAGTAAAAAATCTTTATATTTCATCTTTTTGTCATTATAAAAAATCATTATAAATTCACAAGATATTGAAGGATATATAATACTGCAATTGGATGAGATATAATACCACTTTCTTGGACCATTTAATTGTTTTTCTCATATTAAATGAGAAAGATATTGATCTGTGATATCGACGCCATTCATGTTTAGATTATAATCTACGATGCATTTAGGTTTGCTTATAGTTTTGTTGTATTTTCCAACACATTCAATCATTTCAAATTCATGAATTGTGAAAATTATCCGTATTTCTCTTTTATCTGTCAAATTTGTAGCAAAATATCATTTCTTCGCTTGAAAATACATTCTCTCTTTTTTAACAACATTGTTTTCAAACATTTTGGCAATCTATTAGCACGTATTGTACAACACATTTCTATTCTGTAACAGGATTTCAGCAATATTCAAAGTATTATAGAAATTATCCATGTCGAGGTGGTGCCAAAGTCCACATACGGTGCAAAAATTGTTGTTACTTGCAGCTTCTTGTATTGTCTACAACAAATTTTATCATTGTACATATAATCAGGTTAATACTCGTACTAATCGTCGATAATACTCGTACAAATGTTCCATACTTGGTGAGCTTTCGTGGACTGTACATTTTAAATTTTAATTCCACGCCATGATTTCATCCAGAGACAGATTGTAAACAGTTCTAAATTTTTCTAGGTATCATGAATAGGTTCTATTTTGTAAAGTCTATTTTCATTAATTTTCATGTTATCATTAAAGTGTAAATGTTTTGTAATTTCTGTAAATCTCTCCCTGCTTATTAATTTTGAAAAGGTAGGTGTTCGGTCTCACCGAACACAACCGAACACAGCGAGGGTCAAATGGTGATATGTAAAACAAATTCATTGAGCCAGGAACAATAACATTGAAATTTATTATTTTTTATCGTTGATGCTTGGAATAACAGTTCTCCATGACGCATGGTAATCGTGATTAGTTATTAATAGTGCCCACATTTGTTATCGTGGTTAGTTGTTAATAGTACCCATGCATCTTTATAACTACTCGCGGTGTATCTACTGCTTCGATAATAACCGCGGCGTCACTGGACAGGGCGGATCGAAGATAATATAGTTTTCCAATAACGAAAAGTGTTATTTTGTTATCAATCATTGACATAAATCGATTATTGACAGCCACTCCTCCACCTTAACATCGTAGCGTGGTAGTTCGATTTTTGGTAGTTCAACTTCAGTGAACCGCCCATGAATGATGTTGGTGGTGTCTGCTGGTTTTTGTTACTCTCTTGTGACTATTTGAAGACTTTCTGTCCTGCTGTTATCGCGTCAATATATCAATCCTCGATTCTATCGAATTGCATGTCATCTAGCGTGGTGTACCTTTCCTCTAATCTGTCTAATTTATTGGCGAGTTTCGATGGGTTCGGTTCTTGTTCGGTTTATATAAAATAATTGAAAAATTGAGTCAGGAGGCTCTTGAAATTACGACGGTGAGTAAAAAGTTCCTTCGTCTGATTCGACGTCTGCTGATGAAGAAGTATATCTTTCATTGATACGCAATACAAGCAGACTACACTAAATGTTCGCACTTGAATATATTGTTTTCCGGATACACAATCCGGCTCGAAGAACCAATAGGTGTTGCTAAAAATGAATCCAATATTCATTTATTTTTTCTTCTCGTCTTTGTCTCATTGAAATAAATATTCCAAACAATTTTTTTATTTCTGAACATGAGATATTCCTCCAGTTTCCTCGCTTCAAGTTAGTCTTATATTTATGTGAATATAGTAAATAATAACGATTTTTTTCCTCACTAATAATTTCGAAAAGTTCATTATCAAATAACAGTTGACTGCTCCCTTCACATTGCAGCTTTTTGTAACGAAGTAGACCTAATAAAAATTCTTTCAAAAGGTTCCGAATTGGGAAAAGTACCTTGCCCATTTTTCAAATATATGCTCATCAGCCTCCGTCTCTAAATCTTCACTCTCGCTTGAAATATTCCATCTTTTATTCATTCTTTTCCTCCGTTCAATAATACCACTTATGTCAAGAATGTTGCTATTATCACTAAGTTTATTTTCTTATTAAGAAAAGAAGTGTTACTTGATATATCCAATAAATCATCAGAAACAGTAATTCATTTCAGTTTCTTTATTTTTATGAGACATATTGCTACTTTTTTAGAATTAGGATCTATTTTGTAAACTACCTAAAAAACTCTTTCACAAATGAAAACACAAATTTCGAGAATAAAATGTTGTACAATGATAAAATGCTTTATAAGGTACGATACACGATCGTTCCATATCCACCGATAAACTGACGGAATTTCGCTATTCTTTTATCATAAGCAAAGCAAGTCTTCGTTATCTTGGTAAAACAAGGAAACCAAGATATTCATGATTTCTCGAGTTATTGAAACGCAAGTAAAACAAAACATTAAAACGAAATGTCTCGAAATCCGGCCTTAAAGATCGAGAATGGTCCGTATAGCATGGCCCGTTGCGAACCAGAGTGGGAACTAATTTTCATGGTGGAGGAACTGACAGACTAAGTAGTTTGTGTTACTGTGTAACACAAACCGCCTTTAATTTTATGTAATTCTTCTTTGCTTATATATTGGGAGTAAAAGACTCTTCCGATCTTTTTCCATAGAAGCGCGGCTTATGCTAAATGTTTGAACGCGCGATGATTGAAGTACTTCTCTAGGTTATTTTACCGATCTTTTGTGTTCTATTGCGTTTGCATTGTCAATCAAGTCAATTAATTTTTCCATTCTCTTAATCTTTCCGTGTCTCTGGTGGACTCAGATACTTTGATTTCACATTTGTTAAAATTAATATTTATTCTATAATAATTCTGTAGATCTTACAATTTATCTCTTACTATTGATATTTTTCTATTGATCGTATATGATTAAGCCGTCTACATAAGTAATGGCATTGCAGTTCTCATTTGTTTTAAATAAGTTTAAAATTTTTGAAAAAATAGATTGAACATAATGAATTGAATATAATGGGTAATTTATAGAGCCTTATTAAAAATTGTTCCTAATTATAAATGTTTTCTTTGCCCAACTACTCTGAATTTTTAATCCGAAATCGTATTAAAAATCATATAGAGTATATGTTGCGAAAGTCTTATGAAGTATGTAAATTACTGAGTCCAAACAATGTCGAATCTATTTTATTATCTATTTGTTATTTATTTCAAGATTTATTAAATACACAGCCATAATCTGATCTCGTTGAGTGCCCAGCAGATATTGGATATTAATTTGTTTATTACGTATATTCTTGAGTGCTTTTGTTTGCATCCATTTTGATGTTCTGAGACTAAATTTCGTGAATTGAATTTAAATATTATTGTGTATATAAATAATGTTATGTATTATTATTTCGAAAATTTTCCATGAATTTGATAGAAAACTTATTGATCTGTAGTTTGTTAAATCTGACTTTTCTTTTCCTTCTTTTTTTATGTAGTTATTACTTATGCAATCCCCAACTCATTAGGAATTAGCTTATGTTATATAACAGTTATTAAATATTATCATAAGGGTCATTAGAAATTTATTTAAGATTTTTAAAAATAAAATTTGAAATATTATCAAAATATAAAGATTTTTTGTTGTATTATTTAATTAATATTTTCAGTTCTCTGATATATAATAATTATATTCAGTATTTAGTTCTACTGTCGTAGATATTTTGTCGAAATTTATTAAATGTTGTGGCGGTATGTTTATTAATTCCTTAATTTTTGTATATATCCATCCAGAATCAATTTGCCATTAGTTAATTCTTGCGTATTTATTTTTTCAAATATAATCCACTTAGTTTTAGTTTGTGGTCTAAGGATATCATATGGAAGTTATTATTTTCTACTTTGATTTTCTTTGATGATTGGGATGCTTGATTCTCGTGTAAAGTTTGCTTGTTCAGTTTGCGGCGATTTTCGTCAATTTTGGCAATTATGTTGATTTCGTGTGTATCGATTCTTACGATAAAATTATCGTGTTACTAGAACGCGTTGCTACAAAATTAGTCGATTGTCAATTAGGAAAGGAAGAGAAGAGTTTAGTAAATTATGCACTGTCCATCTACTAATAAATTGTTCTCTCAAAAAAATAGTCCTTCATTATCCGTTATAATAAGTCCGTATTCTTCTGTCATCTTCTTTCTGTCATTTTCGAAATATTTCTTTTTAATGCAAAGTTTATGGCTGCATTTACAAGTTCAGTATACGTACATCTTGTTTTGAATAAATTTACGTCTATTATATCACTCAATAACTTGTCCTCCTTTTTCTAATTTGTCCAATCTGTGTAATGTAAGTTCATGTCAACTTAATAATTTTGTTCTTGGTGTAATTTTCGTAGCTTAAGCCGACTGCGCCCATTGATCACTTATCATATGATTTGTAAGTATTTAGTATGTCGAATCTTAAAAGTTAACAGAAATAGTCTTTGACTTGTCACATTATATTTAGTTTAATTCAGCGCGTGAGAATGTTAGTAAACTTGGGTATAGGAAGTTCATACTGACAAGGAGCTCAAATTCATATCTTTCGACCAATTCAACTTCTGCTCTATTTTTTTTTCTGTTTCTCTTTAGTATTTAGATCACCTATTATTGTATTATGTAATATTTTTGTCTTTTATGAAATTCCAGTTCTGAGTTAAAGTTTCCTTTTATTTGTGCTACTAATTTAGTGCCTTCTTACATATGAATATGCTGAGATTATGTAGAGTCAGAAACATTTATTATTAATTTTAAAGCTGAAGTTTCTAATTTTATGTCTAAGATATCTGAATCCTAAGAGTGGTAACGCCTTTCTAATAAGTACTGCTGTATTTCTTGCTAATATAGTTCTTCTTGTCTATAGCTTCCAGCGACATTCTTACTGTATCGATAGATTTTGTTTGATTTTATAAACTCTTAAGAGTAAAAATTCTATGTATGCTTTCTATTTAATACATTATTACTTACTATAATATTTTATTACATATATTATAATTATATAGTTCATAATATTGCTCATACGTATTGTTTACGTGCAATATTGGTAATTGTGCATAAAAGGGTACACCACTATTTTTGTAATACCACCAATATTTTTTGTAGTAGTAGCAATAGTTTTGTGCAAAATTCTCGCAAACTGAGGCCAAGCGGCGGTTATATGTGTAGAAAAAAGTTGTTCAAAATGTTGATTTTTACAACATATTTAAATTTCATCAAGATCGGTGAGGTATACTCTTTTATACACAATTGCCGCAATATGTATTGTTTTCGGTCAACTGTACAAGATAATTTATATTGCACACTCTATCATTTTCCATGTAACGCTATCGCGCTGTTCAGATTTTCTGCCAAAAAGACCAACTGTGTACATTTGACCACGATATACAACTGTCGATGAGTTTAGATTCTACGGAGATCAGCGCGCCTAAATTTACTGATACTTGTTCGTCGCATTTGTTTGAAGATTTATCTAGTATTTGTAAATTATGACAATTTTTAACGAAATATATTCAAAATCTATTTTCTTGAAAATAAAGTTGAATGAAAAAATTTTCTACATTTTTTACTTATTTTTACACATAGAATAACTTTTTAATAATTATTCTTTTCTGTTACGTTTAGAATTTGCTAAGTTCAAGTATACTTGAATATATCTCCCAAGTCGATTTTTCATTTTCTTGAAAACAAAGACTCCAATAAAAGAATTTGATTTCATATTTTTTCTTATATTTTTTGTAAGGAATCAATTTCTGCAGGCTTTTATCTTATCTTTATAATAATCTTGACGTATCTTATCTAATAATATCATCATTACTAATGTAAATGTAAAAACTAATATATTATAAACTAAAAATATTTCAAATTTCTAAATAAGCAGTATTTCAATTAACAAGTAATAAAATTTTATGACATTTATGGTTATCAAAACATATTAGATGTAAATAAAATAAACGCCGTTTGACGTTTGTTGACGTAAATTAAAATAAGTGTTATCACGTTCTTTGAGAAGATTTTTCTAATGACTTCTAAAATACAAATGGTTGTTATTTCTTTATTTGAAATTCAATATTCTTTCGATTTATGACAAAAAAATTTAATTCCACTAAAAAAAAATAATGTTGATCTTGAAAATTTTGAACCATACAAGAAGGTCGATATGTCTCTTTTAAAATCATACAACTTTTATATTTTTCATTAGACACATAATTAAAAGTTATTGAAGATGTATAAATTACATGAATCATACTATATTCTATACCAATTGATGAGAAATGTACTAAGTGAGTTAATAAAAATATTCATCTAAAATAAAAATTCCATTGATTTTCTACAAAAATGTTTGAGATGAAATTTATATGAACATATTTCGATAATCATCAGTTGGAATCAAGATCGTTTGATTGATTTTGATGATCTTGGAATAATTGTCAAACTCCAATCTGGAGAATTTTTTCCCCTATACATGTTATTGCCAGGGCCTAGCAACAATATTAAAAAAATGAAGAATAAATTCCTTCAAAATATGGGATAGCAAAACAAATGTAAACAAAAGGAAAATATTTTGAATTAAATGAATAATAATGATTTGATTGATTTCTTCAACAATACAAACAATCGATTGAGAAAAGAGTTCGCATATTCTCCAACAACATATCATCAAGGTTGAAAAAAAATTTTTCTGAGCATTAAAAATGTTTAAATCTAAAAATTCCAAAATGGAAAAATATTTCTATAAATATATATACTTATAGAGTGCGAGTCTTTATTATGGTGAGTTGTGACTCAGTTTGACTATGCTTGCAATTTTAAAATATTTATGTGAAAACAGAAAACTGTAATATATATATATATATATATATATGTTATTTTGTAGGCTTCTCTTCATTCTTGGCATTATATTAATCAGAATAACTACCATACTAGCACATCTGCTGTTAAAGAGTTATTGAAAGAAAAATGAAGTTTTTACATAAAAGGTCTATTGTCCTTATCACACAAAAGATTAATCTTTACATATTAATAAGCTTGGATGAAATCCATTTCAGAAAAAAACCGGAATTTTATGTATGAAATAGAAATGAAACCTCTAATAGATTATAGATAATAAATTTATGGGAAAATCCAGCAGATTTATATCACAAAAGTTTAGAATTGTATAAAAAAGTAATCTGATTAAGTACACTTTACTTAATGCATTTAAAATTTTCTGTAACAAACATTTATTTATATAAAGAAAAAAATGAAAACTAACATTTTCTATTGCAAGCAGCTACAGAATAGATGAGCGATGACTTAATGATTACGAAAAACTTGGAACTTCCTCTGGTATCTCTAAAATAATTTCTTCCTAAAAGATAGACGATATTTGAGAAAAAATATTTTAATTGTAGAAAATCCGACCAAAAGGTATACTCTTCAAAGTGAATAGTAATTAAATATTCGCTTCATTGTTAATTGTTGATCATGGACCAAGCTCTTGGCAATTCTAACATTTCATTAAATTAAATTAAATTAAACGTTTAACATTAAATTTAAGTTAAATTAAACATTTAACATTAAGTTTAAATTAAATTAAACATTTAACATTAAAATTAAATTAAATTTTAAAACGCACTAACAAACAGAACACCGCAGAGTACGTATCAGTTGAACCAGAAGGTTGCTTTACGTCACAGAATTCGACTTACTGATAACTTCAGCCAACATCTCCCTTGCAGCCGAAACATTTATATACACTAAAAGTATAAAATTTTAAAAACTTGTTCAAAATTTCAAAAATTTTGCAATTTCAAATTCACGAAAGCCGGCAATATCAAATGTCACAATAATATAACCGCAGTTTCCTTTGTAAAATATTTTAGAGACAATGTTGCTTTGCTTGTTTGCGATACTGCTCTTTATTAACAAAGAAGTTTATCTTGGATACGATTTTACCTTCCGTCTATGTAAGACGTGTGTTAACACACTATCGACGGGAAATGTATTAATATCTTTTCCGCAGTCTAGCGTCGAAAAGCGGATCAGGTATTAATACTTTTAGTGTAGGAAGTACATTTTTTTATGTTCCTCGATATATTTCTTCTTTCTTCCTATAATTAACTCCTTGACGTATTTTCAGTGTAATAATTTTTTATTTTCGCCCGTTAGACATGTAAGTAAAGCTTACGCTGCAACCCGCAGATAGTGTATTAAGTTACATCCAGATTCGTTTGTTGCGTTACTGTTACCCACTATGTTACAGTAGCAAATATCATGATAGAAAACAGTGTTTTGTTATTATATATCGCGATTCGTTACTCGGAAACATTCAAAGGAATAATTAGTATCTATCAATAAACAAACTTAGAAACAGATTCTGCATCGAACCTCTTTAGCATTAAATGCATAAGAGTGTAATAGTAACAAGTAACAAATGTGGACATACAATAGCTCAGTACGCTCACATTAAAGTTGTCACCGAAATATAGTACACTACATCTAATTAATTTGAAACACAACGTAACCACACTATCTTACTTATCCAAAATGTAATATCCGAAACGTAAAGTTTCACAGTTTCACTTTGTTCACTAAGAAAAATAAGAATGGAATTTGAACAGAGATTGTACCACTGCCTATTGCAAGATGGAAAATCTTCCGAGACAAAATCCTATAACACCAGTGTGATTCACTATGTAATAAAAAAAATAACGTAAAAAAGTGTAATTGTTATTTATTTCACATTATCGTCTTAAAAATGGACACAAAAATTAAACAAGTTTAATTCGTGTTACTTAACATCCTACTCCCTATTTTAACAAAAATCTTTTTAATAGGAAGTCTTATAAAAAAATGTTTCGTACAAAAAAATTTCCATTTTTTTTAATTATAAAGTAAGAATCTATAAATTAACCATCAAATGTAATAGTAAATAATTTTGAACAAAAATAAAAAAACAAGTATGACAGTTGTACTAATATGTATAAAAATTTTCCCTAAAATATGATAAACTTAAGATGTCAATTGACATCTAAGTAAACAGATTACTAAATGGCGACTATATTATATAGGGAGAATTTACTAATGTCAACAACTTTTTGCTAATATCTCAAAAATTAAGAGAATCCGACCGTATATATATATATATATATATATATATATATATAAAAGAGTTGTTCAAAATGTTGAGTTCTGTAATATATTCAAAAATCTCCGAAATCAATAAGATTTACATCTGTAATCCAAATATTTTAAATTAATAAAGTTATTAATTAAATTTGTGGTATTAAGTTTATATTTAAATTTACATTCAAAGAGAAAGCATACTTTCATGTGCAGAAATATTATATATACATGATATGTTAAAATATATCTAGAATTAAAATTTTAAGAAAATATATTACCATATCATTGATATATTATCATTTTCTATAAATATTTACTACTAATAGCTATTTTAATTATTTTAAAGGGTACATAACAAGTATTATAACAAATACTTAAAAGTTAAGAATTCCTGACAAGTGCAAATGATTGATCAAACATTTATATTTTTATTGAGGAATTTGAATACATAAGGTTATTTCATATACAGAAATAGAAAATCAGAATTACTTAATTTCAAGATGTCTCAATAGTTCCAACGTTAAGATAAATGTCAACTATTCTTATAATTGCTAATAGGAAATAAGTGAGATTTTCAAAACATTATTAAGAATTAAAAAGTTCTTACCTGACTATTTACAAAACAATTATTTGAAAAGAAGAAAAAATATAAAAAAATATAAAGAAGGTATAAAAAAACTTATAAAAATAAATATTATATCTCTATTATTTTTATAGAATCTGCTAATGTTTATATTACAAAATGTGAAAATAATGAACAAAATATCTTTGCAGCTAGTGCATTAGAAAGAAATATCCAAATTTTATTATTATCGTTAGTTTTTTCAAATTAAGTAAACTAAATTGATATTCGAAATTTTCTTTTCTTATTTTTACTAGTAATAATTATTCTTAATTTTATACATATAAAATATATAATGTTCTACAAATTGTATAGATATATACGTATAAGATTTCCTTAAATTAAGTTTTTCATTTCAATGGATATAGTTACGATGCACTTCATACTTGACTTTAATCATTTATAATGCCAATTCCATCAATCTTCTAATTTATATTTTATTAAAAACTTTTACTAACAATAACAAATATTAAAATAACAATTCAAATTTTTAAACAATTTGATAATAAATGGATTCAAAATTATTTTAAAAATGGTAAATCAGAGCACTTGTAATTTTGAAAATATATCTAATCATTTGTTCTATATAATACATTAAAAACCAATAATAAAAACATAAAAACATCAAAACATCAATAATATAAACCTTTAATAACCTTATTGATGTACAATTTATAATATAAAAATTAGAAAAGTAGCAAAATGTAAGTTTTCTTTACATAAAAAAGCTGAAAATAAAATATTTCTTAGATGATATAGATATAGATATAGAAACATTACGCAATCAATAAACATTAATAAGAGAATAAAATGTTTCTTAACACATGGAAACATTATATCAAACCATAAAGATCATTATATCTAAATTATTATGAAGATTATGTCTTATACTATATGAATCTTATTCTTTAACTAGGTGATTATTTATCTTTAACGTATATTTTTAATAAAACATTGATTTATATAAGAAATAACAAATCTTTCATAATATTTATATTAAAGATTATATATTTATATTAAAGATTCATGTTCCTTTACTACGAAATGAACACGAAGACTATCTTAAACCATTTGAAAAATAGTTTAAAAAAGTCTAAGATAGTCTCATTATTCTAATAAATTCATTAAAACGATTTTACCTTCATCTTGATAAAAATTACATCAATTAATTCTGATAATAAATTTTACAATATAATTACAAAATAATTCACAATAATATTAATTATTATTTCTACTATTACCTATTGTAGTGTCGTGATAAGGGATAAAACGGTTTTTCAAAATAATCTTAAGTTTTGATAAAATAAATAAAATAAAAAAGCTGGTTTTACTTACACACCATTGATTTCTTCTTATTTTGTTCATAAACTCTTCAGTTGTTCAAATAATTGACACATATTTAGTATGTTAAAAAGAGGTCAGTAACTAGTTAATAATAAGTAATAAATAAATAAATATTTGAAAAAAACAAGGTTAAGTCATCCTTCGCGCAATCATTCGCAATTACATTCTTATTTACGAATTAAATATTCAAGATTCGAGAACACATGCGGAAACACTATCGCAGTGCGCGCACAAAACCGTATCCTGTATCCTATGTTCTAGGTCATATTAAAATATGGTTTTTCAAATATATGAACATTAATAATTATCAATATAATTGAATTGGTTGTTTCAACAAAAATCTTTACTATATCATAATGTATGTGACATTTGCGAAGAAAAATATTTATGAGATTGTTCGCGAGAGTTCTCAGTTTTCCGTCACCAGCCCCCGCTACCTGGATTCGTGGCGTATGCAACCAGCGTGAACCAGGATTGCGTCAGCCACAAAGAGCCCGCCGTAACGTCTTTCGTGGCTCGGAGTAAAAACAAAGGCTGGACATAACCGTCTTTTTGCCCATATACGGGCACAGCGTACGTTTACCCCAGCCTTCGACCTGCCACGTGACCGGCCTAGAGTATGGGCACCGAGGAGATATATATACTCCTCCTTCGATCCCGGAAGCGTCTTACTCGTTAACGCCTCGTCATTAAAAGTCGAAAGAAGTGTCGAGAATTCATAAGCGTACACGAATCCGAGCCTTGTAAATACGATATCCTCCACAAAGCGATTACCGAGGGCTAACGTCACACCCATACTAGCGCGTGAATAATAAAAATATACAGTCTACTCAACAATTATCAAAATACGATCTCGTCATGCATCCGGGCGCGCTAACAGAGATATTCATCATTCTAATATCTTATAATATTTGACATAAATTATATTCTACATTAACGAACTGCATCGAAGAAAAAAATTAAAAGATAATAGAATTAATGGATCCATTTAAAAAGACATAGGAAGTTTATATAATAATAACATCAAATACACTTACTTTTATTTAAAAACATTATTTATTAATTTTATAATTAATTTTTCCCAAAATATTGCTAAAATATTCCTAAAATATTTTTGCTAAGTTCTATTTTATATAAATAGTTTTTTAAAATTTTATATTTCCGTTTATTAGTAATGAAAGAACTTAATTTTTTAATGCTGTATCTAGTATTCAAAATTATACAAAAGAACTGAAATAACATACAGAAAGATGTTCGATGAACAGATAAACTATTCTTCACACATTGCTGTTTGAATTAATGACCGTATTTGTTAGCCTATTGAAATTACAACTGACAAAATTTTTCACTTTTGCAAAAATTTATATTCTCAAAAATTAAGAATAATAAATATTGCTATACAATATTGCTTTCTACATTTTCAAAAGATTCCAAAAATCATTACAGATTAATTTATGTTGAACAAATATCTTCTCACTCGTCATTGTTTATTTATTTCTCTGTATGAAACATCAATAGGTGTAATATAATTATAGTTTCTGACAAATAATATTATAAATAATAATGAAGGGGAGCTGTAAAGTATTTAAAGGCCCTGGATGCAGTTGGGAAGAAGAGAGAGAGAGGGAAAGGCGATTTAATGGCGTTTCGTCTCAGAGTCACTGCCTAAACTCATCATCAGTGGGGTTGATGACAGCCGACTTCTTAACGCTTATTATAACTTATCTCCCCCCTCCCCTCCCCTCCCCTCTCTTAGCGGGTTCCGCACGCTGCTTGCTTAACGTCGAAGATCGGTAGGACCTCGACGCTAGGCGCGCAGCCACTTGCGGCTTGTGCTAGTCGAGTGTTCGAAACTCATTGTCCAGAAATCATAGGGCCGCTACAAATAATATTAATGCATGACCATTTCTTATTCCAACATCTAATTTTTTTTCTATTTCGTTGCAATTCTTTATTTTCTAATCATCAGTATAATACTGAAAATACTAATCTATTTAGAATATTTTAATAAAAGCGATTTTCAATTTATTGTTACATTCAAAGATCATCTATTTAAATTACATACTCACATAAGAATTTCGGAAAACAAATTCATTTATGCCATTGTGTTATGTACTTTAATATTTTAACTTTAATTTTATAATATTTATACATGAAAGATAAAGATTACAATTCTTTTCTCCTTCACTCCTTTTAAAAACATACAATTTATGAGAATAACGTTGGGTCATAATTCGCAAATACCCCGTATAATAAAGTACTTATAACAAAAGAAGATTTTCTTTTCATATCGTTAATCATAAGTATGTCTTAAAATAAAGGATTTATTAACTTATCAATAGTCTTAACAACTTCGGCTAATTTCTAATATTTATTATGTAAGATACATGTATATATATGAAAAATAATCCAAATATACAATTTAAAAATAAACTGTAATTATAAAATTTTAAACAGATACTTTAAGATTAAAATGAATGAAATGGATTTCAATTTAAAAAGTTAAAATTAATAGAATAAATTGAAATTTTAAAAAATTAAAAACACAAATATACATTATATGTATATACATAGAGTTTAGTAAAAATAGTTTGTTGGAAGAGCTAATTATATTAGCATTTTAGTAAATGCTAATATAATTAGCATTTACTAAAATATTTATATATTTAAAAATGCTTACATTAATAAGATCAAAAGTACCGTCCTGTACATATAGTGAGATAGGTTTCCTGTTATGAGACTGTTCTGGAATATTTGTTTGTACACACATTGTGTTCAAACCTACGCAGGAAGGACACTAATCTTATCCATTTCACATCTTGGCTAATATACTTATTATGAATAAGTCATAACTTAGTCATTAGTCATTTATACAAGAACCTGTAAGTTACTGAAGTACTTAGTGTAAGGAAATTACGGTGGGTAAATAAGAAATGTTTGTTATTATTTTATTTATTACATTAAATTTAAATATTTGTTAATATTTTATTTATTATATTTATTATATTTATTATATTTTATTTATTATATTTATTATATTTGAAGGAACAAATGATGTGAAGGATGCACGGAAAGACGAATGGGGTATTGAATGGGAGAGAAAGAGAGCGAAGAAAAGTTTGCGTTTATAGGATGCGTTTCGTCTCGGAGTCACTGCCTAGACTCGTCCAGTGTGACTGATGGCAGGGCTCTCCTTACCCCAGACACTTTGTTGTATTGTAACTACCTGCTAGGCTGGCTCCATCGCATACTGCTTGCTTAATGTCGGAGATCGGTAGAACCTCAAAGCTAGGCGCGCAGCCACTTTTGACTTGTGCTAGTCAGTGTTGGAAACTCGTAGTTAAGGAATCCTAGGTCGCTACATATTAAATTTTAAATATTTGTTGATATTTTATTTATGTTAAAATTCATATTAAAATTTAAAATTTTCTTTCCATGAAACTCTTTTACCTTATAAATTTACTATTGGTATAATTTTATTTAATAATGGTATGATTGGCGAAACTTTTATAACAAAATTATTGAAATGACGTTACGTTTTATAATTTTTAAAAATAATTTACAATGTTAAAAAATTGTAAAAAACTTAATGTTAATATCTTTAAAAGAAATTGAAGGTGATTTTGTATTTGTATAATATAATTATATATAAATATTTTGTGATACAGTAACAATAGTTATAATATAATTTATACTTAACAAAGTATAATAATAGAAACGTGAATTATGAATATATTAAATGTTAAAAAAAAAGATTGAAACAAATTAATAAAAAATTTAAGAATTCTGAAATTGAAGTTGTAAAATCGTAAATATAAATATCCAGTAGTTGTAGCTTTATATTTTTTGAATTTTCAAATATTAAATAAATGAAAGATAGTTAATAATTGGATAAATAACTTTCATTTCATAATAATTAATTTCATTAATATAAACAGTTTTCGAAAAAATGTTTTTCAAAATAAAATTTTGAATATTTTGGATGACCAAGATTATAAACATAAAAATTTAAGAGAAAAAAGAATAATAACAAAAATAACAGAATTTTAAATAAAAAAAGAGAAGAAAGATATTAAGAGAAAGAAACAGTGACAAAAATAATAGCATTAATAGCATTTTAAATCAATGTATTTTTTCTCTTACATTGTCATGTAATAGTATTTGTTGTAAAATTTCAACAAAAGTCTTAATGCGCATAATATTTATAAGTTTACTGCAGAGTATAATTTTGTAATTTCTAATAAAAGTTTTTACTAGTAAATTGGAAAATTAATTAATTAACGTAATATTGACATTAAAACAATAGTATTTATGTAAAATGTTCTACTGCTCAATTTAAAATTATTTAGAGATCATTTATACCTGTTTTAAACTTAAATAAGTTTTGAAATTTTACATTGTCATTCTGGATACTCTTATTATAATACATTTTTGCTTTACATTTTATCAAAGCATTAAGTTGACATTTTCTTACTGTTTGAGGAAATTCATTTTATTATTATTTTTTTTTCTTTAAATGTTAGTTATTCAAATCAAATTAAAAATAGCTTAATATCTCAATTTCAAGTAATAATTTTGTTCTATATAATACGTACAAATAAAATTGTTCTACCTTAAGTAAGTTTAATATTTTTTAACATTAATGTAGATTACAAATTGTATATCTATATTCATGGAGAACATCTCTCTAATGTAACAGCTGCTAAATAAGTTTCAATATCTTTATTAGTCTTTCTTAAATTTTAATTTAATTCAATATCTCTAATTTTTTATTGTGAAATTTATGTTTTCTTTTGATATTTCTATTGATATTTGAATTATTTGCATATAATAATTGGAATTTCTATTATATACACAATAAGAAGTAAAACTGAACTAATGAATAAAATTTTCATAAAATATATTTTTTATTTTTAAATAAAGTATAATAAAATAAAAATGAGTGTTATTAATTATTTCTTCATTCTTTGAGGAAGCTTACACTATTTTTTAATATTCGAAATACATTTGTTCTTGGCTGCAGTAATAAAAATACATAGAATCAGTTTTGCACCGCAAAAAACTAGCAATATATACACTGGTAGAACAAATGTAATCAGCGGTTCTTCGTTTACATTGAGAGTTGCCACGCAATAATAGACTCAGTTTATAAGCGGTAGTTGACTTATAAAGACGCTACTTAAAATATTAGAAATAATGAAATCAACTGCACGAAATATCTCAAAAAGAGTTGTTTCTTTTCTACAATGTATTCTTTGTTGACGTGTAAAGTGGATAAAATGTATGCTGTAAGTCAATCTACTGTACTGCGATTAGGTGACTGTGAAGCCGTGACAACTCCAATGGGAGGGCAGCAAAGAGTCTTAACTGGTCAAGATGAACGAAGAATTGTACGTTATATTACAAGTCGTGAGGCAGAATCGGCAACTATAGCTACTAAATGTATATTGAGAGATACAGGAATCAAAGTTATTAAGTGGACAGTGAGGAGAATCCATAGGAAAATTAATTGCAGTGCTTGTGAGAAAAAGAAAAATTCGATGCTGTCGGAGAAGAATACTAAAGCACGACTAGCTTTCGCTAAATAATATGAAGAATTGTATTGATATCTGTTTGTTGAATCAAGAATTATTGAATCTGTTTCTGACTGGAAATGTGTAATTTGATCTGAGACAAAAATTAAGAGAATATCATCTGATGGACGATCTTGGGCATGAATTCGCAAAGAGGAATCATTCCGTCCGTGTCACGTTAAACAAACTTTAAAACACGGAGATGGATCACTTATGTTGTGGGGATCTATGACGGCTGATTGTGTCAGCCCATTGCACAAAATTGAAGGGATTATGAATCAATATATGTATAAATACATTTTAAAAGAGCATTTGTCAAAATATATGCAAAATATGTCCTTCATTGTAGAACAAATCATTTTTCAACATGATCGGGACCAGAAACATGCAGAGAAAAACTAAATGGCTGACTATTCAGGTATTTTCGATTTTATATTGGCCTGCATAAAGCCCCGACCTAAACCCTATCGAGAATCTATATTGGATATATAGAAAAAAATTCAGGACGTATACAAATCTCTTAGCTCACTAGTAGAACTACATGCTCGTGTTATTAAACAGTGACAATCAAATGCCACCCGATTTCTGCTCAAGATTGGTTGAAAGTATGCCAAGGTGTATTAGAGCTATTATCAAAGCTTATGGACAAAATATTAAGTTATGATAAAGCTTGTAAATCTGACTATGAAAAAATCCTGGTACAAAACTGATTCTGCGTGTTTTAATTTTTTCAGCCAGGAATAAACCTTATCTTAAAACTTCAAAAATATTTCAGTTTCCTAAAACTATAAAGAATCAGGTAGTAATGTTTATTTTCGTGATTTTAAACTTTATTTAACTTTATTTAAAAAATATTCTACTTAAAAATTTTTTTTATTGATTCAATTTTGCTCCTTACTGTATATGACATATGGAATAATTAGAAAGCAAATATTCTTTTTTGCTTTAGAATATAATTTGAAATACAGAAATATTTTAATTATTTCACTAGGTATATATTTATATTTTATCACAGACAAGCTCATATGTGTGAGTGACTCGCTAATAAGTATTAGTAAAAAATTAGTAATGTAAAAAGTTACTTCCACCACTTACACATTATATATATGTACATATATACATATATATGATGTATAAATGATGGAAGTAATTTTTGTAATCCATGGAAAACCTTTTTGGCACATAGAAAATATAAAAATACAAAGTACATACAGACTATAAAAATATGTTTAGCAAATCAAATATTTTATGTATTCATTTAATTTTTTATATATGAATATAACTTATCAATATTTAAAATTTCCAATGAAATATATGTATCAGATTAATCTATTATATACTCGATTAATAGTAATGGAGATAAGAGGTATAGAAAACAGATAACTTCAAAATTATTTTACTGATTCAAAGCAGGGATGATGGTATACAATGTTTTTTTACAGATCATGAATTTGTGGAAAATTTTTTTATCACGGTCTGAATACTGGAGATTTTCAAAGGAAGATCTTTAACCAAAAATGGCTTTAAAATCAATTCTATGGCTGGATACAGTGACACTAACTTAGAATTGCCTACATAAATCAAAATTGAATACAGTAAAATAAAATTAGAATTAGTTCATACTCATTATATTTACGGGTAAGTAAACCAGAGTTTCATATTATATACGATATATATATTATCAGCACATATATATACAAGGTCAGCCGGAATTCGTAGTACAACCGATCAGCGAATGATTCTACCTCAAAAAAACAAGAAAAAAATTGTATATAACATTTTCTTACCCGAGGCTCGGTTTCGAAAAAATCGACTTCAAAGTTTGTTCACCTTTGTGAACGATTTAGTTGTCTAATCCTCTATCGTGACTCCAACAGAGATAGTGTTTACAAACATTATTTATTGTTTGGTTAAAGCAGTATAAAGTGTTCCTATTGATAATTAACATTTTATTCACTAAGAGAAAAAAGCACTGATGCGAAATCGAAGAGTTGTTAGAAAGTTGTTGAATAACACAAACACATGACGAAGGTTGATAGGAGGTTAAAGAAAACGTTATACACGTTATACGCATTTCAATGTCATTTTCGAGGAATATTGCGAATATGATTGGAAATCGGCGATTTATCTGAAGCTGCCAGGAGTAACAGTTATACATTCGCAAACTCGATATATTTCTCCGAAATTTCAAGATATATTATAAAAGTCGAAAATTGTCAATCTAAGGTTGCGAAACGCAAGTTTTCACTATTACTTCACTATATAGCGTCGTAGGTGTTGCAGTCGCTGCTTCGAGTTTTACTATTACTGCAATGAGCATCGACAGATACTTAGCGATATGGAATCCCATAGCGTTTTGTTTAGTGTTCAATCTTAAAAGCACGGTTCTCGTTATCATGGCTCTTTGGTTAGTCGCTCTAATCATTTTTGTTCTCAGAGCGGTTAGTATTACAATAATACAATATCCAATAGTTATATCATTCGCAAATGTTTCAACAATGTGAAACATCTGGAATATATTTTATTCATTTGTCGAAAATTATAGACATTGATTTTTACTAAAATTAACTGAAGAACTATTCAGAAATTTCTGTTACTGATGTTTTCTTATTATTTTAGAAATAAATTAAATAATCACTACTTTACTTCAAAAGAACAACTTTTCAAACGAATTAAACGATTGTTCACTTTTTTTTCTTTGATGAGTTTTCGATAATTATATTTTGCGAAAATATATTTCCAAGGATAGAACAAAAATGAACAGTATTTTGCGTATTAAGAGATTTTCGACAAAAAATTAGAAAGTGAAAATTTTTGGTATGAATAAATCTTATCAAGGAGATTTCCGTTTCTGAAATTCAACAGATGAATGGTGCTCAATTTTTTTTCAAATGGCCCTCTACAGCTCAGGTATGGAACTTAGAAACATATTTTTCCACGGATAGATCGTTATAAAGAGAAGATTTTTCCTATAAAAAGAGCCTAAACTCTATAAAGTTTAATTTAAGAAATTTTAAAAGAAACTTCAGTTTCTCGTTCTGTTTTATAACAAAAAAAAGAGTCTTTAAAAGAAACTAAGTTCAAGCAAATTAAATTAAAGACTTCATTCTTTGAAATCAGCACAGACAGAATATGATATGATTTTCTTATACGACAATTTTGCGATTATAATTTAATGATATAATTTAATGATTCCTTAATTTCTTGGAGCAGCGTATATTTGATTTTACTAGTGTATATTTGATTACATCTACATTTATTTATTTAACGAAAGTTTACATTCTGCCATCGTACGTATTCATTTCACTTCGTGTGTGAAATATTAAAATTATTGTCCGCTTTTCTGCTCTTCTCGTCGATAATTAAATGACGAATCAATTTTGATGCTGCATTTATAACTGAGTGCAATTGCATTTTATTCGCAGAGTTTCCGGCTAGTACGTGAGAGAAGGCGAATTGCTTAGATATTGCTTCTTCTGGTGGTGCTTTTTGCACTATGCTGGCTAGCGTATAACGTTTTAGTGCTCTTGATAGACCTGGGCGCAGTCGGTGAGTAATTCATTGAAAAAAGTACAGAAATCACTATGCATTTTTTGATTGAATATCCTTATATTACGGAGAAACGTATAGGACGCCCACGAGTTTGCAAATACGGGTTATTTCCGCCTCTCTCTTTATCACGAAGGAAATAATAAATAGCAGCTAGTAGTCGCTAATTTCAATAAACTTTTAGCTTTTTATCGAATTATCAATGAATATGATTATAGATATTACTTATTTTTCGCAACTAACGAACTTTTGGAAATTTTTGAAATTTCTATATTTACACTCAAAATTGTATTTAATGATGTTCATATACATTTTCCTCAAGAAACTTAATAATAAAATAATATATGTAAATAATAATTATCCTTTTTGCTTCTTCATATAATTGTTGTTGGCGAAATATTTATGGTTGGCGAAAAGATAGCACACTTGAAGTAGACTCGGTAGAAAAATGAAATTTTTGAAACAAATAACAATCAAATCTGTATTGCGTAGACACTTAATAATGTGCTGAGCCTCCATTATTTTGTATAACTTCCACCTTTCGATTGAGTAATGATTTGTACAAAGTTTTTATTATTCTTTGTAAAAGTTTAACTCATTCTCGCCTACATAAAGCCTTAAAATTATTCTGTAGAGAGAAAAGCAACGACAGATGCTCTATCCTATTGCTCATTTCTGGGACACGCGAATAGCGCATTGAATCCTATTGTTTACTGCGTTATGACTTGTAATTTTCGCCGAAGCATATCAAAGATCCTTTGCCATGGGTTAACACGTCAAAAACCTTATCGCAGGGTAAGTATCAACATTTGAATCGAGTATCATAGCAATTTAAAAATATTCTATTGATGTAAATGCAGAAGCTTTGAATAAAATTCACGTAAGGATAGGACTTCTCGCTACGGTAGAATTTTTCCAATACTAAAGCAATTTTCTTTGATTGTTTCTTTTATCCTATTCTTCGTTTTATCTCTTTTACGATTATGCGTCACATAAATTTTGTACTTTCAAGAAAAATTCATTCATTCAACTGATCCAACGTATTGATTGTTTTGAAGTTTGTAACGATCTAACAATATGATATTTATTAAAAGGGTATACAGAAACTTATATAATTCAATATCTATGAATTAGAAGAGAGGGTGATATTGAAAGGAATATTTTTTACAAGTTAAAGAAATTAAAAAGTTGCATGTTGGGATATATTTGATAAAAGGATTATAGAATTGGTATTTATAAGCAAGGTCATTTAATTTCTGATATTTTAAATATAAAAAAATTTCCAGCTATTTGTGTTGATATATTGGTCTCTCATGAAGAGTAATATAGCTTCCGGAAGCAAAAACTCTAAATCAAAGATACTTTATGATTTTTCAAAACTCATTTTTTGATATTTCAGATATCGAGATCTCTCACGGAATACATTATTCATTTGATAGATAAACTCGTTAGATAAACTAACGTGATTACACATGAATTAAACGTCTCATTTGGAAATTATAAACACATAATGAGTAATTTTGTAAAAAACAGCGAATTTTTATTTGTAAAGAATATAATCTTTCTTTTGTTTCTACTTTACTTTTACGTCTTAAATAAAAATTTAGATTGATTTAGAACAATTAGATTTTAAGAAGAAATCTAACTCTTACATTGTTATCCTTTCTTCTATTAATAAATAATAGAAACCCATGTCATCTCATGTTCGATACTAAAATCATATTTGAAAGTAAAATTCAGAATAAATTGCGCGTATGTTTTTTCCTGCTCGTATTTTTAGTTTATCTTTTTCTGTTCTATCAATAAAAACCTGTGCAAACTTGATGCTAGATCGTCACAAAAAGTTTCGTATTTCATTCGGACACTGATATTCTCGAGCATCTTTGATATTTTGTGATACAGCCTAAAATCGTCATTCGTTTCATGAAGTGTGACAATATATTAGGGTGTCCCATAAATTTCTTCCCCTTTTTTTGATGCGAAATGAATACACGATATTTTTTGTTTAAGATGGATTTACTATGTTATATATGAACCGTTCTGTTCTATAACCTTCTTCCATCTCTCAGGAAGCCTCATTATGCCCTCTTTCCAAAATTGTTTAAGTTTACTTGTAAAATATTCATCTAGGTGTGTTTTTATTTCGCTTATGGATTTGAAAGATTTACCACGGAGAGAATTTTTTAAGGAGAGGAACAAGTAGTAATCGGATGGAGCAAGGTCTGGGGAGTATGGAGGATGAGGTAGAACGTCCCAATCAAACTGTAATAATTTTTGCCTTACGGCTAACGCAACATGCGGTCTTGCGTTGTCGTGATGGAAAACGACGCCTTGTCGGTTCGCCAATTCTGGCCGTTTTTCTGCTATGGCTGCTTTCAATTGATCCAGTTGATTGCAATATTTGTCAGCATTGATCGTATCATCTTGAGGAAGGAGCTAGTAGTACACTACACCTTTCCAGTCCCACCAAATGCACAGAAGAACCTTCTTCGGATGAAGTCCAGGCTTCGCAACAGTTGAAGGTCTATTTTCCTTGGACCAAGTGCGTTTTCGATGCACATTTTGGTATAAAAATCCAAGTCTCGTCTTCAGTGACAAGACTCTTTTAAGAAAGGATCCCTTTCATGTCGCTGGAGAAGCAAATCGCACGTAGAGACGCGGTTCATAAGGCCGGTCTCCGTCAATAGGTGTGGAACCCAAACTTCATATCGATTCGCATATCCTATCTTGATTAAATGCTTATGTACCGTTGTCTTGGGAATATTAGTGGCATCCACTATCTCACGCACACTATATCGTGAATTTTCAGTGAGCACAGTCTTGATAATGTCCGTATCAGTCGTTGCTGGGCGGCCGCTGCGGTCTTCATCTTTCAACTCGAAATTGCCAGCTCTAAATTTCTTAAACCAATTGCGGACGGTCCTAATAGTAGTAGTACCACTCCCGTAAACGGTGAAAATCTCGTCTGCAGTATCCTTTGCCTTTTTTAAAGCAATGAAGCATAACATGCCGCAAATGCATCTTTTGGCTCTCCATATTGAACGGTGCAGAAAAAATTTTAAAAGAGACTTTGTCACCAACGAAACGTACTTTGAAAAAGCTCTGGGACGACTGAAACCGATGCCATAAACGGCTAAGAGATAAGCCTATGTTTATATAAACACAGCCACTTAGAGTCACTCATAGCGTGGCGCGGAAGAAATTTATGGGACAACCTAATATAAAGCCGTTGTCGTTGTAATCCTTGAAAAAAAAGAAAGAAAAGAGAAAAGAAATTTTTTTGTCTCTCTATTTGGCTGGATTTTGTGTGATGTAGTGTGAGCAAACAAACAAGGGTGTGAGGGAGTACGATTATCGCGATTTCATCAAACTTCGACATAAATTCTCCACATAATGTCATGTGAATGCTACAGCGTTAAAACGACATGCGTGATGTAGCGTTGTAGTAAACATCATAGTTTATTACATCTAGAAACGAGCGTTGTTTTCAATATGCGTTACGACGTTGATTTTTTTTCGATATATTTATACTACAAGAGGATATTAACGTACGTTCTACAATTATGAACGGAACACTCAACGTATTGTGTAGTCGTCGTTTTCAGTACTTTCTTTGCTAGCGAAGCAAAAGAAGACTTTTTTGTCGCGATTGCATAAGGTCAATTTGATTATATTAAGAATTTACCATATATAATTATATAATAATTTAATAAAAATTATTTTACTATGATCAAAAACTACTTCTATGTTACGACCAATATCGACATTTATATTCTGGTGTTTCGTACAATCTTTCACAAACGAAAATAATTCATTGAACGGATATTTGGAAATCCGGATATTTGAAATATTTCATGGTTTTCATACATTATAGTTGTTTATAAAGTAGTGCCTACATTTATATCGTTCGCATTTTCTCTTTCGTCTAAATATAAGTGTGTCACATGTGAAAACGCTACATCATACGCGTCGTATTCTTAGTATACCATTACCTTAGCCAATACAAAAGCAGTAACGTGGTGTGTTCACTTACGTGAGTGCGTTCGGAACGTCATACATTGCACGTCGTTTCAACGCTCGTATGACCCTGGCCTAACCTGGCGTCGTAAAATTATAGCTGGGCTGTGACGTATCTTGCATAAGCATTTACCTACGCTATTTATGACGACCAAATTGGCAAACTTCCATACACTATTAAAATCATTGTATTCTTTGTTAAAATCAACAAACTCTGATCAATTGATGTACATCGTTCAATGTCGGAAACTCTAACTCATAAAAGTATTGCTTTCTATAAAGTTACTGCTTACCGATACTTATATATAATATTTAACTAGTATATCTATTTCTAAAGAAAAAAATTAAGGATGTCCCAGAAGTTATAGTACAAATTGGGTCAGAACAATTCTATCGCTCAAATAGGATGAAAATAAAAAATGTAAAAAATTATGTTCGGGGATTTTGTTTGCAAAAAAAATTCATTTGAAAATCAGTCAAGTACACGTACATTGAACATATATATATATATATATATCAGTCAATTATATATATATATAATTTCAATTTTGATAAAAGTTCCATTGTCCTTATATTCATTATAACGAATACCATGGGTTTATTATTTTCCAAATGACCGCGCTATGTTTGTAACGGAATATGGAATTTTAAGTGAATTTACTAATTGGTGATATAAGATATTTTTTTGATTTGGTAATAAAATTTGAATATTTTACATTATCATTTCAGAATCGATCACTTATATCTTTAAATATCTGTTTATATTCTTATGAACAAAAACCAAACATTTACGAAATATTTTGCGCAAATATTTGAAATACACATGAATTAAATATTCTTTATTTACACTATAAATTATTTTTTATTCATTGATTTTATTTATCTGAGTTTCGAATTATGAAAAAAGTACAAAATTTTCAATTTTCGAAATTCGAAATTTTTTTGATTTTTGAGAGGTTTCTAGATTTTAACGCTTTAAGTAATCCATCCCTTTAAAAAAGTTGTGTAGAACGAATATATACTTATAAGTACTTGTTTGACCATGTTTCATGATATGTTATAATAATTCTTGTACCATGTTATCTTTAATATTATTCAAATTATGTTTTCTGCATTGTTTTATCTTCAATACTTACTATGATTTATATTGCTGTATTCATTTGAAAGAAAAAAATGAAAAACTGAATTTAATCTATATAAAAGTAATTATCTTATGAACTAGAATTACATATATCAATATCTTTTTTTTGTCGTCTGAAGAAGTTATATATTTCATGAATTTTTGCTTTATACGTTGTCATTTCGTTAAAAAAATTTTTTTTGCTTTATTTTAGTTTATTTTTATACAGTAGGTTTTTATTCAATAAATTATTTAAATTTTGCAGTTCTAAATAGGAAAATCCCCTTAAAAAATATTCGACATTTTACATTTCCAGCGATTTTCATATCTCATTACTTACTTACTGCAGAGTGCTCAAAAAGTGATGGATATGATAGTTTCTACAGTAGACACAGTCCTCATCGACGGTACTACATGTTGCAAAGTCTTCAAAGAAGACTGCAAACAGCTATGGAACAAATGCAGATAAACAAAAATCAAGAGACCTATTATAAGAAGAATGAAGCCACTCAATCTCATGTGAATACGTTGGTCATTACAGATGAACAACATTGAACATAGAAATAAATGGTTTAATTAAAGAACTAATTAGCCTTGGTTGATCTCTTATAAATGTATAGAATATCGGTAAAGATAGTCGGAAAAGATGCAATGTCAATTAAAATATTTTTTCTTAGAATATTTCCTATTTATCTAGCAGTCTTTGAATTTAAATACTGTATCGTTCATTGATAATTGTACTAATATTTTTATCGATAATGTGAAATATGATAGTGTGATGAATGGTTTTCGATTTTTTACGTGGTAACAAAGTAAATTGTATTAATGTTTGACTCCCTAAAAGTCTTATTGCAACAATGTACATTCTGTGTATGCATTATAATAAATGCAATATGATAAATGAAAAAAGAGCACACGTAGTAATTAATGAGGAATCAGGTAAAAGGGTAAATTTGTGAAGTGAATTTGAGTAAAGGAGACAAATAGGGCTGGATTTGAAAACGAAAGTATTGAAACATGACGAGAATTCACACTTTCGATCATGTTATTTATTTATCGTTCACATTCGTTTGATTTTGATTAAAATAATTTTTCATAAGAAGAAGAATAGAAATAATCTTGTTATGTGTAACAGAATCATAACTATAACGAGATCAAATGAACGTAAACAGTTTGTAAATATTTGTTTACGTTGAGTAAACATATACGTTGTGTGGGCTTGACATTGATGGTATTATTCGAATTGAATTGATTGTAAAAATAAATATGAAAAAAATTGCACCGTTTGAAAATAGAGACTAATCGCTCTCAAAATATTTATAAAATTTTTTAGCATTTTTCCTAACAAAAAATCGTGAAATTGGATCTAATGTCGTTATTGTGAGATATTAATAATGTTGCATCTGTTGTTAAATATACAATAACTGAAAAAAGCGCTATTTTCATTTCGAAAAATTGTATCGATTAAATTGACATATATCCCGATACATCCTATTGCGATATTAAATTCGTTTACGTTTGCAATTTATTCCGATTCAACATTTCTATGCGTATATTCGCATCTCATTTAAACATTTCGAAGGATTAAATAGAATTTGGATTGATCCACGTATTAAAAAATATCGATGGACGATAAAAGATGACATAAATGTATATATATTTATGTGGTTGAGACAAAGAATTTCTTTTCTTTACAGACACATACGAAATATTGGTGTAAGATTTGGATGTTGATGATAAGAGAGCATTGTACACGTAGGTACATACATGTATCTTGCATATGACACAAATACTCGTTTTTCATAACAAATCTTGTGCAATATATTCGAATTGAAAACAATGATTTGAATGCAGATATTTTTTCTTAAAGCTTAGTGCAATAAGCAACATAACATATTTATATATACGTATATGTGAACAGATTCGATTTATGCTTTGATAAATCTGAGAAAAAGAAAGAAGAAATAATATTTCTATTAATAATACTTTCGTCTTTCTAAAAAAGAAACAACGACAACAAGAACTAAAATTGCATACAAAATGAGAAATGAAAATACGGGATTGTCATGTATTCTAACTCAAAAGAACGTTTTCATTGCGACACGAGGCAATTTTTTCACAGAGCTTTTGATCTGGATACTGACAGAAAAGCATACGAGTTGCATTGCTTTAATAAAAATTTATTCCACGACAGGTAATACATACGAATTGGACATTATCACGCTGCATAAAAGTATCACAAAAAAGTACGTTACAAAGAAATTTAAACGCTACATTGTCGAGGAATAAACATCGAACGCGAAGAGGAAAGAATAATATCTTTGCTTTTCGCGGGGGACGAGTGTTAATATCATGAAAAATGATATTGTTACACCATTTTGGCCCCAATAATTGGCTTCATGTGTTACATACTTATATATTTGTAATGATAAATTCGTGATTATTTTCCAAATTTCAACTCGATAATTATGAAACTTCCAAAAAGTAATTATAATTTTTTCTTCCCTCCCCCCTTTTTTAAGTAATATTATGTTGAGTTAACATTCCGAGTTGAACAAGTTGGACAAGTTTTTCCGTTTCTTATCTTAGAACTATATAATAATCACACATCGCAAGATTCTTCCAACAACTTGAAGTATTGTTTATCTCAAAATCATTATTTCTTTATTATTTATGCATTTATAATAACTTGATTTATTGAAGCTTAGAATTATTGAAACTTCGGCAGTTTGTTCTTGTAGGAACTCAAATCAATCGATAGATCGTGATGCATTCACGTTTTAAAAATTTATGTAGGAACGTTAAATACATTGTTTGCAGCTTCTGTGAAAAAAAATATTCCTGTATAAATTTTAATTTTCAATTTCTTACATTACACTCCTTTTTTTACATTTATTATTAATATTATTATTATTTATCAATATGTGAGAATCCATAATTTTGATATAATTCCAAGAATTGAATCAAAGTTTTATTTATTAAGATTTGAAAAAGAATATTCATTGCGTAAAGAAAGCTATTTACGGGGATGAATGATACAAAAATATCTGTAATACATCTTTTCAGTTTATTTGTGCCTTTCTTCAGAAGCTGCCACCGGCAATATTTTACCATCTTATAGTCTCATTTCGTAGATCTTTGTACATAGACGCCGTTATTATACCGTGACTTTGGTTATAATTATCTAAGAAAGACGAATCACGTATCAATGCCAGTTTTTTTTCATTATTTATACTTGCATCGGGGACATGTTTCAACTGTGTTCCTATGACGTGACATCGGTTCGGAACCGTGTTCCTCGATCGATTGTTGCTGCTTGTAAGATAATTAACAGATTGTAGCTTCTCGCCATTACTAGCGTTACTTCGAAGAATCATCCGGTGATCGGTATTGTTTCTTATCCGATTAGGGAGCGTTGACGGCGTTTGTTCTTCCATACGCAATGGTACCATTTGGTTCAGGTAATTTCGGATAGTTAAATTTTCTCTTTTTGTAGTAGGATGATATGAATTATACAAAGATTTGGAGTTATTGCTATTCTTATTGTTATTTCCAGAACTAGAATAGTAAGCAGTTACGTTATCAGGCGTTCTCGCGAAATATTTTGTCTGAAGACTCTTAGGATTATCGTGATTGAACGAAGTTTTCTGTCGATCTTCCTCCTGCCAATTTAGATCTGACGTAATTCGATTTGTCGTACGGACCTGTTTGCAATTCCTTCGTAATTTATCTCGGTTGCCAGCTATTACTTGATTTGGTCTTCTTCCAGGTACGCACTGAAATATTTGAATTTCGATTATGCGAATTAAATTTATGAAATTATGCTGTAAAATTCCTACAACGGAAACGTTGAAACAAATAAATTGCATGTGAGGAAAATTGTTCGATTTAGTCTTGAATAAGAAAAAGAGCATGTACGTTGTGCGAGAAGCGTGAATTGTGACACGTATAAGTGATTACAGTACCTAAATGAATCCCACGCGACATGTAGCCTGTAACGACAGAATCGTTATTTTTTTAAGCAAAAAACGCGGCGAATTATAAAGAACAAAGAAATCAAATCGAAAGTAAATTGCAGTTTTCAATTTATTTTCTTACCATCATAGGTTGATCCGATTGTATAGAACGCTGAGATTTGGATAGTTGTCGGTGTTGTTGATTGAGATATAAGCAGCTTTTAGTTGTGCTTGGAGTCAAATTATTCAAACTACCGTTTACAAAATTGTGTGTATATTGAGTTGCTACGCTTTTAGCTGTTAAAAAGATTTATCAGTACAACCACAATATTAAAACGTTTCGACTTTATTGAAACTACAAAAATTAATATATTCTTACCAGTTGGTCGAAGATTTTTTGTGTTTTGCATCTGTTGCTCGACAGAAAGACATATCGATCTCGTTTTCGTAATTCTTTCTCCACTATCAATTTGCGAATGTCGTGTCGTCTTTCTGCTTGGTAACTGTGTACGCACTGAGTAGAAGATAAAAGAGATTTGTCAATTTATTTTCGTTAATTTGTTAATCTGCCGTTTTTCACAAAATAAACTGTTAATAGCATTACCATCTAAATAAGAAGACTCATATATGTCGCTTTTACCTCTCTCTTTACGTAAATCTTGATACGAATGTGTAGGATTTTTATTAACAATCGCGTCACCTTGGCCAATGATTGGGTTACTATTACTACTAACTGTTTCCTTCCTGATGTGCTCCGATAATCGTTTGATTCTGGACTTAGACCTGTTCTCAATTAATCAATGCATCAACCTCACTTATCATAATAATCGTTTGTCATATAAATGTATTAACCCACATATTCTTATGTTTGCGATGTTTCTCGTCCATCATTGAATAAAGCTTATTTCTGTATTCGTCGACAGAGAGTTGTACGTCGTCTCTGAGCAACGGTACCACGCTCGAACCTCTTTCCGGTTCGTTGCTTCTTCTATGAAAACTGTAAAAAGAATAATGACGATAATAATAAAATAATTCCTTTTATTTCTCATCACAAAGTTAATATACTCGGCCACATAAGGATGTTCTAAAGCCTTCACAGCTGTTAGTCTGTGATTTGGATTGAAGACAATCAGATTGCTGATAAGATTCAATGCTTTCTCCGGCACCTCTGGTAATAAGTCCTTCAATGAACGCCTGGGTGCGTTTGGTGTCTTCTCTAATAAATGAGTAGCATATCCGGCGCTAACCGAAATCAGATCTGAAAATATCACCAAGGAAAATCGACTAGTATCTTTCTTCTGAAGATTTGATTACCTTCTCTAGTAGGTGGCGGAAGAGTGGCCATTATTCTTTCCACTTGATTTATCGTCGATGAACCAGGAAATAATGGCTTTCCAAGAAGCATTTCGCCAAGAATGCATCCCAATGACCACATATCAATACCCTTCGTGTACCTAAATTGTATCCATGGGCAACAAAGTTATGTAAACTTATATATGTATGTATATTTGTACAAAATAACGAATACTTTTTTGAAGCAACGAGTATCTCCGGCGCACGGTACCAGCGAGTTGCCACATAATCAGTTAGTGTTGGATCGCTGGTGGTTTCACCATCTCCTTCGCCTATTTGAGTGACAGATCGTGCTAGTCCAAAATCAGCGATTTTGCAATGACAATGAGCATTTAGTAGAACGTTTGATGGCTGGAACAAACATAAACATAGCAGTCATTCCGATGGGAATCAATCCACATAGACCATCTCACCTTCAAATCTCTGTGTATCACGTTTCCTGAATGAATGTATTTGATCGCCTTAAACAGCTGATACATGATGAACACCTTGTGGAGGTCCTTCAGGATCTTGCCCTTCTTAATCACGTTGTGGAGATCGGTTTCTGAGGAAATGGGCCGAAACAGGTTTCAGGCCAAAAGTCTGAGAATCGCCGCGGCATGTGACCTTCGTTCGAATTCTTCTTCGGACCGGGTAAAACTCACCCATGTATTCAAATACGAGATAAATATCTCGGTCGTTGTTCGCCTTGTGAAGACCGATCAGTCGTATGATGTTGTCGTGATTGGCAAATGATAGTAGAAACATTATCTCACGGAATGTGCGTTGTGCATCCGTCTGATTTCTGAAGGCATCGAAGATCTTCTTCACTGCTACTGTTTCCTTGTTTTTCTTATCTATCGCTTTCCATACAATACCGTAAGCCTATCGAAAAATTTGTCAAAAAATTATCGATTAAAGATGTTTTAAATTTATCCTTGGATCAAATATTTGATGTCGTGATTGTAATTGTTAACAGCGCGAGTATCGATTGTTTCCGGTTATATTTTTCATAGACGTACATGATAATTGTTATTGATAATTGAACATATACACTAAGTTTTCTTAATCATATCCTTCATACTATATAAAAACAATATTGTTTTTTTCATACCATATGAAGTTAGAATTATTTTTTGTATTATTTTTTTTATACTTTCTAAAAAACTTTATATGTGTATACACACACACACACACACACACATAAAGTTTTCTTATATATATAAATATATGTATGTATGTATGTATGTATGTATGTATGTATGTATGTATGTATGTATGTATGTATGTATGTATGTATGTATGTATGTATGTATGTATGTATGTATGTATGTATACATATACATATAACTGAAAAAAGTTTAAAAACAACACTGCAAAAATAAAAATTGTAAAATACTTAACATAGTGTAATATTCTGAAATTTAGTGGAAATAAGAAATTTTCAAAAATAGCAAAATGAACAAAAAAAATTACCCCCTTGCCGAGACGTCGAACAATGTCATAATGTTTGGTGACGTGTGCATCGATCTCTAAAACCTTTTCACTGGTATTTTTTGACGACATCGCGACTATAGATGAACGCAATAAAACTTCACGAACTGATACGGCGATTCAAAGGATTGAAGATGTACGAAAATTTTTAAACGGAAACGATGATTAAGAACTGTAACACATTCACATCTTTACACATCAGGAAGGAAGTTCTACTTGATCAGTTTTTTCATTTGACCTTTGACACATCAATGTGGCTATGTTTATAGAATTCATGCCAGTTACTATGACGACAATATTCAATGATACTCATGGTAGCAACGATATCGCGTGACTACTTATCCAATACATATATGGGGATAAATTCAAGAGGAAAGGAAAATAATTAAAACGTTTAATTTTTACGTTAAAGAACGTATATTTTTTTTCTTCAAATCTCGTACAAACTGTAGTCAACATTATGAATCTTGTTCGACATTTACACCCTTAAAAGTTATGCTTGTTATATAGTCTAATTCTTTTTAGCAGTGAAAAACTATGTAACAGGTACATTAATTAACAAAATTTCCATAATACTTAAGATAGATAAAAAATAGAAATGCACAAATTTAGAAATAGAAATAGCTGTTTAAATTATTACATAACTTGAAATGCATACTGGTCCCAATAAGAGTTACAAATAGCCTATTCGAAATAAGAGCATAATATCTAAAAGACAATCTAAAAATTGCGTTTAGTCTAAACGAACGATACTTCTGAAAAATGAAATAAATCACTCGTCTAAATGTCGATACAGGAATCTAATGGCGCTGCATTAAAGATAAATTCTTTTCGTCTTAATAACAGTAATAAACTCTCGCGAGGTACTTTATTTCATATTGCATGAAACCAAGTTTCTTGGATAAAGAACTGCTTAAATGATTTTAAGCACATAAGGTCCTGTTAGTCCAAGAAAACTTTTAAGTACACATACATATAGATATTTATCATTCATTTCTTCTTTCCTTCCTTTTTTTTAATTTAATAGATAAGTATATAGGCTAATGTTTTTTTCAATAGCCTTCAGCTGATAAGTAATATACATATCATTCACTTCCTTGGCTGTTGAATAATAATTGGACGTGAACAATGAGTTGGACGTGCATTATGAGTTGGAATAGGCTTTTCATGGAAGACTTGCACAGCTTCTGGAGGAAAGTCTGCATTCCCTTTTGCAGGTACTCCACTGATCATGAGAGTTTTTGGTGGACTGAAACATAATTAAAATATATATAAATATATAAATATTTTATTAAACATATCATTATATCATGTTTATGATAAATAAAATTATTTTGCTAATTTGTTTTCATTTAAATACAGGAACAATTTATTCATTTATGTATACACGCTCATTTTGTTTGTATCATGTTGCTTTGTATTGCGCAATACAAATTATAACGTTATCACAAGTATAGCAAATACACGAGACTATGCCACATATATGTATATATATCCCATATTGCTAATTATAGATAGCTATTACTTGAGAGATCAACTGTGTTTTTAATCATAATTTACCAGATCAAATATTAAAATCAATATTGTTAAAATAGGAATTATTCTTACTGTAAATTGAAAGATACCTGCTAGACGGTTTACTTTCGTCTACATCTTTAATTGGTTTTATTTCACGATCTTCTTTCGGTGTTTTATGCTGGATGATTCTCATTCCGCCTGCTTTTACTAAACAAAGATATAAAATTTCAATTAAAAGAAAGTTAAATAGTCATATAGCCTTGAAATATCCAGACAGGTGCATATGACGTCATTCTAAATGTGTAAACATATTAACTGTATTTTAAGCAAAATCACGATTTATTTACTTACCTGCAGGAGGATGTCCACCTTTGAGTTTACACTCTTCTGGACTTGACATTTATATGTTAATTAAGAAATTACAATTAAAACAGTTATTTTGTTTCCTATGAAATAATACAACTTGCTTGTTGCACTGCGACACCAATCACACTGATTCAATGGCGGTTGGCGGCGCAGTAATAAGGAGGTTGCAGTGGGGCGGTGACTTCAAAGTACATTCTTTTCGTCTTATCTTTCGTGTGTGTTTATTTCAATATTATGTTCATAATTTATTTCTAACATTGAAAAATAATATTCATATCGATTAAATTACATATTCTGAACGAATAAATGTTATTAAATTAAATCGCAGGCAAAAAATAGATATAAAAATGTTACATTTAAAAGTAAATTTTATTAAACGAAACGTTTCACAGGATATAAAGTAAACTGTAAATATTACTAATTAAGTCCTTTTTGTTTCTGATCTTGATACATATAGTGAAGGTCTTTACAATCTTCATCAGAAATATGTACCCAGCCAGTTGGCTTCATGTGATACACTGTAAAAGATTCACATTGTAACATATTGTATGATCTTCCTTTATATGATTACGTACCTCTTACAATACCACCAGAGTAAGCGTCTCTATGAGTAGCGTGATAAATTGATCTTCTGCCAAGTTCATAAGCCTCTTCATCAGTTAAATCCCAACGATAGCCAGAATCTAGTGCACCAAATGCATAAATTGAGCCTGATCCTACACTGAAAACTTTTCCTGGTGTACGGGCCCCTTCTGAATCAACATAGTATAAACTAGGTCCTCTTTTGTCCCATCCAGCAAGCATCATACCTATCAATCAATATTTTATTAATTTCATTAGAGAAATCTACTGTAAATGCTGTTGATGTAGTGATAAAAACACACCTATACTTAATCCCATTCCTTTATAATTATATATCATATTTGACAAAAGCTTGCTAGCAGCTGCAATAGAAATACGTTCCCTATTCCTTAGTTCATATGTACGACATTGTTTTGCTAGAACTCTATCCCAGTAAACGCAATCTGCAGCACCTCCAGCTAAAGTTCCAAGGAGATAATCATTGATTTCAACAATCTTTTTCATAGTAGACGAACCTGTAGTAGATGAGAAAATATGTTATATTTTTTTATTCAAAATTATAATATTTAATACATATACACTTTAAATTTACCAATAAATTGGCCCCCTGTTGCTCGTGAATCAACAGCAAGGACAATTCCACCTTTATATTGAAAACCTAATGTGGTTGTTCCATGATCAAACTTGATCTTCAAGTGTTTTCCTGCTTCATCAGTCCCTTCTGCGAGTTGTGACAATTTTTCTGCTGGCTATACACATCAGAAAAGTAATTTTTAAAGAAATGATATTACATGATGTAGCAAATTTAAATTAGTGAAGGGTTATGTACACGATGGATTTAAATTATTTACTTACATTCATATATGGTGGTACTGCCAATTGAGCATTGTTTATAAAATTCCTGCTATATGCCTCAATTTCTTGTGTGTAATTATCTTCGTCACGCGAGACATTGAAATCAACAAAAGAATTTAGACCACAAATTTCAGCAAGCGCCATTTTTGTAAGTCTAATGTCGAATGCTTGTCATCTTATTACTTCGACTGTTCATTATAGAGAGCGTGTTTGAAGCCATGCTTTGACGCAATTCATCGCGCAGATTTTAAATTATTTCGCGCAATAATACTCCTTTAAACTCATTGTATTTTATATTGGTACAAAAACTGTTTAACTTAGTGCTTAGAAAATATAGAAAATATGCTTAGAAAAATATTTAAGTAATAACAAGGTAAGAGTACAATATCGATTTAACAAAAAATATAAGTAAAAATACAAAAACTGTTCTTGATGAAATATGTTACATAGGTTATAAATTATAAGTTATAAGCTATGGACGCAAGGATGGTTTGTGTATTTAGAATATGTATACAAGAATTATACATGTTACTGTAACTATTAAAAAGTAAAATAATTATTATAAAAAAACTTAACATACATAAATGAGTAAATATCTATATTTCTACAATGAAAAACAATGAAATACAAAATGTATGAAAATATTAAAAAATTTTCATATGTTCCTATCTCCTAAATAATTTCATTTAGTCAATAATAATTCTTAAAATATAAGTTTATTGATGGTCAATATAGTAGGAAATTCATTGATATATGATCTTTTAGACGCTCTCGGTTGGTGGCGCTAGAAGTATGTCACTGTATGACGATCGTCAGTTCACATTTTTAAAAAAATTAATTCTAAAGAAAAATATCAGGTATTGAGTAAGTTAAATTTAATTTATTTAATAATAATAAGATATATTTTGTTAATACATACAAAAATATCATATATACATGTACAGGGTATCTAGAAGTTTAATTTCAAATTTTATTGGTGTTGTATAAGTAAAAATAAAACTAAAATGTCGTATAGTAGGAAGTTTATAAATGGTTTGTTAAACAGTTACAACAAATATATGAAATATGAGACTATATATACTCATGTGTACATTTTGAAGAGTAGTTCTCCTTTATCAATGCAAAACTGATATCAATTTATTGTAGATCAAATTTCATGATTTGTGAATAATTAATTCATCTTGCATAGATATCTTTGTATCATAAACTTTGCCTTTCAGAATTCACCACAAGTAGATTTCAACGACTAGTAAAATGCATAAAGATAAACGCACCTTATACGAACACGTACTATACCTGTTTTATTCTATTTATATTAAACTAATTGTAAGAAAAAAAGTATTGATGTATTTGAGACATTTCATATTTCTATTATAACTTTTTAATGAAAACTTTTTGAACTTTCTACTTAATTTAATTTGATTTTCTGCATAATCCTATTATTATACAATAAAGTTTGAGCACTAAACTTTTGGATAGCCTATTAAGATTAGTATATATTATGAAGTTCCAAAGCTATTTTACAAACGTTATATTTGCATCCCTTGTATTTCTTTCGTACTCATGAAAAGAAAAGAATATAAGTTATTTCTTTCGTATTTATATAATGCAGGGTTAATTTATTACTGTGAAACGGTTATCTGTATCAATAATGATAACGAGTTTCCTGAAAAAAAAAGAAACCTTCGAACTTTCGTTAAAGTAGAATACAGCCCAAGCGCTGACTTGACATATCGTTCCACGTGGAGACGTACTGCACGCTCCATGTATTATGTGATTTATAACATTAAGATAAAAGTGAGGGCACGTCACATTTCGATATCATGGATCACAAAATATATTTGTGTTTCAATAAAGTGTTAAATATCGCGTATTATTTTGCTCATGGGGTCAACGATATGACGTGATCGTGATGAAGACGAGGTCACGTGGAAGGGGGTAAGGCACTTTACCGTATGCACTGATTGGTCTATGTCGTGATCGCACCACCCATATATTCGACGTATTACAATATGAAATATGATAATATGTTATTGCATATTTTCCTTGCGATCCTCTGCATTAAAACAGCCGATGTTTGTCTGCCACGGCACATCGATAACGATAACATTCTTCCACTCTTTTCTAATTATCTTTTCTAACTATGTTATCGTCATTCTAGTCCCTTTCCAAACACTTATTTTATGCACCGGAAAGAAATGCATATTGGTTCCCTTTTACAGGGTAACTCGGTATTCCAATTGATTTTTCTGCTTCTCAAATATGAATCGTAAAATCGCCTGAACGTTAACCGAGCACAATTGCTTGTTATATTTTTTACTTTAATTTTATTTTTGCTTATATTATGAGATATTATAGAAAAAATGGTATCCAAATGTTAAGAAACGATAATTAATCTTACATTAGATAAATCATCGAATTCTAGTCAGATTTTATATAGCAATGCATGTACAATTTAAATTATGAAACATTAAACATTAAACTATATTTAGCAATGCATATATAATTTGAATCATTAAACATTAAACCATATTTAGTTTAGTTAGTTCTTTGCTTAGTTCTCTGAATTCTAATATTATGACCATATAAAAAACAATTTACACTATATAGATATGGAACATGGAATTCAATATCACTCTTCTTCAAATACATAAACGATCGTGTCAGAGCGTAGAAAAAATTTTTTAAAGAACTCAATATGTCAAAAGGTCAAATAACTTTGTACGTATCATGGAATTTTCGAAGACGCTACATGACGCGATGCGATGATTCGTTACCACAGGATAAAATAGCTCGATAACGCGCAAACGCATTTGATGTTCGAATAGAAGCCAGTCATTTTATCGGGTTTTGAGGGTCGACGGGGTCGATGGTGCGACACCAGATTCGATAAAAGTTGAGACCATTCTCGCATTCTATCGCCTTTCCCTTACACTTGAATCTTCCATTTTCGATGCTCGGTGCTCCTTCCCTAAACTTTTGATAGGGCTCAATCGATCTCAAAATTCATAAAGACTGTAACTTCATTTTTATTTCAGTCGGAAAATTATGAACGTAAAGGAATAACAATAACAATAAAAGAAATGCGTTAATTACATATATCAGGACAAATAAACAAAATACATCTTGTTGATTCACTGATATAAACTTTAATATAAACAAAACATGTTTTCCCTATCATTACTGCATAGACATTTTTCTTCTTTTATCCGTTTTTAAATAAATTTTTTCTATTCTCAAGCAATACTGGTATTCTTAAGCTGATTTTATTGAATCTCATTTATTCGATGGTTTTATTAATATGCATGATTGGTTATAAATTGAAAAGTTCACAAATCAGAATTGATTTTGTTTCCTCTTAAAAAATCATTAATTTATCTGCGCTGATATAAATACTGTTGTCGTGTACTATCGTCGACTCGTGACCGACTGATGATTCACGATGATCAGTGGACGAAAAGATCTTCCCTAGTTCGTGTCATTGTCGGGGTTCAACGTTCAATTCGTGCAAGGACGCGAGCTTTGCCTCTGAAGAGCGTTCACGTGCGGAAAAGTCAAAGAGACATTCTTATCACAAATCGGTTGAACTGGGCTACGAAAAAATCAAAAGATCCTTGGAACCTACACGTGCAGCATGCTACGCGGTTTTCATTTATTATATGGCGCCAGTTCTTACAAAAAAAAGAACTGCAATAAATGACGCTATTTTTGCAATAGGTTAATCTTCTTAAAAGAAGCTATCGCGAGGTTAATTCCAAAACCATTATGATTGTTTGAGGTGACTGCATTAATATCGTTTCAAGTACTCTTGCTTTTTTAATTATTATCATCTTGTTACACAATAATTTATTTTTCAAAAATTAAAATTTACTCTCTTTTTTATGATTTTTTAAATAGTTACTTAGTAATCATTAACTACTTACTATTGTAATATCGCGACCTTTAGTTCGAAAAATTGAAACTAAATTACTCAAAATGCAATCTAGCTTTGTTAAATCGTAACTACAATTGTACTACTAATGTGACATGATAATTTAGTAGTATGGGGATTTTATAGTATAAGGGATTTTAATAGTATAAGAGAGTGTTTAATAGTATAGGGATAGTTTAATAGTACAGGGATTTTATAGTATAGGGACTTTAATAATATAAGAGATTAATTAAACATAATATTTTCAACATATAAGAGGCCTTTGGAAATCAAATAAACGTAATTTTTGCAGTTAGTTTTTTTCGATTGTTTACTCATCTCTGTTGTAAATCATCTCTATAGTCATCTGAAACACGAAGCAACCTCTCTAAACCATGTTCGGTAATACATTTGTGTGGTAACTCTTGCGACACAAGACAACATTCGTTTCGATAGTTTCTACTCGAACTTCCAGGTTCAGTATTTTATATGCACAGGCAACTAATATAATTTTATATTACTTGGTATACGCACTTATTCCGCTCGAGTGACGATTTGACTCGGTAACGATCGCGCGCCGGTAATTACGCAACGGGGGTAGAACTCTGCACGATCGTTGAGTAAGAGACGAGATGAAGGTGAGCAGTTAGCGGCGAGAGTGTAAATAGCGCCCGCCATGAAGTAAACTGCAGCTGATCGCTACTGGTTACCGTGGACCAACGCAGTTGTATCGTCATTTTCCATCATTTTACTTTTCTTCGGTTTCTTATGGAAAAGTAAAATATGTATGACCAATGTAAAAACTCTCGTGAAACATAGCATTTAGATAATTGAATGTTTTACGTTGAACACTTTGCTAAGTAGGACTCGTAGAGTACTAATTATTTATCTAGTATTTTTTTTGACAATAATTATAAAAATAAATTATCTTCATTGTATGAAGAGAGAGTTAAAAATAAATTGTCTTCATTGTATTAAGATATGGAAGGAAGGGTTAAATTTTTTGTAAACTATGAATATCGGATTACGATAGACACATCTACACTGTATGTCTATGAATGGAAAGCTGATGCAATAACGATTCGAGTTGTATCCCTCGATGTTTGTCTTTGCGTACTTTACGTGTGCTCCCTATACGAGTTATCTTGCGAAGCAAGCAAAATTTGCAGTGACAACGATCATTAGACCTTTCCATTTGTCGATTAACTAAGTACATCCAGGGAATACCTGGAGGTCCGTGTCGAAATCACGATTACTGCTGACTCGTCACACCGGATTCATATACGAGCGTGCCCATTTGATGGAACGTGTAGGCACGAGTGAGTCTGATAAAAGTAGGTGTACGAGTATGTACGTAGGGGGTTTTACGAGGAAACGACGAGAACCGTAACCTACTTCTGTACAAAAGCCGCGAGCTGGTGAATCGAGACGGGAGAGGGGTATTTCTTGGAATTTGTATAGTCATCAGATAAAGTATTCTTTCGACATTTTAAATCTTTCATGATTTTCTTCCCCACTTGTAATTATTACCTCGCATTCGTTGTATCAGCAATTTAATTTGAGTTAACTCTTTAATCAATTCAAAAAGTTGATCAATGACAAATTGTTGGGTCATGTTCATTCCAAATGTTATAGTTTTCGCCATGTTTTTATTGTTCAAATAACTCTTCCATGCATTCCCCTTCCATTCACGTCATGTCGCTGAGCTGCAACCATACGCGTGTGGAAGCTGACAAGAATAATATCTAACAGAGGATTAAATTCATTATTTCAAGTGGTTCGATTATCGGTCAACCGGTAAAAGGGTTATCAAAGCTACTGTAGGGCTATCAGGACATTTTTCGTTTATAGCTCGCGCGTGTATCTTAAATGGCTCCACCTTCGAAAAAGCTAATAACAAAACACATATTCTTGTCGGTTATAAATCGATTTTTTCGTTGATTGGCAAAGATAGATACGGGCGAGATCGATAGCAAAGCGATCATAGTAACATTAAAATGGATGAAATTTCATTTCTTCGACTTGTCCGATGGCTTAAAATTTCGCGATATTCGATTGATGACAAGTAATTAGACGCTGAGGTTTCATCATTATGCGCATCGGAGAAATCCACCACGCGTCACTGATGTCGAGTTCTGATAATTCATGAAATAACTTATATCGCGTGCGACATTGAAGAATCAAAAGAAGAAATGTTGAACAGATCAATGGAATACAGAAACGAGAAAAAAAAAGAGAGAATAGAAAAGAGGATGCATATATAAGAACAACGTTCAAAGTGAAAAACAATAATAACAACGATTCGGAGACCCCCTGCGACGCCTATCGCGATACAATTGTGTCAGTAATAACACGATTCAAGCATTAGTACTATTCAGGGTTATCAATCATTTCTCTTTTTTTAACCTCGCTTGTGTTTCTTTGCCGCTTTGCTGCTGTGATAACAGAAGCTACGCGATATCTTCCTTTTTTGCTGGTTCGTGAAATCTTGGGACGAAACAACAGAAATGATTTCACCCGACCTTCGCCTTTGCACTCATTTTTGGAGGTTTTTTCATAATTCAGACACGTGTGAATGATAACCGTGAGTTCATAAGATTTTTTTGACTGTCCCATTCGAATTAGTCCGTATCATGTACAGATAAATACGCCAGTTCCTGCATCGAAATGATTCGTTTCACAGTGGTTATGATAAATCGATTAATCCTGACATTGAGGCATAGTAACGAACTTTAGAAAAGCAAAAATTGAAAAGGTCAAGTAATTGATAACTCATTAGAAGCAGACATAACTGGAAAAAATCTGTGTTCATTTAGCTTTTTGCAGAAGAGTTTTCCTTTATCGGTTGATATTAACGATCGTAATATCATTAGTGAGATCGCTCTCAAGGTATATCCATTTGAGAGAGAATGCAAAAGAGGCCGAATCGACTATTTTTGATCCTGCTTTAATATGAACGGACAAATCATTACCAGAATAAAAGAATATAATTAGCAAATTTAATCTTCTATATGCTAGCTTACTCTTTGACCTCCGGAATAATTCCACTGATCAGAGCATACGTTGTGCGTTCAAACTTAGCATTCGGTATATTCCACAGTTATGTTTACTGGTAATCCAGTCATTAACTACTTTAGCAGAAGTTTATGAAAAATTCTCAAATATTCGTAAATATACATTTGTATGTACTGAAGTACAAAAGCCGAAGATATGGGACATTTGCCTAGTAAATTTTACGTAGGTAAATCGTTAGAGATGGTCTGAGAAGAGTACTATTCTTAGTTTAAGGACGCACGGATTGGAAATGAATCACAATAGACTTATGTTTTTAACTATCTGAACCATCTGTCTGAATTTTATCTAATCATATTTAATCATAACACAGGATTTTTCATTGTGTGTACATCAGTGTGCAAAGTTGATTATCCTTGAATTAAAGATTGACAGATTTTACTAATTCGCTCTAAGGCAACAGGAAGTATCTGTATCATGTGGTGAAGATTTCTCACGAAACTGTCGAATTTGAGTGTTTCTGTTCTTTTATTGTCGACATAGAGAAGTAAGCAATGCACCAGGAACACATCGGTCACTCGGTCACTCGTGGTGCACGCGGCTGTGTACGCTAATATTAGCGTGGCAACATGGTAACCGCGCATCGAGCTTATTCCTGGCCGAGCAGCCAGCTGCTTGGCTAGCCAGAGTCAAGGTCACGGCGTTACTAGCTATTTGTCGTCAGAGTCACAATCGCGGGTATCACGCGTGGACCACATATAGCATTGGCCAGCGACGTCGAGCCCTTTTCCGCTCTCCAAATCGGAAGAGCAGTTTCATAGATTGCAGCTTATATGCTGATGCCAGAATGCCAGGAACACCGAAATCAGACAATCAACTGATTTTTCTTTCTTGTTAACACGTTCCTAGAAGGAATCGCATGGGGACAAATAAAAATAAATCGAAACGAAATTACTGTCCGGTCTTGTGACAAGCTGTTATCGTGTGATTAGTTTACATCGAGCGACGTCTTTATACTCACTTTGTTGTGCGCTCGTGAGCATCAGCGAAATAAAGATATTTCGTTGCCATTTTCGTGGATTGGTTTCGAAAAAGATCGAGATAAGAACGCGGTGGATAAATCTGATTAATATGAGATTCATTTTTATTAGATCGTCTGGTAAGTTCAGAATATTCCATGTATCAATATTTAACAGAATTTGTTTAACTTCTTCATTATCATTATGTTTAACATCTTTCTTTAACTAGAAAAGAAGAAATGATACCTTAGTGTATCTTGGTATTTTTGATATTCTAATCCCAATTGTCGCGATTACGTTACATATATCCGAATAAATCACAATTGTAAATTTAAACTTGCCCAAAGTTACCGGACGAAATTGAGAGAAAAAAAAACAGGAAGAACAGAAGTAAGAACCAGAAAGGGTGAAAAGCGTGAGTGAAAGACATCTTGGTGGTTGTTCAATTGAAGATAAGAGGGCGACGGTGACAGCGACGGTGACGACGACGGCGACGACTGTACCGACCTTGACCTTCGTTTTGAAACGGCATGCACGAGCGTGGTGCTGTCGCCCGAAGCGAATCGCATGTGTGAGAATGTTTCGTTGCGCGAGCCAGTCCACTTTGGTCGCGCGGTTGTATGTGGAGCACGGTAAAAGTGACAAGGTGTTAAACGACCTGGTCGATCTACGTTACGTTCCCCGTTATGGGGTACGTGGTTCCCGCGATCGCTCTCTACATACTTCAGTTATCCTAAGCGTGGCTCGTAACCTAAGGCCAAGGTAGTCGGTTACTTTCACCGATTATGTCAATTCCTGGCAACGACGGCGTTTTCTTCGTTGACATTACGAAATACCCTCCCGGCCTCATGATGGATCTTCTAAAGTTCCGTCGCGTCGCGCTGCGCCTTTGCTCTTACCTGGCTGCTCGGCCAGATTTTAAGCTAATTTCAAGTGTAATTTCATTCTATTTTAAATACATTAACATACTACTAACATATCAATGAGACATTTAAAAACTGATCTTACTAAATCTAGATGTCTTTCCTGCACCCCTGCGTATGATATTACTTATTCGACAATTCATTCGAGTTGAAAACGATGTACGTAATTTTTGAACGGTGAAAGCTTGCGAGGTGATAACACTTTCTATACATACGACAATACAAACGTTAAAGTTCCGCTAGGATTTGGCTCTTTTGCCGAAATGTATCGAGCGCCTTGGATGTATTTTTATTTACTCGGTGCAATCAAGTGCGAACAATTTCTAAATTCAATCTACAATAGAGTAGAGTTCAACTCGAACGGAGTCGTTGCCTAATCTTAAAATCATCGTCTCAGGCCTTAGGTCGTAACGAGTAATTTGTTTTATTTTTTTTGCGGCTAGAACAGATTACACGGTACATTTTTTTCAATGATAATTCAAATATCGTGCGCCACAGTAATTGGTTCTTATCTGCAGAACGGTGAAATGAAGATTAAAATTGCCATTTTAAATAAATTTTAATTGAAGCTTTGTCTTCGTTAAAATGTTGAAATTGAAAAAAAAGAAAAAATAAGCAACGAAAGACTAGATTTCTTGAGCCGTATGAAATGCTTTAATTTATATCAAATTAAGTGCTGCTCCTATTACTACGAAACCATTAAATAATGAAATACAGTAATATTTGCGATTGAATTTTGTTGATTCTCGCGAGTTATGTTGCACGATGCTTTTCGAATAAATTCGAAAATTGAACGACATTTTTGGTGACGCTTAATTTTCTTAATTATCTTTTAATGACATGCCGTGTTAAGCAATTTACGTATCAGATTAAAACGTTTGCTTGAAACGTGGCATCTTCCTGTAATTCATGTTTCTCCGTGGCATCTTCCTGTTAATTGCATGTTTCTCCGCTGTATTACACGCGGAATTTTCTTCCCTGTTCCAGCCATATTAAAATCAATTTCTAGATATATTGTGAAATTACCGTTTCGAATAACAATTTCCATTAATCGAGTCGTTCTATTAATCATAGTGATATATTTTAGCACGATCAGTGTTCGACAATACAAACATATCCGGTTAGATAACCCAGCGTATTTTAAAAGAAAGAATTCCAGTTTCACGACTGAGGTGTCCAAGCAATCGTAAAAATATAGGCTAAATGCGCGAACTCATGAACGCGTATGTATACACGTAGTTATGAAGGAACGAGAGTGAATGAGCGTAAGCGAAGCGCTCGTTTGGCCTCGTAATGAAAGTGAAATCGAGGGCGCCAGAGTGCTTGCTCGGTTCTTTGCTTCACAGTGTGTAGTATTCTACGTCCAGGCCATGCACCGACAACGAGTTATTTTGGATAGCAACGGAATAGACGATACTTTTTTCATATCTAGTGGATCGCCATCACTAAAAATTTCTCCATTTAAAACAAATAATATGAATGTATTGACAAAGTATTGGACGAGATTTATTCATCTAAAACAAACAGAGAGAGGCAAAAGAGAAGAAAGTCTGAATCAAAGAAAACACTTTACCATCGAAATCTGCCGATTCGGAAGGATTTGAGGTTTACAAATAAATAGGCATAGCAACAGAGATAGGGCAAGAGTAAAAAGAGGAGGTAAGAAGAAGGAAGAGAGATAAAGAGAAAAAAGAGTGAAGGAGAGAGAGAGAGAGAGAGAGAGAAGAAAGGAGAAAGAAAATGGAGAAGAGGTAAAAAATTTGAGAAGGGCTGAATAGTGGCAAGGAAGAACGAAGGGTACACAAGGTGTTGGCTATCCGTACTGTTGGCGCAAACTTTCACTTTTTTCGTCTCTTCACCCCCCCCCCCTCCCCCCACCTTGGTATGCTTTGTAAAAAGCGCCATGGCCGGTATCACATCGTCATTGGTTCATTTTCGTTGGATCTCTTCGTTCATTGGATTTCCCTTCCATGCACGATTCTCTTTCTCTCTTTTTGATTCACCTCCACCGCGCTCAGCTTCTGTCTCTTTTCCTCTCTTTCTTGTCCCCCTCGTTGATCTCTTCTTTCCCTTTCACTCTCTGAGAATTCTCTCTCTTTCTCCGCTCCTCTCGGACTCGTTCTCGTTCTCTCCTCCGCCTCTCTCTTCGACGATATCTCATCGATCCCCTCCAGCAACCCCCCGACACTTCTGGGCACGGCAAGAGTCCTTATGTAACTGACACCATTCCGCTAGAGTAACCGGGACAAAATGTTTCTGATATGGCCCGGTAAGTAGAAAAACAACAGAAATGCTGGAAAATCGTATCGCGAAATTGAACGAAGTTATCCCTCAAGAAGTTGCTTCTTAATAATGAATAATTACAACTTCAAAAGAGGAGAATTAAAACCTGACAATATTGTTTGTTGGAAGAGAATCGGATAGACTTGCGTCAAGGATAGCTGCGGAAAATTAAAGTAATTTGGTAGTATTTTTTTTTCGAAATTATATATTTCTAAGAATTCGTGCAGGCTCAGATTAGGCAAATTGTCATCAACTAAACAGAGATGTAATTCAGTTCGTCCTGCGAATCTGGAACGGATTCGACGGTCGTCGTAGTCTATTGCAGTCCGTAAGAATTCCGCTTTTGCAATCTTCCCAGGCTCGACTCTAGTTGCGCGCCAATCGACGCTTCAAAAAGGGACGGCCGACAAAAGTTCGTACAACAATGAGCGACGTTGCAAATCCACCGGAGGTCTTTGCGAAATGGTTCCAGATATTTCTATAATCATATTCTACTGGAATATCGTGAGACATTCGTTTCTCTTGATTATAATAATTGTCCCTTTTCAGCTTCATGATTCGCGACGAATTAAAGGATCAAGAAAACACATGCGAATTGTTTGCAAATAATGCAAGGAAAAAAGTCATTCGGCTTTAAAGCGAACGATTAAATCGTCATTATCGTTACATTATCATTCGAGCAGCTTCGATGTTATCAACGATTTCTACATCGCTTAAAAATATATAAACACACATCCACTTGAATTGATTTGTGTTAGGCGTTCTGCCTATCACAAATTCTATTGTATTTGGTTCTATTGTATCATCGATAATGGACGATGAATATTTACACGGAAAAGGTTAATCGTATTGCTATTAATTGTGCATTGCTTGCAAATCTCGATCGTTCGTCTGAATTAAAGCGGCATTGGTTTCGCTATTATCGCAGTTCACTGATATATATTCTATAATTAGATCGTTTTTCCTGCGAAACGCGCGTACACTTTTCGAGTCAGTGAACGAACTGCACGCGCCTCAATTATCGTTCCCGATAAATTATCGGATTATTAATTGTCGCAAAATTCGTAAAATATCCTTGTATTTTCCAATTGACCGATATCGAAAATGTGCTTTTTATATGTAATAGAGCGAGTGTGATGATGACGGTGACGGCGACTACAAACAACAATTTAGCAAAGCAGTGGGGACGAAGTGAAAGTGAGTCGAGTATTGTTTAGGAAGCCTCGACGCTGCAGTGACTCTCAGCTCGGCGAAATAATGCTACATGTCTCTTGAATGTTCCATACCGAGAATGTAAAAACAAAAAATGTAAATTTCCGATTCTTTGATCCTTTGTCTTCGTCCATTTTCCCACTGTCTCCACGTGAGACACAATGTTCTGTTTCCGAGATTGAAGGGCTAACAGTCTTTCGACGGCAAGGAAATTTCTCTTAAAATTTACTAATAGATCATACGTAGATCATCCGTTTTCCAAACATGGAAATTAAAGATACAAATGATTGGTTAAACTGATTGGAATGAATGATTGGAAAAAAGAAAATTTACATACATCTCGATGATCAAAGTGCATCCGCTGATAATTTCTCAGGAGCGAAAGATACACGCGCATACATATTGGCATTTGAATGGCTGTTCGGTGAGTTGATGCCAATATTACTGTATATCTAAGCTGCCAATGAGTCGCTTACATAACTTATGATGCACTCCCAGGTTCACAATGAGATTTGCTTTCGGTGACACAACTTTCCTTTCGATGGATCGGTTTGAACGTACTTGACGATCGAATCGCTTTTTAAAACATGCATAAATTTCGCTCTAATTTGTCATTAGATTCAGCTATTAAATTTTGTCCTCAGAGTGGTAGATGTTTGCGGATAAAACTAGATAAAATCTAATTAGAAATCTCGTTTCAAGTTTCGGTCTCCCTCTCAGTTCCATCGTTTCGAGCGATAAGAAAGAAGTCGAACCGAACGTCGCCGCTCAAACGTCGATACTTTTTTACACTCGTGGGATTTCCTTTGAGTGTATCTCGCTCGTGACCTTCGCGGAGTCCATTGTCATTAATTATGCAACAGAGTTCGCGTGACATCAGCAGCAATACAGCGGGAATTTCTGTTAATTTTCCTTAAGAAATTCCGTGAAGTGTATCTCCATTGCGAGGATATCTCACAGCAACGTTTTCTTTCGTTCCTTTATTTTATTTATACTATGTAGACACTCTAGTTTAACGATGCATTGACACGACGATCAGTTTCCATCAATTAAAAACAGAAAAAAACAAAAAAGAAAAGAAAATAATAAACGACTATGAAAACATATACATATACATATACATGTATATATATTCTCTCGCAAGTTTCCATTTGAAATAATTGCTTGATATGCATTTCGCAACCAACAAATTTGCGATACATCTTTTCTAAATTTGCATCAATGTGAATAATCACGCATAGACCAAAAGTTAACGAACTCGTGCATTCCTATTAAGATTGCCTTCCAAATTATAGCTCGATTCATTACTCTCGATTCATAATTTATTACTTGAACGCTTCCGTGTTAAAACGGAAAAAACAACATTCGTCTCTCCATATGATTCTAATTAATAAACCAACCGTCACACGTCTGATATACTCAGTGTACACTGTTAATGGAAGAAAAAAAAGTCGTACAAGGAAGGGAACAGGATAGCCGTGATATTTTATTCACGCACCGACACGTGCGAGGCAAAAGGCCAGAACACACCCGATAGCCTGTAATATCATCCAAGAGGATGATGCCAATTCGATATCAAATATCAAAAGTACTTGATTTTGGAATTACACCGATCAACTATGTGGCCTACGTTACTTGGCCAGCCGATATCTCGTTTCTTGCAGGTATATAGTGCAGGGATCGAGTGCCTCGCGTGTTTTTCCGACCGGGTTCAACGACCGGGCTTGGCTAGCTAGGAATTTGGTGCAGGTGAGGCCCAATGAGGAACGCCTCTCTCTGTCGGCGGGGCCTGCAGGGGGATCATGTCTGCTTGTTTGCTTGTCTTGCCGTATGCTCTTGCAGGCCAACGACCCGTCACACGCCACCGTAACGGACCTTCCACTAACATAGTTACTGGTTCCATCATTTTCATGTTACATCATGCGTTCGATTCCAATGAACCACGAGGACACGAAAAGTTTCATCGATTTTCACCACGTTAACTCAAACACCCTGACTTGTCTGACTTGTTTCTAGTTATTTCCACTTGGATGGAAAGTCCATAAGGATTTTAATCATTACGAAGAGAGAAACAACATGTATATATTCAAACTACATATATAGACTACATATATAGCATGTATATATCCAAACATATATATCGTTTTTACTTTTTTATCTACCGCAAAGCAATGTAAGTATGTTCTATTCGTGCGTTGAATTTTGTAAGACAAGTTGGACAAATCTTGACGAAGTTGGTGCCGCTTTTTCCGTAAATCTTTTGTTTGAGCACTTTTGTTTAAACATGTGCTCGAACCGGTGATGTGTACGTAAGATCGACAGCCTGATTTTGGTTCCAGTCACGTATCAACATCGTCTTCCAAAAAGGTTCGACTTCTGCTTCCCGGATTTTTAGGAAATTATTTTCAGGAAAGATGCGCGTTCCGTTAGTTCGCAATAACTATAACAGGGCAAGGGAAGAAAACATCTCTAATCTAATCGGTGGTAGAAATGCCTGGCAACCAGCTAGTTTTCGAACATGAATTTGGTCGTGAGCCAATCTACTTGTGCATAAATAAACGCAGCCATGTGTAAACATTTATGTACCTGCACGCGCGAATCATTTCTCGTGTACAGAATAACAATGGTTTGTAGAATCAACGATCACGTCGCTAGATTCTTAAGTCCTTTTCTAGATTGAGGATATATTCGATCGACAATTTCGTATGCGCGACCGTGACGCTGAGCAAAGAACAAAATCAGCTGATAACAGAGAACGTGCAGTAGTTTTTTCCGAAATTCAGATAACTGGTTAGAAAGACCGCGCAAAAGTTGACATTTACACACTGGTTGCGGTCACGTTTTTGCACATGTGCGTCTCCACTCGTCAGCACAGCGAATGGTTCGTTTAAGCAGAATAGATCAATTCAACTTGACTGTAGCTTTGATTAGCACTCTTCGATGGCATGTTTACGCATCAGATCAGTTTATGTATTTCTTTTACATTTTTCCATTACTATTTCCATTACATATTTTCCTCTCTATTAGCATAGACGCTAGCTGTTATTGCTTGTAGTTTTTGGCTGCTATTTATTTGCAGTAACATATATTCGATTCATAGATAACAATTCATCAGATGTATATATTGTTTTTCGAGAATCCTCTTTGATATTTATCAAAGAGACGCCGTGAGATTTTATAAAAGAAATGGGAAGATTAGTATTGTATCTATTATCGTTATCATAAAACGATTTTCGTCGAGACAATTAAATGTCATCTTTGATATTGACGGCTATTTTTTTTCGAGATTTTGCATCGAACGAGAATTTTCAATAGGAGTCATTTCTTATTCTATTCGGTTTTCCGACCTACGATAATGACCACTTTCATGCGTGCGATGCTCGTATGAAAAAGGGGAAACAAAGCTGGAAGCTGTCAGTGGTGTTAGTTTTTTTCTCAGTTAAATATACTTGGTTCCGTGAAAGAGAACGACGTTTGTGCTTATTGTGCGTTTATATTGACTTTCGTGTTTACTTCCTACGGTTCCTGACACATATAAACTCTCACGCATCATTATGATGATTATCGTATTGTTAAATTTCGTGTCAGAAATTCTCCATAAAGAACTAGAGAAAAAGGATTTCGTCTGTTTAATTGTACTAATAATAGATCTACATCGCGATTTATGATCACCCGCAATATTTTCTCTCGCATACTCTGCCAGAGATCGATTTACCAAGTAATTGTTGTCAAAATGCGAACCTCTTTTCAAAGATTTAATGTCGTAACACTCGATTCAGGAAACATCGATATTTGTAAGATCGTTCGCAATAGAAAACGGTCGATGTGGAAGAGAGACGGAGCTATGTTTTAGCCATAGGACGCAACCGTAAGGCTCATAGGTCAGTAACATCGATTGCGAAAATCCGTTTGCTCGCCCAACTGCCTTGCTGACTGACTAACTGACTAACTGGCTGGCTGATTAGTCGTGGCTGACTGGTCTGTCTGTTTGGCGTAGGCCGTACATACGGAGCGGCGTGAGCCAAGCAAGGTCAGGGTTTCGCGAAACAGCTGTTAGGCCTAACCCAACCCACATACGAACGCGAAATGTTACGTAGTACTCGCTCACAAATATCTCTCCCTCGTTCTCGGCCGGTCCTTTATGTCCGCCGGCCAATGTTGCAGGTTTACGTCACTCTTGGATCACGAGCATAACCGCTCGCGAAATCCTTTCGCCGAGCTACTGCTGTTACTAATCAACTTCGTCTCACGATTTACGGTCATCCTCACTTTCGTTTTTACTCGGCACAGATAACGAACGAATAGTTTTTACGACTCTTATTTTCCCTTCTCGCACTATCCGTTTCCTCAAACGTGATACACTGAAAATTCGGATTAACAAGATAATAGTTCGATTTGTGTATAAGTCGGCACAATGATCGATATCATTAGTTCGAATCTGAAATAGAATAAAACCCCCCGTACCTTCGTGGAATCGCGAGATCTATTCGTATAGGTCGCGTGCGATCTCTCCTCCTACAAGATCGTGACAAACGCCGGCCTTGGTGACTCGAGGGAGAAAAAGCGCGCATGATCGTGACCTTTGCTGCGAGCCGTTACCATTCGAACGTAAACACACGCGTGCACGCGCGTGCGTGCACACGGGTGCGCGCGTTGCGTGTCGCGGAGTAAATTCAATTGCGTAACTGCCATCGTTACGTAGCCGGCAACGCGTTACGTGGAGGTAACAAGGTTGTGTTCTTGGGGAACAGATAGCATCCTGTGCAATGTCCTTTTGCCTACCGAAAGATCGCCAATTTTCTCACGGAACTCGAAACTGAACTGCTAAAAGAATTATCGAATGTTCTATTGACACGGATCCATCGAATGTATCCAGAATCGTATCACAAATGCAAGATCGCGATTGTAATCGAATTGTAAATGTTGATTTCGTTGTAGTTTATTCAATCTGTCATCATTCGTAGAGAAAATCAAATTTCTGGAACAAGCGTCTCCTAGTGCTTTTTGAATGATACGGTTCGCGAATAATCGTGGCACCTCTGAATTGCAGATATCACTTTGTGTTACATCGTTCGAATACGCGATGCTCGTTTTCGCTCCCGATGAAACAACCATTTAATATATATATACTTTCAAAAGACAAATCAATTATTTTTGTATCACAGTGTATTCTAAAGAGTAGAGAACATAACGATCAAATTATTGTCATCAATCTCGCGAATAGATTTGCGGCTTTTCCGGACGCAAATGTTAACGTTCTTAATCTCTAACGGGGTCGCAAAAAGGCGTTAATATCGCTTAAATTGCGGCCGAGCTTTATCATCAGTGGAAAGGGAAAAATGCGTAGGAAATCGAGGCGTGGTAAATTCTCACGCCAAATGACCGCCTCGCAGCGCGTATGTGTACAAGATACATGCGAAGGAGCACGGTGTAGGCGGCATTAGGTGTGGAACGGAGGCGAGAAGAAGGTCTCGCATTAGATTGTGGTTCGAAAGTAAAATCCACTCTTTTTCAACGGTGGAGAACGGTTTGTTTTTGTTTTTGATGTCTGTAAACGTCTGTAAGCTTCGGCCCTTCTTCGGAAAACGACCGAATATTTAAAAAATACAGAAATTTCATAAAGCGATTTGTGTTGTGTGGTTGATCATAGCAAACACGCTATGCTTGGACGTAGAATTGGCAAAGGAAGCGTTTAACGTAGTTTGGACCACAAGATGATAAGATACTATATTTCTTCTTACTATGGAGGTAGAGTTGTTTCTCGACACAGTTCGGACAGTGGTAGTTATACTACTGCTGGTGTTGCAACACCGACTAGCGGTCCGGTATCGTCCAATAGGGCGAGTTTATTTATGAGCGAAAAGAAGTCACGAATGAGGTTAGCGTTTGAACTACGTTGCAGAAGAGCAAACGATATCAATGTCAAATGCATCGAATAATTATGTAGCGTTATCATTGATGAATATAGAAATTGATGAATATAAAATGTTTTTACGAGACACTTCAGGCCTTCTAGTTACTGTGAAAATACATTAAGATGGTATCCGTGGTACTACTAATTGGTTTATTCGCCGGATTTCTCGACACGGTCATTCGCAGAATTTTGTATGCTTTATTATTATTTTTTCATTCGGCTCAAAAAGTCGGTAGTAAAGGCAGAGATCGGGCAGTGCAGTTGCAACATCGAGTAACGGTCCAGCTTCGTCCAAACTAGAGAGAAAGGTGTAGCAAAGGATTAACCGAGAACGGCTAGTAGAATGACATCCAACTCGCCAGCCAATGTTTTGTAGTTATGCTGAGAGGATTTCTTCTGTTCTGTACAGTAATGCAAACGCCACGTTACATCTGTTTTGTTTGATAAGCGTTCTCCTAGACGTTGGTGTATTTTGTTCTCGGTAGCTCGTTCCAAATAATCATGTTCCGCTTGATTGGATTCTCATGAGTAATAGCAAAGTGAGTGAGTGAGTGAATGTGTGTAAAAGACAAAAAGAGAAAGAGAGAGAGAGAAAGAGGAGAGGGGGGGGGGAGAGAAAGAAAGGAACGGCTTCTGTAGAGCGGTCACGAAATAGTCCAAATAGAACAACATAGAGAAAACGCGCACGTCTTTTCTCTATTCTGCGTTCCGCACTCGTCGTCATCGTCGTCGTCGTCTAAGCGGCCGGCCTTGATCCTTGGCGCTGGAGTCGCCCGGAGCCGACCAAGCTCGCCGCTACTCGCTACTCGCTACTTTCACTAAGTACTTTATCCTGCCTTGTCCTGTCCTGTCCTATCCCGGCTGCGCTCATACGTGGTACGTAAGTGCCTCGTGCATTATGTTCGCTTAGCTAGACCGCGCTTAGAACGAGTTCTCAACTGGTTGCCTTCTATTCTTTCTTACCTTTCGACTTCATGTCACCGTTATCTCTTTAGATTCTACTAGATAATCAGGTGACATTTGTCTTCTAAATTTTTTTTTTAAAACGCGCTTGGTTTTTTCTGTTTTCTTAAATTTGTTGTTCTTTTTTTATTACTTGTGCTATATCAATAGATTAGAAATTTACATGTATTTAGAAACATATTTAGAAAGATGGAATCGAAGTATATAAATATAAATTTTTTTTAAATAGTTTATACAGTAGTTTTCCACAATATTTCTTTCTTTTATGTTACTTGTAGGAAGAGGAAGAATTAATCGCTTTAGTCATTAACAAACCTCGTAATACTGCATAATCTTTGTTGTTCATTAAATTGGGAATCCTTTACTAATTTTCTAAAGGTTCGAACGTTTCATTTGTCAAACCGCAATCGCCACTGTAAATTTAGTAATAAAAGTGAAATAAGATGTGAACCAACGCGCAGGGGAGAAACCCTGGACGTAGTCAGACGTTTGACGAGACGCATGGCTGTGCGTGCCGAAACGTCGACAGGGGAATTTCGCGGAAAAATGCGCTTTTGTGATAATTCGGGCCGATTAATTGCGTCCGCCGACCCAATCGTAAATGTACGGGTACCCGCAGAGTTGAGCACCGCTTGTACGTTTCTAGGTTACACGCGCAGCGAGCCGAGTTTCACTTTTTCAGCGTTCGACGCCACGCTCCGCGACCATCGGGAGGTTGATCGACTCGTCTAGCGTCGACGCTCGTCTCAGCGTACGTACACAAGTGTTACCGCTTACTTCGGAATTCATATTCCAGTAATACGAAAGATCGTTCTCGAGATTTCGACTCTTCCTCCTCGATATCTTTCAATTATCTTCTTCCTTTGGTAATCGCGAGGTAGCTAAGTATCAGCTAGCTCACAAATCCTTTCCGAATTATTTTCAACCTCGAATTCTCCCTAGATTGATGGTATTCTCTACAGGTTGTCGTAATATTCTGGTTACAGTTTACGTTCGTGGCTGTTTCGGATATCTCTTGTATCGCAAACTATGATCAATGTTATGGTTTAACTATATTAAATAACTGAATTCAGCTGGCTGTCGATCGTTTTATTCGTCGTGCTTCTCGCATCATTCATTTCAATTTTTCAATGGCAATTCCCGATTTCTCCGATCCACATTGTCTAACGCGTATCCTTTTTCTCTCCTCTTTGTTTTCTCTCCTTCCTCGTCCTTCCGTGACGTGATTTTTCGATTCTTCGTGGATGTCCGCGGTGTCTGCTAGAAGCACGCACACAGCAAATGTTCGGTGAAACTCGCTGATACGACACGCGGTTGGAATACGGGAAGAGGCGGGACTTTCGTTTTTGAAAGAGCTCCGCTTGCCCGGTGAACGCGCGCGGCCTCGAACGCGTCGATCTTTTAAACACCTAGACTGCAGTCTAATTTCTGCACCCTCAACTTTTGTTGAATCCCGTCGTGACTAGTCATATTAACGATGCGACAGCCGTGAAATAGAATGGACGTTCTATCGATGATCGTTAGATGCGCGATCATCTTTATCTCATGCGCGTTTCATCGTTCCGTGAAATTTATAATCGTGAGCATACTTGTTCTGTCGTTCGTTGTAATTTGCGCCAGGTTGCGCAACCAGTAGAGTCACTTGCAACATAATTTATTTGTATTTCGCTGGATCGCGAAGAACTTTCGATCGCATTCAACATTTAAATCTCAACGAAACCCCCAAATTCTCTAGAAACGGAATTGCAAGTACATTTCGTTTCGAGAAAATAATTCCTCGGTTCTCTCAAAGCATGTCCTGGGGAATGCATGTCCCAGAGTATTCTCTATTTGGACTTGCAGAGCAACGCGGCATCGAGTACGTTCAGACCACCTGTTGCTCACGCTCGAGAATCTCACAGAAAGCGTCGCGAGTCACGTCGTTGTAGCGTCGTAGCGGTTCTTGTATAGTCAAACCCTTTCCCCATTCAGATCGCCGACACATGTATCCGTCCGTGCAAGAGTTTAAGAGTTTACTCGGCCGTGATTCGTTGATGGGCCACTGTCCGTGTCACTGTATCGTTGGTCTTCGATAGTATCCGTGGCTTCTTCGAAATTTTGAACTTTCTCCAGAAGACGACACTCGCGTCGCGAATGTGTACAGGCGGTCCACATGGTATACCAAGTACGAAAATAACCAACGGAAGCGAGCCAACGAGAAGGAAAGTGAAACTCCGTACGGTGTATATGTAAGCAGGTAGCACATCTACCAGCGCGTTGCTAATTGTACCTGGCTCATTAGGTATGATCCGGCGCGCAGCCACACCACTATTTTTAGGCTTCCGTCCTCCAAGAACATTCGCCTGCCTATCTCTCCACTGACTCCACTGATTGTCCCGGACGGGTGAAGTAATCGCTGAAGCATGGGAATAATTGCCGGCTTGTTTCTCATCCGAGCGCGAATCCAAGTTCCTCCGTAACGGAAGAGAATCTTCTCCTCTGACGTAACACTCGACAGACCCACTGACACGCATTCACCGAGATTTCTTCTGACGCTAAGGCGGCCTTTGTCTGGGTACACTTTCCATTTCAGTAGAAAATATTTTACAATTCCCCTCTTCTTCGAGAGCAATGTGTCTATGTACAGCTATTGCCTGACAAAAATTTAGGAATCTCAGGAAATTCAAAAATCTTTTGAAGATGCCGGAGTGCTGCTTTGACAAAAGATTTCAGCTTCGACATTTCGACCGGTGCTATGACTCGATTTTCAAAGGTCACGTTTCGTCGAACGTGACAATCGGCTGAGAAAGTACAGCCACTTCCCTTTCCATTTCTACTTCCAGGAACCGAGATATCCAAATCCAAAAATCCATAATTCGAGTAAATATTTCCAGCGCAAACGTTCGATTGAAAAGTCGTTTGTCTCGACTAACAGATGTCCTCCGTCGTATCGTTAGCTCATCCTGCTCCCATGCGATTTATTAACATCGACTGGATCGTGTTCGGAATAGAATTTAACGAAATACGCGCGCGGGATGTCATCTCGAATGTAATGCATCATCGTTCACGTAACGCAGTTACGATCGGTTGGATTTGTCGTCGATGATCGTCACTTTCCCCTGAGCGAGCACGAATCGCTTCCCGAAGAGTGGCGTGGCATCTAAGTATGTCAACGGGTCTAGCGAGTGCAAATAAAATGCGATCGCTTGCGTTCGTTTCGTGTCTCGAGCTCGCACGCCTCCTGCTTGCTTTTCGTTGTCGCGCGGTTCTCTTATTGCGTAATGCTGTATCTACGTGCGCTCAAGGAGGTGTACGAACCGAGACGGCAGAAAATTTTGGGTAAGTAGGTCGATCGAGGTAACCTGCGTTTTTTAAGCCGTGAAAAAGAGCTTTATGATTTTTGCAATGAACAAAAATCATGATAACATGGATAGAATTTATACTTGAAATTCAGCTAATTCAGGGAAAATCAATTCGATTACTCTCGCTTTGTCTGTCTATCTTTGCGTAAGATTTTCTTAACGTCATGGCTCGATGTGCACCATTTTGTCTTAAGTATGGAGAGAGAGATTGAAAGTTATTTCCTTGTGGCTTGTCGATATTCTGGATCACTGAGGGAAGAAAGAAAAAAGTTGTCTAAAAGTTTCTACGTTTTGCTATATAACATATATATTTTGTAAACTTTTGATTTGTTGCTTCGAAATGTAGTCATCGGTGCGAATGAAGAAATCATTTATTAAATTCATGATACATATAGACACAAATAAGGAACAGTTATTTTTCTCGAATAAGTATAAAAAAGTTTAGGTAGCATTCGGGGGTAATTGGAATCGCAAATGGTTAATGTTTACGCGGATTGCGAGCAAGCACGATTCGCTGCACACGAGATCTTTGGCAACAACATTTATTTCAGGGATCTGGGGTTCGCGAAATAAATTAACGAGTGAAGTAATTCTGTGTACCAGCGTGGAAAGAAAAAAAAAGAAAAACGTAGTCGCGGGCTGACGTATGGCAAGAACATTTTATAGAAAGAAAGAACATTAGTGAAATAATTTTACACTGACGTTCGATCATTTCTACAACTATTAAACTGTTGTTTCTTAATTACATTACTTTCTTCCGATAACTTGCGTAAAGTGCCATTTTCTCTACTTATTTTATATAATTATCTTCCGTTCGCAAGAAAGATACGTACGATTAGTTGGAAATATCTACAGAAATACAGCCGCGATAGCGGTAGCCTCGGGATAGTTAGGTATCGTTTTCAGTTGCTAACGACAGAGCGGCAATCTAATGGCCAGCCGTTCAAGTGAAAAGAGGAAAGACCGTTTTCCTAAGTGGAAGGACCGTGCACGTGTCAATCGTGCAATTGAACCCAAGATCCTCGTTTCAGAAGCGAAACGAAGCGAAGTGTCTGTTTTCTGCGGTGAAGGCAATCACTGTGACTGGCTTGGCAGCGTTCACGATCCGTGACGCTCCGTGACTCGGGATCTAGGCCGATTGTATAATGCCGCGAACGTTTCACTAAAATCGTTAAATAACAGCCTACTTTAGTCGGATCGCTCAGTTCTCTGCTTGCTTGCCTTGCTTCGCCTTGCCTTGCCTTGCGTTGCCTTGCGTTGCCTTGCGTTGCCTTGCGTTGCCTTGCCTTGCTTTGCCTTCTCTAGGCTCTCTAGTCTCTTTCTTTCTCTTAAAATCGGCCAACCAACCAGGCAATTAGACAGTATCGCCGAAGTATACGCTCGCCGCTTAGTCATCGTCCGTAGGCCCGCTCTCTCGTCTTCTCTTTATTGTCGAATAAATCGATTATCCCTCTCGATATGCACGGCTCGTCGCGTTCTACACGCTGGACACGGTACTGGATTTCGTGTATCGCGCGATAACGTTTAACGAGTCTCGTGAGAAGGTTTTGTTTCAAAAATTGGAAATGAACATCGATTCTAAATCTGATTTGTGCATGTGTATAATTTCCTGTTTAAATAATGCCTGACTACCTTCTAAGAAAATAAAATTACCTGTAGATTATATAATATTCGAAGAAAATGCTTGATTTAAAATTAAGTAGGCCGAAGAATGGGTAGTTGGAATTGAATTTGTTTTTAATAAGCGCGAACGTATACTTGGATTCGTTGAAATTTTAACGGGTTCGGCACAAAGATAATCGTAGCAAACAGCCTCTAGAAAGTAACAAAAAACCAAACGTTTCATTTCAAGATTGATGAAACTTGATAGGATTTCAATGATATATAGAGAAAACAACAGTTTGTTGTACGAGGATATGATTTGGAGTAGAATCTAGTAGCGCACACCGCACTGGATTGAGCAACAATCCGGCAATTACGTTTATAACCGATCCGTGTAAGCGCGCGATCCCAATATTCACGCTAATTACGCCCGAGTCCACTCAATTAAACGTTATTTCTGCCGGTGGACTGTAATTATCGTACGCGGACATATCTATCGTAGCCCACAATCGCGAACCTTTTGCTATCCTGCGATTTCTATGTCGATCATTGATAGTCCTAGTGTCTGAATAAGAATTATTCTCTAGTAATATGTACGCAGATTAAGCGGCGGATCATCGTCCTTGCGTGAAGGATACGGTTGGAATCTACTCGGATAGAATGGTTAATTATTCGCTGAAAAATCGTGCTAGTTATACATATGTTTTTTCTTTCGAAACGAGTTTCCGCGGATTAAAAATCCCAATTATCGGAGAAAAATTCTCGCCGACCGGATTGCTAATTTATCAGAGCAATTTAACGATAATGCACCAAATGACGTGGCAGAAAAAGGAATAAAAAGCTAGATCTATGACTAGTGACTATCTGTTTCTGAGATTAATTCGCTATTTGTTGGTTTGTTTCATTGTAGTCACTTTACTCCAAATCGAACCGCCTCGTGTTGCATTCATTCAGTCTCCCTTTCGGAAGGAGAGGACAAGTTAAGAAGGCCAGAAATTTCCCAAACTTCCTTTCGTTCATAATTCCGCGGATGACTCAAATGTGTCGATCGCCCACGTGTATAGTCCGTGAACTAGCTCAGATTTCTCAGAGTCTCCGCTGCATCAGTAGATTCCGATGAGCGGAGGATATGACGAATACGCTTAATTATATTCCGCAAAACCGCGACGCATCCTGTCTGAATCGTCTTATACGAGAACAGTCTGTAAGTTCGCGAGAAACTAGGTCATCAGGAACCTCGTCCTTTCTTTCTTGTACACGACCGTTCAGTGACACTCGATGGTTTATTCTGAATTTTACGGAAAGAAAAGCAATTGTATACCACCATATGATCCATTATGAGGCTGTCAAAACAGTTGGGTTATATTGTGTCTCTGAATACAAAAAATGGAACAAATGATTTTATATATAAGGAAATATGCACGTACATATTATATAACAACAAAATTCATATTTATGTATTTATTTATTTATTTATTTGATAGATATAAGTTTTTTATGATATGATATCTATTAAAAAATAAAGAACACAAAAATACTGATTGCAATAATTACAAAGGGTTATTATCCTAAAGTTGAATTGCGCATGATAGTTGAGATTAAAGAGTATTTATTTTCACTAACGTTTATTTAATTTGTATTTTTTCGAGCGTAATTTAAACACTCATATCTTGATTCTCCAATTTTAGTGTTTCTCTATTTTCCTTTGACGTATCTCGAGAGATCGTTCGAGGTCGAAGATCGTGATTACGTCGATTAAACGTGATGACCGTTGAATTTCAGTAGAATAGGCTGGCGTTACTTCCGACAACTTCGCCAAAAGGTTCAGGTAAGAAAGCTAGAAAAGAACAAGAGGCTCCTTGCGCAAGAAACCTCTCGACTGCGGTTAGCCGTAGTTGTAGAGAGTTCGCAGTCTCTACTAAGCTTCTAAGTTGCTGCACGATTCGTTTGAGGCGTGAGGTTCGAAAGTAAGTGCCCCATCGAGACAATGCTTCGTGAAAATAGGGCAGAGTAATTAAGCCGTTATATAACCGGTTGAAACGGAGTTCATAGGCCGTGGTGTCTCGACACGGCGCCGCTTACCACAACGAGACTCCAGAGTAAACAGGGTGTGTTTATCATATCGTGATAATTGATCGAAAGAAACGAACGTGTGATTTTTGCTCGTTTCATTTTTTTATAAAACGTCACTTACAATTACTCGTTTAATACAATCGATTCGAATTTCAACGAAGAACATTTAAAAAACATTCTTCGTCACCTACCACTGCTCACGGTTAACCATGGTTACCACTCCGATTGTATAAAACGTTCTACTCTGCAATATCTTATTGATAAACAATAAACATAGAAATTATGATTTATCAACGCTTTCCCTTTACTATATCTATAAATTGCGAATGCTGCGTTGGTAATCTAGCATTCCATACTAGTTAGTAATCTTTTTCACCAATGCGATTCTCGCGTTCGAGCAATCTTTCCACGATTCCGGTAACTCGTGTAGAATATTTCTCAGAGAAGCTGCGAGATGGCGAAACGGTGGCTAGTTTACCTCCGATCGTAATGCATATCTAATCGCGTGATCGCCCTTTTCCTTTTTTTTATATTCCTGCGACAAAACAGCGAATTCCTTTCGCTCTCGAGAGCCAAAGTGGTAGCTGTACGTGTCTATCTGGATGACCGATCGAGCCAGACCGAATAAGAAATAATATTACGCCACTATCTGTTTACACTGGAAGTCGATTACACGCGCGACCACGAGACGTTTTTCTTGCTTTCCAGCAGAAATGCAAATATGGATTTTGTCGATGCATATGATGTTCTCTTTTTTTTTTTTTCACCAAATTTTGCCTCGAAAAAATTGATAATTCCCGAGCTGAGATCGCGACTGAGAAATTGAGAGTTGCAATCGCAAATAAATGTGGCTTTACCGACGACGCAGAAACGCTTAGAAAGCGAAAAAAATAACAAAATGACAAACAGGTTAGGGAAATAGATTTTAGTATTTATATCGAGATCTGTAACGATAATTATTCGACGTGTGATGGATATTTTGACCGTTTTCGGAAAGGATAACACAAGTCTACGCAAAAATTTTATTTTCGTTACGGATGCGCATGTAGATAAAGCTAAAGTATCTGTTCTGGTCTCTGCAGCGATCGAGTCGATGACCCCTTTGTTCTTGCTGTTCTGATAATTTACTCACTGACAACCTGGTTTTCCCATTTCTCAAAATATTTTTCTTTCAGATTTACATCACGAACACGAAGGTAACGAACGCGGAGGAAACGGAGAGAAAAATATACGTTCACATTAGTGAAACCATATTGGGTAGTAATTAGGTTGCCAGAGGAAGATCCTAAGAAACGACCGATCATGAGTCTACTCCGACAGAAAGAAAAGACGGAGCAGAATAAGTATTTACGCGGTGATTTTATCCATTGCTCGGTGAACGTACTCTTTAGGAAGCGAGCAAAATTATTGACTAAGTCGTGGAACAGGATCGTATCTGGTCGTGGATGGGTGCCGAAGGTGGCTATATAGATACAACGGATGGTGGATGGTGGTTGTTCGCGCGAGTCCAAGTCGATGTCGATGTGGATGTCGGTCCTCTCGGTGTGCGCTCGGTGCTTGTGCCACTTTCACTTGGTTACATAACCCGTGTACGTTGGTGCGCGCGAGCGCGAGGGGAACTGGGTAAATGGGAGAACCACAATCTGCGCCTGCACCACTACGGCATAGAGACACCGGTACGGCGTAACCACTTGAGCTGTGTGTCCATGTCCTAAGACTGCCTCTACGTACATACATATCTCTCTTTTAAACTGAAACTAGCTAGTTCCTACAGCTAGGCTGATGAATTCGTAAAAGGTACGTCGGCACGAGCCATATGCGTTTCTCACTTGCCTCTTGTCGCCGTTTTGTACAGTCTCGCGTACCGATTACAAATTATCGATCCATCGTTTTTTGTTGCTTCTTCCTCGACAAGTAGCTATTTTTCACGGCATAATAAGTTAGACCGTCCAAAAGTTTATAGTATATAAATTTAAAATTTAAGAGAGTAGATTTGCCGACCATCGTTTGAATGATTTGACTGTCCGCAACGTTAAATACCGATGCATGGGAAACTCGAGATGTCTGCGTATTGTGTATTCCAATATTTTTATTTTCCTATCTAGTATCCGAATAGGGAACGCTGAAGAGTCGCTGCACGAAGAAATGTCAGCCGGAAATGACGCGCGATCAATTAAAGGTTAATGATGAACGAGAGTTGAAGAGATAGCAAACTCTAAAGAAACAAAGGGCAAGACGATGAAAGAGAAAGAGAGAGAGAGAAACGGTAGAGAGAAACTACGTAGGTGTAATACAGCGGTAACAACAACATACCGCGCCCCTTTCTAACCCCCTCGAGAGGAGAACGGCCGAGGGAGGTGAGGAGCCGTTAAAGTGGATGTGATGACCCAAATACGAGGTAGTGAAAGTGGCACACCGGTCAGGCACGGCTTGCCGCTACCGTCGTTCACCCACACGCACGAATACGCATTTACGTGGCTGTACATGCCTACGAGACGCGTATGCGCGCGTAAACGCGCCGCGTTAATGCGCGCTGCGTATCGAAGCGAATAGTTCTCTGGTGGAGAGCTGGCAGCGGCGGTGATGAGGTGAAGGCAATATAGGCGCAGCTACCGACTAATTACTAATTGGAAATTATGGAAATTTGCATGGGTTGCGTTCGAATGCTCCATCTTCTATCGTTTTTCTTTTTCTTTATTCCTCTTTGTCTCTCTCTCTCTTTTATACGTTCTTTTGTCCCGTGAGTTTTCTTTTTCGTCTAATTGTTATCAACGCCGTAGGTTTCTTTTAATTTTCATTAATTCTTTGTAAGGGCACGCGATGGGGCGCGTTTTATTTCTGTGACGATGGCTTCACGTTTCGCTGCCGACGTTACAAGTCGGCTTCTCGACCCTTCGGCGAAACGTTCTAATTGAAAATACTTGAATGGCATCCCTCGATCGGCCGAAATACCTCTAGGTGTTCGTAGGTAAATTTAGCGTGCCAGCGGCAAACTCGGATTCCTCCTCGACTCACGGGAACACGGTTTTTCGTTAGATCTAGCCGCGGTTTCCGAACGTTTGTTCCTCATTCGAAATTTTTTCGGATGTTTCAGAAACGATTTGATACGTTCTTCTTCTTTGCGTTTTATTTTCCTCTTTTCATCTCAAAATTCTACTCTTACCTTTTTTTAACTTTATTTCTGTGCTTGTCCACCAGCTCAGTTCAATTTATTTGTTTAAATAACTTACGTGGCTAGGCTATTATCCGAAATGTTTGAAGAGTTTTCTCGCTCATCATCAATTAAGTGGTACGTATCGTTAAATCTCTGTATCACGACCCACTTTGGTTCCTTGTCCGTACATGGACCTCTCGAAATCCGTGTTCACCAGCAGCCGGAACTGAAACGCTTTTGTGCCTTCCCGGGACGATCAAGTGAGAAAGGACGAGAAAGTGAATTATAGCTCATTCCACTTCGACCACGTACTCGATTAAACGTCGAGAAGGGCCGCCTCTGTTCTCGTGCGACGTGATTGTCGTTACGTACCTAAAACGCGTTCACCACTACTACGTGCATAAATATTTTTTAACGTGTTACAAACGAACGATGTTATGTATTTTTGCAATAAAGATTTTACGATGGAGATAATGGTCACACGTTTAGCGCGTACGGAACGAGGCTTCGGATCAAAGTCGCGACACCTTCGAATCTAGTTCTAGTACGACTATGAATAGAAGACGAGGCCTCTTGGCCCAAGCGCGCGAGGCTCGTATCCTAATTAAATGGCCGCACGATCACCTTACAATTAACTTTAAAAAAAGGGTGCACGTAACACAATGTCTACTTTGCACGACATTTATTACGAAACAAATGTGAAAAATCTATCGGTTAATCTTATTTTAAAATTCATTGAAATCATTTTCGTATGCACATGTATGAACGTTGCGCGTTCGTATTTAAACTGAAACCCCTTTTTCACGTTCGCAAACGTGACGTTTTTATGGGAGTGACGCTGATTCCTCGTATCCACGTAAGCATCGATGACCGTACATTCTAGTCAGCTCCAAATGGTTATCTTATTTTCAACGTACCTATCTTTATCTTATCGGTCGTGATATCTTTCACGAATCGGAATATACCAACGTCGCGACAACAACCGCGGGCGGAAGCAAGCAAAGCGTGTGTATCGGAGACCCCTTGCGATGATTCGTTGCGACGTCACGTCATCACGAGTCATCGAAACGGAATTGACGTCGTGCACATAGAAGATGGTACGTGAAATCGGAACATCAAATATCGACGCTCGAAATCACGATTAAGCGATGGATGATGATGCATGCGTCTATCAATTCCAATGAATAGTAAACAAATAGAGGACTGAATTTTTCTTTTTGAGGCCATGTTATCACAACATGTGTAAGCTTGATAAAAAGAAATATCTCTGGCGCCAATGGCATTGCATCGAAGACGAAATACTCTCGCGATCGTACAAACGAACAATCGTTTTAATAACGATTGCCAATGAAAATTATTTTTACCATCCCGTGAGACTCGTAATCTTTTGTTGATTCGGAAATTGTGTATATCGCTTGCATCGCATTGAATCGGATCTAAATCAAAGGTTTTTCCTTTCCAATGAACATATGTGAAACGTTTCCCTGTTTGTTCCTTTCTTTCTGTTTATCATTTCTCCCGCGATCTCCGTTGCATCGCAAACACGCTCGCAAGACTCGAATCGAGTTCTATCTCGTGTAACCGACCGGCATCAAGGGCTAAAAATTTTCTCGACTTCTATTATTAGGGTAGCTGCCCTCAATACCGGTATCTATATTCAGCATATACGCATATGCGTTAGTAGGCGTGCTTGCATGTATGCATATATATCTATGTATAGCGAGGGTCTAGGGGCAACGCGATGCACGCGAAAAACGCCGGTCAGCCTGGCCTAGGCCGCTGAACAGGAGCACAGATGTATCGACGTTGCTCGGACCGAAGACACGAAAACGGTCGAGCTTTCGGTGATATATTTAGAAAATCGAACGGAATCAACTCTGACGGAAGTCGAGTCTCCTCTTTCCTTTCCTCTTTTAGTATGTTGCGATTGATTTTTATCCTCTAGTCACAGAGAATACATTATATCATTCCAAGTCAATGTAGAGACGTAAATATAATTTATTCTCCGATTGTTCTTTTTGATAAATTCATTATAACATGTACTCTTACAATTAGTTTAATACTTTGAATCATTGTTCGAAGATGCACAGGGACTACGTTACAGAGTGATGAACATATTTCTGGTACCGATCCCATTGCTTTAATCTAGGCATATAACCACATTTATTATCTGAAATTATTAGATCACCGTAATGAGATAGCTTGTGAGCTAATGTCCTCTACCGATCGAACCGATCGAACCGATCGCGAGAAGGACCAAAGACCAACGGACAAAACGATTGATGGTAACGCCAGAGGATCGCGTCTCCGCTAGATGCGGCCACTATGAGAAATCCATTCTCCGTGCGTTCGAACGCTCACTCGCGGTCGTTCAAATGCTGGCCGAACGGATCGGTTAGGATAGGGACGAGTCTCCGATGTATCAAGACAAGATAGAATAGGATCGAATCCGCGCGCGACTTGGGATAGTCAGGGCCCAGTGCGACGCAGCGGTAGTGGTCCGGTCGGTCCGGCTTTCTCAAGAAGTGCACCTTGGCACACTTACTGGCGCAACCCCACACCACGCCACTCCATTCCACTCCACTCCATTCCACTCCAATCCACTCAACATTGACGTCGACGCCAACTCGACTCGATTCGACTCGATTCGATTCGACTCGATTCAACTCGACTCGACTCGAGTCGACTGTGCTCGCCAATCCACTCCACTCCACTCCACTTCACTCGGCTCCATTCCGTACACGGTTCCGCGCTCGGCCGATCCACACATTGACAACGATTCACCTCCGCGCCGCTCGTCAACTCGTTCTATCCTCTTTTTTTTCTCTCTTCTCTTTCCCTTTCTTTCTCTGGCTTCTTTTCTCCATTCCGTTTGATTAGCACCGCGTTCCTAAAGCTTCCCGACCGATCGGGTGCCGAGCTTTTTACCGTATATCGACATGTTTCACGCAAAGAAGATTGATCACTAAGGATCGCCAAGGTTATGCTTTTTTGTTAGGATTAAGTGTTAAAAAAAAAAGTGATAATAAAGACGAATCAATGATTGATCGTGATTTTATAAATCGTTCAAGTGCGAGTACAAATCATCTATTTTTTTTCTTTTGGATATGTAAATGTTGTTCATATTTTGTTAAACGGTAAAGTGTGTACTTTCGCTCGTCTTAACGATGTATTCTTTCTTCTGGATACAGCAATCGGCATTATTTTCGACTTCACGTGACTTTACTCACGATCCACGCGTAACACGTTGCGTGTGTATGGCATATAAATAGGTATATATCTATCAATAACAGTGCTTCTCACGGTAATGACTTTCTCTAGCCTCTTTATTCTCACGTTTCGCCCTCAAATTTGATTCATTCCGATTCTTCGTTCTTCGTCTTCACTTGATCCTCTTAATCCTCGAAAATATAATATAAATGATAATTACAACTTGTTGTTACGATTTAGTTCATCCTTTTTTTTTTGTAGTTGTCTGAGCATTTGAAAGATGCATGTATACGTGTAGACACGCGCCTGCAAGCACGAGACCAGCGCTCGTTGAGCTTCGTACAAATTGACCTCAGTCGCTCGCGCGCGCTACGCTACTCTGAGAATCGCTTGGTTACATAACTGCGGAGGCAGAAGTGCCTCCTTCTTCACGGGTTCATTAGTTTTCCTGGCTTCGTCAACGCGTTCCGTTTTACCTCAACTCCACAATGTTCGTCTCTTTGCTGTGAATCCACAGCGGGATCTCAATTCTTTCGCAGAATTTCAGTTCTTTCTTGTTACTGTATCTTGTCACTACGTGCAGGTAGCATTATTTTTACTTAACATACAAAATTATGCAATTTACACAGATTTATATAAATTATTCATATTCCCTTTACCGATAATTTCAATTTAAACGAGTGTCTTAATTCTTCACGGCGGAGATAAGCAGGAACTTGTCTGTGCTAGACATTTCTTAAAACTAAAAGTGTTAAATTTGTCTTTGTTAGTTAACTGCAACGTGAGAATGCGAGGAGAAAGTATGGACTTTGATCGTCGTTAACGATATTTTAATTGCCGTTACTGCGATACGCGGTGTTCTTGCCGCAATATTTGGCTAATAACACGGGCTCGAAAGTGCGGTCTTTGAAAAGCGAAATCCTCCGAGTTTAACTGGACTAGCAAGTACGCGATTTTAATACCAGAAAAAGAAAACAAATGTCTTTAACAACCAAGATCATACACTGTAAAGAATGAAAAAAAAGGCGTGAAATGGAGAGAGACGTACGACTCGCGGTTCTTCTGTTCAATTTGTTGCGTATTTGAAAAGAAATAGAAAGATAGTTCGGTTAAATTTAATTTGGTGAAAGTACCACGGTCGCTTTCTGAATTTTTTCGGTGGCACAGTGTTCGTGGTCGAGAAATTTTGACTGAAACTATTTTCAAGTTCTTGAGAGTAACTTGTTAGACGATGGGCTCGATTTCAGCGAATTTTACTTGTTTCTGTTCGCAGCTTCTGGTCCATTCGCCTTATCATTATGCAACAAATTGAGCAATGAATTAAATCAAATTTCCTTATCCGTTCGAATCGCGACCAAGTTGATCGAGCTCGATTCCATCTTCTAATTCGAAATTTCTAATAGTCGTCGCTGATACAATTCTCACAATAAGATCTGCGTGATTTTCGATTAACATTGTTTTGTTTTGATGAACGTCTGCTACACGACACGTTCGATCGATATCGATCTTGGATAATCAAAAGGTACGCGTGTCAAGAACAATCGCACGAAGAAGATAAGTGCACGAGTCACACGATGATCAATACAAATTCAATCGCCTTTTCCTTTCTGTTAGATAAATCGTATTTCTCTTAGGATGTCTTTGTTTCACCCGTAATTAGTTACGTAGTTCGTGGGGAGCATTCACAACCGTATCAATAAGCGAACATTGTTATCTCTCGAGGATCGTTGATAATCGTCTGCGTCCTACTTAAAAATAGCTACAGATTACACGTACCGAGGCGAATCTCGCGCTTGTGTTTTTTGCAGCGCATTCATTCATGACTTTACATGACACGTGCGCGGCGTTTCTTGACCGAAGTATCGCGTTCACCATTGCGTTGTGACGTCGTGTCGACCAATAGAGGGCTTTCACGTCATTGTAACTACCGGTTCGACCACGCGAGATAGATTTTCTATAAATGAAACAATAATAACTATACTATCGAACTATAATTACACATGTAATTGCATATCATTACAAAAAATCAGGCTGTCGTATTTTCACAGTTTCATGTTGATCCAACTCTCCGTACATACTTTAGAGTCGAGAAATATTTCGTTCCATGAAAATGAACGTCAACGATGAGACTTTGTAGTTGATAGCCATGAGCATGAATAAAACCACAATACTCGGTAACAAATGCACGTTAAGTAATTTTCCTAGAGACGGCAGTCATGAACGATGAAACGAGAACGGAAAGTCGGGAATCACGTTGTGTGGCGGGAAATTTCCCCGAGTTTGATCACGAGAAAATCGACGTCGTACTTTCGGAACGTCCGCGTTATCACGTATTTATTCAAGCTCGTCTTGAATTCGATAGAGGCAATAAACAATTTGTTGTAAGTGTGTCAGAGACACCTGTTGGAACGAAAAGAGGGAAAGTCGGGCGATAAGCACGAATTTTGTTGCGTCTCGAAACGCTTCATGTTTATCACCAAACAAAAATAAAGAATCACCGAATTGCGATGCAATCGAGTCGAATACGCGATGCTCGCACGTTTTTTATTGAATCAATATTTGTAATTAAAAATAGAACGCACAACAAAAGTACGATTAGGGCAGATTAAGAAAATTCTTTGTCAAAGTGGAGAGTCTTGTGCGTACGTTGATACATTTTGAGATCTATGCTAGTCTATGCAATGTTATAGAAAGATTGGATAATATTTCAATCCTGATTTTATTCTGGAAGCATAGCGATTAACGCGTTTTCTGCGAAAACCAAGAACGCTAACTTATCGCGGGCCGAATATTGCACTGCAATGTTAGTTGAATTCATGAAAAACACTGAGTCGGCAGGTTTTTCGTAATCTTTAGAATAGTTTTAGACATTCAATCGCATTAAATACGCGTGTAAGTGTAAGTATAATCATCATTGCAATAAAAATAATTCTACTTTCATGTCAAATATTTACAAATTGTAAGTCGAATATGATGACGGGGTGAGATGGAAAGTTTGACGACCTCCTATATAATATTATTGAACGTGATTTCGTTCGAACGAACATAATGCCGGGTAATTAACGCTGGAAGCGGCTGAATTAAAAGTATGATGGAAGATGCACGTGAGCCAAGACGTGGGCCGGAGAATGAACCTACGCGTTCTGCCACGTCGATTAATTCATCCAAGTTAAATTCCTGTGCGATGTTATCCGCTAAAACGTTGTCCGTCTCTGACCTTATCAAAAATATAATCATGCTTCTTCGCTGCAAAAACACGTTGACGCGACACATATGCAGTTTTCACAGACATCGATTTTGTTTCTCATACATGTCGATACACAAATCCAGGAAAAACGATCTTATCGCGACGATGATAATGTAATCGAAAAGTTTATCTGTGCCCTACCGTGTCGACGATCTGCGTATCAATTTTTATACGTCTCAATCCCACGAAAACTAGTAAGGAAAAGTTTTTATCGCAAACGAGCTTGACGAGCAAATCGTCGGTCATTAACGACGTGCCAATGGCCTCTATGCACTTACCTTTCAACAATTCGATGACTCACTTTCGGCACATACATGTCTCTTTCCGGAGCTTTATCAAACCGACGTATAAGGCACAAGGTGAGGACAACCTGAACACGAGATGTTTTTCGAAATTGTAACGCATCGTTTCCGTGTACTCTCGATAATTTCAATCAATACGATCGAAATCGTCTTAATTGCAAAGACGATTTTACAGCGTGGTCGTTGGTGAATCGTACAACTACCCACGTTAGACATGCTGGCAGTCGGCTGACAGTCTCTGTTACGATCTCCTTTGATCTATACTCCACGCGACGTGCCGGCTCGCAAAACAGTAGGCTTTACTCAGCCGCGTATCTATCAGCCTGATCTTGTTGTAAATATGAATATAATCTGTTAAATATGAATATAGACTGTTTTCTATGACACAGCATCGTAATTGCTCCCATAACCGTTAATTATCGGCCAATTTTCAATGAAATGTTCTCAAGTAGGTACACGTTAATATCAAGTATAAAAACTACCAATTATTCCACATTTTATTTCGATATAAGTAAATTTACGCGTATTCGCATCTCGCTGCGTATTATCCAAAAAACAACTATGATCGCAGACGATACTTCATCCATCCCATGAACGTCCGCGAATTTCTCGATACCAAAAGAAACCAAAACCGTCAATTTGCGACGAAAGCACTTTTTTATAGTCACGTTGATGATATTTCCATTGATATCTCCGAATGATGCGTTGTAATTCAAAGTCATGACTACTGTTTGTGATAAATTCTCAGCTTAATCATCGATGCGGCGCCCTTTGTATTTTCATTGCCATTGTTTAGGGAAATTCTGGTCAACAGTTGAATCGTCACAGATGGATTAAATAAATTGAATGCGAGGATGCGTATATTTGAATCTGATTGTCCAATCGATCACCTGACTATCTACTACCGAACGATTGCCAAATTTATTCATTTATTATTCTTTTTAGCCAGCGTATTATGTTTATAAAAATTACCAATGCATCGGAATTGTGTAAAAATAATCGCCTATTATCTAAGAGAGAAATCCAAAGTTCTTTCAATTCTAGTTGGATAACACAATAAAACAGGTATCTACATATATTATCAGTAAAACACAGAATTGAGAGGAACAACCATTCTCGTGTTGTTTCATTTCAATAAAACAGTCGAGCATCGTCTCGCGATAGTGACGTTCGTTCCTTTGACGCCTGCGTGTACCAACTATAAATATACGACAACATAACAGAATTGCGTCATCTGCTCGCCCGTCCACAGTTTGCATCGAGATTGTCCGAGTGACGAACAGATATATCACTAAATGTTGATGAATCGGAAAGAACGAGGCGAGGAAGCGCTAAAGAAGGAGGAAGAAAAGCGTGAGATATGTAACACGAAACCGCGTGTATCTACACGCGCGTTGCTCTCCAGCGAATGCTCTCTTACGATGCACATTGCACGACCTTGCAAGCCATGTGCGAATAACGGCCTCAGGCCTCCGAGCGGGCGCGGGTGCGTCCGGGGCGGCACTGCGCATGTGCGTGTGCGCGTCTCGTACACGCGCCTCGTTCCTTCCTCTCTCGGGGAATCCGGCAAGAATTACTCCCGCTGGCATAATTAGATCTCGCAACGATGACCATGGCCGCTCGTTTAATTTATTCGCAGTCGCTCTATCGAACGTGTCTCCAATTCTCTCTTGTTTCTGTTGTTCCTGTTAGCGTTTCATTTCTGGTTGGGCGAAAAGTTTCCGAGTCACATACAGGAAAATAATTTTCGTCGATGATACGAATGATTTGATTGTTTCATTTGTTGTAGTTGATGTCGTTCGCATATTTGACAGATAACTGGTGCATAAACATGAATCATTGTGATAAATGTACGAAAAATATCGCAAGTTTCTGATAGACCTAATATCGAAATCGAAGGTTGTATCTGCACGTGTTCGATAAGGTCACAAAAATGATAGAGCGATGTTGGAAAGAAGATTCTTACCGTTTCATTATCGATTGTTTATCGGCATTTATCGTCTCGTACGATTCCGTCTATCTGTAACTATCATTGAAAACTCCATCGTGCTACTCCGACGAAAATCTATCAACAACGGCACAAAAGAATCGATGATTAAGCTGGAAGTAATAATCGTAACTAATCCTGCTAATATGTAGAATAAACCATCATGTGCCGTCTCGTTTTTGAGGTGAAATGTTATCGTGACCGATTAAAACGCGATTAAAACGCTCTCCACGGAGATTAAAATTGATTGGCCGGTATATTTATACGAACGATTCAAACAAACTTTTTATTAATAGCGTTGTGCAGGAAGAAACAATGACATATTCTGAAATCGGTAGTCATTCGAACGTCCAATGAAGCACGTGTATAGCTTAACGGACATCGTAATCTTCGATAACGGTTGCGCAGAAAAAGACGAACGAAAATCGCATGCAAAGTCAAGTCGCGCGATGATGATCGGTAAATACATTTATCTGACCAACAAAAACAGTCTCAAAGTATAAATATCGTTTGTCGACACAGACTGTACGCTCGATTCGCGTTATCTTTGCTAAATCATTCGGAATTATCGATTTGTTGAAGCACTTCAACGACGTTCGTTTCCGGATGTCTGTTTATCGTTTATTACCGTTCCCGTTTCCCCTTATTGCGGAAAAGTGAAGAGACCGTATTATAGTCTGTCGGGTAGCTCGTTGCAAGATTAAGCGACGGTTTATGCGACCATAAACTCGAGCTCCGACAAAAACTAAACTCACGTAGATAGAATCTTGAAGTGTTACTGATAAAACATCTGTCGCGCAAGCGTTCAACATCATCTAAAGCATCCATAAACATGTGGATTCTCGCAGGCATTACAAAATCTGCGACCGGATGAACGATCGGAGGGAATTTGTGTAGATTGTATTAATACGGAATGAAACAGAAACAGTTGGTGGGTCACAATGATTGCTACCGCTGTCATGATAAAAAGAAGTTCTTGTCACTTTTATTTCTTTCTCCGTTATCTGTCTCGTTATTGCATCCACTCACCTACATATCTGTGTCTTTTTTTCTTCTCCGTTTAATCGTGCCGATCCATGAATTTCTACGCAGTTGGTTACTTAAAATTCACGCCACGGGTACGTGATGTCCGATGCTCTCGGTCGCAGTTTCCGTCTTATGTTCCCCGCATTATCGAAAGAACAATTGCGCAACAAATACTTAAGTACATACAACAAACATCGTAAGTACGACGAGCGGGTGCAAAGAAAAAAAGAAACGAAAGAATGCGGTATCGTCGCATATTATCGTCGTGACCTCACTCCAACTTTTTTACTCGGTATCACTCTCTTAACCGGAAGAAAGCTGTTTGCGCGCGTCATCAAGGTATTCTGATGACAAGTCACAACAATTTTGCCCGATCGAAAAAAAATTCTAATAAATAATCCTTGACGTTGATATTTATATGATGTATCCGCTGGAATTAAACGAATTACAAATTCTATCGTCTCGTATGTATTCCAATCATGAGTACTTTCGTCTCGGAATCCTTATCCGACGAGCTCGGAACAGGATCTCGAAAGAATGAGAATCGAAAGTTTCCCGTTTGCTTATCCTCGAGTTCACGATGCTATGTTCTTCTCCTACGCTTCTTCGTATCTGGCTGACCCACTTCCCGAGCTACGGACGAGAAACACGAAGAGCTAGGGAAAGGATCGAGCGTGATGGAGCGCAGCGAAATTACTCGCTCACTGGCTTACTACCTGAGCAGTGCTTTTCAAACAAAATCGAATCATAGTCAAACTGGCAGTACATGTCCATCTTACGAATTCCTTCGCTAACACTTTTGATTTATAGGTTTCCTTGAAATGAAACTCGTCATCGTCGCTGATTAATGACACTTCGTTTAATGACACTTGTTTTTCTTTTTTTGTTCCATCGACGATTTTTCGGCGACGATACATGACGGAATTGTTTGCCGACTAAACAAAACGAGTAACCTAAATAAAAGCGCGCGATGCGAATCGTGGCCCAAGGACACGTATGCTGTAGGTATACGTGTGCGCCCGCTTGTTTTTAAATTGATTTTTATATCGCGCCTCGTTACTTTTCATGCAACATCAGCGAGCACTGTACCGGATTCCGCTGATCTCGACGCAATTCGTTTCGGGATCGTTCACGAAGCGAACCCGTTTCTCGTTCTAGTTGAAAGAGCTTTCGAGCTTATAAATTACGATTATGCCAGCTGACCGTTGCTTTTACTCTCTGCAGTCCGTGATTACCGAGATGCGATTGTGATCCCTCCTGTCGAACGCGTGTGAGTGTTAATAGAGTCAATAAAGGGAGAAGAAAAAGAGAATCACGTAGCGCAACCTGCAAACGGATTTCCTTTCTTCGAATTTGGCGTCACCGGAAAGTAACGCTAACTTCAAACTCGTTCACACGACGCGTAAACTCAAAAACAAAAAAAAAAAAATACTAAGTATATAGGAAGAGATTTCGAGCTCTACTTTCGAGAGAAAACCTTTTCGTTCTTCGCAAGCGGTTTTTCATCGCATCGACATGACCGGAAGCTGTCGGTTCTAGAGCGTCTACTAGAACAGTCGAGGACAGCGAGCATTAGTATTCTTTCAGAGACACGCGGTTGGAATAAAAGGTGTCCGAGCATGTTCTCGGTAGTTCACGTGTGCGTGTACTGTGGCATCGCCACGAACGATCACATACTTACATACATACGTACCTATGGACATGTGGCTGAAAAGCGTCAAGTGGATGCACCGCGTCACTCGATCCTTGTACCTCTCGACGGAGACTTCTTTTATGTAAAAAGAGCCTGTAACTGGGCTACTATGGTTACCGTGGCGTGCTGGATCTTCTCGCAAACACGCATACAAGCCATGAGTTTTTCGATCTTTTACGGTCTTCACACGAGCGATGTACTATTATGAGATCTCGAATTTTTGACGAGCTACGTTTCTGTAGTTTATTTATTACGTTGCACGATCGCAGAAATGGAGAAATAATAATAATTGAAATTTAGCTTCTCATAATGTAAATTTGATATCTTTCCGAGATCATCTTGAATTTGCAATATTGGTTCGTATGCGGATATTCAAATAATTGCTACGATAGCTCGCTTTTCTTACGGCTCATCTACTACATATCTACCACATAATTATGTAGCAAAATCAATTGTGGATTTATAGTATCACGTAATCTAGTAGAAAGAATTTTATTATTGAACGTTTATATCACTCAGATAGATAGATAGAACTGATGCAAATGAGGAGAACGAAAGCGATCGTGAAGCTCAGAAAAGAAGATAGGATGATCCAGGCCACTGAAAAAGGAAAGTGACTGCTATACCGCGTTTCTCAGTAGGCAGGTTTGCTGTCATCATTATGCAATAATTATTATGATCGCGTTGTCGTCGCAGTCGCCATCATTACTGCGACTGTCGATTGTAGCCTGGTCGGTATCTACTATCGTAATCCGGTCTGCTGATTTGATTGTAAGCAATTATGCGTACAATTTGCGCGCGACCATCGCAATTCACGAATCTATCAGAGTTTAATGATCAAGATTACGTTTTTTCTCCGCTCGGTTTCAACATTTTAATCACAAATTTTAATCGCAAAGAGTCACGAATGACAAATGGATCTCTAACGCACCTTCGTAGAAACGATCGTCTTTCTGTTGTACGTTGTTATATCGCGCGAGGAAATGGAACGATTGCTATTTCTTGACAAATCCAAGAACTGAGTGAAAAAATTTTGTTTGTTCACGCGATGTTTGCGAGCAACGCAACGGACAAAGAAGAATCTCGTGCCAGTGTGATGAGTTGGGTGCTCGCGACGTAAGAGCAGCATCTAGAAACCTCGAAGGATGATATGCGTTCGTCCTTGTTCGCGGAATCCGGGAAGTTGTTTCGAGGCTGACCATTTCTCGAGGAAAATTAGAAGCAGTTCTTGCGAGACCGGTCTCCTTTTTGATTGGTATTTTTACGATTCCCGTTCTGTCTCATATGGGCCTGTTACATAATTGCGAAGATGCGAAGAAAATGGATCACGAATCGACGAAAGCGTTTTTAATGTGAAATGAACAAAAATGAGAATAATTCTGCACCGCGCAATCGAACGAACGTGAATGACAGTTCGATGAACCGCGAAAGGTTTCTACCTGTGTGGACGATTAACTTCGTTTCTGCTGACTCGACGGTATCGGTCCACATGCAAAACCGCGAACTTGCAAAACCCAAATAGGACGTCACGATGCGCTTGTCTATATTTTACGTTCCACACGATTTATCGTGACCCTTTGTTTCGCTCTGCATCGATTCGTAGAATCGGTACCGTCGGTGGTCAAACGTGTCCTCGTATATTCGATCTTTTCTACTGTTAAACGCGCGCGCGCGCGCGCAACGGGACATAAATTGCACGAGTAAACATACTCGGGAGGGTGATACGACAGTTCTACGGTAATTCTATGTGACGTGTGTAGAAGAAAAATTTGCAAAATACCAATGCTAACTTTGTAGTTCAACTTCCCCTAAAATTATCACTTTATTATATTTCTGACGCAAGTGTGTGTGTGTGTGTGTATATATATAGTACATACATTTATAAATGGGATTATCTTCTAGACTATTCATTATCCGAAAATATGTTTCAAATAAATTTTGCTGTTTCGAAGAAGCAATTTAGTGATTTTTAAATGGAATCCTATATGGAATCCTTATCACTGAAAGTGATTTTAGCGGGGATAACCCAGAAAATTGGGCCTCTTCAGGTGCAACGCTAATGCAACGAAAATTAGCGATTGGTTGATTTGAGTCACGTGATTCGCGAGGGAGTAGCGTGGGGTAGACCTCGAGCAGAAATGGCGTTGTCTGGTACTGAGCGATCGCGCCTGTAATTTATTTTGTATCAATTCAAATGTTTGCATATCAATAAAATTTTATGGTAAAAAAGTCGTCTTCATCGTTCTAATTAGAACAGTTGTTTCTAGACCTTTCGGTGAGACGAATCGTACTGGGATACAAGTCGTACAGTTTTTTTTTTACACATCAGTCAATACAACTTTTTATTTTTTATAAAAAAGTATTAACCTATTTATGTGGAAAAACAACTAGTTTAAGAGATGTTTTAATTTCAATTGTATAAAGTCTGTGTATGAAAGATAAGTACAGACTTGTCTGTTATCTAGTAGATTTTACAAAATTAAAATTTCCTACTAAATAAATAGAACTAGATAAATATTTTCTAACTATTTTTCGACATACATTAACACTATTTTAAAACATTAAAAAATGTATCGATTAGTGTACAGAAGTATATAAAAAAAATTAAATCGATTTCATCAAATTACTTCACTCTCGAAACATAACAAGATTTGTTTAAAACATTTTTTTCGAATAATGAATAATTCAGAAGATAATTTCATTTACGGATTAAAACTGGATTGCATATCTATTATAATGCTCTTAGCATTATTTAGAAATTAGAGATCGTTTTCATCTTAGGACATTTCAAGTTCTATTTGTTTTATTTTACATTCTTTAAAAATTTTCCTTTCTTTGCATCTTACAATAATATCAAAACAACTTAATTATTTTTCAATGCGATATGTATTAATTATCGTACTTTAATTAATGGATTAATCATCATAATCATCAGAGTTGTGTTAGAAGGGCGTAATAAGTTAGTTCTTCTAATTAATTAAGGCGTTCACATAGAACAACAGAAGAACACGAATTTTATTATTGCGTGTATGCAACGATCCTAGTTGCATTTACGCAGGCTAGTTGATGCGTTCCCATTTTGTACTCGAATGAAATCTAAATAAACCGGTTATAAATTAGTCTTTAATGATATTTTCTACAAGGACGTTTTAATTACCTCCACAGGACTGGATTAAGTTATCGAGAATGGATTAAGTTATCGAGAATATCGCGGAATCAATTCTTTGGCTGATTGAAGTATTTATAATAATCTCCCGATACATAGTTGACTAGGCAATTCACTTTCTTTCCCCTTTTTTCTCTCTATCTCTCTATTTTTTGCCTCATCTTTTTAACATATCGTGTTACGCACGGCTTGATCGCCGTAGATTACTCATTTACGAAACTCACATACATACACAGCGACATTGAACTATGACCTAGCTAGATGACCCGACTTCCACCATGACTTCTTCGGGAATCTTTCCAACCATGTTGGTTTTCAACAATTCAAAAAATTATAGCATTCAAACAAATTTCATAATTGACGATCCGTTTTAATTTTATCGAAGCAAGTGCCACGGACTGATATTGAAAATATCAAAAATTTTTTATCAACTGGAAATTCTATTCTTTTTGAGAAAAAGAAATAGGATAAATAGGTGTTAAATACATGTTAAAGAATCGCGTGAATCGACCGAAAAGCGAAAATGCTTTCGTTTTCTCGCGGCCGAGAGCCAGCGAAAAGAAAACAAACAAAAGCGTTGCGGCGAACATACGCGACGTGGCGCTCGCTCGCGCGTCGTCGTGCCAATGCTTGCCCGTACGCGGTACATAGCTAGGTGTACGCGAAAGTTCTGTCGAAACGAAGCCTTAGTCATCGTCCTTTTCCGGAGGATATAGGTATATATTCGATAATACTAATCCGCGGCTCGTACCGTGGCTTTTGCTTTCTTGCAGCGCAGTGACCTGATTCCTTGCATGCAACGGTAAGAGTGTTTCCAGAGACTGGCATAGGGAGATGGAAAGAGAGAGTTGTCGGAGCGAGGAACCGAGACGGGGAAGCCGCGGCCACGAAAGAGAGAGGAAGAAGGAGGCGAGAGGGAGCGAGTGCGCCTCGTGACACGTAATACCCGTCACGGTAATAGTGGTACGATATTATAGCACCGCTAATGTCATTCATTTGTGATTTAATGGGAGAAGTCTCGACCGCAGTCCATAGGAGGACAACGACTGTACAGAGCAGCCGGTTGTCGAATCGGAGAAAACGTCAGCCAACTTCTTCGGGTTTTGTGAAACAAGTATTATCAAAGATATCTGAACTATTCATTGTAATGTACCTGTTTATCGTTAGTAAGATAATTTTATTCTCTTTTATTATATTACTCCGGTATCATATCGGATTTGTCAACTTGTCGTCTTTAAGAGAGATGAGAAAATTGCGATTGATAGACGTTTTAATAAGCAAGCCGCAGATCACGTTGCGGAATCTCGGGCATCGCTATACCGGACGTTTCATTCACTTCTTTTTCTCCGAGTCGAAGAACGTGGAAAGAATTCTCAACATTCGCCTTACATATGTTGTTACAGTACCCGGCGCTGTGCGGATTCGTCGGTCCGTTGGTTGATTCGCCGGAGTCGTGTGCTCCAGTCGCTGCGCCGCGGCGGAGCCCCAGTATCTCTAGCTTTCTTTATGTAGGTTATCCCGGTTATACTAGTTACGACGAGCTCTTAGAATTTAGGTTGACCATATGGCGAACTAAATCGTCGCGTTTCTTTCTCACTTGGTTATTAATATCGTACTGCGCACCAAATCCGAATCGTCTGTAGCAAACTTCTTGCCAATCGAATCGGTCGACGTTGATCGACGATATTGCTGCTGAGAACGATCGATCGATCGATCGATCGATCACGGACTTTTCATTGGACACGATTTAATCGCGCGAAAGAATTCGAAATCTTGCACCGTAGGACACGATCACGTTGAGAATATTTTACGGGAACGCAATTGTTTTCGATTTTTTATAGCAGCGCGCTGACGCCTGCCGAGAGCGACATGACAATCCCTGTTTGATCATCTGTATTTGTATCGCGAGTTCGTCGGCAAACGTACGTTGCTATTTGGACAAAGAGATAGAACAAGGTATTTTAGAGCCATTTGTCGGCTCATCAAATTGTAATTAACAGTCCAAGGAGTTCATGTCGCCTCTTTACGATACGCGTTCATCGATCGAAAAATCGTAACATTCGGTCGTTCGGAAGAATCACGACAAAAATAAATTCTAGACTTCCTCGTGGCCGCGTGGGTGCGTAAACGTGCAGAGCCGTTCTCATGTATGCAGGCCACCGACGCATGGATGAATCGTTAGACGAGTCTGGCTGTTTAGCTTATTCAGAGTCGCGCTGGTGCATCAGTATCTCGAGGTTAGAGCTTTCTATTCTACGTTTCTTTTTTCGCGATATTCGCTACATATTGCAAGTTACATTGCAAGTGAAATATAAAACTGTATTCTGACGAACACAGACTGTACAAACTATGAAACATATCTATAATCAAATTTTAAGAACTGTACTTTCGTGGTATTTTACTTTTCTGATCGTTAGTAATTAAAACATTGAAAAATTATCATTTTGTTCATTGTTCCACAAACGACAAGTCTGTCTGTTTTTTCATCCTGTCGTCGGAGCGAGAAAAAAAGAGTGACATATTTACAACAAGTTCGGAGAGTAAAATCTATCAAATTATTCAGCAGATTGGTGTTTTATTGGTGTCAGATAAGAAGAGGTAGACGCTTTCAGGCGTGTCCCTGATGCGTCGTACGCGTCTAATATAGCAATGCAGGCGTGGAATATAGGTCGCTCGCTAGTTCTTTTATATATGCCGCCACACGCTCGTGGATCGTGGCGAAGATACAGGCGTACGCACCGCACGCATTATGAATTCGTTAATGTTGCCATTATGTACCACGAGATCCGCGCAAAACGCTCCGATCACTCGAACGAACCTCCGATCAAGAAACGAACATAATTTGTGAGAAACTTGATTCGTGTAAGACTAATAGTTTTTGCACGAACGAAACAGTCATAGGGAAATACCAAGGGCTCGACGAAGGATCAAACGGTCGGAATGCTTCAATGTCTGTATCCGGCTATCTGTTTTTGTGACTCAACGATCAAGCATGGTGAACGCTTCTGACAAATCGTGCTGCTAGCGGTAGTGTACAGTTCTCCGTAGAATCGAGCCATAGTTCTCATCCACACGGGCAAAATAGTCAGTCGCTTATTTTAATTCCCTCGGAGTTCTGCACGTACATCTACGACCCGTTACGGCCGGCATAACAATGCATGACGTAACTCTGGGGTCGAATCCTCCTTACCTCCTCCGTGCAACGATGTTACAGGAAAGTGAAACTCTCGGAAACCAGGTCACACCCACATCGTGCTCGCAGCAGTGAACCGCGATGCCGATCTACGAGACTCCCCTTTTAACTCTGGGCCAGATACTTTTTCGATACAGTCGAGGGAGCAACGGATGAAGGGGAAGGTGAGAAAACCTTCTCTCTTTGCTCAAAGGGTCCTCCCTTACCAACAGAATCAGATTTTTATGTGTTTCCATCCGACACCTTTTTCTCGACTCGTGACATCTCTAATTTATGTAGTTTCATTGGTTGGAGAATTCTTTATATTCTATTTCAGAAACAGATGAGATTTACACCAGAGCTGATGGATAAAATTGTGAAGATCCCGAAATTTTTAAAGAAAGTTATGATCTTTCTTCTTCGAGGCAAAGAGAATCCCTAATGATAAATTATGACCTTTCAATTTATACACCTAGATCGAAGACCTTGGTTTTACTATTTGCAGCATGAATAGAGCGTCTTCCTGTTTTACTGGAATAACAGATAACAATACCGGTGTTGCGGTGTGTCTCCATAATTCACTCAGACTCTCTATATATGTACCTTTCACGATTGTAAAATCGTCCAAACAGCAAATCCCAAACTCTTGGTGTTAATCTGTCTTTCCAAAGCGTAATTCTATTCGTGATCGTTTCATGAGCTCTTAAAAGCGTATAACGGAAAGCGAGCATTCATGTCGCTCTAGATGAAGCGTGAATACACTCGCTCATATGCGAGAATACGTCTTCGTTTTTGAGAAAGGGAGAAGAAGCAGGCGCGGGCGCGGATGCGTGGGTGAGAAACGGTGTTGCTAGAGCTGGCCCTAACCCATATACCGTTGGAACCAGAATAGAGAGCGAACGAATAATAAAAGGGTGGATAATATTACCATTGCCATTGCGTCGTTAATAACGCGACATTGTCAAAACTTGATGACTCGTAGAAAAAGAAAACCACTCTCGACGAGATTATAGTAGTGTAATAATTTCTATAAAAGTATTGTATATAATAACAAGTAATGTTGTCTTGATTTATCTTTGATTCGATCATTCGTAGGTCATCTTTTCGAACGATTATTCGATCTTGAAAACGTCACTTCGAAATATCATTCTAATATTCGGTACGTATTTCCTTCGTGTTGGATTGGTGGAACGGTAGAATAACTGTTCCCACGGTTCTCTGCCGAAATTCACTCTTCGAGCACGTAACTGGCATTGTTTGGCAGTGCTTGTGTCTAAAACTAGCGACGACCGCGACATGTGCACGTAGACATCCCGGCGTCAAAACTCATTGCATTATGTCATACCTTTAATTCGACGCACAATATCACGCATCTCGATGACCTTCGAATCCTTCATTAACGAAAATGCTATTATTTCGCGTCTTTTCTGTGATTCTGTCAAAGATCATTAGTCTTTGAATATAACTTGTCCGAAAAATAATGAATTATTAGATTGCAGATAATAGATTATGTCGATTCTCGATGCATCAGCTTCGTGATTATGCAACATTTAGAATAATTAAACTATCGATTAATCCAAGCAGGTGTGTCAACATTAGTCTGCTATCACGAAGTGGAAAGCGGAAAGTCGCGCCCCATTAGACATACATCGTTCGAGCGTTTATCTTCATATCATTATAGACATCTAAGTAGAATATTTTTCCTACAAAATGATAATTTCTGGAAAATGTTGGTCCTTCTGAGCGTGTTTCTCGTATATTTGGATATATTTAGACTGCGTATCCCTGGCACAGGTTGACGTAAGCTAACAACTAATTACGTTACCCTTTTAACGCTGGATCACGATGCAGTGCCAAGTGAATCATAATTTTTGTATACTTCATTTTAAATTGTAAGGTTTTTCACAAATCATTGACGCTCTCATTTTACAAAATGTTTTTCGAGATTTAAAAATGTTTCTTGTTGTGACATCTTGAAAAAAAATAAATAACAAATAGAATAATGCGGCAATATCACGAAAAAAGGTATATTTGCATCCTATGAATATAAGCACTAATTACTAACTTCAATATTAAATTTGTTGAAATTCCTATTTAGAGTGTGAATGAATAATAATTATTAACCACTGGCTGCATAAGAACTAAATATTTGTTATCTTTTGAAAAATTTTAAAGGAACGTTACATCGTAATTCCGAAAGAAACGGAAAGCGCATGCGTCAAAGCGCGCCTGGCAAGTTGGAAATTGGAGAACCTGTTGATTTATTCGAAGCCACGTGGTTCGATTAGGTATATTGTTTCTGTTCCGTTCATCTCCATCAAGTTTCACGAGTCTCTTTATAATTGCGGAAAATTCATTTGTCGTTTGAACTATACGCACATATCTGCTTTCTGGTACAATTCTGTTCGATGCAATTCTACATGTCGAACAGTTGTATCCTGTTCCACCAGAGTGCAAAATGAACGCCACCATCGCCACAATGGTGTTAATCTATTTATCTGACTAACAACAAACTTATCTTGTGACTCATTCACCAACAGATTCGCGCTGAGACTGAGCTTTCCGTTCTCGCGTCTATCGTCTACATCCGACAAGCTTCATTTTAATGCCTGATTAATGGTCGACAGTTTTATTGTCATTTTCTATACGTCAAAAGAATTTCGCATTCTTGCTTTCTTTTCAACAACTTCCATTAAAACATTATTTTATCGTGTTTCATTATATTTTCTCTGAAGCTTTGTCTTTCTATATAACAAATCTTCCTTACGAGAAAAGTAGAAAAAGTTTTGATCGATTAATTTATTTTAACGTGGCAATAAGTGGACGTACAAATATTTGTAGATGCGAAAGCAATGATTGAATTTTTTTTTTTTTGACATTTTGGTTCTTGTGATGTTTGTTGCGCGTAGTTCAATTTTTCACAATTATGAATAATATGGAAACAACAATGAATGAATCAATGGTCTCGTATTAATTGGTATTCTGTATTATCTGTGTGCTGTCTAAAGATAATGGAATTCTTAAAATGGTGCTCCTCGGCTGTTGATCGCATCATTTTTGTTGAAGTTAGCTGGAAAAAATTAAGAGAGACACGAGGAGGGATATTTTAAGAAATGGAAACGTTTAGGACCATCGAAGAATGTTTTTTATATCAAAATACTTTTATATCAAAATATATTTGTGCATAGACAAGAAGACAACCGTGACAGGTAATCTCGTACCTAACATACATCAGTCATACGCCAAGGAGCGCGTGTACATGCACATACACGCTCGTGTGCGGACATGCATGATGTGCGCGGACATACACATGTAAGTGATATGCACGTACACACGTTTGTTTGAGTCGTGCATCACCGAGAGACCCGATAAACGTCTTAAAAAAAAAAGAAAATACAATAAAATAAAATAAAATAAAATAAAATAAAATAAAGAAGAGAAAAAAATATTAAACTTGTCGCACAAGTACGTATATAAGGTAATAACAAATATCGTTATTTTCTCGTACGCGATAAAATCTACGAACGAAAAAAACGATAAAAAGAAAAGAATGAAGCCCGCTTCACGCGATTTTTACGGTAACTCAAGATAAAAGGGATTCGGTTGGACCAAATCTCTGGTAACGTCAACGAATTATCTATCTCTCCTCCATCCTGTCTCCGCTATAATCTTCTAACTCGTTGTTCACATTAAAACGTATAATTATAACAATCAGTTTTATTGGACACATGTTCGCACACGTTCGACATTTTTTATATAGTTTTTTTATTTTCGCTTTCCTTTTGTTCCTTCGCGCTCATCCTTTCTCTCCCTCTCTTTCTCTCTCGTTCTCTCACAAAAAACACGAGTCCATTTCGTTTCGTTTCTCTAACAAAATATATTAGCTTTTTTTATATACATACATCTCAAATATAATAAAATTAAAATATAGAGCTATAATACAAGATATGATAAGAGTGCTTTTCATTTTCTGTGTGTATGTGTGTAGGTATTTGTGTATGCTCATTTTTAGAGGAGATTGTCGCATCATTTCACTTCGATAAGAAAAATACAATGCACGAATCTAAAAGATATATAGACATTTTTATCGCAACGATGCTGATAGCAAATTACGATATTTTGGTATGCCTTTTTAGGTACTTGGTAATGAGAACGATAATCTAATTTGATCAGTCGATATCTAAAAGTTTGAACGCAACGCGGTGCACATATACATAGCGTCCATCACATCGTCACTTTTGCATGTAGATTTGTGTGTGTGAATTTGTATGTATGCGTGTACGTCTGTATGTACATGTAAGTGTGCGTGTTCTGCTTTGTACTCGTATGTACGATCAATGGAAGATGCGTCGAAAATGTATAAAGAAAATCGAAGATTTATGCAAACGAATTTATATATACGCATGACGATACACGCATGCACGTGTTAATACATACGCATGCGAGTAATTCGTTTCTGCGTAAGCAAGTATTTCTGTTGCGTGTGAGCATTACGTATGTGAGAGTGTGATTGATGCGTGTGTACACATCCACACATCATTTATTCAAAATCGCAACGTGCGTTTCGAAAAATATTTTATTTCATCGTTGTGAATTACGCGATCAAATAAGGTGGCGAATCCGCGAGATATACGGTAACCACCACCCAGTCTTACGTACATTGAGAAAAGAAGACAGAAAAAAAAAATAAAAGTTGAATACGAAAAAAGAAAAAAAAAGAAAGAAAGAAATGAGAACGATCGAACGAATCGATCGTTCATCTCGATTAATTTTCATCTATTTTCTCGCGTAACACCGAAGGCTCGAAGAAGAGGATCGCAACTTGAAAGGCCTCGCAAAGCATTCCTCGCGTCTTCTCTTTGCTCTACTTTCCTTTTTTTTCCGTTTTTGTAAATCTTTTTCTCCATGTCGTTGCGTATTGTATCTACAGACGAACAGGGAAAAAATGTCCGATACGCACTCAATGTAAACAAAAGTTCGCCATGAGCAGAGACACTTTTCTTCCACACGTAAGATTGTTGACATAAGCTTTAGCTACCAAAAAGCTCTTCCTGGTGAAACCATCGAGTGTTTCTTCTTCAAACGAGTCACGCCTCTCCCTTCTTCTATTCTCCTTCGCGCGTTCCTTCCCTTCTACTTACTCTCTGTTCCTCATTCCCACCACGTCTTCTCTTCTGTCCGCGAGCTGCGTGTCGTTTCTCTTGAACAAACGCACGTGTGCATCTCGCGTTCTTCACCGTGCAACAGTGAGGACAAAAGACGCATTAACGTCTACAGCTTTCAATATAAGACGTTTCTCTTAGATCCGGATGACGTGGACGCGAAAGGATCGAGCAGGACCATCAGGCGGCCCGGAAAGCGGAAGTCTCTTGCAAATGACTTTCTTTCGCAATGATATCGGATTGAAAGGCAAGGGACGAAGGCCGGTGAACGAGAGAAAGGTGTAATAGAGGCAGCATAATGCCACCGCGATACTTAACGACACCGACGTCGTGCGCTACATAGGTCCCACCGCGTGTTGTTGGAATTGATCGAGGTGCCTCGAGATCTCACGATGCAGCTGTTCCGGTACCACGCCGACGCTGCTGAACAGAGACCTAAGAACATTTAGTTCCTCCGTCAGCAGTTCGATTCTCTTTTTGAGCAAGTCGTTATCTTTGACCAGTAGCTTCACCTTCTCCTCGGTTTCCCTCGATCGTACCTTCGCCTTCTCGCGACTTTTCCTCACCGCAATATTGTTTCTTTCACGCCGTCTTCTGTACTCGTCGCTGGCTTTGTCGATGGTCTTGGTCTGTTTCCTGGCAACAGCCGCGGCGGTGTTGGCATGATGTTGATGCGCCATCACTGGCTTCATCGGTCCACCTCGAGGTGCTGGTTGGTGCACTGGCGCGCCAGGGTGGCCTCCGGGCACCGTGGACGGTGTTAAAGTTGTGAAGGTTGGTGCTCCATTGGCGAACGGTCCGTTTGTAACTGGACTGTATCCACCTGGTGGATATTGCGGACAGTGGCGACGATAGTCCGCCGGGTCGAGTGGCTCCTCTTTGATGCTGGGTGATTCGGAACTCGAGCTGTTGCTGTCGCTACAGCTGTTGCTACCCTGGTGATAACTTGCCCCGCTATGGACAGGTTGCGGCATGTAGGCGAGCGTGGTACGTGGATAACCCGGTGTTCTGGCATGTTTCACGGCTCCGTTATTGGCACCTAGCATATCTAACAAGCCGTCGTTAAAATGGCTGTCGTCGATCAGGTTTTGCAGATCCAACGATATCTCTGGCGTATTCAGGTCTGTCAGCTCACCGGCCGCGGCGCAATGTTCCGCGTATTGTTGATGAAGGCTAGCCTTGCTCGCCGAGACCTTGCTCACCACCGAACCGCTCTGCTGTTGACTGTGATTGTGATTCACCTGCAGAGCTGAGTTGTTGTTGTTCGCTGTGTTGTTGTTATTGTTGTTACTCTGGTGGTTATTGTTGTTGTTGTTATTGAGTATTTGAGACTTTTTGAGATCAGCCGCGCCGTGGGCCTGGGCCTGATGGGCCGCTGAATCGTACATGACTGGTGACTCCATCGCTCACTCGCACATCACAATTATGATATATCTTTCCGTGATTTTGTTGTCACCTTCTTCTATTCTGTTGACTTCTTCCGATTGTTTGTAAAATCGATCGTCCGTTTGTTTTTACTACCAATTTCTTTGAATAATTTACCCGTAGTTTGGATTATATTTAGACGACACGTTATCCACGGGAAAAACAGAGAGTCGAACGTGTCGTTCTGAAACTCTGTCACGAGAGAACGACCTCGAACGATGAGCCGCGGACTTTCCCGTGCGGACGGGCCGAGATCTGACACTGATCCAAGTATCAAAATGTGACCCTCGACTATTCCAATTTTCGAGGACAAAGACACGCACCGCCCTAACTTTCGTCCGTCTGTCTTTAGGAGGACACAGGATCGTTGATATTATTTGATTAAAACCTCGTGGTCCGTATGCGCCAACGCGTTCACGTCTACGCGGGTTTTTTCGTGTTCGCAGTTACAGTACACCACAAGGAATACTCGGAGAACAGGGAAACAATATCACCTACACAAGAGCTGGCGCACGACTGAGCGGCTTCGCAGCATGTCGCAAGCTTTCAATGTGGCGTGCGACGAGAGTAACTCCATGCCTCATTGCGCTTGCGCTCGCGCGCTTCCCTCTTAACCACTCTCCTCGCCTCGTTCCTCTTCTAGCGATCTACTCTAAGAGCGTGGATACCGCGCGTCCACCACCATACTTTTTCTTTCTTTCTCACTCTCCCTCTCCATTTTACTCCGATCGCTTCTATATACTTTGTTTCTTCCTCTCGCTGTTTTGCCTTATTCTCTCTTTGTCGTTCTTTCCCTCTCTCCTAAACTAAATCTTTCTTTGTTCGTTTTACAGTCGCTGACATGTCGTCCCGTCGCGGCATCGCGCGACAGGAAAACTTTTCCGGTGCTCGCCTTTCTCGCTTCTATTTATAAGAACTTATAACATGAATCCGCCGTTCTTTCAGCGTACGGATTTTCCACGGAAGTCGCCAGATTTTCCGTGCAATTTTTGTTCCTGTTCCGCTCCCTCTGCTTTTCGATGCCTGCTCGCGTATGTGCGCGTCATCTCGACGACTGCTCCCATTTCCCTATAGTTATACGTATGGAGAACGCATAATTTGTTTCGTGGGACAACCGATTCGATAACTGTCGTTATCGTCATCGTTGGTCACTCGATCGGAACCGATTTCTATATAATACCAAGTACATTTGATTCGTCAGGTAGCGCATGCTGATATCTGTCCAATTACTTGCGCGAGATTGCGCAATTAGCAGTAACAAAGTGAGAAAGAATATTATCGGCAGTATGTAGGTAAGATCCTTAGATGGGTTTTGGAAATGAAAAACGGAACGATGTTACCGATACCGAAGAGTTTTCTGTTCGTATCATAAGATATTGCATACGGTTTTGTTCAAATTTAGAGTCGACGACTTGTCAAGAGGAGAATTTTATGATGAGTGATTTTAACCGTTCTATCTTTATTTCAGGAGACAGCGTCCTTTGATGTTATATCTAGGAATGCATTTTGCGCGTTGCAATGACGTCGACATACAATTTTGGATTGACATTTATGTCGAGAGAATTTCGAATATTCCTCCAAGCGCGTGAATCAACGTCGGCAGCGACATCTTCAGACAGAAAATGAAACTATTGCCAGTCAGTATGATATTCCCGAGCCGATCCGGAACGAAAAGAGTCGAGTCTAACCGAATTTCTTCGCCGTGATATTAGCCACAACAAAAAATTAGTAACATTCGCATAAAAACTTTTCGGCAATATATGTTTTTCGCGTTCTTTTTGTGATTCATCGTTACTCTCGAGTATATAGTGCTTCGCTAAATCAAGGTAGGTACTACACGTTATTGAGTTATTTTTCTCGCGTGTTTCTTGTTGTGGGGCCGTTTTGGGCCTACGATTGCCTTTGACTGGACGGTCTGTAGGATGTACGCGTATTATTATGACAAAATACAAGTAACACGTCATGCAAAGCATTCTCCGTTACTAGAGTGGAATAAATTTGCATCGTGGTGTGATATTTTCTTTTTCATTTCTACTTTTGCATTACCGTGCATATCAGAATGTATTGTATACGAGTTGCTTAAATGTTTTTGGGCTTAACCTAAACAAAATCTGGTATACAGTATTCTCCACAAGGTAGCAAAATTTTGTCCCGTATGCATTCTAGGAATTTTGCGTTTCATGATATATTTATTCCAACGCGATTAAAGTATTAAGTAAATATTTTTTCATTGACCATATACATATGTTTTTGTGTTTGAAACTTTTATGTTTTCATATGTATTGTTATTATTGTTTAATATATATATTAAATTTTTGTTATATATATTGTTATATATATCTACGTATATTTTATATATATATACTACTTTGTTTAATATATTTTTTAATCTATTTTGTTTGTTTTTTCAGTTTTTAAATCCAAGTGAAGCTAGTTGAAACATTGAATGTCAACAATGGCAGATGAACAGCAGCAGTTTTTTCTTAAATGGAACGATTTCCAATCTAATATGGTATCATCGTTCAAGCACCTACGAGATGAAAAAAGTTTCACGGATGTGACATTAGCTTGTGATGGTCAAACTTGTAAAGCACATAAAATGGTGTTGTCCGCTTGTAGTCCTTATTTTAAATCTTTGTTAGAGGTACGTTATCATTTTGCTATCAAACGCTATTTTTAGGAAATGCGATACAGTTAATTGTTAATTAATAATTTTTGTAGGAAAATCCGTCCAAACATCCCATTATAATTCTAAAAGATGTTGCATACAGTCATCTTCAAGCTATTTTGGAGTTTATGTATGCAGGAGAAGTTAATGTTTCTCAAGATCAATTGCCTGCATTTCTTAAAACTGCTGATCGACTTAAAGTCAAAGGATTAGCAGAAGCACCAGGTGCCATTAAAAGAGAGGGTTAATGTTACACTTATAGTTATGGTAAGATCTTACATTGAATTTAATTAGCAGTTTAATTAAAAATTTTATATTTTCTCGAATTTAATGTTTGTACTTCTTCCAGAATATTGGGAAGCGTGCGGAGTGAAAAAAAGTGTAATAATGTAAAGTGATTGCGTAAAGACATATACCACACACTATAAAAAACACACATTACGTGTGCACAACTCAGTGTCCTCTGGTTCATGACTTGGATCAACACGGCGACAATGTAAATTATGCCTTTTTTTAATCTCAGTTAATGTTAATGTTGTATTGAATGTATGTATACAAATATGGTAGAGATGTTGATGTTTGTCTTGAACCCGTTGCGCCATGTGATGGCGACAACAACATTGATTATTTTTTTATAACAAAGTGCTGCAGAAATAAGTGGGTCACCATAGTTTACAATACACCGAACAGTTTTGTGGATCAAATGGAAATGTTAAAAGACATCTTTACAACTGCTGTTTTTAAAATGGATCTACTGACTCACTATATTTTCCTATCGGCGGTTCTATGATAGATCTGTTCACGAGGCATTAAAGTTTCTTAAGTCTGTATCAAATAACAATCTTTTACTGTTTTTTCTTTATGGAGGATTGAGCAATACTTTGTTGTAATATAAAACAAATTAAGTATATTTGAGAAATAAGATTTTATGATATAATTGTAAACCAGTGTGTTAATAACATAGGGTTGCAAGAAATTTAGATCGTATCGTGAATAGATCTACAATACCCCGATAATACCCTGATGAAAGAATGTTAAATCACGTTTACTGGAAGTTGTAACATGTATATCGTTTATTGCTCTCTGTTATCGACAATATATTTAGATTTGTATACATGATTATTTCTCGAATTATTGTGGCACTATTATTCTCATATGGATATATTTGCGATATCTCCTATGGTTCAAAAAATAATCATGTATATACATATATTTAACCAAATATGATATATGTGAACTTATACATTTTTTTTCACCGATTAATATTTACAATTGGCACCAAAAATAATTGTTTCATTTATTTTTAATTGAATCAGTACCAGTTACTTCTTCTAGTGATCGTGATTTTTTTACTTAACCAAATACTGCCAGTATTTATACCGGCGTATTCACAATATTACCGATAGACCAAATTTATTTATGATAATAATATATTAAGGGTTGAATATCTTAAATCGAGGGAAGGTTATTGTAATATAAGCGAGCAAATTTTTGTAAAGTTGGAGCGCACAGTTCCTTTCCCCTCCTGAATCAGAATAATCAGAGATTTAAAAACAAAAAAGTCAGGAAACATTATCGAGTCAAGAACATACATATGTTTGTGTCGATATGCATTGTATACAAAAGTTATCGTTTCGTTTGTTGTACAATCACAAGTATTCAACAACTTTTCCTATTTTCATTTCTTTTATCTTTTGCAAGCTTATGAATTATATTTTATTTTACTTTTTTTAAATTTCTCAATATATTCGATTTAATTCTTGACTCTTTTTATTTTTTTTTCTTTTCCTTAAAATTACTTCTAATATAATTTTAATTCGAATATAATTATATTACTTATAATTTTCGAGAAAAACTCTATTATGATCTTTCGTATTTAAAGATTACGAATACTTCTACGACACCAAACGCCAATTTAAGATTACATACGCGTTTTCGATACCTGAAGCATATTGGAAACAAAACTATAGGTGTGAACAAATTGTGATAGCACAATTTTTTCTGATTTTTTTTTTATTGCGTCGGATGTTTTTGTGAACATTATGATTTTTTTTGAAAGCAACAAAATTCAGGTCATATTTTTATTTTCACTATATTAATGAATATATTCAACACCAACGATTATTCTAACTATAAATGACACATGAATGCACGTAGTGGGACCAGCTGCAATGAACATCGTCCTATAAAGGTACAATTGGAATTGATCTTGTCCAATCTTCATTATATTGTATGGTTGTTTTTTCGAAGTACATTCGATCATATATAGATATTTTTACTCATTTTATTCTCTGAATAAGGATAAAGCTGAAAGAAAAGTTCTCATAGTCATCCGATAGCAAACTGTACTCCAAAAGTAAAGAAAAAAGAATGACCGTGTTTAAGTATTTAAGACAGCCTTTAATATTGTAAGATGGTTGGATTCAGTTCCTACAATGACACGTTTATCGGGCATTTGGTGACGAAAATGCGAATCGTACCGTGTATATTTACAAAATCATGAAGATGAAATGTATACACTATAGAGTAGAATCTGTTATACGAATGATGATTCGAGATGATTGCAACTTGTTGATAAGTTTTCCTCCATATTCTTAATCAATTAGGTTACACATAAGTAAACGCGTTCAAAAGCTATTACAAGTTTTTTACTCTTTTTCTTTCTATTCGAATTTTTTTGAGAATGACCGATTTGCGATCTATTGATTTTACCGACGAATCTCTTATTCCTTTTGTACTGCTACTTTTTGACCTAAAATTTTCCTCGTTCATCTTTTTATCGACATTTGACGTTTACTTCTTTTTTCTTTTGCTAATTATTATGTGACTCGATGATGATCATGATTACAATATGACAATGTTGAGAAATAAAAATAAATTGTGTAAATATATCATTTTCGTAAAACTGTTGCTTTTCCCTTATGCCTTCAGATTTCAATAAGATAATGTTTGTTTCATTTGGTACGAAAGAAAAATTTTCTTTCTTTATTAACATACAAATGCGTATGTTATTTATATATATAATATACAAAATAGTAAAGTATACACGTACAAAAATAAGACATTAATTTGTATCAAAATATAATAATACGGAAAATTGTTGAAACTTTCAGTTGCTGGCTGGTTTTTTGTTGCAAATAGATGACTCAGGTACGTATAAATGATCAATCCATTGATTTACTGTAATCTTCCATTCACCTATCTATACCTGGAAAAGAAATATTTACTGAAAATTTACTCTAGGATCAAATCATTTTAATTAGTAATGAATTCTTGATTTTACTTAGTGATGCATAGTTGAACACAGAATATCTAACCGCAAAAGCAGTAATCCCATTTAGCACGTACTCAGATTCATTTTAATCTCGTATCGTGAGTTACACATCCTTTATGTCGCTAAATAGAAAAAAAAAAAAAAATTAAATTGTTATTCCATTCTCTTTTCTATATATTAAACATAAATTATTAATAAATTTCTTACGTATAAGATAATCGAAACACACTGGATTGTTCTCGAACAATAACACCAACAGACTGACGTTGGTCTCCTGCCACAAGGTATAATGCATTTGATTGTTCCGAAGTCGGCATTGAAACTGGCATTATCGGTTCTTTCGTATATGAGATCGAAAAATTGGATATAAGTGCAGAGGTAGTGCAAAACAAGGGAAATATAATGGTATCGTTCCAATTAAAATAGAAAAACGTTTCATGATTTTACAATGTCTAATTTTACACATAAATAAAATCACTGATATAATAATTAAATTTTTAGAAAGTAAATCGTAGTTATTATATTATGCCATAGCTATTATTTTAGTTGTTTCTAAGTTAAGTTCTAATTATTATTGTTGTTTCTAAGTGACTACTACAGACCCGGACAAAATAATAGCACACATGTACTATCATTTTTCAGAAATAGCTTAAGTTTTTTTATTTCCGAAAAGTAGTACATAACTGTCACGATGCAGAAGGAAGAAATTTAGTCTGGAATCAGATCGTTCTTTTTGATTTCCTCTAAACCACTGTAAACAACACAAACAGGTAAATTTATGAGGCGAAATGATAGCACACTTATAAAGTTTATACGTATAATTAATGTAAAAAGGAAACTTACATGTTTTACTTAGTTTTAATGTTGTCATTTGTATGCTTGTATTTTAAATTACAAAGTTATTATTCATCGTTTCGACAGTGAAATGAAATTGGAGTTTCTAGAAGAAAAAAACTTAATTATCAATCTTTCAGTATGCGAGAAATTAATATTTCAGCCATTTCAAATACATTACTTACTTACTTACTTCTGACAATTTCATGCAGATTTTTGTAATCGATATATTCATAGAGTTCACGTAATCACTATTGTATTTATTATCTGTCCTAGTATTACAATTTGCACATTATGCACACACAGAAAGGTACTATAATTTGCAAATTCATCGCGCCTTTCTTGAAGCACAGAAATTTTTCCTCGTTTTATCATTGATTCCTAATTATATGAAAAATAAAATGATTCGTGTAAGAAATATCTATGTTCTTACAGTTTTTTGAAAACGATTCCTTACGCACCTTTATGTAAGATGAACATTCAAGTCTAGACTCAAAATTATAGTGAATACTGCTTTGCACTCGTGATCAAACTTCTATAGTCTATTGATCATGGTATTTATACGTGTACCACATATTCATCATTATGCTTGAACTTGAATGATGTATTATAAGGCATTTGGAAGTTAAAAAGTATACTGATTATATCCTCTAAGTAATTTGATCCATAAATCATCTGAAAATTACAGAATGTATCATTGACATTTATAATTTCATAAATTTGATTACATATCCTTTATTTGTTTCATTATTAATTACTGATTTGCTTAAACATCTAAATCTTCTGAAAAATGTACACTCACATTCTTATGTATCAACTATGTTGTATTTGAACTGGAAATATTTCTCTGAATGTTCTAGTTACTTTTTAAATCATTTTTTGAAGCATTTTTGGTCCTTTGAAGCTGTATGCTCTTGTTGTACTAAGAAAAGATCCTATAATAGAAAATTAACCAGATCTTATATTAGATAAATTTTATTTTTTTATTTCCAGATACATATTTGATAAGTCAATGATCTTATCATTTATCAGAATGATTGCCTTTATTAATATAACTACATACTGATATATGATTAATCACAATTTTTCAAATAAAAATTGAAATAATGATCACGCTGTTTCTATCTATCTATTTGCATATTGACACAAATTGTCAATTAAAGATTTTTTATTAAATTAAAGACGATTTATCATAAGTTATTATCTTCATTTCGTAATTTGCAAATGCGTACAGGATAGAACGACACAAATTAATTGAAAGTTTTTCAAAATGTAAAAATTGTACAGACTTCAAGTTAATACATATAACGCAATTAGTACATGCAATAGTCCACATCGAGAAGTATAAATTATAATAGCCAGTCTTATTGACAACATATTAAAGAGCGCGCGAATTTTTTTGGATTTTAATATTTATATTTAACATTGTCAAAAAACGTGTACATACTATAATTATTTCAGATTAAGCAATTTATTGTGATTTATTGCAATGTATTTTTGGCAGAGTTACCATTGTCGAAATTACCACTATCAAGTTTAATTTACATTAAAATAATTTCAATCTTGAAAAGTATGTATTGTTAGGAGCCTCATTTCCACAGATTTGGATGCAGTATCGTGCTTCAAGATCAGAAAATCACTTCTAATTTACTTCCCTCTTGTTATATCTATGGTAATATTTCCACTAATAATTCTATCCGTCATATACTATAAAGAGATGAGACATAATAGTCGATCGATTAAATCAGAATTGTCGGCTCGAGAGCCAGCGTGGTTCATTGTGAGTTATGATGGAGGAGGCCCTTCCATATTTGCTTTATTCTGTTGTTAGAAAGAAAAAAAAGAAAGAAGCGGCTTATTGATTATCAAACTCCATTAACTAAAGATAGATCATTAATTAACAACCTATTTTTCATGTCTCACGTTTTGAAATTCACCTGATCTCCTTATTTATTATCGGTTCAGTCTGAAAAAAGACTGCAGCGCCAGTGAAACGGTAGTATGCACAACTAAAAACTGCGATGTTCAATTTAGACAGATATAATTTGTCGACGAGTATTTGAGAGTCAGTATAACAGACATTATGATCGGATGATGATGTGGTTAGTGTGAAACAGTAAGCGGTAGAAGAATCTGACAATGAGTTTAAACAGAATCTAACAAAATTCAGAACATAGAAGTAAGATCAGGTATAAAAATTTATGACTATAACATTAGATTATTATTCTATCTCTAATTTTAACGCTTTATTATCAAATTGCGGTTTAATAAATCGTAATTCAATAGATACTATTATTTTTCATCAATAGATATTATTACTTTTTCTGTTTATTACAAAGAAAAATGCTTGTTAATTGTCGTCGGTTTCCATCCAATTAGATGATTGGATGGAAATAAAGATATAGAATTAAAAGAAAAAAAATATGTGTGCTTGTATTTCAGAAAGTAGTTTTCTATAGTTCCAGTTTATTAGAGAAAAATGCCAAACCTAGATTTATTACTATATCGAAATAGTAAATGATATTAATGAAACTAATATTCTTAATATAGACGTAATATTTAAAAAAGGCAAAGTGTTGGAAAAACGAAGAAAAATAAATATAATATTCTTCGCTTACAATTCTGCATAAAATGTAAATTATTAAATAGATTACAAAGTAAATTTTCCTCAGGCAATATATAGATGATATGTGCTTGAAGAAAGCTATTAAAGTATCCGATTTTGTTTTTACTTTTATAATAATGTTATTGTTTAGAATTTTGCGAGAATTTATATAAAAACGGCAACAAATATGCGTAGCAATGTATTATACTTTGTCTGTTTTGTATAATAAACTGTGCAATATTTTTGCTTTTTATTTACCTAGTTCAAAATCCATCATTCATTGGTTTGGGAAAATACATTAGTGGACGAAATTATAAGACACTTTGCAAAATTTGGTACAAAGATTTTCATTGTATTTTTTGTAAATACAATTTTGTAAATTATGTAATTTTAATTAACATTTCCATAAATTAAATGAATATTTCAACAAATTCTTAATTTAAACAAAAATAATACAATTTCTCTTGGACAAAATGATGACATCAGTACTGTTACAGAGAGTCATCGTATCGAGTTGTTGTATTTGCCTATATTGTCTTACAAATTTTTTAATAAAGTGAGTTTATTAATTTAATTAATTTTATCAAAAACTAATAAAACAAAAAGCACGCTACGTAACAAATCATTAAAGTGAAGAAAAAAAATAGAAATTCTGCAGTTAAAAGCAGTAAAAAGTGTAAATTTACGTAAATTTGTTGAAACAAATTTCATTCGAAATGAAAAGAAATCGGTATGCTATTAGAAATTTTTTACGTAATCCCAAAAAGTGTGAAAAACTAACCACTAATTTTATCTGTAAGAAACAAGAGAATAATAAGAAAAAAATTTGTTATAAAACCGTCATTAACAACACAACAGAAGCAACATCAATTGGAATTCGTACTGAAGCTGTTTCTTCAGTGGAAGAAAAAGTGGAGAAAAGTCATTTTTATTAATGAGGAAAAAATGAATTTAGACGGGCCTGATGACAAATAATACTTCCATGATTTACGAAAAGATTGGAAAATTTTAAGTTGTCAGTATGGTGGAGGTTTCGTAATGCTTTGGGCAGATGTTGTTTACAATGGAAAAATAGAAATTGATGGCCGATTGAAAAATATTAATTATTTAAAATTAATAGAAGAACAAATTCAAAATTGTTACAAGAATTGCTGGAGACAATTTCATCAAATTATACAAAATAAAGGAGAATCAACCTACTATTAACATTAAAAAAGATTTAAAAATTTCGTTTAATTATGAAAATTACTATTGTTTTTTTATTAGTGTCTTATTTTGTCTAAATATACCAATATTTCAAGTGAAATTCTATTATTTCTGTTTAAATTAAAAATTTCAAGAAATATTCGTTTAATTTGTAAAAATGTTAATTAAAATTACATAACTTTGATTCGTATGTAGTATTGTTTATAACAAATATAATGAAAAATTACCTTTGTAGTAATTTTTCAAGGTATCTTATAACTTTCTTCATTAGTGTAGATATGTAAAAATTGCGGTTCTTAAGATAATCACTATATGAGACATAAATGATGTAGCTGATCATAATTCTTTTATTTGATGAAATGCACATGAAAAAACGCTTCCATTTCTACTTAATTAAACAAATTATTAACGATTTTGAAGATCTGAGATCTGGGTGACAGTAGGCTCACAAGTATATAATTGTTTTCATATTACGTGAACTATTTTTAAATTAAAAAAACCACTGGTTTTTTTTGTAACAAAATCTGGAATGTAGCGGCCTAGAATTCCTCAACTACGAGTTCCGAACACTGACTAGCACATGGCATACAGATGATCGCAGAGGATGGCTCTATAAACGCAAGCTTTCTCTCTCACTGCACTACCCCAAGTCTTTTCATCTTTCTCAAATCCCATCCTTCCACAAACAATCACATTCCTCAAACCTCAATCCCATACTTCATTGGTGACCCCGACATGATATGAACACGCAACTATAAAAAACAAAATCTACAGCAATTATAAATGAAGGGTTTAAGGTTCCAGGATGCATGATGGAAGGATGAATGGACTTGATGAGGTAGATAAGAGAGAGTTGGTTGCGGCGTTTCGTCTCGGAGTCATTGCCTAGACTCATCCAGTGGGACGGCAGCGATCCCTTACCCCAAAACGCTTGTGTTGTAACTACCCGCTAGGCTGGACGGTCACCTACTTACCCATCCTTAGCGATGTTTCGCACTCTGCTTTGCTTAAACGTCGGAGATCGGTAGGACCTCGACGCTAGGCGCGCAGCCACTTGCGGCTTGTGCTAGTCAGTGTTCGGAATTCGTAGTTGAGGAATTCTAGACCGCTACAGGAATATTAAAAGATGAATTAGATTATATTTCAGATATGTATATGATTAGTATATGATACTAGCTTAAATTCAGAGTGATTATCAAGGAAAAAGTAACATACAGGCGAATATTTATTAAAAGGTCGTATTTTGTAAAAGATGAGTATAAAAGGATTTTATGTCACCATTACCTTACCGATTTAATATTGATTGAAATCAACATTTTGAATAACTTTTCCTTGTAGATACATATATATAATTTTTGCTCGTCTTTCATCAGTGACTGTGATTATAGCTTAACTTAAACTTTACAGGTATTCAACGCACATTAAAGTAAAGATATCATAAATATTTTCATGAGTATCTCGGAAACTAAGGTTGTAAGAAAAAATTATACTTCTAAATAATTTGTATAAGATTTGCCGAACTTATTTGCCATAAAACTATAGCTCTGGTTATAAAGAAATTCATTAGTGCATAGAATCCACGTGATAGAAGAAACATAAACATACGCCAAGGACCGCGATTTCTGGAAATGATAAGACTACAGTCTTATGACAAAAGAACGATGATCGACAGGAAAGGCTGAACAGGTAATTTGATGCGAGTTCTCAAACGATTTGGACGAACCGGAATTCCTTTGAATAAAGGTCAATTATATATAATTATATATAATTACCTTATATGGTGGATCGAGTCATGAAAGAAATTCTCAATATTTTTAAAGACGTTTTAATTTTAGTTTCGAGAATAGAAGTATCCTTACTTTCTCACTTGCTACATAGTGTAAAAATATCTTTGAAGAAACAAACTGAGGGCAATCAAAGTAAAATAAGTTGAAATAAATTGTTATATGATTTTTTTTCCTATTGTAACGAAGTTTTCTTTACTTTTTTAAATTACTTTTTATTATTTATTACTCAAATAGAATTTACTCAAATTACCTGAGTATGAGTATGACATTTGACACTCTGAGATAACAAATAATCATGCAACCCGCTAGTTTAATCATTTTCGACAGAATCGATAAACAACACAGAAACAAAAATGTGGCAAATTTTTAGCATACGTTTTGACTATGCTTTCGTCAGAAAATCTTAAACCTGTGCCCCTTTAATTTGTTTTTCATTTGTCATTGAGCACGATAACGAAAGTAAGCGAAGACAAATAGAAGTAAGAAATTTATAAAGTCTCAATAAAGTACATTAAAATATATCGTTAAATCTTGACAAAATTATTCACACTTCATATTTTATATTAATCCTCAATGAGAGGATAATACCAGATTATTTTGGCTCAACTATTGTATTTGTTTGACTATAATAGATCTTTATTGTCTTAACCTATGAAATTCAGTCATCTTATAATAATCATTACGTTTCGAAAAAAAATTTCTCCAGGTTAAATGATCGGAACGAAACAGTTGTTGAGATAACAATTTTGAATTTTTGCACTCCATAAAAGTATCTATAGAAATATAGAGTTTCGTTTTGAAATGGTGTAAACATGACTTTGAAAAAGAATTCTTTCCACTGTCAATAGATGTGCCTTGGAATAGTGCAATTTTATCTTAAATATTTTTCTCAAAACAAAAATATAGCACATTTGAAGTCATCTCAAGAAATATTAATTTTTTCGTCATTGTGTTCTAATATTTTTTTTTATTCAGAGTAGCACGAAGAATCATAGAGAAAAAAAATCGTTGAGATCCATTGAAAAAACAGTGTACTTCTGTGAAAAATCATAATGTAACTTAAAAATAATATAACTTTTTAAACAATTCTTTATTATTAAATTTACATTCATTTATTATGTATATACATACGTATGTATGTCCGCAATGAATTGTCATCGGATTTACTTCATTTACAATAAATGAATAATTTTTGATGCGGAAAGATGATGTCTATATTTTTTTATTTTAATTCTTATCGTCAATAGCACAGACAAGATATATCTGCACAGCAAATATCTAAATCGATGTAATTGTAAAGCAGGATGTAATTTAAAAATGGTAAAAATGGATCGGGCGATCCCCGAAGCGTGAGATATAAAAAAACATTGGATGTTGAGCCTGTTATAGTTGTCTAGTCAATAGATGTAAACGCTTTGACGTTGGTCTAGTATCGTTCAAGTGTGATGCTATTAAATGAGTGACGATTTTTTTATTATCTATTGAATAAAATTTGTCTAAGTTGTTTACAGACGATTCCAAGTCTCGACGTTGAAATTGCAGTACTCATGATCGACCATTAAAGCGTCATAGTCATCGTGCAGCGATGTAGTAAAGTTCCCAACGAATGTCTTACGGCATAGTTAGCTACATGGCAAACTGGGGTCCTTGTGATGGGCGGTTACAAGGACCAACTACCTTAGTAGTTTCATATTGTTTTAAACTTTCCGATCCACACGAGACTCCTAAGACTCGTTGCTTCCTTTGGCTAAAAAGGATATGGCTAGAGATGTTCAAGCATAATTCCACGGATGGTAGCTTCGCATTACCGACCGCTCGATTAAGTGCGTGAAACAAATATCCGAATCTGCGGTTCTTCTCTTACTGAGCAGAATTACTATCGCAACGGGTCATCAGTAGGATAAAATTAACCTCATGACGGTTAAAAAACGAAATATAGTCATGAAAGATGTAATTAGTGCAAAGAAGAAACTATGTGCAACACTAAGGTTTTTAGCAACAGTTATGAAGACTTAAAATTTAGTACTGCAATTTCAACTCAATCATCGAGTAAAATGATGCCTGAAATGTGTACTGTTACTTATAAAGAAAATTAAAAAAGAGAATATTTAAAAATAAAATTAAATTTTTATTTTAAACATTTTTATACAAACAAAATATTACAAACATATAAAAACATATATACAAACAATGAAAAAGAATTATGTGAATGTGGAGATGAAGTATGAGGTTCACATACAGAAAATAACCTGAATTTAAACAACACTTGCAATTGTACAAAAACCGCATAAAATGTACGAAACTAAGAGTAACTGACAATAAAACGTTCAGCAAAATCATTTCTAATGAAGAGAGAGAAATGATCACGATATATATATTATACATACAAATGTAAATGTTACAAATGTAAATGCTACTTTGATACGTTTGCTAATCGGGAATGTTTTGATAGCATAGTTTTTACTGTGTGTTTTTATCATTAATTTCTTTCTCACGTGCGATATTGCAAATTGTTATTAAAAGGTATTAGACCTGTTTACGCCAATCCACAAATATTTGAACCAAGAAACAAATTCGTTGGTACTTCTACAGAAGCGGAAAGTATTCGCACATTAGTTGAAAAATTATCGATATTTGAAACTGTTTAAAGCACGTAAAACAAAATCATACAATAATCCAGTTGATCTTATTTTAAGCGAAGGCTCTATTTTGCCAATCTTGAGTTCTTTTTTTTCCAAAGATGTTTTTACATCATGCAGTGAAAAAGCAAGAATAGAAGTTGTCGAAAACGTCTTTAAAAACGTAGAAAATTTTTTTTCGTGATTAGATCTACCATAATCTTCAAGATTGAAGTTTTTTCTTTGCATCAACTCCTTGTACATTTTTTGTCGCATTTGACATAAACATTTGAATATCAGAGATAAACGACGAAAATTCAAGAAATTCTAACATTTTATCATTTAAAGAATTCCATAATGTCCAGAGTTCCATAAAATGACAACAAAAAATCGTACAAGTCATTGTAAAGAGAAACTTCGATTTTCAAGATCGTGGTAGATTTAATCATGAAAAAAAGATTGTTTGATGTTTTCAGAGGCATTTAAATTTTTACAATTTTCGAGAACAAAAATATTCTTCCTTTTTCACTTGCTACACGATGTAAATGCTACATCTTTGAAAAAATAAACTATTAAAGTGGAGGCTTAACATTTTAAAATGAGGCCAATTGAATTATTATATGACTTCTTTTTATGAAATTATAACAATTTTTAATTTAGTATGCGAATACTCTCGTTTAGCTCTATATTTACAATCGTGATTTTTCAAATATAATTCGTATGAACTGAACCAATACCCTGCGATAAAATAAATAGAACCAACTACGTCAGACATAAAATGACTTTCGATTCTTTCAATTTTTTCTACTGATTTCATCACTTTTTCTGTTCACCGCAGCCTTTTTTTGCGTTGTCTTAATTTCAAGAATGCCTCCTAGTATTGTGTTATTGACGATGAATTGTAAGAGATTCTGCTTCTTTTTTAATTAGGAAAGAAAGAAAATGAGTCCAAAATATTTATGGGTTGAGCTTGAGTTAATAATATTTGTGAAGTTAATAATATTTTTTATTTGAAATGTACCTTATTTATATTTAATTCAATTTGTTCAGACCATGTTCTGATGCATTATAAGGCAGTTGTAATGTGCTTAAATTACGTTGTTCTGGAGCCAAACAAAATATTCCGAATCGGTCAGTCATAAAACACTCAACATTTGCCAAAGTACTTTGTGGACGGCTCAGGAAAACGACTATGCCGAGACCTCCGAATTACGAACCTGTCGTTATCTCATCTAACTGTACGTTCCTCAGAATTAGAAGGAGAGATAGGATGTGGAAGAAATCGGTATGGGTAAAACAAAAAACTAAGCGAAGTAATTTTTGGAAGCGAATATCTAGAGTCGAGGCAGCCAGTCTTGTACAAGCAGACATGCAAGACACATCTCTAACGCTCCATATATCAGTCAATCTGATGACACACACACAGTACACACCAATAACGGTTCAAATATATAATGGTTGAAAAACTTCGGTCTTTTTTAATTAAATATCCCTCCGACGGAAGTAAAACGCCGAACGAGCGAACATCGACCTGCGGACATCGAAACTGACTTCGCCGTGCTGATACATATGTAGTTTCTTCTAGAATCTTCTAGACTAAGAACAATTTAGGTTTCTTATCAGCATAGAGAAACTTATTGTCTTATTTTGGATTTTTATGACCAAGAGTAACAATTCACCCGTTTTTTTATGCTAGCAAGAAGAAGCTAATGTCCGTTCTATCACGACTATTGTATCGCAATCACTTATTGTTGTTATTCTCGGTCGCTGGCCTATACTTACAATACTGTTTTCTAAGAACAGTTGGCATCGATCATTCGATCGATGTTTTAATTACAGCATTTTTTAGTTGAGTAATCAAACGGCCCGTACTTCAAAGTGATTGACTAGAATTGGTTAATCAATTTGTATAAAACAAACCTACCGTCAGCGGAGAAGATGTTACATTACGTCGTTATTGTCATACAGTGCGCGCGACTTTCGATCTCAGTAGAATCGTTACGCTACTTCGCTATACCAACGCTACCAGTTGTTATTCGCCTCAACAATTAGCGCTTCCAACTGGATACATAACTCTTGATCCATTGAGCCACACCACAATTACAGCACATTATGATACATATGTAACAAAATCGTCTGGATTTTATATGAATAACTATGTTATTATACATTTTTTACATGGAGTTATAATACCTTTTTTTATCGAATTCCTCTTTTCTTTATTCTTTGCTTTTTTGTTTCCAGATCGATTTCAGACCGAGCAACGAGTTCAATTTTTTGTGTTATCTTTCAATTGGCAAGGATTTTATTCTTTTCCGAGAAGATTCGGAAAATCGGATTTAATTCGCAGCTAATTGATCTAAACATCGTCCCATCGCGCATTTAATCGGCTGACAATATTGAAACTTCTCTTAGCATCAACGAAAACTCATGGCTAATTTCGACAAAAGCGAAGTGCCAGTCCGTGTCGTTGCTGCAATTAGACACTCAGCTCGGGAGCGGATTACACTCAAATCTTGAGTGCTTCGTCGATCTATAATTGCATTAAATAGCCGCTTTGTCAGTCGAAGTATATCCTACATGTTCCTAGTTCAATTTTCATTGATTTTTCGAATTTAAATGTTAATAAATTGTTACTTGTGGAAAGTAACGTTCATCTTGCGTTTTACAATTGTTATTCTTACAATTGTTATTCTTATTTTTGTCGTCGACTTTGAATTTGATTCTTCGTTTGTCGGGTTGCTTGGATAAGTAGCAAGAAGACGTAATCTGATAATTGGAAGTTTCGATTGATCAAAATTCGCAATTTTTTTAATAGAAATTTTATAAATCTACAATAATGCGATTCGAGTAAATTTTTGCAAAATATTTCTCTTTTCCTTTCCACTTTCCATCTTAATGTTATTGATAAATTTTAATTGTCGACAGTTTTAGCATTAAATCGCAATAAATGAGAGTTGAAAACGTATTAACAATGTTGATAAAAAGTAGAAGATAAATATCTTTCGAGCAGCAAGGACTTAACGCAGATTAGCAATTACGAATAGCAAGTATGGATAGACAGTAGATATTTTTGAATATATTCGACGAACGGAATTTATTGAATTTAATTAATTTTATAATAAAGGAAAGAATATTTATAGAAATAATTGCAAGACTTCTCGTAAAAATTTATTCTGTGATTACTCGTTTCCTGAGTGATTTGTAGGATCTAATTTAGTGTACACAAACTGATTGTGATCGAGCTGTAAACCAAGACTCGTAATATTGTCACATTTCACAGACTAACTCTTTGGAGTACGTTAGATCCCGCATCTCTATTTAAGAGTAATACTTGTATTTAAATATACATAGATTATCATTCTCAACGAATAATAATTGATTAATATACATATTATAAAAGTAACATATTTATCGATATAAAAAAGATTATAGAAAAATATTGAACAAGTTGAGTTAAGATGAAAAAACGTGGAAGAGATGAATTGAATTTTCGCTTTAGATTCAAGAGTTTCAGTGATCATGAAATAGCAACTGAAAAATATTTTCAAGTTCATGAAAGAATGACAATATAAATGAAATTTACGCTTTATCGTGGAAAGAGAAAATAAAATAAAATTGATAAACAGAAGAGGGAAAACTAGCTAGCTAACTGTCTGAACAAGAAATTGGCTTTTAAAGTTAGTTTTACAGGTAAATTTTAATAAAAACTCGATTGTTTAGAATATTATACGAAAAATCTGAAACATGTCGTGTTACAGCATTCCTTGAATGGAATGCTCACTGCACAACCTCACCATTCATAATTTTGAAAATTTCAAAGTATAATCAAACGCGTTCCTCGAATATCGACTCGATTACATATTCCTTTATTTTCAGGATTAGTGTTCTTGTTTCCTTTCCTTCGTATTGAATTGCATTGAATCTCATGTAGCATGAAAACAATGACGAGCGCGATATACTGATATCACCGATTTACCATATCGATTTATGTTCGTCTGATTGATTTCAATATTCCTATTATTGTTTTACTAATAATTAATTTTATTACAATGTGATTGAAAAAATATTTCGTTATTTTTCGCTTTGTAGAGAAACCAATTAAAACTAAAAGATGTTTTTTATTATGTATATAATAATATGTATAAGTACTCATATATTAGAAGAATTCAACGTCAAATTCGATTTTTGTAATTTCAATTATAATAACTTACGCTTTTAGTCGTCTTTCGATTTGTACTGACTTCATTTTATCATTTTTTACACTTGCTCACTCACTAAATAAGATCCTTATAGTAGCGAGAGTGTTATAGGATCTGATGGAAACAGAATTAACGGAGTACAATTCAATCAAAACTAATTGCATTACAATTAATTATAATACATTATAAGACATAACGTTTGCAGTATCAATAAAGCAAAGGTACTGTCATGGCGTTACGTTTGCTCATTCATTTTTCATCTTTCATTACGAGTTTACGAGAAGCCATGTCTTCTCTTCTCTAACAGAAAAGAATTATTTATACCCATGGCAATAGTGTTTATATTTCATCCATGTTAAATTGATTTTTACGATAAAAATTTATGACGATCAAGGCTGCCGAAAATTAAATTTAATTCGTTGACAATGAACGCAAGAAGGATTTATTTCGGTATCGTGTTCCCAAACGTGCCGAAATAAATGCCCAATAAGACAATCGTGTTCACGACACGACAAAATTCTTAATGAATCGATTAAACTGAAACGCATATCTTTTCCTTTTTTTTCTCCATTCTTAATGAAGACATTTAAGTAGAAATTAAAAGTAAAAATTTACGAAAGTAAACATAGCAAAATTGTTATAAAATGAAGTGAAGTGAATGTGATTTTTGACAAATGAGATTAGAAAATTTTCGTGCTATTTTTTATAAATTGCATTAAAAAATGTATGAAGAAATATGAAAAATAATTGCTCCTTGTGGAATTTATTTAATTTTGAGAACTGTATTTTTTTGCGAATGCAAAATTTGGCTCGTATATCAACTCAAGATCGATCTAATTGTAAATCTAAAATTTCGAAATTTCAATATTTCGATTGCCAGCGATGGGTTGCCAATTTTCTATTTTCATCCACATAATTTTGACAATTCTGACGAAATAAAGAAGAATTAATTAATTTCTTGACATTTTTATGTCTTCTCGCTATTTATTCTCTCACAGAATTTTGAATATCTGTTACGTTTGTCGATGAAATCAAAACTTTTTTTTGTGCATTTCGTATTTAACCGGCAATTTCTCTAAGAAACTGGCAGTCAAAAACTTTCGAAATTTGGCGATTTACACTTTTAATCGTATTCACTGGTTATCGCTCAAAGAATTCATATTTCATTCTTTGTGTATTTTCTAACTTCTCGCTTTATATTCTATACTTCAGCAAATTGCCATCCAACGATTTGTTTACAACACACTGTACATATTTCATTGTACAAGTTTATTTCTCTTTCACAAATCTCGTAATTTATTTTTCGATGAAATTTCTTTCCTTTTCCATTATTCATAATTCAAAAATTACATTTATTTACAATCTCTGGTTTCTATGTGTCGTTTAATAAATAATATCCATTTTTCTTCTCGAATAATTCACGTTCTAGATGAGAAAATTACTTCGTTGTTCACAAAAATGGATCAAGTCAACTTTAGTTGTTGAAACAAACAAGAAAAATCTTCTTTTTTATTTTTTTATGACGTGTACACACACACACACACACACACACACACACACACACACACACACACACACACACACACACACACGAATATATATATATATATATATATATTCTTGATCAAGAGACAAATGGAAAGAAACGATTGACGAAGAAAATTTAATTAATCTTTCAGTTATGTAGAACTTACGGCGAAAGACGATCGACTTCTGTTTTAATTTAAACATTAAGGAAAAAATCGTAAATAGAGAGATAGTGGCCGCATTGACTTTTTTTCGTGGTTTCCATTTAATGTCTTCGAAAACTATGTCGAACTCAGAGAATTGAATGATCGGTTCTCCATAATATTTCTTTCCCAATCATGGATGACGATCGGGATTCAAAGATTAGGGGTGACGTGAAAATAAACAATTCGTCTTACGTCGTCTTACGTCGTTCTTTCGTCGCTTCAAACAATTTTTGAGAATCAGAAATGAGAAAATACAGGCGCAAAATTCACTCATCCAACGATTCTCCAAGCGCATTTCTTTCTTTCTTTTTTATTTTTACAGATCGTTATGAAATTAGTTTATGGTCTTTGACAAAACGAATAGACTTTTACTCCTTAAAGCACGTCGTTTAAATAATCTGCAATCTCGTTGCTATTTTGAAACGGCAACAATAGAAATTGCTATAGATTAGAGGCGTGAGAGATCGGCATTGAACAAACCAGAGAGTAATATTTTTGAAACTTTATTATACAAAGGTAACTGAATGTTCGCAATGAAGTGTGGGATTAAGACGTGACTGTGATTAAAAAGCTTACATGTTTAAGGGAGCATCAAGGAGACGAGTAAGGAGAATCCTTAGAAGAAGAAAAAGAAGGGGCAAGTGACTATTTGGCGGAGAACCACGCCGATTGGAGGAGAGCCAGAGCACATGGTCGAGGCTTCCAAACATTCCTTCATTTTCTTCGTCTTATTCTTCTTATTCTTCTTATTTTCATTATCACGTATGCAGAGAGAGAGAGAGAGAGAGAGAGAGAGAGCGGCTATTTCTGAAAGCTATCTTGAACAGTTTGCCGTGAATGCTTTGGCCTGTCGATCGGTCATTCGACTCGACTCGTGTTTTCTTTTTTTTGTTTTCAGTCGCTTTCCAGTGCTCTTTCCATTAAATAGTTGTTCTTCGCTCCAAAATCAATTTTACTTGAATCTAACCGCATTTTCTTTGAGCGTTTCTTTATAGAATTATACTGATGTGATGCAGTTGACAAGGACTTAAACGAATCACAGATCGGGAGAATACGTTGATATTATACGTAGATCAACGCTGGAATCAAGTCAAAAATACCGAGTGTTGACTCTCCCCTGCGTGGCACGATGTCAAAGGAATATCTGTTGTTGGTTTTTAATTGTTGCTGTGTGCGATGATGGACTTTTTAGTCGCTATATTCGACCGTTTCCTCATACTCCATGGACTGTTGCGATCTAGTTGACGACGAAGTCACGGATTTGATGGATGTCGCTGACTCAACGACGGATTTGGTTTGTACGCTCTGTACGGATTTTATGGAGGAGACGGATTTCGATTCCGACGTGATATTCATCGCCTGCTCCACAAGACTACCAGCGTTTTCGTTTACTGCGGAAATATACAGATTTTCATTTTAATTCTTTTGCTATTTAATCCTTTTGCTATGTCATCTGGGCAACGCGGTGATTGGACTTATTGTTTAGTTCTTACGTCGTACGAGTAAATAAGTTCATTTTTTAAACGTTTTTCATAATGTTATTGAATAACGAAAAGGTTAATACACAACGTATCACTATGAACTATTTAAACTATCTTAAAAATTTTCGAAAATTTCAAATAATATAAAATTAGAAAATGATAATGAATCGAATTGAACAAGAGTAAAAGAAAGAAATCGAATAAAAAGCGTAAAGCAGAGTTGGATTGTACGTCGAATTGAATTAGTAGCACGCACCTTTAGCTACCTCCATTATTGTATAAAAGTTCTGCGTTGGTTTCTGTTAGTCAGTTGGTTCTCACAGGACGCTGGTTTCGTAAAGGAAAGAAGACGCGAAGAACTCGAGATCGAACTCACGAATGGTCACGAACCACGGAGCTTTGGGTTATTCTAAACCCGTAACCGATGGAGAGGGGAAGTCCGTGATCACGTGGCAGATGCACAAGTGTCAGGGATTGAGGGAAAAATATTGAGCGTGCTTGGCGACTTTTACGATGGGACGAGAATATTTGTGGAATTTCGAATGGCTCGCTGCGTATGCGTCTCAATGCTGTACTGACAATGAGTCAATGTTCCGACAATCGCGACATGCATCCAACTTATTGTTAGTCATCGCCATTGAAGATATGATGCTGATAATCTCGAAACGATTGCAACTAATTTAATCATTACGTGTATCTTTATAATAATTTTTTGGAGGGAGGAAGATTCAATGAAAAGTAAAATTTTGAAGAAATTATTTTAGCGATTAAAGTCCATGATATTCTAAAATTTGAAATTACAGATTACGTTCTTCGTAAAGAAAACATGTTTAAATATTATGAGAGATTTTGTAACATTAATTAAATCAATGTCGGTTCAACAGTTTTGCTATAGTGCTGTTTTTTTAAATTCTAGCGTTGTTTCTTTTTAATTATGTTATGTTAAGTATATAATAAGTTTCAACAAAACTATTTAAAGCATTAGAAATCTTGCACAATGTAAATGATTCATTTTCACGAAATTCGAAAATCATGTTCTTTACGAATGGGAAACGATTATGAATTTCACGAATCTTGTATATATATATATAGTAAAAAAGCAGCTTGAACTTTTGCCAGATTTTCTGTAAACGTACCGCCTTCATACTTTTTTCTCAACAGTACTCCTGAGACAGAGTTTTAATGTGCAAGGTGATCGGTCACTAAATTTAAAGGCTGATTTTCCGGATGTGACTTGCGAATGAGTCACGTCCCGATCGTGAAGATCAGTATTTCTTACAACTACGTAAATAATATTGATGATTCATGCACATTAGTGATTATAGTAAATCAAATTTTCATTTGTGGAATCGGTCCAGAACGTCGGATGGTAGTGATAAACGAGTTAAGTCGATAATAGTTAGCCAACGTTGAATTAATTGGAAATTTTGACAGGGATCTGTAATTATTAGCCCGGTATGATGCTCGTGCGTCGCACTGGCAAACCGATCTGCTACTAGAATAGTAGTTTTATTTATATTTGTTAAAACAAAATGACTGGTTATACTATTTCTATACGAAGTAACGGGCTGGTCCGGGCTGGTGATTTTCATTTTACAATTTTCGATGGAAAATTGGATAAAATTAGATAAAAAGCATCAATAAATGATATAGGAATTATTTTTCAATTAAATATATTCCAGATATATATGTCAGTTTTTAATAATTTTTTTAATCAACAAAGTTTACTTTTTTTTAATCAACAAGCTTTACTTTTTTTTCATCAACAAAGTTCTAAGAAAGCTTCCCTTATCCTATGCAGTATTTGTAGGATGGTTCTCTGATGCAAAATAGGAATCTTCCAAAATAGTCAAGAGCTATTTGTGTTCGACGTTAGTTAAACCACTGAGAGTGATCTCACAGGGAACGAATCCAGAAAAATAGATTTCACGCAGGAAGGTTTTTTGACTCACACTTGAAAAGATTCCCTTGGTTTAACTTCTCATTCCACATCAACCTTTTACGAAAAGCTAACTCTGAATTTATGTTTCTTGTATAACAATGTGTCGTTGGCGAGAATCAACGAATTCCATGAGGAAATTTGATCGGTTGTAAAAGAAAATAAACTCGAAGAATAATTAATTTGAAAGAAATCATTCATAGATTTAAAATGAAGTTGGAGGCTTGAACTTAAAGTTAAGTAGATAATAGAGTTCAAACATGAGAACACTAGAGTGAGATTGTTTTGCATCTTTCCAAGATATTTGAAGAATGTTCCTGACTTCCCTTGCTTCATTTATATTTGCAATTTCTTCGAAATACTCGACGAGTCGCGTTTCATTTAACATGATTAGTAAAAATCTTGGAGCTATTCGAACTTTGTTCTCAACTTTGATTTGCTTCTTCAACGATCCATTTGAATATTCTGCTTGTGAAATTAACGTTTAAATCCTTGCCGAGTCTTTTATTGTTAGTCTATGTAAATTTACATATTCGTTTGATAAAAAAGAAAGAAAACGGAAACTACGTGACAGAAACAGAATGGTACGGAAAAGAATGGTCGATGGAAGAATGATCATCGCAAGATACAAGCAGATACGAATAAAAAACGCTTCTGATGAAAATTCCCTCTCACTTTCGTCGTGATTGTCTGTTATTATGCAAATTATCAGATAATGTATAAAGAGATGGGCTTGACCGTACCGTTCCATCGCCTCTTCAAATAGACGGTATAAATATTTGCACCAGTTTTTCGTTTTATTACCAAAGAGATCTCTCCCTTTCTCTCCCATCGGTTTATATATAATTCGTTTGCATGTTCAGCGCCATCTTCGTGTTTCGCATATACGTACACGTGTGCCAAGCGAGAAGAATGTACAAAGCATTGTTCTTGGCCGGAGCGCAATACACGTCTCAATCGAAAACCACTTGGACAAAGTCTCAACAGTTGACAAGAAACAGCTAAATAATCGTAGGCGAACACCTGGCATTTCTTTGAATAATTCGATATAATGGACGGAAGAAGTTATTAAGAGAAAAATGGTCTAGAAATCATGGTCGTTCCATGATCGATATTTAGAGTTGATCTAATGAATTTTATCCTACTTGAATAAAAAAAAATATAGATGATAATGACAGAAAAACATAAAAAATCCGAACTTTATAAATAACTTAAGAACCGACTTAGTGATAGCCAAATTCGCTACGTCGTATTGCTATTTCATCCGATTCATTAATATTTCAAATTAAATATTGCTACAGATACGAAAGGCTCACTTTCTTATTCGTATAATCTGCATTGTACAATGAAAATCGGTCGTGCAAAATATGTTCCATTTATCGGGCGCTTTTCAGGTATTTGTCTCACTTTATATATCTACGCTATTTTTTAATTTACTCTTCTAAATAATTGCATTTTCGCGAAACACTTTAATTAATAGTATTATTTATTCTATTCCAACGCGCGTGCTCTACGGTTTGCAATTGATTCACAATTTTTCTTCGCCAATAAATCAAATTCTTGATAATTTTTTACTATAATCTGTTGAACTATATCGTTAATCAAAACGCTCGCGTGTTAAGCATATGATAAAGATAAAGAGCCTAAGTTATTGGCTAATGAATGACAGTCACATGTGCAATTCAAAAGTTTCAATTATATTTGACTTGTGTCCTTCATATTTTCATTTCTGCAGTTAAAATACGTTTTATAATAAAATATTAAAGTTAAAATAAAATTTAAAATACAATCCTGGCTCGATCATGTGCATTATATTTATCACTACTGACTTTACTATAATTTCAATTTAAAATTTGAATTCCTCCGCATGACTAGTTGATACGGTTACCGATGAAACTCAAAACTTCAGTTTCTTGAATCAAATTCAAAAAATGAAAACAGAGAATTTCGTGAGGTTTGAATCCCATCGTGTCAAAGCATGCACTGCTTACGTCGCGTCATTCTAATACTAATTTTAAATCGTAGATTGCTTCTCTTCTTCTTGTCTTATGTCTAATATCGTACTGTTAATGGCTTGATTAGCTGATCAGCACGCAATTGATAAGGACTCGCGGCAAGTGACAGTCGATTGGATTGCTATCACATTGACTCAAAAGAATAGGGAAACGATTATCTTTGCTCTAAGCTGTTTCCGTGTAAATTTTTTATTCCACAAAATATTGCGGATAAGCATTAAAGTGAAGAAATATCGATAGTAGATTTTGTTGATAATAATCAATAATTTCGAACAATAAATAAATTATCGACTGTTTCTAAAATTTCAAATTCACTACCATAATATTATAAATATACATAATCATCATTTTTATAAAAATGTTTTAATGAAAAAAGTGGAAAAAAAATTTGGGATGAAGAATAGTGTTGAAAAACAAAGTATGAAAATAGCCATTTAGTTTTATTTAAAAAAACGATTATCAATAATATTGATATTTTATTTAAAAAAACGATTTTTGCTTTTACTTTCATCCTCTTTTCTATTTGCTGTTATGTTAAATATTCTTTCAGATTCTCTGGAAATAGCTGGAATAATTCTGGAAGTAGTTGAAATTCTCAATTTGCTTTTGAAAATAAGCAAACTTGAATATAATATTTTCCCTTTTTCTGATTTAGGTACCAAATAATTTAAATTATAGATTCTGGAAGTGACAAGTATTATCAAAAACGTTGTCACATATTGTGCATCTAAAATTGTCAATCCTAACTTAAAACTTTTTAAAGATTCAGTTAATATTGTTGACAATGGACTGGGAACTTTTTCGAGTTTTAAAAGTACTTGATTTAGACAATCCTTTATTTAAATTATACGTCTTAACACGTGCAATGTACTATTCTAAAGTGTTGGAATGTTTTGGATTAATTTACATGGATTTTTCTTTTTTGAGACTTTTTTTTGTACATCTTTGAACGTTTCTACAATAGTTAAATAAATTTATTAAATTTAAATTTGCACCAATAAATTGGCGTATTGCAGTTATACATATAAGACTTAATAGTTATCGATGTCCAGATATAAATTGTTATTACGACATAATTTATATCATTTCTTTCAATTTATTGTATCCTAAATATAAGATATTCTAAATATAGGATATTTATTATTTTTATTTATTTTTTCTTAAAATAAATTTACTAGACACTATGTATCCTTGGATTAACTAAGTGAATAAGTTTTTAAAAAAAAACTTTTTAAAGTTATTGACTATGTTATAAGATTGATAATTTAGAGCAATTGTCATGGCTAATGTTGAATTTAATTTTGTTTATAAAGAATTATCATACTGATAGGGACCAATATATTTTAATATTATTTTTCTAATATAGCTAAATTGACTTGAGTTATATTGGCTGTTAGAACTGATATTAATATGTATTAGGAATTGGAATGCTAATATTATTTGAATTCTTAAATTGAATTAGTTGGAATCTTTTAATATCGTCTGTTAAATCTATTGTATTTATATTTTTGTATTCTTTTGTATTTCTAGTTTTGTATTCTTTTTCTTTTGTATTTCGCTAATTTTTTGACACTGAATTTTTTAAAATACTTCCATACTAAAAACTTTTTTCTTTTTGGAGTTCAGAATCAGATTCCACACTACTTATCACCTACAGCAGGGGTCGGCAAATATATGGCCTGCCGCTTTGTTTTTATCCGGCCCATGGGTTAATATTGTTTTTGACATGAAAAAATTAAAAATAAATCAAATTACGCGTTGTAACGCAATAACCGATTGTCGAATTGAGAAGTTGTAAATAATGACCGCGATACAGACGTCGCATTTCCAAAAGGAGTTTGCCGATCCCTGACCTATATCATTCGATTTATCCAATTTTCTGCACAGTTTATCACCTTCAATTATTTTCCTTTTCTTTGGCAAATATTTATTCATTTTTATTTTAATAATAATAACAATAATAATAATATGAATTATAATACAGTAATAAGTTTCTAAAAGTTTCTACACATGTTGAATCATGCGGCAATGCATGCATCGACTTCTTAGGTTTTGATTCGATTTCATGAATCAATTTGTCTATCAATTCACCGGTGCTGAGCTACATAAATTACAACGTGCATCATGAAATCTAGAAATCGATACATACATCGCCGCATGTTTCAACATGTGTGAAAGTCTTAATAGTCAGAGCACGTGCTAAGGAATATGCAAAATGCGTTGTTGATGAACAGTCGAAGAACATAGCATGAGTCATCATCGATAGTTATATAAAGATATATAGTTTTCGATGTTTAAAACTATCAATTATTTTTCCACCACTACTATTTGACTGGTTCTAAATTAAAAGAAAAGTTTAAAGCAAATTTAATTATTAATTAATGTTAAAGCCTCCATAGCTTCAATAAACAAAAAACCGTGGTTGAAACATTTTCCGTTGCAAGGCGGTTATAATAATCGTAATTAAATAAGAAATTTATGAAATTAATTTAGAAATTTTCTAATTCAAGATTCTTTTTTTCAGCGCAAAAGATCTATTTTCTACATTCAGAGCATTTGTGACTAAGGGTTCGCCCACTTTTTCATGCTGGTAAGAAATCCTAACAGCCGCCAGTATTTTTTGTTGTCATCTCCGGTCGACAGGTCTATTTTGTTTAATGTTTCCAAAAACGGTTGATGTCGAATCATCGCACAATATTCAAATTAACATTTCACCTAGATCAGGCAATCGAATGGCCCATATTTCAAATTGATGTATGGCGGTAATTCACCAATCAAAGTATATAAAATAGGCTTCTTCGCCGTCAGCCGGGAAGGAGATAGACAGAAATTACGCGAATTAATAGACGCGAGAAGTACAGATAGACGAAAGTTACGCGCATAGATAGACATTAAACGATAGATACGCAGGTACGCGGACAAATACAGATTTACTTCTAAAAATTTACAAATTCGGATCGATCATTAATTACGGGAAACGTCACTCAACGTGTTTGTGTGAAATTAAATTTGAGCAACAAGATAACCGTTCGAATCAGTCCCAACCGTAAGCGAATGCGACTCAATAATTAATTTTTAATTCTGTAGATAAAATGCACTAAATAGTCACTCGATACGAATCGTACGAACGATTTGTTTGAGTTTTAATTTTATCCACTGTATACGAATATATATGTATGTATATGAAAAAACTACATGACTTGTACCCCAATACGATTCGTTTCATTGGTGAAGGGACTTTTACGCGTTTCACTAAGCGAACACTTCGTACACGTCACACAAAATGTGACGGGACTTTTATGCGTTTTAGTAAGTAAACACTTCGTACATGTTACGTTTAGCGCCCGAAAATTAATTGTACAATCTCTTAATTACCCGTAGGAGAATTGATACACTTCGTACACGTTACGTTTAGCGTACGATAATTAATTGTACAGTCTCTTAATTACCCGTAGAAGAATTAAGGATGACGTGAATAATAAAGTACAAATGGTAGTTTTTGCCATCAGACTGAATTATTCTTTAATGAGTCTACTGCTATTTATACACGTCTCAGTTTAATACGTGAACAATTTCGTGACGATGGGGGGTTTGACTCGGCAGCAAGCCGATTAGCAAATTCTTCCCTCTAGCCGTCTTCACACAGTGATAAGCGAATGGTTGGCTAACGAGTTCTTCTCGTTAGCCGTCTTCACACACTGAAAGGCCCAGAAGTAACTGTTCTAACTAGGAAATGAAGACGACTTTTTTGTCATAAAATTTTATTGATATACAAACATTTGAATCGATATAAAACAAATTACAGACGCGATCGCTCAGTACCAAACAACGCCACTCCTACTTGTCTATTCCATGCTCCCTCACGAATCACGTGATCCAAATCAACCAATCGCTAATTTTCGTTGCATTAACGTTGCACCTGAAGAGGCCCGATTTTCTGGGTTACCCCCGCTAAAATCACTTTCAGTGATAATAAATCAAAGAGAGCTTTAGCATTGGAATAATCTTATTATCAGTTTCGTGCAGCAAAACAGCTGGACCTACCGCTTGAGCTTTGTTTCGTTGAGCAATCGATGGGTAATCGACGGAAAGGTTTGAATATTTGTCCTGATTTACATAATTTTCTGTTAATTTGGTAACACAGGCGGAAATTAAACTATCACTAGAATTGATTTTATCACGATTTTATTCTACCATTCACCCTATCCTTCATAGAATGCCTGAAAACACCGATTCGAAAAGCTTTTCACTATTAAACAATGATTTTTTATCGACAACATGAAAACAAGAAAACGCCGTGATGTCGGTCGATGAAATTCGATACAATGTGAGTAGCTCAATTGTCATATAAGCGACGACGTGATTTCGTGACTATCCAAAGGCAAACAGCTCATCGCTACTCAGCTTTCCATAATTTACGTTCGAACCAGGTCCCTAATAAAAATTTCAACGAATATTTAAGAAAATGATTACAAATAACTTACTTTGTCTCTGTAAAAAATATTATAATCTTAAAATCTGGATCTGGCCACGGAGTGAGATGACAAACTCATCGTCCTTCTGATAAGAGGACTGTGTTTAACTCCAGAACTATTGAATCTGAAGGGTCTGAAGGGTGAGTTTCTCGGAAGATTTAACGATTTTTTCGCTTGCTGATGATGGATGATGAGAATAGAGTATCGATACAAATTTAATTTTTTCATTAAAGGTATCGGTATCTTGTATCGACATCTCTATAATAATTATAGAATAATTCTCTATAATTATATGTGTGTGTGTGTGTACGATCGTACAATCAACTTTAAATTACTTTATTATTTGATCGATTTTACAATTCTATTATATGGTAATTATTACTATACCTCAAATTTTTGTCCATTTTTTCAAAAATAGTAATGTCTCAGGCAAAAAATCATTGTTCAAAGCTTCTTGCTCGAAGTTTGTCGACGAACAAAGTAATAGATAATATAAAAAGCAAAGCAATGGAAAAGATTGTTCCTGTTTAGAAATTCCGGAGTTGGAAAAACTACTCGTTTCGCAATTCACGACGAATCAAAAACACGTACGATGTTAATAAGTTTAACTGTTTAAATTTTCAGCGCAATGATTGCACCAAATTTTATGTTGAAACGATCAACTGCATACAATTTTTTCGCAATAAGCAATTGTCAAGTCTACTTTATTGATATTTGTTCGTCTTATTCGAAGATTTATCAAGTATATGCGATGTATCAAGAAAATTTATCAAATACATGTGATATGAAGTAAGACTACTGGCAATAAAATCTTCGACAAAGTTTTTCCAATAATCTCTAGAACTCAAATAGTTAATTTTTCATTTGCTCTCGATCAATGTAAAAAATTTAGAAGCTATATTTTATTATTTATCTGCCGTGCCCTGTATTTGTATTTATAAAATAAATATAAATAAAAGTTTTATTTGCAAGTTATATCAAGCACAGAATAAAAATAAATTCGTTATTTTCGATTATTTTTTACATAAGAAGTAGTTAAGTACATATTAGTTTAAAAGGAATAAATTGCAAGTTTCTTTGAGATCGAAAATTTCAATTTTGAATGCTCTTAAAACGTTCAAGTTTTTTCCCGCATTTCATTGCATTTAAGAGCTATGATCTTTCTTTTAATTTTTAACATGGAATAAGTATCTAAGATAGAATATTTGTTTTTATCCTTGCACTATTACAATATATGTTGTATAACAATAAAGAAATGTTTAATTTGTACACCGAAAACAAATACACAAATACTTTCTTGACTACGAGAGCTTCGTTTTTTTTGTATTATTTTCGAATAGTAAATTACTGGTGTTTCTAAATAAGTATGTTATTTTTATGTATAGTGAAGTATTAGAAAATATATATTACATCAATGTGCCACTTCTTTACAGGAAGTTATTCCCAAAAAACTGAGAGCGTAAATACTTTTTTAATTTATATAAATTTATCTAAATAAAGGTTTTAAATAGCATTACTATTGCTTCTACAAATCCTGTACAGATAAAAAATATTTTCCCTATCCCTATAGCTACATACGTTCGTCATGATTTACTCCATCGTGTCTCGTACGAGCTTTCAAGTTGCAGATTTCAATTGCAGAAAATTTTAAACTATTTATGGAGAGTATATTATATCCAAAAATGATTCATAATTTTAGTGGATAATAAATTCCGATTTTGAGCGAAATAGGATCATGGACGGCAAGCAGTAAGTTTTATCTTCCATATGAAATAAAATTCCAAATAATAAAATAGTAAAGAAAAAATACCGTCGCTTGCTTTTAGCTCAAATTACTCTTGCCAAACTGAAAGGTGACAGATGTTATTTTAATGTCAAATTTACAAAAAAGTCTGTTAATTGTTTGCGGTGATTTTTATTTTCTGAATCCTTCGATGATCGCTTTTTCACTCTATTTTTTCAAATATATAAATCATCCTACATGTGTTCAAGTTTCAAAGCCTACTTGAGATTCAAATGGTCAACTTACAGAAAGACAGGTTTCGACGATTTTTGAACATTTTGGACATTTAGAACAACTCTTTTTCTTACAAGAAGGTCGGATTCTTTTAATTTTATCGTTACCGTAGCAATGTGGTACTGGTAAGGTCGGATACAGTTATATAATTTTGTAGTCCATCTTTTGTTTCCTTATCTTTTGTTTATAGCATATATACAATTTGTAATAACTGTGAGATTGTGAAAAATATTTCTTGTAACTCAATTAATAATATCATCAATATGTTGGATTCGGAGCGACTGGCATCGTTTGCGTAAAATAATTATTTTTCGAATAAATTCACAAACTGAGTAAAAGATTTTATGAAAGCCATTTTTGTCCTATGATGTTCATAGAGAATTCTTTATTTACATTCGTAAAGTACTTATGTTACAAAATGAAGGATGATTGCGTCAAGCAGCGAACGTGTCAGCTGTGTACGTTGTGAGTGCAAATACATCATTCAAAAACTGGCAGTTTTTTACAAATATAAATTTAAAAAATTGTATATAAATAATGTAACCACGAAATAATGTAACAATCATTCAATCAAAGATGCATTCTTTTTCCTTTTGATTGTGAAACGAAGGATTTCTTCGAAAGTTTCTTGAAAGGAGCAAGTTCTAGTGATAGAATAGTTTTTTTTTTCAAAAGGGTAAGCAGTTAGTAACGTTCAGGGAGTTCAACATCCCTTTAATCTTTTTTATCGAGACACTCAGAGGTATTCAGAAAAATGTTTCAAGCGTGTTTAAGAAAATCCGGTTTTGTAAAGCCATAACAAGAAGTTGAAACACCAAAGTAATAAAAGGAATATTCTAGCTGCATTGTAGCAAGACAGCGCCAGGCGATATCTCGCCAAGGGCATTATTGAACAAAATATGTTTAAGAAAGAACAAAAACTGCGAGAAACTATATAGGTACATATATCGTGATTATCATCTGTCGATGTTCAATTTTCTAATAAAGGAATATTTCTATATGTAATATAAATGAATAATAGTATGTTTACCAGTGAAAATATTAATTTTATTGTAATTAACTAAAAAATATTAATTTTTCCTGCTTCAAAATTTTACCTAATCATTCTCCAAATTTTATTACCTCTGAATTTCGCTTTTTCACGTTTCCTTATCTTTTAAATCTTAATTTTGATTCAATTTTGATTACGTTGCATTTTATTATTCTAACCTAATTTTAAAAAGGAACTACATCGTAATTTAATTGAATAAGAGATCTGAATTACGAATTGCATTGCAATTAAATGAACTGAATTACGAATTACGATATTGCTGGATAATCTGAGTGACTCACTCATTGATAATTGAAGACGAGTCACTATGAATATAAAATCAAATGCGATTTATCTTGATAAATACACAATTCTAATCGAAGATCCTTTGAGTCATTGAGACAAATTGTTCACCGATATCTTTTCTCCTTTATATTTTACTATTTATATTCGATATTATATATGAGACGCGTTCTATCTTAGCGAGAAAGATTTTTCTTTTTCTTTCCAGTAAGAGAGACAGAGAGAGAGAGAGGGGAGAGAGAGAGGGAGGGAGGGAGAGGGGGAGAGGGAGGGAGAGGAAGAGAGAGAGAAAGAATTGATAGTCCTGCTGTGAATTTAGCGACGTGTTTTTGAAATTGTTATATCTTGAAATGTAGTCCTAAAACGTCTCAAATAAATATATATTAAATATATCGACAATTTTCTCATTCTGTCATATAAAAATATAATAAAATTCGATATAATTATTTATAATGAAGTAATTCAATTGTAATTCTGCTTAACTCTATCCTGAAGAGAGTCATAAATTGTGCGAGTGGCGGACATGTTGAAACCAATCAGGAAATGTGAGGTTCCACCGTGATTATGATTTTTGATTTTTGATCATTTCGTTAAATTCATTTAAGCTAATACGTGTGGCGAGTTTACATTACAATTATATGACAAATAATACATAGAAGAGTGTGTGCTAGATGATGCACTGAAGTATATCACATAAAAAAATCAATCTACATTTGAAACAAACATTAAGACAATAATGTGTATATGTTTGAATTCGTCAATTTTTCCTAATTTGTTAATTGTCAAATATTTATCTCTTAATTATATTGACTCTTTGACTTTGATCGAATTGTTTTATAGGTAAAATGATTAATAACACAAATTTTTTTTAATGTCTTTTAATCGATATCTGATAAAAATTAATTGTTACAAGAATTTGTTGTTACTCAAGTTATGACATCAGAGCACGATATCAGAAACAGAGACAAATGTCTGTAAAATTTACTATACGACGAGAACAATACGAGTAAATTTGACGGCTGCTTATTAATTTGTCTAAAAACGTAAAAAAGGAGCTTTCCAGTGACATACATAAATGTTGATTTATCGTATTTTTGTTATTAATGTTATTTGTTGATCGCTGACGATGATTGTTGTAACAATGTCACGATATTATGAGTACACATTAGCAAGTTTAGTTAAGCACTTTATATTTTAAACAGTGACTTCTATATAACAGATAAAACAACCAATTATTATTTAACCTAATTCTAACTATTACTGTCTTAAATTATCAAATTCGTAAAAAAAGTTCGTGAATATTTTCTCGAGCATCGATTGTAAATATCAACAGAATTATGAATGTTTTTGATCATCCTAAGAAATCATGAATATCTTAAAATTATGAAAGACTGGTATATTTTTCAGAGACAAAAAATAATAGTTACTCTAAACATTTTTGTGAAAAAAATCGGTAACTGAAACTTGTTTGTTGTTCAACTTATTTAAAAATATTAATGAAGAATATTAATCACAAAATTTAAAGAAAATTTTCAGTAAAGTACACGATTAAAAAAATCAAGTTTTCAGTTATAAATAGCAATTATAAGTGACAGAAAATTTTTTTGATCACTGACAACTATTATTGATGAAGGAAATACATATATGTATTTATTCATGAGCGAATGATAGCGAGGAAAATTTATTTTGATTGCTTATATCAATATAAAGTATTGTTTTATATTGATATATAAAGTATTGTTTGACCAAAGCAATGAAATTTTCTCAATCCACATCAAACCAATGTTGTTCTGATAGAAAAAAACAAATACAAATAAACACAAGTGTACGTGTTCTACTACATATTAATTTACTTCAAAATTTGCAATCCATCGCGGAACATTGTGCTTCTACTGTATTAACATTATATTGTCATATTTACTTTCATCTATATATAATTCATTAATCACGCTACGTTATTATTTTGTTATCATTATTATGTAAAATTATTGTATATATTAATTTAGTATTTCTTTTTTTGTTGCTTTAAGTACATACAACGAAACGGAATTTATTTGAATATTGAAGAAATAACAAACCCTTACATTGAATTTGTGACAAGCGATTTTTAACCATTTTCACTATTTGAGTCTCACTTTGATTTCACATTCTTACTGAAGAAATATTAGGAACAAATATTACAAGGATTACATTGCCTCCAATTACATCGACAAATATATGAATTAAATTATTAAGTACTTCTGCGTGAAAAATTTGATTCATCTCTTTAAAAATGGACATAGCTACGAGACACAAGATTAGCTTTAGACATAAATATCCAATTATAATTAATAATAAAATTTTTATGTACATATTATTTATAAAATAGCTTAGAAAAAAACATGAAGCTAATAATCTGAAGGAAACATTTGGGAACCATTATGCAAGAATTTGGTGTAAGAATTAAATCAATCACTAATAAAAATCAAATTTACTTTGTAATGATGGACAATGAACGGAACATTATAAAAGCCTTAGAGTTCACTTTCTGATGTGAATGTCGTAGAAATTGATGTAGAAAAGAAACAGTTCAATATTGATAGAGACGCTAATAATGAGCAATATGTTAAAGATATGCAGATCTTCTGTTCTAATCAATATCAAATATATATTATATGGATTATATGGATTATATGGATTACTGAATGAACTTCTAATCAATATTAAAATATATATTATATGGATTAAATGTGTGGTCCATATGTAATAATTAGCTGTTAGGGATTATTTAGCAGGAAATAAAATTATTAAAACATTAAGAATATCATTTATTATCAACATTTAGATAAAAAACAGAAAAAATTACTGGATCTTCTTTATTAGTATTAATGATTACTTATTATTTAGTCACAATATTACTTTTTTCAGATACTCTTTGTAATACTTACAAAAACAATAAGAATAGAGGATTGAGATTTAACACTCAGTTCAAGATCGTATTGCTAGTATTAAAATTTCTGACTGAAGCGGCTATAAAAACATAAACACCGTTGTCTTTCGAAATCTGAAGATATAGCTACAGTCAATGACATTCGAAACAGGATAATTTTGAGTTAAATATACCATCTTTTTAGATCAGCGATTTAAACGGCTTACGAATTTCGGCGAATTTTAAATATTGAAAAGTAAGACAACCACTGACGCCATAATGGTCTGTCTGTAATTATACATTCTTGTTCAACATCCAAAAAAACTTTTAATGAGTCCTAACTCATCTTAAATTTTATTGAAAATTTCGAATGAATTACCCAGTCTTCGAATGTAATCACGTAATTTGACGCATTTCTTTGCAGAATTTTAAATTCAAGTACCGAATGTTGTTACTTGGGTTTTAAAGGAGCATCGTTCTTACTTCAATTCGGTTCTCTCAGGATCTTCAGCATCAGTCCTTGGATAATGATGACAGGATCCGTTCGTGAAACTATAGTCTGCGCACTACACTTCTATTAATTACAGACCTGGCTCGAAAGATTATGACTGTAGTATTCACACACATTGCAGCAGATGCGTTGTTGACGCCATCTAACTTCAAGAAATGTACTTCGGTCAAAGGTACTATTCAATGAAATGGTGGTTGGATGGTGGAGTGTGTTTTAACAATATGGCTACGTGTCGATTGTGTTATCGCGTGTTCAAGATACAATCATAAATATTACCTGTAGTGGGACGAGTTTCACAATTGTTTAATAAAATCAGCTTGCTGATTGCAAACATGTCAACGATTAACAAATGGGATTTGTCCCAGGAGGACATGAAAAGTGCATCAAAAGATGAAAAGGTGAGTGGACTGCGACAAGTTTAGTACTATAATTCGATGTGTCGTGAGATGCAGATCGTTTGGCGGGAAATTTAAATTTTAATGATTTCAGGAATTGTTATTAGAGCACGATAGTGACTCGGATGAAAATATGCTGTTCAAGTGAGTTTAATACATTGAATTATATTTTTCCATTCGGAAATTATTTTTCATTTGAAAATTATTCTTCTATGTTCTAATGAATAATATTTGTATTTATATTTTAGTCGACCAAGTACATCTGTAGAAACTAAAGTGGATGAAAAAATGGATAAGTAAGACTATTTTCCATTTAATCTGTAAATAAAATTTGATTTTTTAAATGAAATCTGATTTCGTATTATATTTTAACATAATAATGATTGTATCATCGATATTTGTTTGTTTGGGCCCTAGTGTTAGGCTAGAAATTCAAAAAGTCACAGAAGTGATGCGAGAGAATGTGCAGAAAGTAATGGAACGAGGAGAGAAGTTGGAGGATCTACAAAAAGCTAGCAATCGATTGACTATGGCTGGAGATGAATTCAGAGCAGCAGCAAAAAAAGCTCAACAAAGGGCATGGTTGCAGAATTTCAAAACAAGAATCATTCTAGTCACTATTACAGTGACTATCGTCATTTGTATTATTGGTATGATGCACGTTATTGTTAGAAAATGCATGATAAAGGCATGTTTCTATATTGCATTTGAAATAGAAATGCTCGATCAATTTATTTTGTAAACTGTAAGATGTTCCGTAGAACATCAATGTTTTAAATCGAAGAAAGAAATAGTAACTGGAAAATGTATTTAAAATACATTAAACCTTAAAAAGGTTGAATTTATAAGTGTTTGTTCGAAAACTCAATATTTTAGTATTTTTCTGACATAAACACAAATTGCGCATTTCTAGTTTACTCATAGAATGTTTGTGTTTATCTATTGTAACATCATGCACCACGTTATCATCTTGCATTCTATTACATTCTATTACATTCTTCGTTGCAAATCAGCTATTCCATAAAAAAAGAATCATTTTCGATACGTTTACGTAGTCAGATCGACGCGTATCGTTTTCAGTTCTGGACATCATGGTGCTTTACCTGGTTCTCAGATAGCGAACACGATGTAGTGACCCTCGATCGTTCGATTTCAGGTATACATCACTGTTTTCCACTTCTAATTTGTTCGCACGATTCCATCTCAGCGTTTCTTATCTTTTTTTTAAACAGATAAATAGGTTTTTTATTACAGTTATTGCGAAATTTGTCGCAGCTAACAAGTCAAATAAGATATTGTTCTTCTCTTGCATTTTAATACTATTCATTACTCATTCGGCTTCACACACATTTCACATCGCTTTAATGACTGATTAACAGTCGAATGTGTACGCATTACTGGCGTTTTATTTTTCAGTATCCATCATCGTGAAATATTCGTAATCGAGGCAGCCAGATTGAAACATTGCTGTTTACAAAAGTATGTTTATACTTGTACCTGTCTTTCATGGATTATCTACGTGCATTATTATCATAAGTTTATATAAATATATATGTTGTTATTTTCATTTGCGTTTGTCATCACCTTCCAAACCTTTGAGTTCATGTTAGGAAATATCTCTTCGAAATTCCGATTATTTTGGCAGAAATTTAATATAACATAACGCGTCCTTTATTTACGACTTTTATCTCGTTAAGCCATTGAAAAATATAATATCATAACTACCACAATTTAATTATTCATTTTCATTACTTTTTGTTTTATTTTTCTTAAAAAAAAGTTCTATATGTTATTAATTAATGAGTTCTGTATTTCTTAATTCTATATATTACAATTCTTAATAATTATACATTATATATTCTTAAATTATTAAATATGAATCAAGATCAATTAGAATTATGAGAAGAAAGAAGCTCTTTCGCGCATTATTGCAAAATTTGCTCGCATAAGCGAACGCAACTACGATTACAGAACACGAGCTCCCCCACTTTCAATGACGAACACTTGTGTGTACGTTTCGCGAGAGTCTACACACATTGATAGACAGCCGCATCGTGTATATTGTACACGGTCGTTAAACGAATATTCAGTCGTTGTTCGATCGTGATATCGATCGTTTGCTCGCGTCGTCCGTACTCATTGTTGAACGTAAATTCGATTTAGCGCGAACTTTTTTGCTCTTTTTATTCTCTTTTATTGTTTCTTACGCGATCGAACGCGCATCGACAGATCCAAGCGCGGTTTTCATATTAGACAATCATGGGAATGTACGAAATGGTGATTGCGGCTATATCCGTATTTATCGGCGCTTATCTACTCACGGGAAAACGACGACGTTTCATTTATTTACTCTACAAAACTTTACCTAGAGACGTGCTGTGAGTATTTAGAAAAGCTATTTGTTGGATTAAATTGGGAGAATACCATCATGATGCGAATATACCATCGTGGCATACCTGTTTCGTCTTTCTGACGAAATATTATTCAATGACATAATTATTTTCTTTCACCGTTGGTATTTACGTGATAATATTTTAATCAAATTGTTTAGTTGCGTCATATATTAATTTAGATAACAATATTATTAATAAAAGCACGGATGATGTTCTGTTCGGTAAACGACCTTCGAACCATGTTTGACGTTTAGTGATATTACGAGACCACGTGCTTGTGTTGATAATCGAGGTCCGCACGATTGCAGAATAAAGGAAACATATTAAAATAATCATTAAGAAAACGATTGTAAAAATAATCATTCGCAACCTATTCATGCGAATTTCTTGTTGAAAATGCTTTTTTAATTATTTCTCTCTATGTCTCTATAAAGGCTTCTTCCTATTTAAATACTTTCGAAAAAAGCATACCCGTTTCGTATATATGCTCATTACGGTACTAAATTCTTAAATAAATATCTCTAATCCCGGATGTCGTTTCAAATGACATCTGAATAGACTATCAGGCTTGGAATGATTTATACACATCATGCTGCGATATGTATACGCCAAGTTCCTTCTCCTAACTCATTCTTTACAATTAGATCACTTACGATACTATTGAACGCGATCAAAGGTCCTATGTCGAGTGAATCCACACGTGAACGCGTGATTGTATTGATTATTCAAGCGAACTTGTGAGTTTGGAAGAATTGCAAGAATCCGTCAATATACAAAAGAGTTATTAAAATTGTACATATTTTGATAGAAAATACAGTTTCTGTTCTATAAAAATATTCGAAAGTGCATGATTTTCATTGTGAGTAGAAGTAAGAATATTCTTTGTGCATGCGTGTAATTGGCTATATGTTCATTGGCGAATGCATCCCGCGCATTGTGCTACTGTGAACGACTATTGTAGAACCAATATGAAGTGCATGGAATTTAAACAGTCGGTTGAATAACATTGTTTTGAAGCCGCATATACGCTCGATGGCCCATCGCAACGTATAAATATCTCGAGTTTTGAGAGTTTCGAGGTTTAGAGAAGATCTAGTTTTGATTGGATCGATTTATTTTCTAATTTTCTTTCGTCCTTTCATTTAATGTATAATTGTTTGACGACGGCGCGGGCTTGATCAAAATTTGATTACAGGACAGTTTTTTTTTATTACGAAAGGAAACAAGCAAGATTTTTTTGTACTTGCAATAAAGAAGAATTAAATTTGGCGGCAAAGTTTTTATGAAAAATTTTTCAAACAAAATTATAAAATTGTTTTAAACTATAATTGTGTATAGTGTGCTTCATTTATTGATATATGGAAACAGGATTTCCTATAGTGAAGTGTTCGTTCGATCGATACATCGATTATACAACCCGCTCAAATAGCATATATCAGCATTTTAATCATAGTTTAAGTTATATTTTGTTAATAAAACCCCACTTGAAAGCTCTTTGAGATTAACTCTTGTAATATATGTACGTTTTGATTGTGAAAAAGCAATTTTATCTACTTTTAAATTAAAAAAGAAAGAAAAACATATTTTTAAATTTCCTATAAGTTTAATAAATATCCTCATAATTACCAGTATGATCGAAAAGTTCATATTATGATAAAAAACGTTACATTTTTATACCTCCTCACGCACTTATAAATCTTGGAAATAAAAATTATTGCATATCCTCTTACTATCCTTTAACATCGATGTATTGTTAAAATCCAATAACTTATAATATATACTTATATAGTAAATACTTAATTAAAACTTAATGTATCACTATCAAAGTCAAAAAATAGAAACTATTCAGACAAGATTAAAAGAAGAATTGAAAATCATTTACATATACATTCTTTTATATGATAATCGTTTAATTTTTTTCTGATTTTTTTCTGATTTACATCGATTAAAACGAGATATGAGGTTTTATTAAGAGGTGTTATATACAAACGATTGCAACAGGTTGTTGAAATATAGCAAGGACAATTGTGCATGGGGGCATTATTTGTGTTCCAGGGGCTATTGCATGCGTTATACGTGTAAACATCATTTGCAAAATTTTTTTAATGAAAGGTAAACAAATACGGCCTTGTCCGCGAACAAGTGCTGGATGCCAGCGTTTACATTCCATTAAGCGTTGGTCTATCACGACTCGAACAGCAACCGTTTTATTTGACCTGTATCGGAGTATCCTAACCGTTACAGTTTTCTAGAGAGACTACAAACATTTTTCCTCTTTTATCATTTATTTATTATTACATAATAGTTAATGTTTTAGTATTGGATAAAATTGAGAAGTTACAGGAAACTATAAATTTGTGTATTTGTATATGATGACTTTAGCAATCTCGTGTACATAATTTGGACTTCAAATAAAAGATGATATTCTATTCGTTGAAAATTGTAATGTCTCTAAAGTAATGTAAATCTCAATTCACTGAGTTACAACGTTCATGATATCACGAACAAATATTACAAGTCAGTATTTCATTCTTTTAAAACTTAGTTATTTCCTAATTGATTTAATACACAACAAGTACAAAATTAAATATTTTGAAAACGACCATAATTTTTTTTCAAAGAATTTTAAAGATAAGAAAGTTGTCTAGATATAATTATCGCTTATTTGCAATCCTGTGAAAATCTTATATACGAGATTAATGCATGTCAATGAAACCGCAGCCGAGGATTGTCCTTATACCTAGCAGAGCTTGCTTCGTTATTTTATTTAATTTCATTTAATCATCATGGAAGTACTGGAAGGGGCTGACCGCTGGTGTCATATGCTCAACGCGATATAAGAGCTTCAACAAAGGCGTAATCTTCCGGAGACAGAGCAATCCTTATGCATTTCTGGCATTAATAATTTGTTGTTAATCCTATGTAATATTATTTTAAATATTCATACTGTTCTTTTTACTTTTAAATTAGTTTTTACTTTTAAATTAGTCGACAAATTCCGAATAAATTATATTTTCTTAGAGACACATAAGAGTTTAGATAAAAAAAAAATATCCCTACTTAATAAATTTTAATATGAAGGAAATCGCAATCTTTTATTAACTGTTGATTTATTACATTTATTTTTAATAAAATAATTGGTTAGATATGGCGAAAAGATGTCATTCGTGTAGATGGACGCAACGCGCGTGTTGAGCGCGAAATTACTCAATTGATTCAGAAAGAGAAGGACGTATCGTTAGAGAGGAACGTATGGAATGATGCGCGACAGAGAAACGCATCATTGAGTCAGAAAAGATGTAATCATCTATATTCATTGTCCGTACCCTAATTCGTTTCTAATCATTTCATTTGATCCCTTTTCTATTAACTTTTTTCCTATCACAGAAATGCATTGTATACAATCCACGGTGTTACCTTTAAAAATACTATTTAAATTCTATGCGACTATATAATTTGTATTGTAACTATCTTTTTTGTTTTCGATAATGAATAATCAGTCATTTTCGAATCAATTCATTCGATCATTATTTTTGATTATTTGTTTCTCGATATCTTTGATAAAAAATGAGTCGCAAATTTCGCAACAACGATAAAGATTCTAGTAAGTAAATATTCAAAGATCAAAATTAACAATGAAATGATTTTGTTTCGAAAATAGGGGAGCATATAGGTTCGTTCGAGTGAATGTGTTACTATGGTGGTGGGAATGGCGGAAATTTACAGTGGCGAAGTTATTCACGAGATACGCCACTGCTAATCCCGACAAAATTGCCTTTATTTTTGAGGACAAAGAATGGAGTTATCGAGAGGTGAGTTGAAATAATTATAATCTGCAGAGCAATAGAGTAATATTTCTCATTGATGAATGCAGTTGGAAGAATACAGTAATCGATTAGGACGTTATTTCCATGGAAAATCTCTGTGTCGCGAAGATACAATTGGCCTAATTTTGGAAAGTCGACCTGAATACGTAGGAATTTGGCTGGGCTTGAGTAAAGCTGGTTTAGTAGGTGCTCTTCTTAACACGAACCTTCGTCAGGATGTCTTGGTGCATAGTATCAAGGCTGCTAATTGTAAGGCTGTCATCTTTGGATCAAGTTTTAAAGATGGTAAGATCAAAGTATTTCTAGAATCGGAAACAAGGTATATATAGTAATTTCTCAAAAAATCCTGAATACATCATATAGTACAAATACATACTTTATTTAAAAGTAAAATGCATAATGAATAATACAATGAATACAGGCATAAGTTAGTCCATGTTTTTCTTTTATTCATATAGTAACATTATTTAGTTATTTGTGAATTATTATGTGAAATAAATTGAAACTGAATCAATGCAATTTTCTCTTTAGCGGTTAATGAAATCAGGGAAAGAATTCCACATGTGGCACTGTATCAGTGTTCCGAATTGTCCAGTACTTCATGTCTGGAAGGAGCCATCGATCTCAATCCAGAAATCAGCAACGTCGATATTAGCCCTTTGGACACCGTAGCTTTTGGTGTTCCTAGAGACAAATTGATTTATATATACACATCTGGTACCACAGGAATGCCGAAAGCTGCCGTTATTACCAATTTAAGGTATCATATTCTTATTTTAATATTCAAATTTCGTCACAAGCATCGTTCTGTATTGCAACGAATTATCATACGGTTATCGACAACTAATTATCATTCTAGATATATGCTGATGTCGTGTGGTGTAAATTCTATGTTGAACCTACGATCAACCGATCGCATTTACAATTCTTTGCCACTTTATCACACGGCTGGAGGATTAATTGGAGTAGGTCAAGCACTGCTGAGAGGAATCACAGTCGTACTTCGCAGACGGTTCAGTGCTTCCAAGTTCTGGCCGGATTGCGTTCATTATGAATGCACTGTAAAGTTATTTATGCATTATTGTTTTAGATTCTGTACTAATACTGATAGATTTAATATTAATTTAGATTGAACTTAAATGTCGCTGAAATTTTGTACACATTTCATTTTTCTTGTTTTTTGAGCGTTAGGTTCTCAAACTATTAAAGCTAGTTTTGATTTATTCCTTACAAGTATAATTTATTGCATGAGAGAATATTGGTCACAGGTAGCACAATATATTGGTGAGATATGTCGGTATCTGCTCACTGCGCCGCCAGCTCCTTGTGACACTACACACAAAGTTCGATTAATGTTTGGAAACGGTCTCAGACCTCAGATTTGGAAGCCTTTCGTGGAAAGATTTGGTGTGAAGCAAATAGGTGAATTTTACGGTGCCACTGAAGGAAATTCAAATCTTGGTAATTTACGTTTATTTCATATTTTATTTTTTTCTTGATTTCGATTGTAAATTATTATTTTTCTGAATTATTTTCAGTGAATATCGATAACAAGATTGGTGCAGTGGGATTTGTACCACTCTGCGCTGGTTCCTTGTACCCTGTAGCTTTATTGAGAGTTGATGAAGAGACTGGCGAACCTATGAGAGGACCAGATGGCCTGTGCATCCGTTGCACACCTGGTAATAATAGATTTTACGTTTAAAACTTAGAAATTTTAACATTTCTTTGGCAATTTTTTTCGTTTAGGTGAATCAGGTATCTTCGTAGGTAAAATTAATCCAAAGAGAGTGTTGAATGATTTTTCTGGATATGTAGATAGAAAAGCATCAGAACAAAAAATTCTTCGCGATGTTTTCCGAAAGGGAGACCGAGTCTTTAATTCTGGTCAGTGAAATAAACTGATAAAGAATATAAAAAAATATTTATAATTTAGCTATGTTCTTTGTATAGGTGATATATTGCTCATGGATGAATTTGGGTACTTTTATTTTAAGGATAGGACTGGTGATACATTTAGGCAAGATATTTTTATATAATTATGTAGAGTTACATTTTATAATTTAAAGTCTATTTTTAATTTTTATAAATGCAGGTGGCACGGTGAAAATGTCGCTACATCTGAGGTAGAGGCTGTTGTTAGTAATTTGATAGGTTTAAAAGATGCAGCTGTGTATGGAGTCGAGGTAATTGGCAATGAAATTTAGTCAATTTTTATACTGGATAAATTTATAAAGTTGTGCAATTAACAGGTATCTGGAACCGAAGGTAAAGCTGGAATGGCTGCCATTTATGATCCAGAAAATACTCTGAATATTAAAGAAATGGCGGATGGTTTGAAAAAATCTTTGCCGTCATATGCCAGACCTCTTTTTATTCGAGTCTTATCAGAATTACCAATGACCGGCAAGTATTTTAATGAGTTTATTTATTTAAGTATTTTCTAATCAATATTCTAATTCATTTATATCAATTCATCTATCAATATTCTAATTCGTTTATATCAATAATTCAAACTTTTTATTTCATTAGGCACATTTAAATTGAAGAAAAAGGATCTTCAAGAAGACGGATTCAATATTAAAAAGGTATTTTTTTATAAAATGGTAATATTTTATATTTAATATTTCACAATGTGTGAAATTTGTGCAATTTTATTTGTACAGGTTACGGATCCAATTTATTTCCTTGATAACTCTGGTGTTTATGTGAATCTGTCAGAACAGATTTATAACAATATTCTTGAAGGGAAAGTTCGATTGTGAGAGATCCTTAAGAAAATGAAAGTATAAACAATCTCGACTTTGTATAATTTTTATTTATTGATGAGAGAAAAAGTCTATTAGACAGATTTATCTTTCGTCTACAAGTATTTGCAGCCATCGCGAACATTCCATCGCGAACATTCCATCGCGAACAAATTAACTCGAACAAATATTATATTTATACGTATTTTTATACTTATTTTATTCTACTTTTTTTATCGTCGAAATTCAATAATTCAGAATAATAAAATTTAAAAAAAGAAAAAAAGGCGAGAGAAACAAATAAATTTAGTACGTATACATAAATATAGTATATTTAAAAGAAAAATATTCATGACAAAAACTTACATCCTGCAAATTACTCAAACTGTTAATTTTAATGGCCTAGGTGTATTTGTATTTGTTACATATCTCTAGAGAATAAGATTTTAAGTTATTTTATAAGAAGTTGGTGGAGGTAGTAAGCACAAAGTGATAGTAACTCTGTAAAGTAACGTGTGTAAATGTGAAGTGTCGCGTCATAGTTTAATAAATTGTCGCCTTGTTGAGAAAAACCAATTCGAGCTGGACTTTGTCCTCTGAAGGTGCCTTACTTTACGCCCACCCGATGTATTGTCTCTAACAGCAGAAGTCATTGGTGCGCAGTCTCCGTCGGAGTACAGTGACCCTCATCATTATTAGACTAACGTGTAATATCAGATCTAATATTCTTTGCTATTTGCACCGACTACAATGGAATTAACGATTCAATGAAAAAATATATTCACCATCAGAAATCGATGAAATAATTTTGTTTGTACAAATTATTTAATTTCGGAAAATATTACTTTCTGAAATTTCTCTAGAATGAAAATGACATTTCTTAATAGTCTCAACTAGTGATAGTGACATCATATTCTAACTTATCGTTCATAAATAAGAACGGTCCACAAATCTCATTCCAAGAAAATTTTGAGGACAGACTCGAACTTGCCATCATGTTACATAATCGGCCATTATCAAAACGAGGAAATGGAAAAATACTAATAGTCTTGCGTCGACTGTTTTCACAGTGCTGTTATCGAGCATACTATATCAGAGAATATTTGATAAAACAGTTGTTGCAAACATCAAGTGTTATCGATCATATCAACAAGATCAGTCATTATTGATTTAATTATTAATCATATTGATCGTTTCGATCATTATTGTATCAAAAAAAGAAAAGAAAATAGAAACAGTCTTTTTAATAATCACTGTATATTGTCAATTCTTTTTAATAATTGAAAATTAGTTTCCTGTGTCTATCATTTGTGACATTGTGACAAACACGCCCAATTACAGCTTGCTCTGTTTGTTCTGTTATGTATACATTGTTTAAATCTGTCAATCTGTCAACTCTAAATCTTATCAAGCGTTACTGTGTACAAATTTTAATCTGCTTTCGATTATCTGACAAAGTTTCTTCTAGTTTTTGACCGAAATTATAATCGTACAATTCCTCGAATATCTGTCGAGCAGACAAAATGTGTAAAATGAGCCACGAGAAATTCGAGTTTGCTATAGATCGTGGCGGTACATTTACTGATATTTACGCTAGATGTCCAGGCGGTAAGATTCGAGTGATGAAACTGCTTTCTGTGGATCCTACTAATTACGAAGATGCACCACGCGAAGGAATTCGCAGAATTCTTGAACAGGTATTTGCAATTGTCATCTAAAAACTTACTTGATATTTAACATAGAGTAATTTTAGGAAACTGGAAAAAAAATCAATGGGGAAATAGATACTTCGTTAATATCATGGATTCGAATGGGTACAACAGTTGCCACAAACGCTCTTTTAGAAAGAAAGGGTGCAAAAATGGCACTATTGATTAACGAAGGATTCAAAGATTTACTTTTCATTGGTAATCAAGCACGACCAAATATATTTGATTTGGTATGTATTTATACAATGTTAAATTAACATACAATTTGAAATATTTCAATTGAAGTAATTACAAAACATGTTCTTTTCTTTTTAGCAAATAGTGACTCCGGAAGTACTATACAAAAGGATAGTTGAAATCAAATGCAGAGTGATACCTGTGTTACCTGGGAAATGTCAAATGGATAATAAACAATGGCGCAGAGTAACAGGATCTACAGGCGAGGATCTTTTTATCACTCAAGAACTGGATGAAGAAAAATTGAAACTAGATCTGGAAGAATTAAAAGAATCGGGAATTGAAAGTTTAGCCGTAGTTCTGGCGCATAGTTACACGTCAGTTGTTTCAAACATCAATTATGATCTACTTTAATATTTTATTAAGTTGTGTTCATATTTGGTTCATTTATTTTAGGTTTGCTGAACATGAGATAAGAGTAGGAGAATTGGCAAAACTTGCTGGTTTTCAGCAAGTCTCGCTTTCTCACGAAGTTATGCCTATGGTGAGAATAGTTCCTCGAGGATTCACTGCTTGTGCTGATGCATATTTAACACCACATATTAAACAATATTTGCAGGTATTTTTTTTAATATACTTTTCAAATTAATTGCTCTTATATATAATAATTAAATATATTTTAGAGATTCTCCTCTGGTTTCACAAATAAATTGAAAGAGGCAAACGTTTTATTCATGCAAAGCGATGGAGGACTGACACCGATGAATTCGTAAGAGCAATTTTATTGAATTAGTAAAGACACTGCTAAAAACAATTAGTATAACATGTCTTTCTTTACAGATTTAACGGATCTCGAGCTATTCTTTCTGGCCCTGCAGGTGGAGTAGTTGGTTACGCAATGACTACTTATGGAAAAGAGACCAATTTACCAGTGATTGGATTCGATATGGGTGGCACTTCGACTGATGTCAGTCGTTATGGTGGCAATTATGAACACGTATATGAGAGCACAACCGCTGGTGTCACGATTCAGGCTGCGCAGGTATTTCTACTTTATATACGCTTCAAGTTTTTTCAATTCTAATAAAATGATTGTTGATACAAGTTATATAAATTGTCGAAATTGTTAAATTGACAAAAAAAATCTCACAAATGAAATAAAAAGAGAAATTATCGATATCTCGGCGCAATATAGTAATCGATATTAGTCGAAATGATTTAAAAGATCAAACAACATTTTGAAACAAATTTCAAAATTGGGTTGAAGTTGGACGTGAACACAGTTGCGGCAGGAGGTGGATCGATGCTTTTCTTCAGGTCAGGTCTCTTCGAAGTTGGACCTGAGAGCGCTGGAGCTCATCCCGGTCCAGCATGTTACAAGAAAAAAGGTCCTCTGGCTGTTACTGACGCGAATCTAGCTTTGGGAAGACTTTTGCCAGAATATTTCCCGAAGATATTTGGTCTGAATGAGAACGAACCACTGGATAAATCTCGAACGATGGAGGCTTTCCAAACACTTACGAATCAAGTATAAAGATCATTTTTTATTAAAATATTGTCATAATATGTTAAATTATTAGTAGTTTATTGAAAAATTAACTCTGATTTATAGATAAACGAATTTCTAGCGACAGGGGGACATGGAACAAAAATGACCATCGAAGAAGTGGCGATGGGATTCATCAGAGTGGCTAATGAAACCATGTGTCGCCCAATACGAGCTTTAACACAGGTATTTAATAAATTGTAGAAGATTTTTTAACATTTTTACATTACACGTATATATTATGTAATATTTTAACTTATTTAAAAAGCTCCTTTTTTTTTAAATTAGGCAAAGGGTTATGATACGTCCCGCCACGTTTTGGCGTGCTTTGGAGGTGCTGGAGGACAACACGCGTGTGCCATTGCACGTTCTCTAGGGATGGGAACTGTCTTTGTTCATAAATATGCTGGAATTTTGTCAGCTTACGGAATGGCACTGGCAGATGTCGTGGAAGAAGCTCAAGAACCTAGTATGGAAGTTTATGAAAAAGGTATGTTTGAAGAAAATACTCCTATACTTACTATTTAAATGTTGATGCAAATTTTTTAGTTTTTCCCTGTGTTTTCAGAATCATTTGCACGTTTAGATGAACGTTTAGATGTCTTGGAAAAGAAAGTTCGAGAAAAGTTGACTGCTCAAGGATTTCCCGACTCTCATATAGAAATAGAATCTTTCTTACATTTACGCTATCAAGGAACAGATTGTGCTCTAATGTGTACTGCTAGTCAAAATACTCGAAACAAAGGCATGAAGCATGGAGATTTTCTTACTACATTCCTGGAAAGGTAAAGTTTAATTATATAAGTATAAAAAGAGAATAAGAAATATAAATATTAATGATAATTATATCAAATAAAGATACCAAATAGAGTTTGGATTCATTATGCCTAATCGAAAAATTTTGGTGAATGATGTAAGAGTAAGAGGCATAGGAAAAACAGATATCCAGATAGATCCAATTTTACCTTTCTCCAACGATGAACCAAAGTTAGAAAAGGCAAGCAAAAGAAAGATATAATCAATCCGGAAATCAATATAATAGGACACTAAATAACAAAACATAAATTTTTCTTTAGACTACTATGGTGTATTTCGAAAATGGTTACCAGGAGAGCAAAGTGTACCAATTACATTCTTTGTCACCTGGCCACGTGATTCGGGGACCAGCTATTATAATGGACAGTTTGAGTACACTTTTAATCGAACCTGATTGTACCGCATTGATTACGTCTCGCGGTGATGTGAAGATAACGATTGGTCAAGGGTTACGGTCCAAAGTTACGTCCGACTTGGATACTATTCAATTGAGTATCTTCTCCCATCGTTTCATGAGCATCGCCGAACAAATGGGCAGGTAGATTGATGGAAAATACATTCAAGGAAGTTTTAAAGTACATGGTTCTGATAAACTGACATGTTGCCCTTAAAGGATTCTTCAGCGAACTTCTATCTCGACAAATATCAAGGAGCGTCTAGATTTTTCTTGCGCTGTTTTTGGTCCCGATGGTGGCTTGGTTTCTAATGCTCCGCATATACCCGTGCACCTGGGTGCTATGCAAGAGACCGTTCAGTATCAGATGAAAATTTTCAAAGGTGAATTTTCAGAAGGAGATGTGATTCTTGCGAATCATCCCTCTGCTGGAGGATCGCATCTTCCGGATCTTACTGTCATTACACCAGTTTTTTACAAGTATTCATTCTTTATTATTTTATCTTAGAAAAATGATGACGATTTTATTTATTTGGAATGTATTTTTACTTTTGAACAGAGATGTTGAGAAACCAGTGTTCTTTATAGCAAGCAGAGGACATCACGCTGATATAGGAGGTATTACACCTGGCTCCATGCCACCGCATTCAACTTCCTTGCTTCAGGTATGAAAATTCTTCAAAAATTTCAATAAAAAAATTCTCTCTAGTTTTAATCAATGTTTGTTCTTTCTCTTTGTTAAGTGTCTACATTATGACGATTAATATATAATTAATTAATAAAAAGTTATATTTCTCTATAGGAAGGAGCGGCTTTCAAGAGCTTTCTACTTGTGCATAAAGGCGTGTTTAGAGAAAAAGAGTTGACGGAAGCGTTAATGGCACCTGGAAAAATTCCAGGAAGTTCCGGAACCAGAAATTTATCTGACAATCTGAGCGATCTTAAGGCGCAGATTGCAGCTAATCAAAAAGTATTTGTCACGATGACAATTTTGGCCTTTCGTTCATAATTTTCGATAAATTTCTATGCTATAGGGATCGCTATTAGTCAATGAATTGATCGATATATATGGTCTCGATGTGGTGCAATCTTACATGGGCCATATTCAACACAATGCTGAAGTTGCTGTAAGAGATATGTTAAAATCTGTTGGCAAACTGCTGTTTGAACAAACTGGAAACACTGTAGCAACTGCAATAGATTATTTGGATGATGGAAGTCCTATTCAATTTCTCCTAAACATTGATATGGACAAGGGTGAAGCAGTTTGCGATTTTACGTAAGTCTTTTTTCTTCTTCTTATATTAATAGAATTATGATCCTCAAAATTTTTAATTTAAGAACTTTAGTGGTACAGGTTATGAAGTGTGGGGTAACTGTAATGCGCCTAGAGCTATTACTCTTTCTGCATTAATTTATTGTTTAAGATGCATAGTAGGTAGAGACGTTCCTTTGAACCAGGTAACATTGTTTTTTTTTTAAATTATTCCTCATTTGCTTACTAGATATGAAAGAAAATTGTTGACCATTTATTAACAAAATTATTAACCATTGTTATTAATCATCGAATAATTTATTTCATTTCCAGGGTTGTCTAATACCTGTAAAGATATTTATTCCAAAAGGATGTCTTTTAGATCCTTCAGAGGAAGCTGCAGTAGTTGGGGGCAATGTGCTCACGTCTCAACGAGTGGTTGATGTAGTTCTACAAGCTTTTGGAGCTTGTGCAGCGTCACAAGGTTGCATGAATAATATAACACTTGGCACTGAAGAGTGGGGTTATTATGAGACAGTTGCTGGAGGCAGTGGAGCAGTAAGAAATATTTTCTACTTTTTTCATCTAAACTAATAATATTTATTTGTTAAAAAAATTATTTACCAACCAAGGGTCCAACGTGGGATGGTAGAGGAGGGATTCATACGCATATGACAAATACAAGAATCACCGATCCAGAGATATTAGAACTTCGTTATCCTGTTATTCTTAACAAGTTTTCTCTTCGACCTGCCAGTGGAGGAGCTGGTGCTCATACTGGTGGCGATGGAGTTATTCGAAAAATGACATTTAGGTACTTCCATCACATTGAAAATTTTCTAAATGACACATGGTTGTACATGTACTTGAAATTTTATAGAGCACCGATGACGTTATCTGTATTGACGGAGAGAAGAGTACATAATCCACCAGGATTAGCAGGAGGACAACCAGGTCAGAAAGGAAAAAACACATTAGAAAGAGCTGATGGTCGAAAAATTAATTTAGGTCCTAAAACTGCGGTGTTAGTGTACCCAGGGGTAAGAAAAACGGCAATTTTTTCACACAATCAGCAGTTTCTCGTATAGAAATACAATTGGCATAAATTTTATGTATTACACGATAAAAAAGACATGAAAAAAGAAAAAAAAAAAATGAACAGCAAATTGTATAGATTTCAAGAAAGCAAAATGTGTTTTACGTTGAGTCACAAAAGATTTGATCTTAGCCGATATGATCGGAACTGTTTGCAACTCGTTGTTAGTAATTTTTCTCTCGGTACAAATAGCTTGGAAAAATTTGCATCGATATTACTTGCATTCTTATTGAAAGAACGAAAATTATACTACGGACAACTGTTTAGACCGTGAAGAAGATGGAATACGTTTATTGGTTTCCAATTTTTCTTGTTGGAACCTGTTTCTTGGTTTATATTCGTAATATCGAATTTACACGTTGTTTGCAATTTTATTTCTACTGAAAAATACAAGCAAACGTCGAGTATTTCTTGAATTGTTCGAATATTTCTTAAATTTCAACATTTTTTATCATAGGACGCATTTATTCTGGAAACTCCTGGAGGTGGTGGCTATGGTCATCCTAGTAAAAAGATATCATCAGTTCAGAGAAAATCTCAAGGATTCGTAGAACGCGGCAGCGTGTTTGAATACAGAAAAGCACAAGAATCCGTGTAATATATACTTGTAATTGCACATATGCAGTAATGGCAATTTAATAATCGTGGAATGCGCACAATATTTTCTGTAATTATATGAATGAAAAACAATAAATAGAAAGTAAACAAATATTCGACATTGATTTAATCGTCCATTCCGTTGATGTTCGATTACGACCAATATAATACCGATAGAGCTGGTAGTAAGAGGTAATTTAAACGTTCAATTTATCGTTAAATGATTTATTCAGAAGTTTCTTAATAAATCGAAGCGAGAACCGAATCAAATTTACTGGAGCTAGCATCGATTTGCCTGCACGGTTCATTCGGGAACGGCACACAAGGCCACTATTCCATTTCCGGTCGCAGTAATTGCTGACCGAAATATCGCGGCCTCTATACAGTTACACAAGTCGAAACTTCCGATTGCACTTCCATTTGCACAGACCGTTTCTTAGAGACGCATACAATTTTCATCCAATATTCATGCATTTCCAACTAAATTTTCATTTTATATAAGAAATAGAGAGAGGATACTATCGCGAGCAAATAGAAAATCGTTCGATTCTCTTCTCGAAACTATGAATAGAACGTTCATTGATGTTCACCGTATACTGGTGTGGTGAAAAAAGAAAGTCGAGAGGTCTTATTTCGTAGACTTCTGCTAGCTAAAAAGCTTCTTTGTGCACTTTTCTTTTCATCTTGAAACACGAACCGAGAAACGTCCACTGTGTCGCATTAAAATGCAATACGGCGTGGCGGGCCGCGTGTTAAGGTTCGTTCACAATTAGCTCGTCTAAACGAGACGATCTTAAAGCTCGTACGTGACGATCTATAAAGGAATAAAACCGAGACGTTTTTCCAGTAGTAAAACTCGAATTTCCTACTGCTTTGTGAAAGAATGGCAATCATACATAGAAAATGCTGATCATTTCCTTTGTTCGCGAATTAGTGTTTTTGAAAACTATAATATTGTTTAAAATTGTCACTTTCGGCGATTATTTCGACTTATAACTATTTTGAAGAAAGCAGGCACGTTGCGTTATGATCACGAAACGATAAAGTTTTTGGGAGAATGTTACGAATGCTCGCGAAGGAAGAAGCAGAAAAGTTGCATGAAAAACGACGATAGTTGGGCAAAGTTTTGACCTCGCTTTTGCCTAAGTTATATTCTCAACGATACGCGCGCGTACCGCGACCAGGTAGTATAGCTGACGTCCGATATTCCGCAAATCTTGCTGTCGTTTGAAGAAAATTTCGCCAAGATTTCACGTGAAAATATTTTTAAAGCGTTTTCCTACATATAAAATATCGGTACTTTGTACCGATCATTGGTTTTCTGTCGATCACAGATCTATAGTTTATTTTCTTTCGTTAAATCGTCCTCGGAATGCTTAGTTTGTCAAACAGATACATCTGTGTTTAACTTGATTCAAAATACCAATTACTTATCGAGATTCTTTTTTTTTTATACGACTTTATATTCTTACATCATAGTTTTCGATAATGAAAGTAACAGGCTGCGCAAACATTAATTAAGCGGTATTCATTCAATTGTAATAAGCTTGAAGACTGTTTTATAGTTTACGCAATGTTTTACCAAACTGAAACACCTGTCATATACTCTCATATAAAACCATGTTTTCATTTAAGAACGGACCAGGAGATCAACTGAAAACAGTTGAAATTAACACTTCTTGTTACGATGTGGATACCTTCAATATTTTTCTTTCTCTTCGCGTTTCATTGCATCTGTCTATTCTCGAGTGCCAATTGCAAAGAACAATTGATTCGAGATGGAAATTCCGAACACTTGAATCCAAACCTAGAAAATTCGCCAGTCCACAGTCGAGTAATTACGTTGGAAAAGAAACCTGCGGCCAACAGTGAAGCGTTTGACAAATTTCCGGCGTTTCGTTGGAAATACTTTGGTCAGGTAGGTTCAAATGACAATGCGGACTAATTATCCCGGTCATTCTTTCATTCTGTTCACTCGAAAGGTATTTTTCTGTCAAGAAAATCGCCACGATGAGTTAAATAGATTTTGGAAGGAATTTAAATTTAGAATTTTTGTTTTTTCTAGAAATCGATCGAAAATATCACATCGAAAAATCAGCAAGTTCGTAGTTCTTTGAAGAACAAAAACGTAATATACACTGATAAACTTCGTTTAACCATCTTCGTACAACCGGAACGCACCGGTTTTCAAAAAAACGAACAACTTTCCTTTCGAAAATTGAATCGGAGATCGGTGCAATCGTCGCAGACGAAAAAAGAGGAACGAAACACTTACGAATCCGGATTCCCCAGGCAAGCTTTCAATCTGAACGGCAAACTTAGCCTCGATCCGCGTATCTTCAGCTTTTTTCTTTTGTTTTTCAGTTTGGATGACGGCGAGGATCAACACTCTGGCAAGCGACAAGCCGATGCTGAAACTTTCCGAGGAACAGAAGAACGAATGAAGAATTATAAAGTTTATTTTGATAATTTACGTGGTTTCAATCTGTCAAGCTTATTGTCACTTGAAAATGGATTCTTGGAAATCGTTGATCTGCCTAGTCAACTTATCCGGAAGATTTTTGACTTCCTTTTTAACATGATTAAGCTGAAATCAAAGAATGAGAACGAGAATCAATCGTTATATAATAGAATAATAAGAAAATTTTTCGAATACGGAAAAGATGCGTTGAATAATATGAAGGAAAATGTAAAAGCCGCGAATGTTGGTATTCGTAATGCAGTAAAAATGGGTCCATTATCTATAAACTTTGATTGAGGTAGGAAAACCATAATCTACTATTATTTATAAGATATCATCATTTTTATATGCATACTATATTATATTGTTGCTATAAAATTTGTTTTTATTGAAAATGAAATTGATTGAAAAATAAATACACACAAATCGATGGTTACAATCGTAAGTTACAATTTTCTATAAATTATGGGATCAAAATGTCGAAATCACAAAAAGAAAATGGAAGATTGTTACAGCCTATACGTCACTTGTATTGCCTGTTTGTCAAGAAGAAAGATTTTTTATGAGAGATAAATTGATAGGAGGGATGTTTTAATTAAAGATAAATCGAGGAAAAGATCTAGTTGATTATTGGATGATTCATTCAATAATTTTTGAGAGATAAATGAACGCCTTAAATATCTCTGAATGAACGGGTCTATCACGAATGTGATAGTGTAATCTATGTATCTCGAGGTAATGAGAATAACGCGTAAATCTACTATCGTTCACGTGTATCACGATTAATGATCACAAAGGTAATGATTCACGTGCGAATGGATGTAAAACAATTAGCTATATATTGGTGAAATTTAAGGTAACGATTGCCGATTGGCACGTGCTCCTTAATTAATCATGTTCAAATGTATAATGCATATTTGATGAGTAAATCCGTTTAGTATTAATATTCTGATTATCAATTCATTTGTAACATTGAGTGATCAAATTAACTGGCATGACATATCCTCGAATGGAATGAATTGAATTAAATGGAAACAATTAATAGCAAAATATTACTTATTTCGTTTAATTCATCGTCGACGCGTCACTAAAATGGTAAAATCAAGATTTTCGCGGCATCCACTACCTTTATTTTCTCTTTTTATCCTCTCGGTGACGCGAATTTGTTCAGTATCCATAGAAAAAAATTTCCATCGTTTCCACGGAAAATAACAAGAGGTATCGATACCATCAACGTGGACGAGAATTTTTATAGAAAATTCCTCTAACGAATTCTTTATTTCCCTTCGGCTTTCTGTTTGTCTTTCCATGCGTATTATTTTCAATGGATTATCAGCGACATTCCGTATTTTATTTTTCTAGACGGTCATAACTATTGAATTACATTTACAAAAGACGAATACTACGGTCACGGTATTTCTTCAAGAAGAAACTGTCCCCCACGTTATTTCCCAATAACTCGAATCTTCATCGATCGAGGAAGACATTCCCAAACATGCGTGGAACGACTTTAGATCGTCGAAAACAAATCGTCAACTTTTTTGAGAAATACTTAGAAGTCGAGATGTTTGCGAGGCATGAAGATCGCTTAATTTTTCGACGATATTTTTACGCACGCTCGAATCTTTGGGGAAGTATTCTTCCAAACGGAGGAACTCTTACTTTGGAATCACGTGGAGTCTACGTGAACGTGACCAACGTAAGCGTAGCCCGATCATGAGATTTACGGGAACCACAGCTGAATCTTGGACGATTCGTTTCGACGAGGAAATGTGGCCTGCACGAGGCTAGCATTCGATAGGTTCGAACGTTCCAAAATCTTCTCCTTCGAACCTTGTCTGTAGAAACATTAATTTCATCTATTGTTCTTGGCTCATCTAGCAAAAAGTTTCTGTAATGTATGTATTTATATTACTAGTATTTGAATATTATTGTTAATAATAAAGTAAAATATTTAAAGAATTTAAAATATATTCTGACAAATTTAACGTAGAACGTTTATAAGGGAATATTTGAATATTTCCGTTGTTTTTAGAGATGAACAAACTTTGTTTATAAGCGGGAATGTAAGTTATTCAGTAATTCAGTGGAGGAATTTTGTAAAGTTTTTGATCCATTAAACGATTAAACCATGCAGCTTTGACTGCTATTCTCTATAAAAATTGAACACAAAAATTTATCTTTTCTTGAATTTTATACGATTGATTTTATAGAATTAAGGTTAAAATATCTCCTGAATTAATAACTTTTGCATCAATGTGTAGGTTAGTACTCTTCAAAATAATTTTCAGACGGACATTTTGAAATCTCCGAAATGTCTTTATCTATTTAAAAAAAAAAATCATATACTTCTAAAAACAAAGAGGCTATTTAAATGTTCCCATTTAAATGCTCCATTCTGTGCACGTATGCGGAAAAACGCCGAAATATTTTTAATTTCAAAACCAACAGAAAATTTTCGTGACCGTCGCATTTGTTTCATGGGATTGAGAACGCGCGTTGGATCCACTGAAGGACGAACGAATATTTTTTCGTTCAAAGTCGTTAATTTGCAATGCAGACATTTGGACATTTCTGAATGGTTCTAAACACGCATGGTAAATTGCATGCGTGTTCCGGCTGTGACATGTATGAATTGCATCGGTAGAGGAAAAATGGAACAAGTAGAGAAGACGAAGATCTAGAATCGCAGGAGGAACCGTCTCGTGGAAGGAACGCGATCGTCGAAAGGATGAAACTGCGTGAAACGAAGAGAAACGGAAACTGGAGTAGCAGGGCAAGCGATAAAAAGGAGTGGTGGTCAGCGGTTGATGCCAGCGGTGCGTTACTGAGCTACTGACATAAATTCCATTTTTCTCCGTCTCGTGTACTGCCCAACTGTAAGTGTAAATTCACACGACGAATCGATTTTTCACGAGAAACGTACACGTATGCTCACTCTACACGCGATTTGTTTCGGCTCGATCTTTCGCATAAATTGTCCGGTTAACGTTTCTTTCAGATCTTTTGGAAAACTATACAAGAATAATTTCCTGACTATACGGTTTTTGCGTATTCTTTCCGCCGACGTATGTTAATGTTTAGTAGTTTGTTTGACACGAAGTGACATCGACCATCGCGATGACAGAGTGAGATATTGCCCACATTATCTGAAATTACTATTGAATTCGAATCGATAAACAAGATATCTCGCGTTACATGCGTAGGGTTCGTCAGAAGAAAAAGTGTTTGTTGCAAGTGTGTGCGTGATCGTGAATTAAGAGAACAGATCAAAGTGCGAACGAGAAGTGTTTGAGACAGAGCGGATAACTTAGAGTGCCTAGATTGTGCAGCTGATTGCGGAAAGTACGAGAGAGAGGGTGAGGAAGAACGAATGTTTGAGGGTTTGAAAGAAAAGTGAGTTTTTAAGGAGCCTGGCAACTGGACGATGGATGAGATCTGAGAGCGAGATAACGCAGCGAGAAAACAATTATTTAAATAAACGATTGTACCTCAATACGCTCGTACATTTTACCTCTTATACATGCACGTTAGTTTTTAGTCTCTGGAAATATAGCGTAGTGAGGTATTTCAAAATTTGGAAACATTTGAAAGATTCTGTGGTTTTTTAATTTATTTATTTATTTATGTATATTTAAGACCTTTGCGAAAAAGTTCTATAAATAAAATTGACAATTTGAACAATTTTATTTTATTTCGAAAGTTATTCCGTATATTGATCCGTAAACATGAATGAAAAGGCTCCTTTCAGGCGCGATACACCGTGGTTTTCTTGTTCGCGAAGAAATCCAATTTCTCTGAAAAATTGAAAATGTGTACGGTGTAATAGACGAGGATTACATCGAAAGCTGAATTTTAAACAGAGTCAAACTTTGGCGAGGTAATCGCGTAAGAAGTTGGCGAAAATGGATTGTCGAATAGCAAATTGTACGTCTCTCTGATGATTTCTGACGAGAGTTTCTGACGAGAACACCCATCTTCTTACTATATAGTTTGCTGTTTGCTCAATATTAAAACGGTTTCCGAGTAACAACGTGGAAGAAGGAAACAACGTAGATGCTACAGGGATGAAGCGGTGGAATAACGCGTTTTCGCGAAGTATTGTTTCATAATGGAATGCGGAAACTCTTCGCAAGGTCTAAAAGTCAATCAATTGGTGTGGAAATCTTTCTTCAATTATGAAAACTCGAGCGAGGATGACCAAATCGTCCGACTATTTGGCGAAACAAAATCTAGCGAAAATCAATGGAAAATTTATATTATATCGTGAAACATAAATCAACAAAACTGTTTTGCTTCGATAGATAATCGACGATCGTTTTGTGACGTATCGACGTCACTTTTGTGGTTAGAATCGTTCGTTATTGGTTAATCGAAAAAATATCAACGATGTCAAAAGTATTTAGGATAATAAGAATAAAACCTCTCTCTGGCTTAATCAAACGTTATCAAAGCCAGATTCAAAACAATTCCGACGATTGGAAAATCAAGTTTAAAAAATTTATGTTCAATTTGTCTGGATTTAATAAATACGGACTTTATACTCATGATTTGTTCGATGATGAGGAACCAGTGATAGGAGAGGCACTGCGTCGACAACCAAAAGAGCTGGTGGATGGGAGAAATTTCCGGTATTCGCAGAAATCCGTTTGTCTTACGTTAATCGTATATTAATTATTTGACGAATTTCTATGCTTTTCACATATTTGCATTGAATTTCTAGATGCATGCGGGCGTCTCAATTGGACTTCCTGAAAATATATCTGCCCAAAGAAAAATGGATCACATATGAACAGGATATAGAATATCGATACTTGGATCCATTCATAGAAGAAATCATGTCAGAAAGAATGGAAATTTATAAATTTGGCTGCACTAATTATTCTGATACAGATTGGCCTTATTTTGAAATAAAATAGGACCATTTGTCTCTCTTGCTTATTCGTTCTTTTGAATAAGTACGCACAGTACGAATGAGAAAAGTAAAGAACATGTAACAAGAGAACGATTTTCTTCTTTGTGTGAATCGTCATAAGCATTAAAGACCAAAGACTGTGAAAACTGATGAATATATTATCTCGATGCACTCGAAATTCTGTCTATTGGGTTAAAGAGAATGAAAGAATTCCTCGTTCCCCTTCGAATCGAGTATCTTGATTTGCATTTGGGAGGAAAGTCTAGAGGAAAGTTGGAAAAGACGATAAAAGTGGATGGCGTTAAGGCACGGTTGCGATGTTGGTTCTTGATGATAACTTCGTTATCTCACAGCCTTAATTATGGACCACATATTCAAGTGACTGCCCCGGCAAGGATGTCGCTCGAGATATTTGAAAGTTGCTTCTTCAAGTGCATCACGCGTTGCGGTGGCAGCCGCCGCCAGTTTCAAGGAGCCTCTTAAAGCTCCACCCTGACCTAGACAGGATTCGCCCTCGGCTCGGTCGTCATTCAGAACACTCCGCATTGGCAACCCCTCTGACGCTTTTTCTCATTGCACGTTCGTCTTTATAAACAGGTATTCTGCGTATTATCACTTATTTTACGGGTTACGACTGGAATATTTTCGGCATGCCAAAACCATTTAATTAATACCAGACACAGCACTCGTGATGATTTTCATCGAACGTACGTGTTAGTTTCACGAATCTGTACGAGAGATCGATACTCATTTCCTTAAATACGCTCATTTTCTCATGGATCTCTGTTTCAATATTTCTCTCCTTCCCTCTCCTTTTCTCTTCGTTTCTCTATTTCCTAATGGAAAAGTGGTTCTCCTTGCTTGTATATTACATTGTTTGGGCATAATCAGTTTTAAAGACTGAAGCATTCCGTCAAATCATGATGGGAAAGAATTGCGTTTTTCCATTGAAAAGTATTTCCATCCGAAAAGATTTCCAAAACTCAAAAAACGTGCAACTCGGTGTCATTAACATTTAGTCATCCTTAATCAAAGACAACTGTTAATTAGGAAATTACATCTGCATATCCCGTAAAAGTTTCTCGAGAGTAAAGAGGACGTTCTTTTATTTTAGATTATAATGCAACTGAATATACTAAACTGAAAGTTTATTTCCGTCGGTATATTAAATAAGCACGATATGATTAATGTGCTAATTGGTGCGATTGCACGTTACAACGTGGTGGTAAATGGTTTCGTTTATTCAGTTGGAAATAAAAAGACACGACATTAATTCTACTTCTGTTGGATAGTTAATACAAGTTAACTATCCAACTCAACAAATAAAATGTTTGGCCAGAGATCATAATTCAATATTTCGATAGTTATCGATGTCGTGAACGATTCCCATGAACGAACATTATTTCGATTCCATTTACCTTATCTACTTGATAGTTTTATTCGGTTTTTCGAATGGTAAAATCAAAGAAAATCTCAAAGCGAATCGTCGACCATGATTCAGTGTTCAGTTCAGTGTCATTTTCATTTGAAAATTCAGTGTCGTTGTCAAATGAATTATGATTTCTCGTTTTCAGTTACGTAGCGACGAGGCAATTTATTCGAGGATGCAAGTTTGTTTTCATATACATCTTAACGATTGGCTACTACGTGATCTACTACTCGCCATTATTTAATTGCTTCACTTTGAAACAATGAACCGTTGCGCGACGAGTATATTGCATTAAATTTGCAAGGCTAGCTGGAAAGCTTTGACTTGTACAAGCGTGATTATGTTGCATCTAAAGGTAACTTGAACTTCGACTTGAACGATGCGATCTTGGCCGATCGTTCTAGGCTTGTTTGCAGAGGTCGGAGATATCATCAAAGTTTCACCAAGGAACTCTATCTTCTCGCTGGAAACGTTAGCGAAGCTGTGCGAAGGTATTCGAAGATTACGCAATTGATTAATGTTTTGTTCAAGATTGGGTTTGCTTGATATCGGTATATATTCTGGATGATCGAGCACGATTGCTCGGGCTAATTAAACATCATTTCCCTCCGAATAATAAATGAAATTCTAACTTTCTAGCTTTGTTTCATGTACGCGTTTCCTTCCGTAACCAACATTTTTGTTTATTTTGTTTATTTGAACAAAATAGACGAAGATGTGCTGCCGGAAGGAAAATAAATTTTTCCCAAAGGGAGAACCAGCGAGCGGATCTGATTAGTCTCTTGTTTCGTACCAAGAAGAAGAAATCGCTCTGAGAAACAGCGGTATTAATAAAACGTGCAAACACGAGCAAAATGGCGAGTGAAGAGGCATCTTAATTTTTCGTCGAGTCCACTGAGTTTACTGAGTCCACCGAGTCCACTGAGTCAAAACTGATTACTGATTCTTTTTTCTCGTTTTGCTAAGAGCTGTACATTCTGACGGCATAAATTTGATTATTGCATTACTCGTGAGACGAATTATTATACAGTAGACGGTTTATTAAGACTAGGAAGTTTCACTGTACTATTCTACTACACTTCGGCAATAATTTGCACACATCGCTGGCTCGCTTCTTATTGCTTTCAATTCATTCCAACTTACAGTACGTTAATTATGTTACGTTAATTAAAGTGATTACACGCGGCGTAGAATAAACAGAGGAAAAGTTAAACATCCAGGAATATTATTCTTTAATCATAGTTTTCCGCATAGAGATAACTCATAGTTACGTTGGTGCAATTTCATATCACTTTCTTCTAAAGAGATGCAGAATTTTCAGCGACGATGCGCCAAAGCTTTTCATCGAAAGATTCTGAAATGTAGCAATGAAAAAGAAAAATGAATCAACGCGTATAAATTTCCGTTTCTCTGGGTACGGCGACGAGTTCATCGGAACCGAGAAATCATATTTACTTTTGATGGAAAATGAAAGGAAAACATCGAACGCGGTTCAGTATTATATTTTCCATTCGATTTTCCGAGTCATGTATAAATTTTAGTGACAATGAAAGGCACTTGATAATTCGTCTGTTTCACGAAGAGAACATTTTTGCAATAGATTTATCCAATCTACGGCCAGAATGAATATTGTACAGTAGTTGGAATTAATAGATTAAATTATATACTTGTATTTAATTCTACGAGTAACCGTGATATAATACCCGCAAATAATTCTATATTTTCCGGAAGGTGATTGCACAGAGACATTCGTGAATAATAGTTTCATTTCCAGTATGTGAAAAAAATTGCAGATAAGAGATTTATCTCCATTTACTTCTATGTTTATATTTATCTTTATGTTCAAGATACCTTTTTGACGTAGTACAAAATTGATCAGCAAGATACTCGCTAATAATCTTGTCAAAACACGATGTACATCTCTTACGTCAGAAGGCATTTTCTACATCACATTTACCAAATTTCTTCAACCTAACATAATTTCTCTTGAAAGCAGTCTTCTCTGCGGCAGACTGTCAGAACGAATCAATCATCATTTACAAATCTTTGCCGTATCCAAATCTATACACACGAGGACAAGTTTTCCAGTGAACGAAGAAAAACTTTATCATGGAATCTCACATTGCATGGGTTTCTTACAAACAGAATGAAAATCATGATTTTATATCTATTAACAGACGATACTGTTCTCTATCAAGGGGTTGTTCTTCTGACTCGAATGTAATGTTATTTTCAGAGTGTCGGAAAATGCTCAGGAGACGATCTGTATCGATTGGAAGTCAAACAGTTTCTTTCCGATAAGCGAACTGTCCTTTACCAATGTCAAATGAGTTTTTTACTTACTGATCCAATAGAAAATGGAGGAAGACTCTTTCATTTCAAAGGTTTTTCCAGAGGGCCTCAAGGTTGGGACAAATCGTTAATAATTATCGTTTGTCAATTCTGCGCGGAGTGCATTTTGTTTAAATTTTTCTACTTCCATTCGAAGGAGCTTTCATTGAAAGGTTATCTCATGGCTCATGGCATGTACGCGCACTGATATAACCTTCGGGTAATTCGATCTAATTCCTCTGACTCTAATGAACTAACAAGTCCTTTCTCCTCCTGTGCTGAATTTTCTCTTCAAAAATAGTGCGAGTCTCCCGCCGAGTCATAAATCGGGGCACCGTTCGAAGTTCCCTAATAAACGGAATTATTAAAAATTTACAGAATTTATTAGAAAAGTTTGGAAAGTTGATTTTAATGGGTGGACGAGGATATCGTTATTCTCATAGAGTTGGCCACGTCTTCCTTTTATTAGTTCGTTAATTTAATTATCCGCAGCGAGAAAGCATATCCGCCAACACGCCAAGCGAGGACGTATAGCTTGATATAATTGAATTGTAAGCTGTCTTTGCAATGCCTACAGGAGTTTCCACGATGAACGTGAGCCAATCGACGTGCATTTACACAAAGAGCACGGATAGAATTTAATTCGCTGAACGTGTACGGCGTGAACGCGTAATTGCAGTTATGTTTGTAGACCAATTTATACAACTATCAGCGTAATCGTTCCGTTTGAGAACGCGACCCGCGCGCGACAAGAATAACGATTTACACGGCTTTCCTGCTGTCTATTGTCGAAAAAGAATTTCCTTTCGCTTCTTGCAATTATAGCGGCGATTCTCGCGATGAAATAGCGAAAGAAGCGATACACTGGAATGAGATTTCAGATAACGCGAGAACTTTCGTACCTTCCTCTACGTGGCTGTTTCTTGGAACGCTTCAAAATCTCTGGCTTGGACACGAAGTCGATAATTGGACGGTCGATGGACAACGGGGAGAAATGCTGCTCGCGAAGCTAGAAAATCGACGCAACCGTCTTACCCAAGTGTCGCGAGTGTTTTACCGTTTCAATAAACGCTGGTGAAAATGAGCCGCGAAAGACGTGTCGATCGTACAGTCTCGAAGTTTAAAACGCCACTTTTCTACCAAAATCGTCACGGAGTCACGGTTGTGCAAATATGCGAATGTCGAGCAAAACAGTAGCAAAGTCATTCAAAATGAAATACGCAGCTTGCCGCAAAGTGCGTGAAGACACGAGCAAAAGAAGCAGGAATTTTATTAAAATTCGTGGACCGCTATGCAGAGCTACATAAATTGCACTTCTGTGAATTCATACGAATCACGCGGGAACGCTTTAATTAAATGTGACTCCAATAAGAAGTTTTACTTCCGCTCGTTTGTAATATGTGCGGTAATAAATCCTGACCGTCGATGTTTTTTCTGCCAGATGCTTCGTCAAGAGGATGGTCTCGACCAAGAGAATGTAAGCCGTGTTCTTTTGTGCGGGAATTGTTACGATCGCACTTTGCTTTTTGGTGGAAATTCACCATCCACATTATAAAATTTACCTTTCACGAGAATATTTAAGTCTTCTCGTATAAGACGCAACAATTCGAGCAGATGTTACGTTAATTTCTAACTACTCTTTCCATTTCCATGGATACCATACGAGCCTATTTGACACGCTCTCAGCCATGAAAGACTGTCAATCCCGCTTTGGTCTCTAATTATTTGATGCTTAAAGCTACTATTCGATCTCTTGTGCGTGAAATATATCATCCAACAGAAACGTTTAATGCAAGCAAATGTCTACTTTTCTGATTTCTTGTACAGTTTCTCTTTAGAATGATGTCTTTCTAAAGACATCATATGTCTTTCCCTTTTAATACTGTAGTAATTTGTTATTGTTCAAATATTGGTTAAATAGCTTAATATTTCAGCAATTGTGCATGTGCTTGTACATTATGAGAGATCCAGGGTCGTAATATGTGGCAACACGCCATATAGCAAAGGGATCTTTTCGAGGTTTGCTGGCAACTCTCTCAACTGCTTCAACCATCGATTTGACATTAAGGAACTTCTCTTATTTTCTGGAGCTTTGGGATTTCCTGCTTGTACCTTTCAGTGAACGGAATATCACCCAGATTAGCATTCTAGTGTCGTTCTGGTTTTTCTCTCCGAAATGCTTGACCACATGGGATGTTAGATGGGATAATACGTGTTATTGCAGATGGACGGTATATTCAAGAATATCTTTTTTTCAGCATATGAATGTTAAAATCATTTGTGATATTTTATGTTTAATAAAGAATAGTCGGATTATTTTTAACGAACGTGAATCAAGTGTTTGAAAAGTTCGTGCCGAAAATGTTTACACATAGGATAGAGATAATACGAAGGAAAGGGACAAAGAATGAAGAATGAAGTTTATCCGATTTATTTTACAAAATCAATATTCGAACCGATGAATCTTCCGAAAAATTTCCCCCCCTCTGTTCATCCCCCGTTGTATATTCAGCGTGCCAGTATAAATTTATTTAAAAAATCGAGAGACCGAGAAATATTCAGCTTGTGTTGCTGTTAGCCAATCTGGAAACCACGCGCGCGACTAAATTGTTCGTTAAATTTCCAGGGAAGAAAGGGCTCCAATTTTTCGACATTTTTGCCCGTTGGACAACAATTGATTCGTTTGGTCGATCATACACGCGTCACCAAACATTACCGCTTTAATGTTGCGAAAATTGAATACGGATTTCGTACATAATCTGTCTTCTTAATAATTCTCGATCGACGATACAAAACGCTTTCACGTCAGGATCTTTTAATTTTCATATTGCGAGTTGCATTTGCATTTATATAGGATTAAACCCGCAAAGATGTGTTTTTAAATCGAATAATAATCGTTTGTTCGTACAGTGCTGCCGCACTTCTTTCTCAGCTACATGGAATCAAGTTTTCCTGAAACACTTTTCAGCTGGTTATTTCTCGCCTCGAGTTTAATTATTCTTCAATCCTGTGTCTTCGTTTACGATCCTCGCTTTATGACCTGAATTATTATACAAATCTCTTTATTCGTTAGGAAATCAATTTACTTGATTTTTGTTGAGAACATTGACTTCTATAAGCTGTAAATGATACTGTAAATGTCACTTTTTTACAAGATTCACTATGACTGTCTGGATATATAGGATGTTAATTTAAAATCAATTATCTAAATTATTTCCACTATTCCAAATGACTAAATAGGATTTAAATGGCATGTAATTGGTGTTAACGAAAGATTTTGAATATCTCACAAAATAAAGTGATATTATTGCTCTCGTTTTTTACTTATTTTTTTACTTTTACTTTTATTTGCTTTTTCAGTTTAGAATGAAACATTTTTATGTTGTTCATCATCTTTTCGCGATTATGTGAACTACCAAATTTTTCTTGATAACATTTTGTTATAAAAAATCGATATTGATATACTAAAAATTGTCAATATATCATATGCTAAGAATTTGGAAAAAATGTCAAAATGATTTGACAAAAATAACAGGATTTTTTTTGTTAACTTCAACAGTAGCGGGGATAATTTAGATAGTCGATTTAAAATTAATACTTTGTACATACTATTAACCCACATTCGTTTATATATCGAATAGGATTTTTTTTTTATTACAAATCCGCCGTAGAATTCACGCTTCACATGAATTGGTATTATGTATGCTTGGTGTTGGTGCTCATTGTCACCGTTAAATAAATTCTCAGAAAGAAGTTTTTCTGGTTTTCTGTCCTATTCTCGCTCGCACGAGACTTCGTTAATTTCGACTGTATTTTAGTACTGTCATTGTTTATTCAATGCCATTATTTATCAAAACGATCATTATCCAGTCGCAATCCGCTCTGGAATATCCAAACACTATCTTCCTGTCTCGAACATCGTCGGCAACTGCGGCAACTTACTCTAAATGAGTAAGAAGAACGAGCATACTTATTTTTACTCTAGCTACTGTAGAAAAATGTGTATTCGTCTTTGATTGTTGAAATGGCGGGAATGAAGGAGAAGCGTAACGAGGAAAAAGATGCTTGCGCGTACGGTATTTTCAGCTATGTGAAAGAAGCGTTAAAATTCGAGGATTTCTGCTCTTGTGTTGTCAGAGCCTACGTCTTTTTCTTCATTGTCTTTTCGTTTTAATTTTCAGTCTTACAGCGCTTTGCCATTCATCCATTGGCTCTCGGATCTTCCATCTCGGGCAGGATATTAATATTCAGAATTCTTAGAGCCTCAACGGAGAAAGGGTGAAACTTTACCGGGCAGTTTCATTCCTTACATCAGACTTTCTCCGCCTTCTGAATGAATTCTCGTAAACGAGTTTCCAAGGTAATAAAATGAAATGCTCGATACGGTGGCACGATAACGGAGCGTTATAATCGTGAGAATCTGGCCGTTAGTGAAACACATGATTTCCATAACAGAAACATTTCTCAAACGCCGGCAGAGCCAACCAAACTGATTTTCCAGTTGTTATATTCTGGCTTCTCTTCAGGCTCATTAAACGAGAATAATGGATGTTTCGATCGTTTCGCGTTGCTGAAATAAAAGAACTATTTGAACAAAAAAGAATGAAAATATGCGCTCGTGTTTGATGAGTGAATGTGGAACGGTCGATGCGATCAGTCTGAGGCCAAATGCTGTTTAAAAATCCTTCGATCATAAATTCATGAACTCGACGAATCAACATTTACCTTACTAGAAACGAAAGGAGAATTGTTTGCGTTCTCTATGTTACACCATTTTCAATTTCGCTTTTCTAGCTTCGAGTGTGCGTGGAATATTAAGTGGTCAAAGGATTAAATTGTTTCGAAGGGATTCGACAAACGTCCGTGCGATTAAGTTCTTGAAACCGTTTGTTTTTATATCAACTATTTTACACATACTATAAATTACGATGAAAATTCGTTGCTCCTAGTATACTCAAATATCGTAATATCGTAGAGAAAGGATATGAAAAATAATTCGGGAATTATCGTAGATAGTCGATGGTATACTAGTAGACTGCGCGAGGCAGTTAATTTAAAAACTCGTGAATTCCAGCCAGACAGAGTTGAATATCGAAACTGACAATCTATTTTACGTTCCCCCCCCCTCCTCCCACCTTTTTCTTTTTGCTAAAAATTTACAGAAACCAAGATTATGCTCTTTTCTCAGACAATCGACCGAGTGAGGGTCCTAGACAGGATGTGAAAGCTATCGAGAGGAAATAACGGGAAGAAAAGTGCAAAATGTGCGTTCATAGAAGGAACGAGCTTCGAAAAGAAAGCTTGGTAAGTGGCCTGGTAGGAACACGACTTGCAGGTTAATCTTGATTTTATCTCTTCTCCTTCTTCCTCTTCTTCTGCCTTCTGACCATCTCTTTAATCTCAAAGAGTTGCTGAATCTCCTCTCGTCGCAGAAATGAACGCCACCAGAAACAAAGAGAGAAATTCCCTTGATGTGATCGTTCCGCATGTCGGTTATTCATTTTTGATCTATTCTTAATATGCTTTAACCCTTAATATGTTTAAATTTAAAAGAGGAACGCGAACAAACTCGAAAATCATTTGCCATCGTTGAAATTAAACGAAATCAATATAGTGTTTTTTAATCTGTTTCAATCTACGGAAGTGCGAATTAAGGAAATTGAAGCAGAGAATCGTTTACTTTTCAACAAGATCAAATTCAAATTTAGTTTTTTCTCTTCTTTCCTCCAGATTGAATTCTTTTAAAACGAGAAAATAAGTTAATTTCCACGGACTAGAGGTGATGATCGAGTTCCGTGTGGTTGTTCAAGAAATTCATATCCAGTATTGAGAACGGTTGTTTCAAATCACGACGGGATAAAACTTCATTTTAGAGAACCGTCTTTCGTATCGATCACCATTCCATTATATAATTGATGGTTCTAAATGTGACAGCAGTCGAGTATTAAGTGGACGGATGTCTCAAGTTCGATTAATTAATTTTCTTGGGAATTTCATTATCGGGATATTACTCTATGCTGTCTAGCCTCCCTTCTTGCCTGAGAAATTCCATTGCGAGATGCTCTTTTTTCCGAATCGTTGATAATCCTGGGTTGCCGACGAAGAATATTTCCGTTGCGTGAACGATGTTCATCCCCTTCTTCCCTTCATTCCTTTTCGCAGCTATTTTTCGCGTTGCCTAGTTTCAAATCCAATCACCGCGAACGATATTTAATCAAGAGAACCAGATGTTTTCCCGTAGAAAAAACAGCTTGCTACGGATAACAACGAACGATCGAAATCTCGTTTACGTAGATACGGAAAATCGATTGGATTGAAGTTATTCACGTTTCAACGGAAACTCTTAGGCAAAAATTACAGCGGCAATAAAGTAATTCTGTGGATTGTCGACAATCGAGGCTGAACGATGAAAAACCAGCTGGTAAAAGGAATCAGCAGACAATTTTCATTCTTGTCGTCATTACCATACATATTGCGTTGTCATCGCGACTCGCAGCTTTCTCTGCTACCAGATTTTCACACCTTCCGGCGACACATGCCGCGTATGGACCGCATTTCTGACAAGCAGATTTATGAAAGGATTGAATTAAATATCGCGAACCGAACACGATATCGTGAAACGATGAGAATTTCAGATGACAAGCGATCCTAGCGAGTCAGTTCGAAATGAATCGGTTATCTATTTATTTCAGTGGGATTTATGCTGGATATCTGATTCTTTTGTCATTTGCGATTAATCAAAATAATTTTGGTACACTTGGTCGCACAGACGTTTTATTGCTTACTGGTATCATCGTATTAGACTCGAATATTTTTGACAATGATAGTAATTCCTTTTCCTAAACTGGATTCTATCGCAGTAGAGACTTTTATAGTCTCATTTTAAAGTGCGAAACTTCTATTATACTTTGACAGTCGCGTGTTTCTTCTTTTCGAAGATGATTTTACATCGATGATTTACGTATAGCGAGTGAGGAAGTAAAGATATCGATTTTTCTTTCGAAAATTGTAAAAATTTAAACGCGTGTAAAAACATTAAAAAATCTTTTTTCCATAACTAAATCCACTATGAAATCGAAGATTGAAATTTTCCTTTTACAACGATTTCTTAAATCGTGATGCATGATTTTTTTTCATCATTTCATCGGAACAGAGTTAAATGACGAAATGTTTGGATTCCTTGAATTTTTATTTACCGTTTAACCCTAATATTCAATGCTCAATAAAATTGTGCAAATTCTAAAAAGTCATTGTAAAGGAAGAACTTCAGTCTTTAAAAAGATGTATATAAAAGTTTTTTTTCAATGTTTTTAATTTTTGAATACTTATAATTTTTGAATTTTTACAATTTTCGAGTGAGAAAAAAAGTATTCTCACTTTCTCATCCGCTGTCTCATGATGTAAAATTATTTTCAAAAAAAAGAATGAACTTACGATTACCAAAATAGAGGTTTCACGTTTTAAAATGAAACGAAGTAAATTTTATATGATTTTTTAATGATATGATGATTTTTTTACAAAGTCACAGCAATTTAAATTATTGATAATTTTTCATTGTCACTATTATGCTGTTCACTGTACCTATTGACAAAACCGTACTTATCGTATCACGTATAATATCACGAGGAATATCATGTATAATATATAGACGATTTTTCAACCACTTTCGATAGTTTGACGAAAAAATGGTTCAAATGAAAAATTATCAGTGCTTGAACATTAACAAATGTCAAGAATGAAATAATTTTTTTAAATCAAGATTATTTTAGTTCTTTTAAATAGCACTATGTAACTTCATCTTAAAAATTATAAAAATTCAAACACGTGTAAAAATATTAAAAAATTTCTTTTATAACTTTTTGACGTAACATTATAGGTAACATTGAGATAAAATCAATGACGCAGCATGTTAGTATAATACATTCGTTCAACAATTTGACAAGAAAATCATTTTTAATGTAACAAAAATCTTCAACTTTGATATTACTCTTATAACTTTACTATCATATATATTTTGTCACTGAATGTAAAAAGGGCAGAATTCTGTTTAGTGAAAAGCGATTATGCAATTTGAATACTAGATGTACTACTACTAGATGCTTTGTAGCAAATAATATAATTACATACTGTAAGCAAGAAATTCATAACAAATTTGTTGATTGTTTACGTTCAGCGACAAAGCTTACGTAGTGATGCAAATAATAAGAGTAATATCAATGTTAGACATAAAAACTTTTGTGTAAAGAAAGAATCCTTTTTATTGAAAATACAGAATAACCTTTGTCCACGCGCGATATAGCATTCTACTATATCCAGTTCAAAGTATCAATGACCGCGCGCGATGTGCTGTATTCGACTCGAAGGATCAATGTTCAACTCATGGAACTGTCCACTTGACACAGTTGATCCAGCTCGAAGGATCAATGTTCGCACGCAGTATAGCTCTCTATATCCGGCTCGAAGGACCAATGTTCAGTTCATGGAAGTTTGTACCCACTTGACAGTTAATCCGGCTGGAAGAACCAATGTTCACGTGCGATGTACTGATTTGTTACGATACATAAAAACGGAGATCGTTATTTTATGTATATTGCTATTAAAGAACTGTACTTTTGAATTGAATGCAATGTTACTTTATGATTATCGGAGAGTGCTCAAAGAAACGATCTGTATCGATTGGAAGTCAAACGGTTTCTTTGCGAATTATCCCTCACTAGTGTCAGACGAGTTCTCTACCATCCTGAGACGATGGAAAATTGGGGAAGACTCTCTCGTTTTCCTTTCCATCGGCTTCGAAGATTTTTGGGACCAAATTGTTCAAAAATCATTCATCAACTCTGCGCGGAATGCGTTTTGTTGATGACATTTTCCACTTTTATTAAGAGGAATTTCCATCGAAAGGATGTTTCATGGCTCATGACACACTGTGCGTATGCTATTGAAATGTGCACTAACGTAATTTGCTGGTAATAAAGCTCTCTAGCTGTAATGAGCTAGCAAAGCCTTAGTTTTCTTACTGGTTTTTCCCTTCAAGCGTGAGTTCTTGGCCATGCCATTGTAACGGCCTATGATTCCTCGACTACGAGTTTCGAACACTAACTAGCACAAGCCGCAAATGGCTGCGCGCCCAGCGTCGAAGTCCTGCCGATCTCCGACATTAAGTAAAGTAGTGTGCGGAACTCCGCTAGAATGGGGGTGAACGGGGGCCAGCCTTAGCGAGTAGTTACAATAACAAGCGTCTGGGATAAGGAGTCGCTGCCATCAGCCGCACTGATGAGTCTAGGCAGTGACTCCGAAACGAAACGCAACCTTCGCTTTCTCTCTCTCACTCATCTACCTCAAAATCTATCCATCCTTTCATCATTCATCCTGAACAATGCATCCTTCCCGAACCTTAAACCCTTCACCATAAATCACTACTTGAAGTTGCCGGAACAACCTTACAAAAAGTTTGTGATAGAAGGGCTGAATTTTGTGTACAATTGCGTGGATAACATTTCCAACAATTCACGACTAGATAAAATAAAAATATTTGCAAACGAAATATTTTATCTTTTGCATATAGGATAATTTAGATTTATGTTTATACTATGTTTACAAGTGTGAAACGAAACAAAAGTGTAGAGTGAGGTGATAAAGTCAGATTTACTTCGTAAATTTTCGAATTCAATTTTGTCGAAAACGAACCGATAGATAACAAAATTTTATTCTTTTCTTTCAACTCATTTTTGCGTGTAAAATCACCTGTCAATCGACTGTCTATAATATGTGAAACATACTTACGTCTCTGTATAAATGAAAATTTATATCCTGACTGAGATAGTTGATTACAGTATTTTATCATTATTTGATATAACGTGATATAACGTAAATTATGGACGTTTTTTTATATTTATATTTAGTTTAATAATTTTCCATTAGCCATTATTCCGCGAAATAATACGTCTCGCAATACTTGTTTGTAAATTGTGAAATATGAATCTCGGCGAAGGTAACGAAAGTATTTAAATGCTACGTTAACCACTCGTACTTTCTCATTCTCATTCTCACGCATCGTACTTTAACCACTAGGGAACTTGCATGGCTGAATCCATTTTCAAACTTTCTCTTGTTTTCCGGACTGAAATTCTCGATTTCATTTCTGTTTAGAAATGAAAGAGTTATCGAAATCCAACCGTGCATGACGATCCAATATTTTCTGAACAGAGTTTTTTTTTTAGTTTTCCCAAGCAAAAGATCAACAATTTTTTGCCAGAATTGTTTATCCGTACAGCATGCTTGCAGTAAAACGCTGGTACCATACATCGTTTGTCAAGAATTGATACGCCTATTGACTTTTAAAAATCCGATTTATAATTACATGATATTGCATAACACGTGCTTAACTGTACCGTACCTTGCGTCGATTGTTAAAAAGGAAAATTCTTTAAAATCTATTTGGATGATTTTAGCCAGGGGGTTGGCTGTTCTCGTTTGATTTCCCAGTGTCGGTGTGTCAACGGCAATTGATCGTGCTACGTTATCAGCTTTTCCAGGAGCTAGGACCTCGAATCGGAATGGCGGGGTAGCCACGTAAAATACAGCGCAATCTGTTCACTGTCGATACGAATCCTGCTGTACTTACGGGCTGCACATGTTTCGCAGTGTATCTGCACGTACCAGGCTGAACGAGCAGATTCGTCGGTAGGTTACTCTGATGAGGAAAATAAGCTGTACATAAACTGCGAATTTGCCAACAGCGTCGGATTAATGAATCAACTCGAAACGAAATTTTTCAAAAACGAAATGCGATCAAACATGTTTGTGTGGTGTATAGCTCAAAGAAAAAAAGGAAATCATGAAATCAGGATGGATGAGACTATTTGGAATAGCAATTACATAGTAATATTTTTTTACGTATGTAATTATAAGAAGATTATAACAAGAGTGATGGATTGTAATAATTTTTTAATTGAATTTAATGAAATTAAATGTTGCCAATGAAAAAGGAGGGAATTAATGGTAGACAGAAACATGAAGAAAAAAACTGCACGACGTGTACGATTCGTCTCACTGGAAGGCCCAGAAACAAATCGGTAATGAAGAACTTGTATCAGTTTCGACCAGGGATTGAATGAAATTTTAAATTTAAGTTAGCTGTGATATTTTTAATTAGTTATGAAATAACTATATAGCACTTTCAAGACTATTATATTTTATGTTCAGAGAAAACTGTTGCAACTTCTATTTTATATTATACATTTTTGTGCAAGCCAGAAACATTTATTCCGTTGAAAATAGAACAAAATTCTAGTTAGACAGCAACATTTATTCTGATCCGAAGAAGTACTAATCTGAAGTGAACTTTGAATTATTCTGTGGAAACGAATCTGAAAAGAATTGATTTAAATAACATACTAGAATACTGGATTAATGAAAAATCGGAGAAATAAAAGATTGTTTCTAAGTCACTAATACTAGAAGTTCATAGTGTTTTCGCTGCACAAGGTATACCCTAAATGGGTATTTAGTGCATCAAAATTTATTCCTAATAGTCTCAGAACAATCATTTGAAATTAATTTGGAAAACATATTACTCTTAAAATTAATGTATGAACTCTCGATGAATATGAAATTGTTTGATCTTTTTAGTTTTTTTCTTGTCATTAATAAAATAAAACAATTATATGAAAATCACAGTGTGCTTTCTTTTTTATCACTGAAAGTGATTTTAGCGGGGGTAACCCAGAAAATCGGGCCTCTTCAGATGCAACGCTAATGCAACGAAAATTAGCGATTGGTTGATTTGGGTCACGTCATTCGTGAGGGGGCGTGGGGTAGACCTCGAGTAGGAATAGCGCTGTTTGGTACTGGGCGATCGCGCCTGTAATTTGTTTTCTATCGATACGAATGTTTGCATATCAATAAAATTTTATGACAAGAAAGTCGTGCTCATTTCCTAGTCAGAACAGTTGCTTCTGGGCCTTTCAGTGAGACGAATCGTACTGGGGTACAAGTCGTGCAGTTTTTTTTATATTTATTTATCTTGTTTCCTCAGGTAATGCTAATCAAACAAATGCTCCCAACATTTATATTACTACTCTCAAATATCTGTTCGAAAGTATACGATCCTCTAGAACCTTCATTAATCGAATATAATTAAATATTAAAACTGAACTCTTACAACAGAGTTAAAATGTTAATGTATAAAGTTAATTTAAAATAAAAAAAGGCATGATGCATAGGATATTTCCGAAATCGTGGTACAACTAGGGTGTTGGTGGTAGGGTGTGATTCTACATATAAGAATAAATCAAGAAAGAAGAATATGATGCTCCATTTTTGAAAAATGGAATTTGAAAATTTATTAAGTACATTTGAATTTAGCTAATTTTAGACACGACATAAAAGAATAATTAACAAGAGGTTATTCTACGTAAAATAAGTAAGAAATACAGATATTTTTGTAAGATACTTCGTTTTCGAGAACATCGAGTTTGAAAATTTATTAAGGATATGTGTATCAAGGCAACTTTTAATGAAACACAATGGATACAAAGTTAATTTTTAAAAAAATAAAACTTTGAATGAAAAAAATGTTGTTTTATATTTTTTACTTATTTTTTCACATAAGATAATAAATAAAGGCTAAAAGTTCGATAACGTCTATTTATAAAAGTTTTATTCATTTATAATAATTTTTATTTATAAAAAGTTATTTGTAAGTGTCGAATTTTCCAAGTTGTATGAAGATACTACTAAATTATTCGAAATTTACTACATAATACATTTTTATCTGATTAAATGTAAATGTATATAAAAGTAAATATCTTTTCCCGCTTCCTCTTTTAATCGTTTTTAGTTAGTATATTTTTCAAATACTATGGAGGGATCCTATATGAAATTAAAAGCAAATAAATATAGATGTAAAAATCCGACCATGGTAGAGGGTTTAACTGGAAAAAATAGCAGTTGGAAAATGGCGAGTCTTAGCCTTGGAGGTTCTCTTGTAAAATATAGCTAGGTGTTTTTCTTCTGTGGATATCCCGGTTTTTCGTTCACGTCTTTCTTTCGATTGTTCGCAAAGCTATTGGTCGTGATGCCAGCTTTTTTTTTTGTTTCGCGCTGTTTGAATAGGCAAATCTGCGTAGCACGACAGCATGATAAATTCTCAGATAAATACATCGAAGCTCGGTAAAACGATCGATCCGTTCGGAATATACATTTCTCGTTTTACAATGGATCGGAAAAAGAGCAGAAAACTGTGATAGGGGTTGGCGAAATCATTCAAGTAACCTGTAGGGGTTGGTAACGTTAGCACGGATTTAGTTCCATTGGATTCTCGTATGACAATTTGTATAAGAAACCTGAATACATTTACTCGGTGAAATCGGATGCAACGTTTCCCAGGATATAAGCGGCGTAATTATTTTCTTTTTACAATTGGTTTTTTAAGGTTCTCGCTTTACAGAAGAAAAAAAAAGGAGTGATAGGAAAAACTACAAACGTTCCATTTTCCACGGGAAAGTCTTGCAATAAATCTCAGAAGATATAACGCGAAGAAAAATCTAGTTAAGCTTTTTACCGACTCTCCTTTAGTGACGCCTCTTACACCGGGTACAAATGGCAACGATATCTCGATGGAATTAAAAGAGTAACCCTGGGAATCGTGATTTCATTTTCGTCAAGAGGAGTCAGTTGAATTGTTCCTACCCATTATCTCACCCGTACAAGATAAATCGTCGTTTATAAAAATACTTTCTTCGAAGAAAGAAACCCGGTGGTATTCTCTTTCTTCTTTGACAGTTTAAAGGAAGTCCAATGTGCACTACTAACGAGAGTTGAAAGCAGCGAAAAAATAAGAGCACTTGGGGAAACGAGAGCAGACTTTGTCAGCTATCAACCATCCCTTCGCGATCATGTGATAGAGCATTTTGCTTTTCTTTAACACAAGGTGAATAAATAAGATACAAAAATTCTTTTCACGAACGATACTTAAACCATGACCTGTGTCGATAACGTTATACGGGGAAAAAAAAAGGACTGTCCAATAATTTGAATACAAATTTGTTCTTACGTGTAGTTGAAGTGAACAAAACGTGTACATATAAAACACACTTGTAAAAATAAATCATAGACAGATGATTCGTCTGTGATTGAATAGTAATATATTTAGACGTGTATTAACTGGAAATATCGTCGAAAGTTTGCGTTTCACTAGGGACAACCGATTTGTCGAGCATTGTACTTACAAACTTAGTGCAGCAACCTCCAGCTTCAAAAGCTTCTGTCTTGTACGTGTAAACTTAGCGCGTAATCTCTACGGAGTAAATCTAAATAGAAAACGTTTCCTAAGGCTAATTATCTGTAAAATCTACCGAAATGGTTGTCGCGTGAGTTATGCGCGTCTCAAACTTATATCCTGTATAAGATAGGTGTAAAAAGTTTCACCCCACTTGTAAAATTCCAGAAATTTATATTCGATTCGCAACTGAATATCTCGCTCTATCCTCTTTAGGGGATTTCGATTTCCTATCTGAACCAAATATTAAATATTGTAGGAACGATGGGATGTGACGTAACGTAACAATTTCCATTTTCGCATTAATAACTAGCGAATTTCATAGTTATCGTCGGAAGCCGGTTCATCCGGTAATAAATTAATCCGGACAGACAATGAATACTTCCACATGTTCGTGGTATTCGATATTCTAGGGAAAGTATTTCGTGTAACGAGTACTTATTCATGGAAAAGTTGACTAGTTATCACGAGAAACCATGGCATTTTCTATGTGCCATGGGTAAGAAAATGAATCCTATATCCGTGTAAGATAGTATTTTATCTCGGCCAATGAGAAATGGGAAAAGAGAAATTTTTAAAAAGGAAATCATAAATTTCGACTCTCGCGCTCACCACTTTCAATTATGTCATTCGCGCGTAGATCAATCGTATTCGTCCTGTCCGTGTATAATATTCCTTTTTTCCACTCTCGCTTGGATACTGCCCGCTGACAGTACCAACCAAATTATTCGAGTCTCGTGGCGATCGATCCAATCGATACGAATCGAAAAATCCCGCCAGGACGATGGAGAAAAATTTGATGCGATCGTAATTTCTTGCTACGCTCAGCGAATTTCAACGATAGTAAATGGCCAGTCAACGTTTTTCGGCTTTTTAAGGGAACAATTGCTAAGCGGATATTCACAAATGGCTGATTGACATCGACAAAATGGTTTAATACAGATTCGAGAGTGGCAGTTTCGTCGCTGCAAAATGAATCTTTTTGCACGGTGATATACCTACCTACCTATATTTGTATCGCTGCACAATCAGACAGATTCGAAATGTACCGTATCGTTTTTTCGGTCAAACGTGATAGTTTCGAACGAACGTTTTTTCGGGTAACGGACAATTTTCGTATCAGCTTTTCGAGAGGCGTTTCCTGTCGAATCTTTTGTATTCTTTGATAGTTGGATAATAACAAATATTAGACGTAGTAATAAATCTCGAGCCACTTGGCACTTGAGTGGTCTAATTAATTTGTAACGAGTTTCCACAAGTTGCGCACCGATGAGCCTCGAATATTAATCATCGTTGAACTATCACAAAAGATTCCTTCTTCTTCTTTGTTTTCATTTTCTTTTCAGTTAATCACCGGCGCCTTCCATCCCACTTATTTAACTTACCAAGATATACAGTCGCCCTGGAGGTGAAACAGCCCAGTTTTTCCTTTAAACGTCTTACCATTCTTTTCCTTGATTTTCCAAGGCTGAAGTTAGTTTCCGATGGAAGAAGAAACTTTTAACTGCGCAACAAACGATAAATCACTGGATCGCAGAATATTACTTTAAATTAGTCTGCCTTCTTCGATTGCTTCGAAATGTAATTTTAAGAAGCTTCATATATTTGACGAAGAAAATCCGCGAATAATTCGAGACGTTTTCGCGAGTCACTCTGTGAGATGATCTTAAATCTTTCGAGGAACGGAATCTTAGTTCCGCGCGAGAGCTATATATCTAATGAGTTGTATATCTATATATGAAAGAAGGATAGAAAGGCCGGGAAACGCATTAAGCTTCTGGATAGAGCGAAGAATGATCGATTTCTTCAAAGCACGCAATAAGACGGTCTTTCGCGATCAAGATGCAGGCGAGTTGAGCCGGGATTCGAATTGTGTCGTGCATACAGTGCTTCAGCCTATACAATACCAAGTGCAGTCTGGATGGAACATACTGTTTTATCGAGGCCGATAGATTGAAAGATTTGGGCCAACGCGAAACTTCTTACGATCTTGTTAAAGTTTTTTTGAATATTAATCTCACGGGAGTATTCTCCCTCATAACAGACGTTTAAACTATTCTGACTCTGTGCCAGGACATTTTTCCGACGGTTGCCACCGACTGATAAATATTAACAAGAGCGAGACGATTATATCCGCAAAGCGAAATACGTTGTCTCTTATATTTTTAAACGCTTCTCTCGTCTTGAAACGGGTTACTTGGTGGAAAATTATTCCAGTCCAAACGTTCGACGCTTGGAATTTGCCATTGGGATAAGAATAAATGCCATTTTGAATAGCAAATTCTAAACTGTGACGTATTATCGTACGAGATACAAGAATCGATTCATCGAAACGATCATATTTGCTACACTCGAACAAGTTATTTCGTAGCTTCGTGAACTACAAAATTTCTTAAGATCGTGCCAAGTCGAGTAGCTGAGTTTCAGTTTGCCTCGGTGAACTTTATCTCTCGTCGATTCCCCGAGTTTCATCAAGCAGTTCGATATGCCGACTTCCGTTCAGGTTCGTGCAGTTATCAGTTTGTTAACCGACGAACTTAAATGCCGGTCCAAGTCTTGCCGATAGCCTTGAAGTCTGGAGTAACGCTTCAAGTTTCGCAAGGAAATAGATTCCTTCGAAGAAAATTTCAACGTTCTTAGATCGCGGAGTATCGATTTCGTAGCGTCGTTTATTTTTCCGCTTGTTTTCAGCGTACAATCGAGCGTGTAAAGCACTTGTTGAATGGAAACGTGAAATCAAAGTTTTCAAAGGGGAAACAAGAGCGATCCTCGACGATTCGTCACTCGACAAGTTTAATTGTGACTGTGATTCTTTCAGGCATAGAGCGCGAGCGAATATAAAACAAGAGTAAACGCAATCAACGATAGCTGAAATAACGAAATCGGTTTGTGCGACCGCTGTTACAAATCCAATACGTTTACTGTTTCTTTTTTTTTATTCGTCATGAGATGGCGCGATTATTTATTTTCCTTTTTTTTTTTTTGCGAAACACTAGTCCGAAATCGCGTGTTAATCGAATTTTCTCGCAATTTCCAGGACACGTGGGAGCCGCTTCCGTTGTAATTTACTTAAAAAGTAGAACTTACGTGGCAACCACGAGAGATAAGAGGCCGACGCGACGCGACGCGACGCGTGAACAATAATTAGCTGAAGCGAATGAAAGGCGAAGGAGATGCAGCGCTTTTGGATTAGACTGCTAACAAAGCGTTTTAATAGCGGGTCGTCGTTATTGCAAACGCGCAAAAGTCTACAGAGGAAGTTGGTTCGAGGAAACCATCCGTCGAATTAATTACGGTTGGTCGACGAACGAGGCGATAAGGCAACTTTGCACAGAATGAGATGCTAGACGCGTCAAGATAGCGCCTCAGGGAAATCCTCGAAATCGATCTCCGAATTTTAATCATCGTCCCTTGTTAACGGGGGTCGCTTTGAATTTCGTCACTGTTGAATCTCGCGAGTAACTTGCTTCTCTCGTTACCAAAGTCTAAATTATCTCGAGTGGTTTCTCGGATCACTCTGTCTGCCGATATAAATTCCTGACACGTTTATCGAATGAATTGTCTATTCTTCTTCCTCTGTTACACAGCGTACAGAGAAAAACTCGCTTGTCATACATAAATGACAATAACGTTCTATCAAACTACATCTACATCTATTCATCGATCTGGACTTGTTGTTCCTTTAATTTAATGTATTCTTCGTTCGTTAGCATATTCGAAATATCGAGCGAGCTTCGTTGCGAACAAAGTTAGTTATCCTGATAGTTGGCCGGCAGTAGTCGCAAACTATCATCCTTCATAGAAGCTCGTAAAGTCCGACGTGGAAGTAATTATGCCGGGTAGTATTCACGAGCAAAGTAGAAGCGCGACGAAATGACTGAAACACGCGACTGAAATTTCTCTTCTCTCTTTTACGGACTTCGTTATCGAAGAAAATACGAGAATTTTTCTTTCGATTCGTACTTCTTCTTTTTACTATGGAGCAGGTCGTAATTTTTCGCGATTGTGTTTCCATTTTCTTGGGTCTATCTCGGTCGTTACCCCCGCGGCTAACGATACAATCCTGACACTTTAATAACATCCCCGGCCAACTTTCGCGTCCCGATACAAATACAACGTGACCACGACATCTCCAGTATTACTTTCTCGGCAATTCGCCTTTCTCCATGTTCCACAGCTGCGTTTTCCGCTTCGATTCGCCTTTTCTCCCTCCCCAAGTTACTCTGTTTAGCCTTCACGTTCGTTGCGTCCATCCTGATACATTCCAGATGCATCCGTATTATATGAACAATATTTACGTAAACTTGGCGTTCCAACCCATAGCAAACTTTCCTCCGTCTTTCTCCATCGATGGATTCACGCGAATTATCCCAAGAGATACGACAAAGCGGAACTGTAACGGAAGCGGGAGAGAATTTCGGGATCGGTTCATCAGTCTGAAATATCGCCTCGCGGAAACCGGCAAGTTCCCAGTACCAACTGGTGTATTAATGCTGATTCGGGAAACCTGCGCGCATTCGTAAATGCCTCGACCAACTTCTTCGCGAGTTCTCTACAATAGTTTCCTTCTTTTGAGATTCACGAAGCACCGAAATCTATAGCTCCCGTGGAATCTTTTATACGCAATATATACTAGGTAACTATTTCCGCTCGTCAAACGAGTGGATGGAATATACCTCCGCCAGGTACAGGAAAATAGTAATCGTCGCAAATTTTGCCTCGATAACTTCGGAGAACATTTGCCATTCAGTCACATCGCATTCAGAATTCTAATCGTAAACATTTTATGTTTACAGCTGTGCCACGCGCTGGAGTACACAGCGAGCAACGTTCCGTTGGGAAGATAAACACGGTACTTTCGCCCGTACCATCATTTTTTTCTTTTCACTTTATCCAATCTTTCGTCTTTTACGCGATATATCGCAAAAATATTCTTGCGACCGAAGGAATTCGCATCTCAATTGTTCTCAGGTATCCTCGATCGTTGACAGGTTTATCAGCTTTCAACCGCAGAACGAAGGGTAACGGCTAGCCCGGAGAGAACGAAAGATGGAAGAGGTTCGAGGGAAGGGAACAAAAAGTAAGCGTGGCAAAAGCGCTGGAATATCTACAGTGCGCGCTGGTGAGATAGAGAGGAAAAGCGAACGTAATCTTCGTACCCGGGAGGGCAAGCTCAGTTCAATGCGACTTCTTCGCTTCTAGCTTCGGTACGAGAACGAGAGCGATGGAAGCATCGGAGCCTGTGTGAGACTGTTTTCGTGTGGACGTACGGACGAATAGGAAAGGATAAGCGAAGACCGAGAGCGTATGTTTCGATGCGCGCGGTTACCGCATCGCCTTACTTCCCCTTTAGCACACCGGCTATCGGCTCTTCCGAGGGATGAAAGAGGTGTTACGGAGTGAGCAGGGAGTTGCGTTGCTAGGGGAATCCTCGGTAACGAGAGCGGACTATTGCGGACAACTCGAATCCCGCTTCAGGTCACGCTCACATCGGCAGACATTCCTTCATTTAAGATAGTTCTTAAGGTTCGACCAATTAAAAAACGCTGACCATCGGCTCAAGGTGTTGCCTTTCTGATTGTTCGCGACTTGTTAAACAAATTATCCTGCTGAGCGTTAAGCAACCCAGCTGACCCAGGGTTCGCGCGTTAATAGCGCGAGAAACTTGAGGCTATCTGATTCTAGCGAGCTCGTTAATTAAACCACTTACCTCCGGTGTTGTTTGTTTCTTTTCTCAAGCGTAATAAGTAACGATAAAATGAAAACGCGAGATGTGAATTTTAAGCGAAACCCTAGCGCTATACAAACATTGAAATAACCAGAGAAGACTTTTGATCAGAAAATATCGTTACTTCCCATAGAATCGTAACTCTGAAAAATGGGAATCGCAGCGGGTCCTTTATTTTTTCATGGGAGCGAATGGAGCGGAAGGCTAAAGCAATCAGAATGATCGGGGAAGGGAGGATGACTAATTCATACGATAATTACGGGTCTGGAAAATGGGAGTGGAATCTTTACGACGTAAAGACGCCTTAATGGCGTCGGTGTACCATCCTAGGAGAAAAAGCAACGGCTGTTGTATCGCTGCAGTGGCTGGTAATTGCGATAAAGCTTAATTTTCTGCAGGATGTCGAGCTATACGATTTGTGGTTCACTTTCAACACCAGTGTCAGTTGGGATTCGTAAAAATAGTGATTGAATTGTTCTATTTCGTTAGAAAAATAATTGTGGCAGTTAATGGAACGAAAACTCGCAAACGGAATAACAAGATGTAGAAAGATTACAGGGAAAAAACTTTTCTTCGTGAGATGTAACTTCGGTAAATTATTTTGTCTATGAGTGAGACGAAAATTTGGTATGTACTTCACTGGTGGTAGAGTTTTATTTTTCTCTTTTTCTCTTGGCTCGTATAAATAGCTTGTAGAAAAAAAAAAAAATAAAAAAATAGAGTGTACATTCTTGCATGAACAATGGACGAAATAATAGTTCGCGTTTAACATCGTTAACGGGTAATCAGGCTATGGCCTCGATCGGAATTAGCCTTGAGTAGAACCCTTCTGTAACCGGCGTAAAAGTGTGATTAATTATTGCACGTTCCGGGCGAACAATGGATTTCCTTTCGGCCATTATTATTTCTACGAGGCCGCAGAGAGAAAAAGCGGTATGTTTCCTTTCTTTTTATCGACCTAAATTCATCCCCGAGCCGCTAAACATCGAACTTGATTCTTCTCTCTCTCTCTCTCTCTCTCTCTCTCTTTTTTCAAATTACGAAAAAGAAAAACTAGTTTCGAATCGCAGTTGTATCCATACGATCGTTATCCACTGGCTGAATGATGTCACACAGAGTCGATGTAATTTTATTTCAAATTACGGGAAAGCATCGTATCAGCGATGCTTGGTTATTTATTTCTTCAATAATTGTGAAATGAGAGTGTCTGTCATTAGAGATAGAAAAAGGAAGGGTAAAAAACTGGGCGAACGATTGTACGTTCGTGTTTTATTAGTTTCCAGCGCTGGCGTGGAAGTTTCGCGTTTCGAAACAAAAATTCGATCGTTGCTATCCATTATATTCGCAAACAATTTTTGCTCGTTTGCCCTTACTGCGTGTCGATGGATGTACGATCCGGACAGTTAATACTTTAACGAACGATCCGTGTATATTACAGCCATTTTCTAAGATTCAATGTTTCGTAAATATACGAAGACATTTAAAAGAAACGCAGTATATTATATATTAAATTTTTCGACAAAACCGTTCCGTAAATAAACGTCTCTTAAAACGATTTTATCCGTGATTAATTAATGTAATATATATAAGAATGTAATATGTAAATATGTGTTATTTGTTTTTCTATTTTCAATTACAGCTCGTCAAAGTTGTTCCGCTGTCCACTCAACTCCATTTGTCGTTTGATTTCAGCGACTGGTATTGAAATTTCCTTGGAACCAAGCAGTGCAACTCTAAATTGACCGTAATATGGGATATTACAATTTGAACAAGTCCGTGAAACCAGCGAGCAAACGATGCAACTAGGCACGTGGCGTCGTTTGTCGTAGCTGCGTGCTAGACATCCCGACCGCCTGCTCGCATAATAAGCGAGTGTATGCAATACGATGCATCCCTTTGGGCATTCGCCGGCATCGTCTAGATCTAGGACGTCCTATCTCCATGCTCCGGCAATTGGATAAGCGGTAAATGATAATCCTTGAGATTCCGAACGGATTTCAACTTTCCGCTTGTCACGAGCTGTGGATAAAATCTGGAATTGTGATACGCTTGTTAGAATAGGTACGCGATCCTGTATAAAAAGTTCTAAGCTCAGTGAAACAGCTTTCGAGTCTGTTAAAGCGATAATAATTGAAAAAAGCATTCGAAGTTTCTTTCATAAACTTCTTATCAGGCAAGTGGTGTTAAAAGTCGCCAAGTAAATCGTTCAGGGTGCACGGATCTACAGATCGTTAGTAAGTACTATGGAAGTTCAGCTACATATGTACATGTACGCGAGTTCGAGAAAAAGATGCCAGACATATTTTCAGCCAACTTCCTGAAAACGGACGACAAAGCTATCGGCGAAATATCTTTCCACTTTTCATCGGGGCAGCGTGCAGGATCGTTCGCGTTTAAATAGCATCCGTCGCTGGAACGCGACGCAACGCTCTATTTCCGGCTATGATTCTCCAACTTCCTGCACCAGCGCCACGTCCTGCACAATGATTTCATGCGATCCGTGATTAATAATTCAGGAAGGGAGTGCGAAGCTTTACCAATTAAACATTTTGCCGGTGTCCTATGGTAATAGGTAATTCACCCCTGAAAAAATGATGAGGCAATCATCTCGCAGTCGAATCAAATTTATATCGTTAATAAACATTATTGATAAACATACTACTGCGATCATATATTATATACGTGTTTATACATGCATTGCCTTTTAACATACGTATTTATGGTCAGTGCTTTCGCATTGCAGAGCGTCGCAATATAGCGCGATTAGATTGCACGCGCGTATCTTAATTTCGAATTTACAAACAGCCGTTCGCTGGACGGAGATTAATTGCCAGCCTTTGGTCGCATTCGAGTAAACAATGTAAGCATTTCGAATGTTAGGTGATACAACACGCTTTAATATTAAATATCTGACAATTTTAAAAACTCGTTCTCATCATACGTATAGCTCGCACGCAATTATTCGGACAATTCAATTATCCGAATTATAAGGAAGGCTATTAATTAGCCTCTTATTAATTAGCCTGATTCATTTGAGAGTAACACCGAAAAGAAAGGGGAAAATGAAGGAAGAAAAAAAAGTGAGTTCAACGGAAAAATGCATCACCGAACGCACTTGGAGTTCTTTTCACGAGCAGCCAGGAAAGATCGATCGCCTGCCACTTAAATTTCAAATCCTCTTTAAAATGAAAACGAAGAAGCATTAAATACACAATGCTTTGCGATAATATAACTAACAATAAGACAGAGGGGCCGTGATAACGGCGATAAAAAGAAAAATCCTCGCGCGGCCGTGCTTTAAACCGTGAAAAGACTCGACGAATTCTTTCGACCAATTCTTTCGAAATTTCCCACCCTGTCTATGATCGTTTCCATTATCTGCGACAACTTTGGCGTAAGACGAGATAATAAAGTTTATTACCTCCTGATCTTAACAGCTGGGCAGACCGGCAGATAAACAGTTCTTTGATAGAGTTGAGTAAAAAGGTATATTGCACAATTCCAGCCAAGTATACTCGTTATACGGTAATTCGAGTGTGATGCGACGCGATTCGTCGGATCCATAGGCCATCCGGTAGGATTAAACTTTCGCGGCTTGATCCTTCCCGTAAACCTTAATTGAATATAGCTATAGTAGTTAAGGCAACAGTCCGACCATCGATTGCACGCGAAACCAAGAAAACTCGGCTACCTCCGGGTGCGGACAACTTTCTGCGTAGTTTATTATTCGCATTGAATAGCTGCTGGCTCTAACTTGGAAACTTAACGCGGAATATAAAATTTAACTCGCCTACAATCCCGAGCGCGTCGAATGCTAATGTAATCAAATTCCGTCGCATTTGATTTGGAATCGTCTCACAGTCCTCGTCCAGAAGTTACAGAATTTCAAGACGTTCGCTTTTTTTTACACGTTCGACGTTATTCCTTCCTGCATTCTAGAATTATATGCGAAATTCTGCCATCGAGCGGAAATGTTTATTTACCAAATGGCCGATTACAGATCATCTTTTAACTACAACGATTAATTTAATAATTATACGATGGATATAATTTCGCGACGATTTGACTGTGGAAAGCGAGATTAAATTTGTTTCTGTCAACAGCGCGAAATGATCTATCAAATTAATTGGAAATATTGCCTGGTTCTATCATTCGCGCGACCACCGCGTTCAATGAATCAATTATCGTCAACTGTTTTTTAATTATTCATTTCTCATCTATAATATTTATCATTCGGTATTTTCCAGCATGCAGAGTTCACTAAACATCGAAAAATTACGCAGATTTTGAAAATGAAATACTATAGAGGCCAAGACGCTGGATGGCGGAATTTGATGTCGGAATATCGCGTTAGGTTGGAGATTTTTTTCATAGATCGCGTAGATTTCATGACCGAAGTTAATTCGAAACGACGTCTGGCATGGTAGCTGCAGGGTAGCGAAATTTATTCGGAAAACATCGACGTACCTACATACGTGGGCATATAAATAGCAGTGGCCCGACGAACGCTTCTCCAGCGAGTTACGCGTAAAATTAACTTACTCAGCCGTTTCGATTCAATGGCAAAAATGATTTTATGAGACCGTGAAATTGACCCAGCGGGCACCAGTCTCTTGATCGTGTTCCTCAATATGTTCTTCCGTTTGTATTGAAAGTTAAAAAATTTGAGGACATGACGGATGTGGGAAGTCGAGCGATTTAATCGAGATGAATAGAAAGAAATAAAGAGAAAGAGAAAGAGGAAGGAAGAGAGAGAGAGAGAGAGAGAGAGAGATAGTATAAGAGAGTGATAGGTTTTATCCGAATGAACAGGTCCTCGGAAAGTCGATTCCTTTACGATAATCCGAAGGAGAGCAACTCGATGAACGAGGCAAGCGGATTCGTAAGAGAGGAAAGGTATTAACTTCAACAGGACAAATTAACCAGGCGTCTTCTTTTATTTTCTGCTAAACCCCAAGTTAATTAAATTTTCACTGATCTAATCTTTTTAACAATAAATATCACGCTGATCAATCCAAATTTTTTTAAAATGCTTCTATAATTTTTCTAAATTGCTCCTTATTTGATCCTTTGTTCAGTGAAAGATCCATCTTATTTAATTCCACTGTCTTTTTGATATTCATAATTCAAAATCAAAAAGTGAGAAACTTTTGCAAGCCAAGTTTTGTAAATGGATATTATTCTCGAATTCGTGACGCTGCAAGCGAGCATACGACGATTCATTTTAATCCCGCAAATGGAGAGTGTGTTAACTGGTAGAAAACAGAACGTACAGAGTTACAATTCGAAGTTGAAACAGAAACGCGAGAAAAATATAAACGAATTTCAGTTAGCTAATTCGTCGTGAAGGACTTCAAGATACTCGACCATTTTCACTCATCAAGTAAAGTGATTTTTTTTATGTGGAAAATTTATTCCAAAATAATAAATTAAAATATGTGTTTCAGAGATTATCTGCGAGACTCTTCTGTATTTATTGATTTTATTTTATAACATTTTTCAACATGCATGATGATTCCATTCTAATCCTGTGTAAATAAATACTTCGTATACATACATTTTATCTTATAAATATGCGAGATTTTTGGCACATCGGAAATAAAAATGACGTTATTAACATCGGTCAGAGAAACGGGATGGAGAATGGAAAAAAAAAAAGGAAAAGATGGCGGAAATATAATCCCTTCGCCGTGAGGTATTTATCGTCCAAATAAAATTATGCGAATTGATGCGGTTTCGAGAATATCGGACCACGTATTTACATTTTATTAAAAGTGACAGCAACCGATGGGCGGACATAAATCGCCATCCCACCGATATTACGAGTGCCGTATGTTGCAGCAGATGCAGATGCGGAACGATGCAGATGCGCGGCTGATCCGCGACTATCTCGCAGTACAAGCGCGAAAGCCACGTCGTAAAGCTGAGACTTTATTCTTCCATTTTCTTTCTTGCCGGTTTTCCATCCTCAGCGACGTTTACTCCGTTTTTCTGACACGTCATTCGCGCTGTTTCTCCTTTCGTAACAGCGGAATGACGTTGTTTACATGGACCGAACCTCACACGGATACATCGATCTATCTTATCCGCGACAGATTACCTGGAAAATTGAGGTCTCGATGACTTTATTTTTACCCTCATACTAGGTTATTGCTGAGTTTTCTGCGTGTAACTACATAGGTAACGGAAAAAGGCTAGCTGAGAACAGCTAACAGAGGAATGGATGGCCGACTGTAATTATTGTTATTTCATAAAAATTTCAATATTTCAGAGTTGCGAAAGAGTTTTCATTCAATAAAGATATATTAATTGGAAAACTTATTTGTTATTGTAAGGTGATAGGCGACTCATGTACTTTTGTATTCAAAGTATATTCAAAGATTTCAACATATATCATAGTTAAATTAAATTTTATAGCTAAAATGTAAAATAGCCTTTAATTCAGGTAATTGAAAGATGGTTAAATTGAAATCGTACATACATTGAAATGATAAATAGATGTAGAAGAGAATAGACAGACGAGTGTAGAGCTTGCACGAAACATTAGCCTTAAATCCACGATCGACAGTCATTAATACAGCTCAGAAATTGGAGATACAATATCATTGGAGAAGAGAAATAATAAGTAATAAGAATATTTGAAATTATTTAATCATTTAAAAGGGTAAACAAAAAGCATTGTTAGAATTTTCGTTGTTCTGCCAGGGGAAATGAATAGGTTGATCACACCCTTAAGGACATAGCCATTAAGATATATTTATATCCCTAGGAGACTCTAGGAAATATACTATCCTTCAAGGAATAATGGTTCACGAACCGTCCGTGACGAAACGTGTAATTTTCCAATAGACATTCTTGCTACTAGAAAGTTGGCGATTCTAAAAGTCCTTTTAGTGGGCGTATATCAATCCACGCAAGATGTCGCAATATCATGAAATCGTGATCTACCAATGGGCGTAAATTCTTTTTTCTCTCAGTTGCCACGGTAAGTTACCACTTCCGTGGAAAATTCTTTCTCGATCAACTTCCACCGCGGAACAAACTCTTTATCTTCTTTTATTTCCTACTTTCGAATAAATTTACCACCAAGCTGTTACCACGGCCGTTATGTCGTGAGATCTTTCTTCGGTGAAAACATTAATCTTCGAAAGTCGATGTCCGTCGTTTTTGTTCAGCCAATGCCCTAAGAAGAGAATTTCGTTTCATGGTGGAACAGAACGTATGTGTTAAGCAGATACGATGGTCAGACTTTGTATTCTAGCGTCAAAATACGAGGGTGCGTCGACCGTACGATCGAGGCGGTTCTTTTCTGCTTCTAAACAGTATGGTGAAGAGGAAAGGAAAATTTATCTTACCAATGGCACGGTAAAAACACAAATCTTTCCGCTGATACAGAAAGAGAACCGAATGCACGCTCGATGCCTGTGTACATGAGCCACTAAGAGGAACATCCACGACCTACAAACGTATATTTACCGCGACGTCTGCTGCTCCAACAGACTCATCCTCCTACATAAACCGGATTCCATGACCTCTTTCTCGTATTCCTTGCTCGGTGATACATAGAAAAGATCCTTCTTTCGGAAACTCTCGAAATGCTTATTTTACGGCACGGCGTCATAAAGGCGCAAACTCCCAATGAGTGTAAAACTCTCAACTTCGATTTCCCGTAACGTACGAACGTCTTAAATACAGACAGAAACTAAAGGCTTGTTTCCTCGTCGTGCAGTTCGCTTTCCACTTTTCTTCTTTCTTTCTTGCACGCTTGATTTTGCATGTATAATATGTAAAATATAGCTTACTTTCGTAGCTCTATCGTAGCTCTTTTTACGAAAAAGGTTACAAATGAAAACTACTTCGTCATATAGGGCACAATGATTTTATCACTGAAAATGATTTTAGCGGGGGTAAGGGACCAGAAAATCGGGTCCCTTCAGATGGCCGATTAGCAACGCTAATGCAACGACGATTGGTTGATTTGGGTCACGTGATTCGTGAGGGGGCGTGTGGTAGACCTCGAGTAGGAGTGACTGGTACTGAGCGATCGCGCCTGTAATTTGTTTTATATTGATTCAAATGTTTGCACATCAATAAAATTTTATGGCAAAAAAGTCGCCTTCATTTCCTAGTCAGAACAGTTGCTTCTGGGCCTTTCAGTGAGACGAATCGTACGGGGGTAGAAGTCGTGCAGTTTTTTTTAACTTACATACGTACAATGGCGGTCCGAATTTACGGACATTAAATTTTCATTGTTTCGAAAAATTGACAATATTTAAATTGTTACAATTTAATTAATTGTTGTTAAAAAGACATTAGAATTTAACGAAAAAAATTCAAAAAATTTAAAGTTTTAAGACTTTATATATTTAAAGTTCAATAACTTGGCGAAAAGAACTTTTACAACAAGTTTTTAGCAGATCATCGTAAAGGAAAACCTTCAATCTTTGAATCAATGATTTGATGTTTTGAGAGACGTTTGAATTTATAGCATTTTCGAAGAAAGACAATACCTTTATTTTTTCACTTTATGAAAAATGAATTCAGTAGAAGTTAATGTAAGTAGAAGTTAAAATAAGTCCAAATTCATTGCTGCATAATACGTCTTGTTACGAAATTGTAAAATATCGTTCAAATATCGTCAATTTTTCCAAAATATTAGAAATTTATCGTACGTAAGTTTGTGGCCGCCACTATACATCAATTCGGTAAAACGTGCGTTTTTTGGATGATGGATTGATTTCACTAGATTGTACAGAAAATATTTTGGCCAACATTTAATTTATAATCATTGTCATTAAATACTTATCGCACGAAGAAACGGAAATCACTGATAATAAAAAAGGGAAGAGGCCGAGAGACATGAAAATGGAGTAAATGTGTCTGTCACATCTGCTCGGAAGTTCTATCTTGTGCATTTTTATTTGGAAAGAAAATTCTGCCGATTGAATCTCACTAGATATGCATTGAGGCTGTCTCATACGGTTTCTGTACTCTTGAAAATCTTTAATAGTGAACTTGTCAGTGAGACTGGTGGCTAAAGATTGCAGGTTTAGGTTAGGTTTAGGTTAGGTTTAGCCAGATGTTCCTGACTTTAGTAACAAGCTGATCTTTGTAATAACGAATCTCTAATAGGATTACCTGGATTTAAGTGACGGAGATGTCGTAAATAAATTGAAAAATCCATAGTTCCGGTTCAATATTTCAATTTTATATGCTCTATTATTTTTCCTTCCTGGGTAATCATTCGAACATAATATATTATAGAATCCAGAGAAAATTTCCAATCATTTGCAAGTAATAAATAATTTGCAAGCTTAATTATATGTGGATTATTTGGGAAATATACAGTATGTAACCAAAATTTAGATTATAGCCTCATAGCTGTTAAACTGAAATTGTCTTGGGATCTGAAGATTAATGTTTAGGTGAGTATTTTTATAAAAATGTGCTGTTCACGACATTAATTCTACTTATCTTAAATCTAAATAATTATTTAATCTAAATTAAATATTTAAGCATTATTATATTATATACAAATAATTCATTAATACATTTCTGGCCAATTAATATTTCACATAAACGGCGCAATATAAATATTGTACTACATAAATATGAAATTTGGTGTTAATCGTGTAAATTAAATGTACAGAAAATTATAGAGTCGTAAAGACTTTATAAAAGGTATAAAAATGCATAAAAATACATAAAGAGATTAATATGCAATTGATAACGATGCGAATTAAACGGGAAATCTAGAAATTGAGAGAATATATTTCGAATTTGAAAGTTTATAACTGTAGTCATTAAATGTTCATATTATATGCTCAAATGAAATTTAAACATGAGGTTATTCAAAAGAGAATATCATAATGTTGCATCATGAATGTCTATTTGTTGCTTCTCTCGAATATCAATTAAATTAAAAAGCAAAGGTACACTTAATTTAATTTATAATTTTCAACGTGCATTTGTGTATTAATAAGATTAAAAGAAATTTTGTACGTAAGTTTGAAGCAAGTTTCAGTTGTTTGCTTCTAGAATATTTTTTGTCCCAACTCGGAGTTTCTCGTCTCGTTGCACGTACTTCTATGAAAATTTAATATGCCGCATGAAGCGGTAATTATTCCGTTTTCGATTAATAATTTAAAATCATGTAATTTAAAATGCAATAAATGATGTTTACGCTATCGATAATAACTTATTCACTTTTTATCATAGTATTGGACGTGAGGGTATAATTCAAATAAAAAACAGAAAACATTCCGTGAAAAGAATTTATATGAAATTACGGTGATCAGCGTCATTTCGTGCATTGACCTTTCCGATAGAAGAACGAATAAATATATGTTTCAAAATTACTTTGAAATATCATCGTGTAAGAGAGGTGAGAGAAGAATTACTATGAAATACAACGCACGATTGTCGTCATGTGGTCTTGGAGATCGACGGAACTACAACGACCGGAAAGCGTGCATAAATTATAAATTATGCGGAAGAGATAAAGGTGACTGAGTATAATACTATGTATGATCATATAGATGTACATATATATATATATATATATATATATATATATATATATATATATATATATATATTACATCGCGCATGCACACATATTAGATGCAACATATATACCAGAATACGATGTTTCAGCAGCAGTAGAGTCACATTTTGCTGTCTTCATTACTTACGTGTTTTTTTTTCCAACGTCGAACGACCAAGTTTTCGCTAAACGAACAAAAACTCAAGGTCTCTTCGTCGTTTAACGTGATATTTTCCAACAGTATACGGAAAGTCCATGGATATTAACTTTTCCTCCGTCTGTTATCACTGAAGTAAATTCAATCCATTATGATAATTTTCACTGTGAAATTTATGTCTAATTTAATCGTTAATTCTATGTTTTTAATATAAACGAGAACCAGTAAATTATCGCGATAGATGAATCTGCAATATCAATCTTATTGAAAAGTTATATGGAAAGAAAAATTTGAGAATTGAAATGTTTCGGATTACGAGATAATAACGTTAAACGGATAAATTTGAAAACCAACGCTTTTGTTGAACCTTATGCTTAAATTTCGAAAAATATCAATTGGGACATTAAAGTTAATGCGACTAATTAAAAGTGTAAATTAAAAAATTTTTAAATTTTTAAAATCCTAAAATTCTCTAAGGAAAATTATAATGGAATGAATGAAAAGGAAGCGAAATGGAAAACTACGTTACCATCCAAGTAATAATTTACAAGAATACGTATGTATATGATTGGGGTTAGATCAAACATCTGGACTATTTTAAAATTACTATATTTATTATCCGTCTGGTGTATCATTTGAACAGACGTTTTGTGTGTCATTTCTATATATATATATATAGAAATGTGTACTCTCTGTACATCCTGTCCTAAATAATAACCGATAATACATAATCTGTACAGAAGCGAGAATTTTTTGATTACTAATAACCATAAGGTTTCTGACAATTTTATAATAACGCTTATAATTCACAGTCAACACGCACGTTTTTCACACTTTCTCCCCTTTTTGTTTCGCTACTATTGTTTCTGTTTTCTTGCTCGATAGTTTAACATATAATTGACTAATTTAATTATTTACTTGCTAGTTGGTTGATGCACGCTGGCCTCAAAATTTCAGTTTTTCACAGAAACGTGTATTTCTCCTTGACATTGATTAATCGACAAATAGTATACAACGGAAAAAACGAATTTTAGGATTACCAATGAAACGTGCGTGCACGATCGTATTTTCTGGAAACATTTTCTGAAAACAGATAAATTTATGAAATAAATTCGCTGTAACATAATTCTGAGAATCGGAAAATTATATCTTGTATCGTTTGAAAACTGCAAAGTTTTATTCAAATAAACATTCTCACTTGTTCGCAACTTGACTAATTTGCCGATTGATCGTTCTAACCGATATTGATACACTCTGAATCGGACATTTTCGGACCAAAACGTGTTATCAAGCCATAAATGCATTCTTTCTTTTTTTTTCGGTCGAGTGCACGTAAAACATGCTCCATACTCGATTATTAGTGGAAACACCGTGGAAAAATAGTTTGCCTATTGTAGTATTACAATCATACGCTTGGATATTCGACAATCGAACCGCTAAATCGATATTGCGTGTAAAAAAGGATTAGGCTACGTTCGACTTGAATATCGTCGTACATTAGGCGAGTTGACATACTTCAATCAAAAATTTACTTACTCGTTAGCTGAAATAATTTCTCGTAATACGTTGCGTCTTTCCTCATTTTCTAGCCATTTCATTTCGAATTTTCTCGAACTGTGAAACTACCTGATCACTTTGAAGTAGTTCCATTAAAATTATAATGTAATGTATGTATACTTATGTGTAGATGTCCGTCTCAACACGTCACTTGCAAACGCCATTACGAAATGCGTTTCGATCTCGATATGTTTGCATTCTGTGCGGCTCGATTCTATTCGCGAAAAAAACGTTATGTTTACTTGGCAAATATGTGTTTCGGATCAACAATTGCAGTTCGCAACGTGCACTTCAGCTATCAGTTTCAACATGCGATACAATTAAGAAGAATGCAATTGAAACAATAGGAATTGTGATAAGTTCTTTGTTTTAATTTAACTTTAAAATATCGCGAGTATACAATATGCAATATGGCAGGGAATGAACGCCTCCGAAAAACATACTAGCATACATTTTTGATTTCGATACAATACGATATTAAATATAATACGTTTACAATGAAAATAGTACAATGTTAACGAAAATTTGCAGTATAATATAAGAAGTAAATAGCGTTCTTTCATCGAACAACATTCGATTTAGATTATAACAAAAAATAGTTTCAAACTTGTGTGATAGTTAACAATGATAGAGCTTGCACCTCTTTCTCGTTTACAAAAATCTTTGGTCCGTGATCCAAGATAATCTCTTTCGAATGAAAAATAAACCCTAAAAAGGTATAGTAGCGCCGATCTCCAGATCCATCGATCTTTCGGTTAAATCGATCGATCTGACGACACAACGGAGCGCGTTAAGGGACGATCGCGAGCCATCCAATGAACTTTGAGTACCTACGGTTCTCCTCGATGGTCGAACAAACCTTCTGCTGGTTCTGTTAGGCCAGGTTCGATAGAAGGGCTCCTGTTGGCTGTGGTGTTTCAAGGCACTCCAGATGACCGAGGATTTTCGCGGTGGCAAGTGGGAATGCGACAGGCAAGCGCAGTGTTGCCACACTAAGGTCGGTGTTTTGCAACGGAAAATAGGAGCTCTAAAGGGCTCGGGAGGTTTCAGAATCAGGAGATCGTTCAATTTCAAAGACAGTTTGGTTGACGACTCTTTCGAAACCGGAACACCATTCATTGACTGCATCACGTTGCGTCCAGTCGACTGTAGAATAGCAACATCACCGCGTGATGCCCCCGCATTTGTCTCGATAGACTCCGAAACGGAGGTATCGTTCAGCTCTGTCCCGTTGATTTCACCAATATTGCCGAAACGAGTCTCTTTTACATTGCCGACTTCCACCGATTTCGGTAACGGGACGTCATTCTGTTTTCCCATTCCATGAGACCTTGATGTTTCAGAATTTCGTAAGAATTCCGGAGCCGTATTACGGACCGATTGACTAGGCCGATCGATCGCGTCGACGTGCGTGGATCAAGAGGACGAATTCGCCTCTATCGTCGAACTGGTCGAAGCATCGTCGTCCAAGGAGCTCTGTGTCGCTACAGTGACTTTGTTATCATCGTTCCGACTAGGCAACTGAAGATCAGTGACAGTTTGACGGGGATGGCGTCTCTTGTAGGGCTCCCAATCCCCAGAATCCCGGCGTCAGTGCGTTGCGATTACGTCCGGAGCGCTCTTTGTGCTCTCTATACTGAAAGGTCGCCTCTGATCTATCTCTATCACCGCTTCTGCCCTGTACCTGGGGTCAGATGTCGTTTGCTGAGGGCACTTCGGCGTGCTAGAGTGTTGAGCGCTCGATGCGTTGCTGGATCCGTGTCCAGATCCATAGACAGAACTGCTGTACCTCTCCCCGGAGCCAGTTGTACCTTGCCTCAATAATTTCGGCGATTGACGATAGACACTGTTTTCTCTGTTTGGCTTTGGACTCTGATACCTTTGATACGACGGATAATCCGGAGGTTCCTGGTAAGGAGAATCTTGAAGCGAAGGTAACGGATAACTTGACTCGCGAGTCGACCAACCGGGCGGGGCTGGAATTGGATTGTGTTTCGGGCAAACGCCCATACTGCCGTCTCGACCTCTCGATGCTGGACTACAACCAGAACATTGAGAGCCTGGCTGCTGGGAGCCACGCTCGGAAGACTGCTGCACGCTGTGCTGCGAAGGCTGAGAGCTTTGGCGCGATTGCGGTGGACTTTGATGATGAAGGTACTGATGACGATGATGATGAAGATGATTGGTCCCGTTTTGAGAGCCCGGAGCACGAACACCGAACGTCGTGAACCCCACGGGCATTGCATTGTCCGGGATTCGAGGCTCAAAAAGGCTTTCTCGTGTTTGACAAGAATTGTCGCGCATTTCGGGCTCCTCGCTGGACTCCTGTAGACGTTCCTGGGTGGCATTACTAACATTGTTACTTTGATGAATGTCGTTCATGTCTCTTGTATTGTAAGCCATCTCCAATACGAGATCTTTCGTATAGTCCTGTGCTATTAGGGTTGTGGGTGGTAGAAGTTCTTTACTGGGGATCACTTCCAGACTCGGCGAGTCGCTCCCTCGATCCCTGATGTCCGTTCTGGAGGATGTGATTGGGCAAGGTGTTGTCTTACGACCGAGTTCATCTAATCGATTTTCTCTGGATTGTCTAATGTGTTCCTGGACAAGACAAACGAATTCTTTCAATTAGCCGAACAAATATCGTAATTGCGTACGGAGATAGTCAAAAGTTTCTAGTAACTATCTTCTGTTAATGGTGTTTGTACTGTATCTCTTGTTTAATTAGCTACAATGGATCATTATTTAGATATTTCATCGATAACATTTAAAATGTTTTGTTACATTATATTGACAGTACGGAACATCCATTTGATCCTTTTCCATATCGTATTCACGCACTCGTCATATTACCTTGTGTTTCAATTTCAAGAAGCTTTGTAAATAACACATTGGCTGTTAATTTTGAACAAATACGGTACGTTATAGTATGTTATCTCTCATTCACGAGAATGAGAGATTTCAAGCCGTTGGCTTTAATTATTTAGTAATTTTTCATTTGTCCGATTTTTTTTTTTTTTTTAATAAAATGAAGATTTTCCATTTTGTCACCTTATACGTTGAATTCACATTGCAAATAACGCACTTTCGATAATAGTGAAACGATCGATCAATAGTATCAGTTTACTGTAAATAAAAGCGATATTTAGTTTCCTCGTCGAAATAAATGAAAAGACCGGGCTACGGAACGAAATATACTGCATAATTTCATAACTGTAATTATGCAGTATTACTATAATAATGTATAATTTTGAGTTCAAAAAAGCATTAGCAATTACTCGTAAATAATAATTATCGCGTTTCCGAAGTCGATTGTTTGTTCAAAATTAATTTTCATCCTTTTCATTAATATTTATTAGTGTTTCCCAGTATTCACGATTCGATCTATCAATCTCATATTTTTTATTTCTTGAATTCATTTTGAATTCATCAATGAACCGTGAATTCATTTTGTGTCGTGCCGTTTCGATCTTTTTGCGAATTGTGTGACTGTTAGACAAGGGAATGCACAAGACTGTTCAGATCGTGGGCCGAATCGAAATCCTACTGTGTTCAAAACATAATAGAAATTCTAGGAACGTGTAACAAGGCGAATCGGATATAATGCACAAAGGACCTCTAGTCTTTCGTGATTTGTCGATACGTGCGTTTCGTGCTGTTCGTGATATTGTATATAATCTTTAAAATAAATATATTTTCGAAGATTGCGAAGCATATCAGATAGAGATAATATTATATCTATCTACACTATAGATAGAGATAATAATTTCAAGTATAGTTGATTGCGTCGAACCTAATGCTGATGTCGCGCTAAATGATTTTTCCTTAACTCAACCCTCAAATTTACTTATTCGGGAAAACATATTTTTCGGAAGAAATGACTAACATAGACCCCTAGATAGATGGATAATCCAAAGATAAGATCCAAGATAATGGTAGATTTTCCAGGATGCTGGAAAATGTCGCGACAGCGGAAAAGATCGTCGTGACACCCCAACCTTTTCAAAATTCACTCCAATCCGACAAGATAGGGCATTTTATAGGTCAGCAGAAAAATCAAAAGTCAGTCAGTGTTCGAAATTGACCTGAATTTAACTCTGTTCTTAATGTTAAGTGTAAGTTTAAAAAAAAGGAAATCCAAGTTTTTATATTGAACCCTCAAAGTAATCTCGACGACAAGATTTTAACATAGAATACGAATAGTATGAATAAATATTACGATCGTAATATTATCAAAATATAAATATCAAGCAGTGCAACATGTACTATAGAATCATTGAAATTGTGTCTGAAAAATTTCTATTGCTAAAATATTCTATGTGAGAAAACGTATAATCGTATTTTACAACAGACTGTTAGTTGATAGAAGAAGATTCACTTACCCGAATGATTCGATGATCTCGAATCAGCTTCCTCACGCAGTTGAAAACGAAGGCGAAACTCATGCCAAACATGATCAGCGAGAAAACGATGAGAATTATAACGATATGCTGTGAGTCAATCAACCGAGATTTTTTTTTCTGTAATGCAAAATATAAAAGAAATATAAAAGAAACTTCTTGTTTAATTGTAAACAACCTGGAATGTATAACGTTTTAAGTATAAACCTAGCTTACGTTGAAAAAATTTGAAATTTACAAATTATGATCATAATTAATGACTCTACTGCGGTTTTTTATGTGTTTATAGGAAATTTCGAAATGTAAAGTTGCATAGAATGTACGTAACATGAAAAAATATATAAAATATCCAAATAAATAGATTTTTTAAATTATATTCTCAAAGACATGAATTTATATAAAAATCTGTATGACTTTAAAAAGAAGTATTGAATTTTATTACAAGAATGTTAGAAACTTAATATTTTCGACGTAATCCAATCATAAGGTGTAAAGAGAAAATATTAACAAGAAATCATTTGTTATATGGGAGTATTTGTTCCGGTAGATGAATTCATCTTGATTTAGTTGATCACTAGCAAGGAGATAATGGAAATTGCAAAATCTCGAATGAGTTTTCGATGACTTTTCGATGTTTTACGTCGATACTGAAACAATCTCAAAGTTGAGTGCTTTGTTTTCGAGAAATTAACAAAAAAAAAAAGAAGCTATGAAGATATGTGGCATGCAGTGAAATTATTGGATAATCGTGGTATATTTAAAAATGTTACGAAATTATATTTCCCAAATGACATCCATAAACAACATTGCATCCGCAATAATGCGATTTCTTTTATGAGCAATTTCTTACGTTTCAAATGTTTTTCTTTACGATATGTGTAAAATTGTAAAACAATATAGGAGCACAATAATAAATAAAAATAATAGAAAATTTATTAAAATAAACTATAAAAATTGAATATGCGTAAACAAAATAAAAAGCATTTATCCACTTGGCTACGTTGTGCTTTTGAATTTTATTTATGTTCGTATTTTTCTGTGCTCGAAATAATTTTATTAACTTGTCGAAAAAAAAACATTTGGAATTATTTTACTATGCATAGCATTTTAATGTAAAGCATCGAATGCACATAGACTCATCCAAACTCATCCAAAATATCGCAATTTTTGTCAAAATTACAAATTTTGTAAATTACACATTCATCTATAAAAGTTCCCGAAAGTTAGCGGGCAGCGAACTCATACTATTAAATATCCTGCCAAAATTTTCAGTGACATGACATATCTTTTCGTATACATACAAAATTAAAATTCAGAGATGAGATTTTCTTTTTGCGTGCATGCGCGAAAGAATATTGTCCACAGCGCGCCGCGTAGCATAATCTTCGTTTTCCTTTCGTTCTCATCTCTACTGTTGTGTCTAGCTGTACTTCGTTAAGTTATAAATAATGGGAATGTATCTTGCCGAAGGCTTAATTTTGAAATACTCTTGCTCAAGAACTTTTATGAACGCGTATAAAACTGATTACTACAGTTTTACGACTACAAGACGGAATTGGAATGCTTCAGGTGAAACAATAGGGGATAAAGCGGCCAATATGTTTCAAAATCGCTTAGAATTAACGCTGCTCTGTTATTCTTGGATTGAATGGATGGTAGGATAATCTCGATGGTTTCGTTGGTAGCGCGTCCTGTTTTTTTTATGCCCACGTGGATCGCTAAACCACGAGCATATATGACCAAGAGATAAGAATAATAAGCACATCGCGCATAATGAGAGCACATTTTGCGAAGAGCTGGCACCATTAACGAAATAGACGGAATTATCGTGGTTGGTCGTACTTTTTACCGAGATGTTTGTGGAAGTATTTCTGAATGTCGAAAAAATAAGATTTCTGCGCATTAGATCATCTAATTACACATTTCTCAAAGAAATCTTGAATCGATGACAGCGCAATCGAAGGGAGAAAGAAACGAAGAAATGGCCAAGGGGAGAACGAAAAGTTTTGGTCGAGGGATTGAAAATGCCTCTTTCTGCTTCCGTAAGTTCAAGAGGTTTATTGTTATGCTTATATGGGCGAGCACTCTTCAACGGACGTTTTACGTGTTTGCTGAAGTCCGTACAAAAATACATTTCGAATGGCTACTGCATTCGCGACAAGAGACATTTTTGATGCTTTCCTCCGCTATCGAGCAGGGATTTATTCCGGCCTGCAAGCGGAACTTCGATATTTTCGATTGTGTCGATATTTATTCGGCTTTACTCTGCTGAATGTCATGTCGAGTATGATAAAAATTTCTTTTCGGTAATTTTTTTTTTCAATCCTTACTGTTTTCTTACTCTATTCTTTCTTTCCTCAATATCGACAATAATAAGATTATTAATTTATTGAAATATTCATTTTCATTTTGATCGCGATTACTTCGCTTCAATTTACTTTTTAAATAGTACAGGTCAGCTTCGGAACATTTTTAAGATTTCTGATTCCCAATTATTTGAACATCAGTGTCTGGCAAACATCAAACTTTTCGTGCTTTCGTATCGTAATTTAACAATGTCAGGTTAGATTTGCATTTGGCATTTAACACCAGACTTTCAATATTATTATCAAATAATCGAGATTTAATAAGAATTTCAATTAACAATAATAATAATAATAATTTAATAGATTTAATAAGATTTTCAATTAATAAGATTTTCAATATTATTATTAAATAATTGTACATAATCTAAGAATCTTGTGTTATAATAAGTAATTTTTATCAATTATACCTATGGATAACTCGGTAATTATTTACAAAGCGGACGATCTTACGAATTTTTATGATTTTGAAATATGTGCATGATTCCAAACTTTTCCCTATGTATGTTTTATCACCGCTCGGCTTTAGTTCCCAAAATCAAAAATAATTTTGCCACTTTATATCGTTTGGAATGTTCGAATTAATTAAAACTATCAACATGGATTTGAATTAAATTTAGATGAAACTTAAATGCTGCCAGAGGGGCGGAAAGTCCCGATTAATTCTTTAACAGAAAGAATCTTTAATAGAATATGTAAAAAAATACCTCCGTACGACATACTATTAAATAATACCACAACTACAATTCATAAACATTAAACTTTTTATTACATCATCCGTCATTCGAAATTGAGAATACCTCAACTATAACGTCAGAAAAAGCAAACTATTCAGCTACCAATTATATTGCCGTCGAAACAGTTATATAGTCTACGTAATGTGTTTACGAGTTCCATACCGTGGATTATTCGCTTGAATTTTCCGCCAGATTTCTATGTTTGGTATGCTACTGTGCATTACTGTGGATCAACAAAATTTATTTAATTTTAACAAGTAAATGATTGTATCCTTTGTCTAAATGTTATATTCTGTTATAAGCTGTTAACAGAATACTCAAATTTAATTTAAATAATACAAGCATATCCAAAACGTTAGAGATAACGATATGAGATAACAAAAATATCTTTGTGTATAGGAAAATGCACAGGAAAAAAATTGTTCACAATATTGACGTTAACATATTTCAAGGTCATCAACAAAATCCGCAAGATTGTCCGCTTTGTAAATAATTACCGATAATTCTTATCATCGTAAGCATCCTGTCCACGTTGATAAGAAAAAAAAAATATTGTCGCGCTGTTGATTACAACTCTATTCATTCAATTCTCCCTAATTCTACTTAATGAGACAACTGAGAATCTTCGCTGAGTTTTGCATAGGTTCGTCTATTCCTTGACCCGGATCACTGCAGAGTCAGATTCTCTCCCTGCTGCATTGAAATTAATGATAGTCCGGCGAGGATCTGCTTCTTCCGTTCGAGAAAAGAAATAATTAGTCGCGAGAAAAAAATACTGAAGAACTTCTCATTAACGGGGAAGTAACGAATATACGGCGAGGATTCTGTTATGTTCTTGATTTCCGTTTTATGTTACCGCAACGGTGACTGACATTGCGAAAAGGACTGATAATTAAAGAACATTCTTGCGACGGTAATTATTATAGAATATCTCGTCACCCCGTGCCAGAGTGAAATCGATATCTTTAAGAGAAGAGCCTCGAGAACGACCGATATAAATGAAGACGCGAACTAGTCGATCGAGGAAGAATCAAATGCGACTTTATTTCATTCGAATCGTGCAATTGAATCGCGAAGATTAATACTTGAATGGAACTTAATCGGGGCTTGAATATCAATCGTCGAACTATCGAATTTTCTTCTTAGCTCGTGGCGACCGTGCAAAATTTCATTCTACTTGGGAACTTTTAGAATGTAATCATGTGCTCAGTTTAACAATGCTCAGGGTAACATTGTATGGACCGTTTCGATCATTTCTCCATCGCGTCTTTCTCGCGTCTTTTTTTTCATGACGTCTGCTTTCCATTAGTATTTACCTGCAAGCCTTGAACGATGTAAGTGGTATTGGGATGTACTTTCCATTAGAGGGAAATAAAATAGTCGGATAGGACTGTTGCCACGGTGTGTTCGCCACGATTTCGTTCTGCATTCTATTTGTGCCGTCAATTTTGTAATCCCTTTCCCATGCGAACGAGCCCCACTATCGTAGCGTATAATCTTGTCATGCTTTATTGCAATCATGAGACACAGCTAGGTACACGGGTAGTAGAAACAAGAATAAGAGAAGCAATAAACGGCAACAAAATGCTCGGAGATACAACCTAGTTCGTTAAACGTCGGCAACGATTTTTCATTTCCTACCGAGGAGGTTGCGTGACTCGCAAATGGCTGTATAAATTTTTATTGATTTTATGCTCGAGTCGATTACGAAGCTTTCGAAATAATACAGTTTGAAAAATCTTTTAAATATCTGACTTGCGAAATATCGCATCGCAAAATTATGAACGACCTCTTTCGAGTTTTTTTTAAAACTCAAAGCTGAATTTCTTCCATTTGAGCCGTTTTTTTTTTTTAAAGTAGCATAAGCTCAATTTTGAAAAAAAAAGAGTTAAAGCTTAAGTTTTAGTTAGACGAATATTTTCTTTTCATACTTACAATAAATTCATCAAAAGATGTTTAACTGTTGAATTATTGCAAGAATGTTTTTTTTGGAAGTGGAATAAATCCATTATATACTGTTCAGGACATAATAAAGAATTGTCAAAAAACAAATAACTTCTTTTTACATGAAATGAAACGAGATTTTCTCAACAAAATCCCTATAAGAGGCAATATCAAATAGGAAAAGAAATGTAAACAGAGAAATTATACATTGGCTGTATTGGACAAGTGACGAACCTTACAAAACCATCTATGAAAGAAAATGTACAATTTAAAGTTCCGGGTTTATTTGGAAAAGGTCAAAAAATTTTAGTAAAATAACTTTGTTACCATTGAACTTTAAGATCTAACAAGAGATAAATATAAAGATTATTATTACTTTATATCGTCTTACATACTTCCCATTCATCATGAATAGGATATAAATAAAATGATTATTATTGGTCATTATGTTAACGAAATAATTTCCTTTTTATAGCTGTTTTATTATAAATTCTTTTAAAAGAGTATATAATTGAAAGTATTTCTCAATAAAGTCAATTTTACTTGCATGTCACTAATTATTATTTTTTATATAAAAAAATATATTTTAGAAAAACCTACTTCAATTAAAATATAAATTTAGAATTGTTATTGTTCATGTTTTTCAAAATTTTTTTTATTAAAAGCAGTATAAGTCCTATTTGTAGCTAAAAAATCTTTTATTTTTTTCAACAATTTTATTATTTACTATTACATAATAAAATTTGACGTGTTTATAGTTTTAAAAACATTATCCGAATTTATTAATGTTTGTCAATTTTTTTTAGTTTATTCAAGAGCAAATTTTTATATATCTCAATCTATGAATAAATGGACTTACGCCACTTAAAAAAAAAAAAAAACTCGTTTATTGTGTCATCACATCCAATCGTAATTTTAATATTCTTTTATGTATGTCTGGAAATTATTATAGCCTCTAAGTTGTCTCAGTAAAAAATGCTCTTGGTCACTGGACATAATTTCCCATTTGTGTGAAAACATTAAGTAGATTATTCGAAAAAGACAAAAGTCGGAATTAGATTTTACGTTGCTCTGTCAGGTTTTAGCTTCCTGTCAAATGAAGTCGAAGAAGTATTGGCAAGACACGACCGTAAAGTCAATTTCGTGCGACAATCCAGATGAATTCATGTAGAACTCATGTAGAATGTATACGCTATAGAATAAATAAACTCGATAGAGTTATCGATACAGTATGATCTGGTTAAATGGCCATTCTTGCGGTACGATGGACAATTTTCAGTGATCTGGGAATTCAACGTGCTTTTCTCTATTGCCTTTTTCCACTGACGATCTTGAAATTTGTAGAGCACGCGGTGCATCTATTGGACACTTGATTGTTCGTGTTGTTTTGAAAATTATTAAATGCTTTGGACAATTTTCAGGATGAATGAGTAAGAAAAAAGACACGTTAGAAACAATCGTTGCATTGAAAACACCTGCACAACGCGAATACAAATTAAAAAAAATGTGCGATAGAATGGAGGCAGTGCGTTTCATAGATTCGGAAGAGTGAGAGTTGTTTATATCGTGGCTTTTTGCGCCCGTCAGTTCTGGGAAAATAGAAATGGATTCCCGGGACGTTGTTCATTCGGACACAAGCAATGAAATAGGAGGGAAGCTTTGTGCGCACCGCGTTCCCGATAAATCGTACGAGCACAAAGGAACCCACGAACGACCATCTTTTAAGAGGATAACCTTTTTAGCGTGGACCGTCGCCCAGGGACAAGAAGTTCGCGATCTTACAGATGAATATTACGGAACAACTGACCTCAAAGAGAGTCCGGTTTTTGCGGTTTAAATGGGACCCTTTTTATCTTACCTACCGGAAAACCTTCTGAATCGGGACTCTATTTGTAACTACTTCTCTTAATCTTAACTTTTCACTTGAGGGAAAAGAAGGGTTTCGCTTACGACCGTTCGATTACTTTATTTTTTCGATCTTAACGAGCCACTTGATCGACGATCATGCTTTTTTCTGTCATCTCAGACGTAAAATCCCCGGTTTATTAATCGAATATAATTTGTTGAAGACAATCATGGAAATGTAAATCATCCGACAAGACGATCACGAGAGACATCGCGATTGATGAATCGAAATGTGTTAACACATTTGAAATAAGAACGAATCGAGATTCTTTACACATCGATTAAATACACATGTATTCGTGATATATGGATCTTCGTTTGCCGGATACCGGCGTAACGGGAATACTGGTGCTGGAAATAAGCGACAATTTGCTGTTAGATTAATATCCCGTCGATGACATCATGGTGTCTGCCAAAAGCGCATACTTATTGCACTCTCGGTACTGAGAGTCCCTCCTTTTAACAAAGTGTAACGATGCTCAACATTCAAGCATTGCGAAACCACATTTATGGTGGTTGCGAGTTGGAGATCAGGGAAACGAAACTACTGTCTTAGCTCGGCAAAGGCAGTCTTGAATAAATTAATTAACCACTGAGAGAGCGGAGAGAGGGCTAGAAGCGGAAAGATAGGAGAATATTAAGTCTTTATTAAGATCATATACACCGGGTTCTCAGAATTTATTACAAAGAAAAGCAGCTCGAGCTAATTCTATCGAAACTTCCCAAAATAGCGTACTAATCGTCACGTTTCTACAATCTCGTTTGATTTAATTGACAACGATTTTTTGCATTTACGTTTACTGTCATCGAGAATTGTCTGGCATTCACGTTTTGTGGTCGTTTAACTTTTTATTAGCATGCGTGAATTATTGATAAACTAAATGTAGGAAGAGTTTTAAATAAAAGCGCTGAATTTCCCTTAAATAAATTAATCGATCTGCTTGATGAAAGCAAAGGAAAAGGGTAGAAGATTGCTCAAGATTAAATGACGCGACGTGCCACTCTTGCGGCATCACATATAGCTCATTTTTGGCTTGGTGCAAAACACTTAACAATCATTCTTACAACGATCATCTCTAAATTTTTCTAACTATACCATATTGTTTACGATAGTTATTCGTTTGCTTTAATACTGTAATTCGTTACATTATAGATACGTAAGGTCAAAGAATTTTCTTCGTTGAAGCGCACGAGCGCTATGAACCCTCTCTGAAAAGTAGCCTGGCTTACAGTGACACAATGGAGGTGCTTTCGAATAGGTCTGCTAGTCGCAACAGTTATAATGACAGACGAAGAGATCTTATTAAAGTTCCACTTCACCGTCTTTTCGCTAGGGTTTCTCTCAAAGTTCCTTGAGATCTTTGTGATCTTTGTGAAGTTCTCTATTTCACGTTGACACACATAAAACAAAATTGCAGTCGACTTTTTCACGATGCTTGCTTGCTGGCTGATAACGCGAAAAGCGCTGACTTAAGATTGCATAAACGATGTTGTTTCGCAAAGACAAAGCGGACCAGGAATTAAGGCAGAAATCATAATTCAGAAGAAGAAACGTGAAGCAAAAATAATTCAGATCCGAATATTCATGGATATTTGAGGATCTGGAGGATAATTACCATTGAATTTGGTGGCAAAAATTTTCTCACTTACGTTGCATGATTGGTCTTCTTCGTCCCACCGGAAACGACAATTGACCCTCCCGTTACATTGTAATTCAGCGGCGATACACGTTGCGTCCTCGCAGTAAAATTCATTATCGAGACAAGCTACAACAAATTAACAAGAATATAACATTACTATGCATCTTCGTTCTAATTACGCTTCTTACGTAGAGTTAAAGATAATTCTTTAGCTTCATTATTGACTCTCTTGCGGCGACACTGTGTACGAAAAAAGCAAAGAAGAACGAAAATAGTATGAAATTTTATCAATGTCGACTTCTCATCTATTGTTCTTACAATCTCGCGCTTGCTACGAACTAAGAATTGTACAAAACGTGTAAAACTCGCAATACTGTATTATGCGAGAGATATGGAAATAACGAAATTTTGCTCGGTTCCAAGCAAGTCACTCGTAAGATATTAGTCCTGTAGGGGAGGAGCAGGTGTGGAGAAGCTGGGATTCTATTGGTGCAGAGATAAAACGAGAAGAAGGGAATTTCGTACGTGTATCTGCACCGCTGCGGCTTACTTCATTTGCCATTCAATCAAATCTTCCATTAATTTACAATTCCAATCCTTCCACGGCTGACTATTTTCTGTTTTGTTTTCTGAAATATCGTATGAATAACAGAAGTACAGAATTTTAACAATGTTTCATATTGCTCGACGATTCAAGCTTCGCGAAAAATTTCATATTTTGGTAAAAGAATTATTCCTCGGTAAAAGAATTATTCGAAGCATGCCGCAGGGAAACACGTGTCGGGTCAATTGGAAGGGTTGGCTCGAAAGTAAGAAACAAACTTTCATTAGAATGAAATCGTATTCTCAATTATTGACATTCGCATTTTCCAATTTGCTACGTTCTATTATATATTATCAATATTTCGTTTATTATTAACGAGTTGTTTTGCGTAACCAGCATAACGTTACGTGAACCATTGGTAACGTGTCACTTTAATGGACTGGAATATTTCCACATCGCTAATATCCACCGACTTATGATCGTTGGGAAATAATAATCTTTCGTTTTACAGACGATTAGTCGAGCAATCATTTAATTACTCTTCCGTTTCTTCCTCGTATTTTTCATTATTCGCATATTTTGTTATATCAGCGCACGCGAGACAACGTTAATTCATAGATTTCCATTAGACCGTATCTTTCTATTTTCGAGCACGAACGGGTTTTCAACGAATAAGGCACGCCGGTGTTGAATTTAATGAAACTTAACGTTGAAATTACCTGCGTGCCGTGAACAAAAATATTCGCAATATTCGTACGACATGTGTTATAATTGAAATTAAACTTTCTTGTCCAAGGCAGTGCGTGAAAGATCATTAATACCATGCGTGTTCTATTATTATTCGACGAATTGTTGGAAAATATAATTGTTAGCTGTAAAATCCAATTGTTGTAAAATATAATGATAATTTCCCTTTGTCTGCTAGCAGCTAATTTGCATCGATAAGCTTCCATAATTTGTCTGTATTCATTTCGCGCTAATTAATTAATAATTTTATCAAACAAATAAATATCTATATACTTTATCGAGACGAACGATTCCCGTATGTCGTGTTTAAAGCTCACCGATACACATAACCGATATGTTTTTACGCAATGATAAGTCGTGACATGTTGATTAACATTATTGGCTGATATCTTGCCTCGAAATATTGTTAATATAGGAAAGTAAAGGTTCTGTCAATTGTTGAAGTGTTGTGAGATTAACGATTATGATCAATGTGAATTCAGGATATTGATCATTATTGATATTAATCATCGAATAATCAATAATCATTGATTAATGAATAATAATCGTAATTGTTGTAATTATTAATTATGAAATTGATCATGATTGCACTTTTATGATTATGCTACAATTTGTAATATACTTATAAAAAGAATATTCTGAATATTCTGTGAAAACATATTCATTATTTTTATTGTCTTGAAGAATAATCAACATAGTAATATATAATGCTTGCAGCATTATTTGCATTTTACGCACAATCCTATGAGAATTTATTTTTCTTTTTTCTGGTAAATAATCAAAAAATTTTCCATCAACTATAATTGGATGGAAGTTGATCTGCATAATTCTTAAATCATTATTGGCACTATCTTCTATAGGATTTGATGAAGACAAACTACTTAATGATACCAAATTTTGAGACTCTTTACGATATCCATTCATTTTTATATTAAAGATATAAAAGCCAAATGATTTTATATTTTTTTTATACCGAAGATATAGGATCATTAAACCTGATAGAAAATGAACATATTTCGGATCATTCATATAAATTGTGAGTACAAAATTATAACAAACCATAGAGAATATGCCAATTGACAAAAGAAATATCATGTTTCAGGATAGGACATTCAAAGCATATGGCAAAAAGTGTACAAATGTAACCATTTCAAATTTTAGACTGGTTAGCCTTAAAGTTCAAAGTCCAGACCTTAATCCCGTAGAAAATCTTTGATAAATTCTCAAGAAAGAAATACAAGATACATATGATTTTTTTCCATATAATATCGACCAATTATGGAAAAGAATTGAAGAGCAACTGTATGCAGTCTCCCGTGAAGTATTATATGTAAAATTTTGGTGGAAAGTATACAGTCGTTTTAAGCAGTGCCGATCTAAGAAATAGTGGAAAATGATAACTTAATATTTTGTCCACAGTCCTTTTGCACAAAATTGAGTCAAAAACATATTTATATAAATATTAAAATAAATCTAATAAAATTGTTAAACTATTATTATACTGAAATAAGTACAGATATCTAACAAGATTAATGCAGATAATTAATATAAAACAAGATTAATATAGATTGATATAAATTGATATAAATTTATGAATATGTATACTTGTCGCGATGTACAAATAAATTATATTTTTTTGTAAAAATTACTTGCATTGGTTCAATTTTACTCCTTATTGTATATATATCAGAGAATAATAAATTTCAATAAGTTAGAAACTCAACAATACAGATATTATAATAGGATATTATTATGCAAAAAGGATTATGCGTAGGGATTCTCTGAGTTTTCGTCTACTACTAAATTGTGAACTCAAACGACACAAGCGCCTCTGAAACGATGTACATACGTGTATATATGTACGACTATATGCTAATTGATGAGGTTTCGATGAGGTGTTATTTTTAAAAACACAGACTTACAAGGGAACATACCGAACCCTCAATCGCCGATTTTGATGAAATTTGACACGAATATAGTTTTCAAAAAAATATTCAACCCCTATTTTCTTTATCGGCAATAGCCGATGTTGAAGGGATGAAAATTAGGTGTTGATTCAAAGTTGGGTGTGCGAAACACATTTTGTTAAATATCTTGGAAATTATTGAAGATATCGTTTTTGTGTAAATTGATGAAATTAGTGTTTTACACAAATTTAATGATGTATACCGTTTTGCAAAAAATCTTTTTGTTTGAACAATATATTTAAAAAACCGTATTTTTGATCAATTTTTCCAAGAGTGAACAATATAAAGAAATATAATTAAAACAATATGAAGAAATATACATATATAACATGTAGTGCAATTTCCAATGTATAGATACATAATACAGATCTTAATAAAATATAAATTAGTCACTTCATGATTTGAAGATTATTAATTAATGATTACAAATTACAAAAATTAATCAAGATTACTGATTTATTTTAACGATAATTAATATAATATTATAATATATAACATAATATATTACATTATAATATAATAGATTGACGATTACGATTTCTATGATTACATTCATAGGAATGATTAAAAAATAATTGATTACTGCCTAATTCTGTAGCAAAGAGAATGTACGCATATATTTTCGAACTTCAAATGGCAAGCATATTCGATAAAATAATATCGTGGACGATATTATGCGGAGATAAACGCTATCGCAGACAACGGTGAACAATTAATCGAGAATGTTTGCGAACTCACGTTTGTCTCCCGAATCTCTGTCTCTGAGCGCTGTCATGACGGCCTCAAAGCTGCTGTTCAACGCTTTGGGCTCTGCGTAAAATCTGACAAAAGCGGTATTGGTCTCGACGAGAACGGTGTCGGCGATGCTGCCGCAGAAATTCTTCTCTCTCGAGGACATGTCAGTGCGTTCTTTGAATATGTCCACGAAGTTGGCTTCGCACTCGTTTGGTCGTTGCAGTTTGAATGGATCCGAGAACGTCAGCTGAATCTGAAAGTTGTACGTGTTCCTGTGATATAAACCCTTCGAGGAATCCTTTCTCTTCCCTTCTGTCTCTATCTTGATGACGAATGAAAAAACTCAAAAGATTTTCACCAATTAGGAATTAATACGTTTTACGAGGCAACGAGAACGTCATAATTACCTACAATTTTTTTTGTGCCAGACGCGAGTTCGTTTGACAGGAAAGAACGGACGTTCAGATAATGGAGGGAACATGAATCAAAGGCTGCCTGACAAAAGCACATGTCATATAACATTTCAGATACCATTCAAGTTACATGACGTATTGCGCGTTTGAAGTTACGTTCGTTTGAACAGGCTTAAAAGATTATCAAATCGTTATCAACGAGGGGAAATGTTTCGCGGAACACGACGGTGTTGATAATGAAGTTGACATGTCAATGACATTAAAAATGTCAATTAAATCTTACCTTCCATTTTTCCTTGACAGTGATGTTCCACATGCAATCCAAAGGGATACCTTCCTTCTCGGCAAGAATCTTCCTGTCGTGCACGTCTTCGCTGCTAATAATTGCCTGCATGCCATTCACGTATCTTACGCATGGCTCTGGTTCTGGTGGCACTCCCGCTGTGAATCACACCTATTACAGTATTACACTTTCCCTGGGTCATTGTCAGATGTTTATTTGCATCGGTTAACTCGCCCGTACGTTTCATTTTTCGCGTATAACGCGACTTGCTCATTTACAAGTGTCAGTTTCAATGTCAGGATTCGAGGACATATTCACCATAGCAGCGTTTGTTAGGCAAAAATATAAAGAAAAAGGAAGGAAAGAAAAGAAGAAAAACAAAAAAAAGAAAAAGAAAGGAAAAAACAGAAAAGAGAGAAAAACACCGACCACGGAAAACAACGAAAAATCTCCAACTATTGTTCTAGAAATAATTAATTTCCCGCACTGAATTGGCATTATAAAACTCGGGCTCGGGGCGGTGCACAATGAACGAGGGAAAATTAATCAAACGGCTGAAAAGATTCACCCCTTCGGCATCTGATTAATTTCGTCACTCGTTGGTGCTTGAATTTGACGTTATCATCGTGGCGTTTTAATATTTGTCCCTCGTTAAGCCTGATTTGAGAAAGTCTCCAAAGCCATGAGTTTTGGAGCGTACTAAGAGCAAGCGAATGCTCAAACGGCATTCATCGCTTCGAATCTGGGAAAGTGCATGGAAATAATGGGCTGTATGAGACGTGAAAAGCGAATATCGATGCTGTATATTTGGCATGTAATCTGGCATGCTTTAGTAGAGTGAAACACAATTTTACAAGGGAATTTTACGTGATACACATATATATGTAGTTGCAAAGTTAATGTTAATTTTATTAACATTAGGTAATATTAATTTATAAAATTATGCTAAAAAGCGAAATTGCAGCAGACACGTTCCATCATATGAACAATTATTCTTGAATTTTCAACCCGAAACTTGTTTCCAGTTGCAACATTTTATAAATTGTTGGAGCAGTGAAACGATACAGTGACAGTGTTTTAGTACAGTTACAGAAATTACGTTGGAATAATTTTTAGTTAGCTCGGAGCGCTAGTATTTTAGTAGAAATTCTCCGATGTACAATTTATTACTGGTCAAGATAAAAAAATTTTACACACAGATCCCAGTTGGATTGGAAAATTTGTCGAATTGGATACTTCCCAACGTTCGCCGATGTCGCCGGGGCTAATGTCCGACCAACTATTCTAATTTGAGAATCACCGTGTCGCCGTTCGTCACTCACGTTTGTTTTTAACGAACGAACAACAATTGACGTAAATTTCACTGCGTATCTTTTTGGAAGACGTAAAATTCATCGAATACGAAACAGCTGATAGATATTTTCCTGGTGTAAAATATTGATCCAATCAATTTTTAAAACCATAATTTATTGACACGTGGCGTATAGATATCATTCTCGTGTAAGCTATAAAATTATTTGCAACCATGGATTGTTGTATTTTGTGAATAATCTCAACGGTACAAATTTTCGGTTAGAGCGCGATTCGTTTTCAGTAAAAATATTTCACACCGTGTACACCGTGACAACGTGACGAGTAGAAGAATCGTGATACCATAGACTTACGATCGGTTGGTCTTGGTATCATATTCCAGACGGCCTTGAAGCCCTTGCCCTCGATGCTATCGTCACTGTGGAATCGCAACCAGAGATATCTCGTCTTCGACGTGATCTCTGGGGGGAAATTCGTGCCACAAAAGTTACCAAGGAGATTGGAGTAGCCGTGCTGACCGTCACGTACCTCAAGGTAATCGTAACGGCAGTCGGCGCTTTCCTCGAGCTTGAACTCGTCTCGAAAGTCGAGTTTCAGCAGCATGCCCTCCTTAGCTGAAACGAGAGAAGTGTAACGTTACCGTTAAAGAATGTTTTACAGAATTTAGCGGTTTTTGGATTCGTTGAAAAAGATGTTCCTCGAGAAGTACAGAAGCACGCTATTGTATTTTTCTATGAGGCGTCTTATTATACTAATAATATTTCAAAAAAATTTTTTTTACATATTTTCGCAGCAATTGTGCTGTTCTAGTAACAAAACTCGGCTGATTTATCAACTCACATGATGAATATTTAAATTTTGTTAAAGCGAAAAGTCGTTCTAGTCGTCTAGTCAAATTATGTAACTTCCGACTCATCTTACGCCAGAAAATATTATAAATATTCAATTTACAGTTTTCCACGTGCTTTTCTGTCTATTAACAAAAAATGATTCATTTATCGCGACGTAAATTCTTAAAAAGAATTGAACGTTAAAGAAAGTGGAAGAATCTGTAAGATTTATTTCATTAACTTCCTTGAACGAATCGTTTCATTTTCAACATACAAGTGTGTACGGAACGGAAGTTAGTGCAGTGAACGGAAGTTTATTCGTTCTTCGTCGTATCTTTGTCGGACAAGTTATCTAGCAAGCGTTAGATACGCAAACATACCATTTTTTACGTTTTCCGCGCAATAAATCGAAATCGATGATCTCTTCTATGCTTCAGAATCTTGGGCGTATAGTAACCTGAACGTGCAATTTGTAAAATCAGGTTGCTTGATCGTTTTCTGAACTGGTGTCGTGCATAAAATCCGGTCGATAGATACGATCTGTAATGAAGCCATTGGGATGCAAACTCGACTTCACTTCTCCCGCACGTACTAAGATTATCCAGGAATTATTTACCGCGAATTGATCGTTTGAATTCACTTTATCTTTCCGGACAACAAGGAGATTTCTATGACATTTGGATGTGGCTCGTGATGTGCGCACAGTTTTCATGTTTCGCTTGATTTGTTGAATCGCAGAGAGGTCGCTGCCGCTCTGTCGAACAATTAATCTGCTTCCAGTTCTATGATTCCTCTTAGGTATAATTATTTCAACGATAATTATTTCAACAAAGATTCCTCTGTCAAAATGGGACACACATACACACACACACACGTACATACACGCACGCGCGCACGCGAGGCGAATGCATGCGCGTACACGAAATTGTTGCTAAATTCCAAACGGTTCAATGAATGTTACGCTTTATACTGTATAATACCGCCGAGATCGACCAAACGATCAAACAAAATGTGTCGTGAATAGAAAAGGTTCGTTTATAAATACTTGGTATTTGCGAATGAAATATCTCATTCATATTGTTTATTTGTAAATGGCGTCGCATAAAAATTTATATCTGATCGATCGCGATAATAAGAAAGTTATTGATTGAGAATTATAGAAGCCACATATTTAAATATCCTCCAACTAACTATTTGTTCTCGAATGTTCGCTATTCGAGGAAATAGATCACCTATTTTCATGGCAATTAAAAGTGTGCGAACTATTTCCAATAATAATACGTTCCGTGAATAACGTACTCACAGAAATGTTATAAATTGTACGTCATAAATTGTTTAGATAATCCTGATGAGAATCTCGAGTATTATTAATGACTTTCTCGCTATATTCGCGGTATTATGGACCACCATTTTTCTCGTAAATTATTGTTTTGAAAAAAGTGAGAGTAGGAAAAGTTGTTGCGCTTTTTGCAGCCAACATGATGGTATATTTTAATTTTTGTTTAAGAAACGAAAGTAACCATTACGTTCGATACAGCTCAACTTTCTTTATAAAAAGATATTTAATTAATTCTATAAAATGTAATAGATGAAATGTAAACATAATGAAGACGAGGTAAGATAGACAGTATTCTTGTGTTCATATTTTCCTTGTCTTCCATGTATAAATTTTATAAAATTATATAAATTTAAAATATTTCCTGCACTAACAGTTTTTCGACATATGTTAGTATAATACTTTTTTATAGAAAATGTCGTTTATGTCGTTATGCGTTTTGCTTTTTATTACTTTTAAAATTGAGAACAAATTCTCTTTCTGTAAGGTGTATACGTTGAATTGTGTACCAATTACCCATTTATCTTTTAGTATCACCAAAAAGGAAAATCTAATATGATACCAATCGTAATTTGTACGGGACATTTAGCTCGTGCGGCCAAATAAGAAAGTTCACGGGGGGGGACTCATTTGTCTTGTATTCAGTGGCAACTCGTGGAATTGCAGCACTGCCAATTAATTTATTTATATTCGCTTGCAATATTTAATTTTATCGTCAAGAATCCTATAGAATTCTTTTCCTTTGCATAAAAAATAATAAAAACCTACTATATTTACAATGTGTAAAAGTTGCAGCATCTCCATGGTTTTAAGCCATTTAACACCATTACTTATATTACTAAAAAGAAAGGTTCCAAAGAAAGTGAACGTATTAATGCATCAAAAAATATATCCTTTTATTTAAAAAATTGAATCATCTTAATCTTCGTTTTTTTCAATAATATTGAAAATTAAAAAAATTAGAATATGCCACCATATTAGCTATAAAAAACTTTTCTCACTTTTTCCAAAAACTTACCATTTATGAAGAAAATGCTGGTTCACAATACTATGAATACTTTGTGTGTAGACGCGTAAGAAGTAATACCCACGACAGAGCGCTATTATTTTCACTCGTATATTTATGCCACGCTATGAATGAAATTCTGGCTATCATCTGCGACTAAGCCACGCAAGACGCGAATTCATTTTTGTCCGAAGGACGAATGAATGAATTTTCTAGGCAGCATGTTAGCAAGAGCGGAAAATTCATCGTGACATGATATTTCTACCGAAACGAAAAAATCGTCATTGACAATTACTTTCGATTTCTCTCTCTCTGAATCTAAAATAACGTCGTATGTGACGCAAAAATGTCGTGACTTACCTATTCGAACAACGAACGTTCTTCGGAACGTTATTTGAATGGCGAAGCTCAAGACGCTTCGAACCTTCCATGTTGGCGAGACCGCGTCGAGATGAAGAGAAGAGGAAGCGATAAAAAGCGGCGCGAGGGAGGACAGAAAAAAGAAAGGAAAGAATAAAGGTGCGCGTCGTGACTATTTTCTCGGAGAGGGAGGAAACTCTAAAGCGGCGGCAATCTCGCCTCCAACCACTGTCCGCTTTCGTATGAAAATACCAGTATTCCAGTTGGGGAACGGTCGATCGCGTTTTTCAATGCGATCCAAAGAGTCTCCTCGCTTCGTTATCTTCGGATTGTACCACCTTCCGCTTGCTGCTTGTAATCATTGTGAGAATTAAGGGCCTTTCTCAAAGAATTTTACAATTCTCCGCTATTATACAACGTTCACTATTTATTTCACTATCAATTCGTCTCTCGCATTTCCCTTTGAAAAATTTTTCGAAAACGAAAAAATTTTCATCTAGAAGTAAATTTCGTGGCATCACATCTGTCACATCCGTAACAGGATCTCGGTGCAGCCTGATGCTGTACTGGATGCCACGAATTTCTATAGACCTGCGAGATTACCTAATCGCCGAGCGACAAACGTACCGCGAAACAACGGATCTAGAAATTTCGAGCAAGAGAGCATGAGATCTGCTCCAGGTTGAAGTTTCGGCCGTTCTGGATATCTAATACCAAATTTCACCGCGTCTGAGTTACTGTGAACATCACGTTTACTTACGAAACGAACGGCTTCCGTCATTGGGGAACTTGTCTGTGCCATGAAACGTGCAAATATACCAGTATTCGCGATATTAGTGGATATCAAGGTTCCACTCTGAAATCCAATGAGACTTGTCTACCTCGGAATCCATTGTTACAATCCTCTCTCAATAAGTCCATCGAGTTTTCTCGCCGATACTTCATACTTTTCGTAATTTATGTTTGGGAGAGCCTTCCGAGGTCATGAAGCCTGTACAAATTTTCGCACATTTTCCATTATTATTCCTGGGAAGTCAGGGGAAAAGCTCGAGGCGAATTTCTAGGCGAACGTGATTAGGATTTCTTTCTGTGGCAGGAAATTTATCGGCAACTATTGGGCGTAGATTTTATCCATGATGTCGGATATCGACAAGTATCGATAGGGATAAAAAGAACGCCTTTCTCAGGTGTTTCTCTCGTGAAAAAATATTATAGCCGTACGTGCTTAGCTCTTGGATAGCTAAGATTTATCAGTATCCTCTCTCCTTCGACTAATTCCAGATGAATTATCTTAGGAGAAGTGTCGTGGTGAATCATAACGAATATATATTCCTTATACAAGGTGTCTCAACTAAATGGGACCACTTAAATATCTGTCTTATCGTTTGTTATAAAAGAAAAAACTTCTCAGAATAAAGTTGCGGTAGGCTCCATCGAAACGGCGAAAAGAAATTCTTTTCAAAATCATTTTTTAAGAGATTTGAAAATTATCGGTAATTTTTTAAACGATACCGTGTACGCACGCCAAGTTCGCGTGAGATGGTTCGATATTTTCGTGATATAGATTTCAATTTCAGCCTTTTTTAGTGGTTTTTATATTGTATCTTGATTATAAGCCACATGAACCGTTCTTATTGTTCATTTTCATTTGAAAAATAAAATCAGGTATGTATAATGTGTATAATTGAATCTTAAAAATTTTCTGTCTTAAATTACATATATATATAATACTTTTACCAAAAAGTAATGATTTTTTCAGAATGTTAATATAGTGTTTAGAGGTTATGGTTACATTTTTAATGAAATATTGTAGTATCATTATAAAAAAAGTAAGTTATCCCGGACTATCGGAATAGACGGTCCGTTTTTTTAGGGAAGAGTTGACCCATCATGAAATTATATATAATAGTAAATAAATGTTTTTCTAGAAAATTACGCCGGTGTTTTATTGAATATAAAACAGAATAAACTGAATATAAAAGATTATGAACAAATGAAGAGACAGTTCAAAATGGCAAAATGGGCGTAAATGTAGAATGTTTTTGGCATTCCGGCTCCTGAAAAATAATGATTATTCAAACAAAACTTTGTTCTTTAGGATCACTTTCATTGCTACATATGAAAATTGAGGAAAAGTACAATTCATATCAAAAAATTGCAAAAATATGGTTTTGTATTAATATAACAAACGTAGATTTAGATTTATGACATTTAATTTGGCAGAAAATTTGGGGATAAGTTATAAATTTAATAAAGAAATACGATTACCTGGATACGATTGGCTAAATACGTTTTTAAAACGCCATCTAGATTCCCGAAAATCAGGTGTTTTTTTATCTAGGTGACAGGATATGAACAGGGCAGAAGTTAACTTTGCCCTGTTCATGTCCCTAAATATTTTGATATCTTAAATATTTTCAACATTTACCACGATCTAGAAAATTTCTTAAATAATAAACTAAAAATTGAGCTCAAAGTATGTACTTTTACCCTGGAGAATCCGGTTGAAATAGTCTTTTGCACAAGATATCATTTCGTTTGTTTTATAAATTTATGATTACTTTTTAATTTTCTATTTGTAACATATAACTTTCACAATACTCTTTTAAAGATATCGATTAGATTTAAGATGCAATAAATCTTTTGAAAGAAAGTACATTATTTTTCTTCGATATGCTTATAGAGCATGAAAAAAAAAAAAATTCAATAACCTCCATGATCATTCTATTCAGACTATTTATTCTCGAAATATTTGTATCTAAAGATATTATGAATTTTCTAAATATCATTCTGGTATTGAAAAGAATAGAAATACTTTTTATAATATTTTTTGCATATTGTATGATACGAAGGATAAAGTTAGGAAACCTCTTTGCATATAAACATATTATTTCTCGAAAATATTGGTAACCATAATGAATATCATATCAATTTTTTCCTCTAACAAGGAATTTTGTTATTTTTAACTGTTATCTCGATACTGAATTAATGATTCTCGACTAGTACTGAATAAAAACTAAAAGCAATCATTCGCTGGGATGTTCGTTTAGTAAGATTTAACATTTATATTTACGTTATGAATGTATAATTCGCTTGGTTGTATTTAGAAAATTCCTAGCCATTTTTAGATGTAAATATTTCGAACATAAATGGTCTAAATAAAATGGTCATTGCGATCTTTGAATTTGTTTTTTCATATTCTGTAAGCATATCAAAGTAAAGATGATACTATTCAAAAGATTATCGGTAACTTGTAAAAAACTGGTCCTCTCAAAAAATTTTTTTCACCATTTTCAACGGAGTTTTTGATTCCATTACATTCGACGAATCGAATTATTTGCATTTTTTTTCAATCCTTGTAGAAACATTAAAAAATTGTTCATAGGACACGAAATAGTCTTTTTTAAGATAAAATTTATATTTTTTTCCAGAAATGAATAATAGCAAAAAAAAAAAAAGGGAGAATCGTGGACTGTCAAAGATTTCGAATCAACATGCGACGCAACATCCTGAATTCGTGATCATAATAATGATAAGCATTATATCCTACCGGTAGTTGATCGAATTTTTCATAGAGATTCGCATAATAAGAAAGATAAGGATTGTTGCTGGGAGTTTAATAGGGTCGCTCTGTTGCAGAAAAATTGTACAGAGTTTTCCCCTTTACTCAAGTTATTTATTTCTTGCAACTATATATTGCTGATTAATATTTATAAATTTTTCCCATCATAAAATCCTAAGGGCAAAAATGTATTTCGACGCATATCATTTTATAAAACGAAAATGAACAAGATGTTTTTCATTCGAAGCATTTCATGGTATAAATAGAATTTTCTTTGTAAAAAAAAGTAAAATACTATATGAAAATTTAATTCTATATACGCAGAGCATTACGTTCACTGTTTCCAATAGAATCAACGCCATTGGAATAATTAAATTGCAGTTCAAATTGTTGCCCATCATTTCAAAAATTATATAATACATAAACGAGAAGCAATTGGTTTCGACGTTAATTACGCGTATGTGTTCTTTTTTCTGTGTCTCCCAAATCTCTTCCGAGATGTTGAAAAAGCCTCTCCGTTGAAGAGAAATGGCGAATTTATAACGCGAAAATAACGTCAGTTTAATCCTTTGCGGGACGACGAAACGTCGTTCATCTCATAAATTCGCCATCTCCTTTCCGATTTCCGACTTAATTATTTTTCTGACAAACTCCAACTGTTCCTCGCTTTTTTCCAGCGCTGCACTTAAATTCAATTTCAATCAACACGAACAGAAACAATTTCTGTTCTTGGAACAATGAAATTATTAAACAATCTAATGACGGATGTAAATAAATTTCCATTCGAACGAGCAAACTTTATTGCAATTTTATTTCAATTTTTCTTCGGGATGGAATAAGAAGAGAAGAACAAAATCTTCGTAACGCAGTTCCGAGTTTACTGTTTGTTACCCCTAAATCTTTCGAAAATGTTTTGTAATCACCTTTGTAAGCTGTCTTAAACTTATTTTTTCATGGTGGATGATTTATGTTGTCTTATTCAGATCCAACTGCGGATTTGGGTAATACGAGTTTATCCATTTATTTAGAGCAAGGGTGTTCCCAACCAGTGGAAAGTTTCTCCTAAGACTTTATCGTGTATGCAGTACTATTCAGGAGGTGCACGATACATATAGAAAAAGAAAACAATCGCAAATTTCTCATCAACTGTGGGCTTCATTAAACTTAGAATTTAACGCATTTCAATAAATCTGTTACATATAAAATACTATTAAATTTTTATTTAATAAAATATATATAAGTATTAATATTCTAAAATAGAACACTTTTCAATTTTTTAAGTGGAATGCAAAGAATCTTTATATCCTAGAGCGAGAAGGAATGATATCGAGAGGAATTGATATAATATTATATATGACGAAAAGGGTGTGCGGAGTAAAAAAGGTTGGGATCTATTGATTTAGAGGACGGCCATTAAATCGGTAAGGAGTCGACGATTTAATAGATTGTTTCTCTGATATAACAACTAATATCAAGGGGAAAAACAGTCGTGAACAAATGATTACACTGGACGTAAAAAAAAAAAAAAAAAAAAAAAAATGGGTCTTTCGTTAAATTGTATTTAGCTAGAGACCTCGTAAAAATTGGACTGTGATCATCCGACATAAAAAGAACAAAACATTTTTATGGTTTTCATTAACGAAGGCAAAAGCAATGAATTGGATTTCGTGAAAAACCATCGTTAGAAGGAAATGTAAAAAGAAAGATACGACTATATTTTACACAGAGCCTCAGGAAGGCTAGCTATATTTTACATGGTATTAGCTGGCTTAAGGATGCTACGAGTTTGGGAAATAGAGCGAAACGGTTCTTTTACATTCACATCAAGTCGTATTCCGTTGAGTGAGAACATTTAACGAGCACTGCCGACAAAGGTGACCGTGAACAGGCATGATCCACCCTGAAAAGCGAACCATTTTCGGAAATACGCTGTTGAGAGCCGATGAAGGGGAGAATTTGTCGGGGATTTGACATATCGGCGTCTTTTTTTTTGCACCTTGGATCGCACACGCGTTCGTGAATTTAGGAGAAATAGCTTTTTCTAGAACAGTATAATTTCTTATGACGTATTTCTCTTTTTTTCTTGACTTTCATCTAAAATCGCTTTATCAACTATTGTATCAAATTGTATCAAATTAACGCACAACAATATTACGTTTGGTGTGCGAAAGCCCCAAACGAAGTACTTGGAAGACAACTTGCTTTACGCTCACGCAAAAGCATCTGGAAACACGTCATTTTGTCACAGATTAATGTATAATTGATATCAGAGCAGAATGGATGCACTTGCTTGTACGCGTTTAAACTATCGCTCGGCCGAGATTTCCGCTTTCGTACTGATTCATTGCACTTAGAAGTGCGTTCGACGATGCCACTCGTCATGGAACCCGACCGTAGAGGACAATGGAGAACAAGCCAGCCGCAAGAAGGAATTAACCAGCACGAACTTTATCACGGCTAACTGCGCTGTCCTTGCTCCCCAATGAATTTGCCGATTCGAACACGGACCAAAGTAATTCCAACGATCGAGATCGTTAAATCGCACGTAATCCCTGCTCGTTTCGCTGATTAAAAATGTCCATGGAAAAATATCTTGCCCCTTTATTATTTTATCGGCCGCGGAAATTATGGCTTCCATTTATCTTCTTTTTCTTCTTTTTTTTTCCCACTAGTAATTCAGTCTCTTTGCAATATAATTTACCCTCGACTGATCCTTACGTTATAAACACAAGTTAGGTCATTTCTTGAAATGATGAAACTAGGTTGTAATCGGCGGAAGTTTCCCGAGTAAAGTTGATCAATGGGAAGACAGATTGTGGGTGGTGTTTAACGCCATTTTGGTTCAAGGACAAGCGCAGTGTCTTGCCGCAATTAATGGCTTCCCTTGCAGAAACTCTCGGCCCTAGAGTATTTCGATGTTCCACGAAACACGGAGACGGCAGAGGGGCGGTCGCCCTTGATTTACGTGGGGTCGCATTAAACGGTTCTTTGATGGCTCCTTACCTCCTGAGTGGTTGATAACTTGATTTGCCCGTCCACTTTGGAACTTAGCCACGACTTCCTTCTATCTCCGATGGTTCTGGAAAGCCTTTTCTCTCGGACTCTAGGTCGCTACCTAAGTTGCTATCAATTTCTGTTCTTCGATTTTTCTCCGCGACATCGAAAGTACTAACCTTGCCCAATTTCGATTGCGTTCAACGTAGGAAGTGGCGGTAATGGCGAAATAGAAAAGGTAAGAGGGAGACAAACGAATTCGTCCTGATGTTATCCACGCGACGGTGGGAAAGTTTTTATTGCAAGTCTGCGTCCCGTAGCGCGAAACGCGAAACTTGGCAAAGGTAAGGAAGCCGACGCCTGGCACGCCTGACGACACGCTTTAAATTGCGCTTGTGGTAAAAAGTCTGCACAGCTGGTGAATTGGTGGTTGAACAGGTGACGAGACAGGAAGAACTAACTGGCAACCAAATGTCAAGAAACGACATTGTTTGTGAAAAATCGAGTGTGAAACGTGTCCTGCAATTTTTCTCGTTTCGAATCATTTTCGTTTTTCTTCTTTCTTCTTTCTTTGAGCTGTCACCCGCGAAGTAACGTATCCTCGTGATCTGTTTTTAAAGGACGTTTGATCTTCTCGTTTTAAAATTCGAGCTCGAATGTGACTCGCAAGCGGTGTCAAGTGTTCGCAGAATTTAAAATCAATCCTCTGCAATCTGACATTATGCTAATAATTCAGCACAGCTGGTATATTATTGGCGAGTTACATCCGTTGGAGACGATCGTAAAGAAAGAGAAAAAAGAAAAATAGCCCGTAAGTTGATTATTCGTAATTCAAAAAAAAAAAAAAAAATTGTGTCGTTTGGTCTGGTTACCGCATTGTTCCTCGAGGGAGATGAAGCGTATCCGTTTAACGAACTATTGCTCTACGAGTCCTATATTTTCGTTACCCCACGAAACGGAAGAGGTTCGATCGTGTTTCACCCGGTGAATGCTTATTCAGTCTTCAACCAACTGTGATCTCATTAACCTGCCTGAATGGCTCCAACTGCTTAAAAGTGTCCCACATTTCATAATGATATCGATGTAAGCGTGTTCACGAGCGAGCAATTAAAAAGGTTTCATCCGTGCAATTAGGATCTTTTTTCTCTACTTGGTTCGTTTGCGTGATCTCTTCGATCAGAAACATCAGCCAATACGGAAAGAGAGCCGTGTCCATGTTATGTAGCGATGTTTTTGGCTCGACTTTTGTTCTAGTTTTCAGTATTTCACAGAACTTATCCATGAACCAGGAAAATTTGTAATTTACAGCTGAGTAATCTTTCTAAGACGAGAGAGAACATTATCGTATCGGATGTAGTTTCGTTCCAACCTTACGCGAAACGTTTCCACCACGAGATTTTCCCTTTTCCCCGCTGATCCGAAATCGCTGATCTCAATCGAACGACTTTGTAAGGACGTGTTTGCTTTCCTTTTCTTCAAATGTACTCTGTCGAGAAATTCCAGAAATTCGTTGATCTTATTGATAAACTCTTGTCGTCGCTACGATGCAAATAGAAATTGACTGATTTGCCGCGTCGTTGTGCGTGTGACTATGCCGTGCATTGACCTCTGTGGTTCGTGCGTTGTCCAAAGGAAACAGGAATCATATAAATTTGAAGCAGCATCCCGATTGCACAAATGATACCTATTTTGATCTGAACTGGCTGTTATCTATGCTATATCGATCACAGAATCAAGTAGTCTTTGGGCTCGATCGTTCATCAATTCGCAATTGCAGTTGGAAGCGAACGCGCGTGCAGATAGATGTCTCTCTCCTCGCTTGGAGCGATTTCGACTTTGCGCGTCGCGACGGGGGATAGAACTTCGAATTGTTCCAATTAAACTTTGATCGGCCCTGCTCTTTCACCGAAGTGTACCGGCCAAAATGCGATTGGAACATTGACCTTTGTCCCGCTCGACGATCCTTCAAAAGTTTCGACGATTCGCCGTTGTATGCCGAGTGATGCTAGGCTTTCGTCGAGTTTAACGAGTTCACCTAGATATGTACGTAAGAAATCATAGAAAAGGTAACGAAGGTGGCAAACTGAGAACAGCACTTGAAACAACAACGATTGAGCTCTTGAATTTCGCGAACGACGTTCCAACCCGTCCGATGGGAACGGAACGCGATGCCGTGCAACTTAATAACACAGCTGTTGGACAATTTATACAATTTCAAACAATTTAATGTAGAGCGAATTGCTTCAATTTACGCCGAAACTTCCTTAATCCTGTCAGATCTATATTTGATGTTCGGATAATTGGGTGTCGTAATTTACATAGGGTGCTTAATATGTCGTAATCACTTCGATCAATGTAATGGCGGGTGCGACGCACCAACGTATTGGTCCGTTTAATAGTGCTAGTTATAGTCTGTTGTTCGTCACTTAACGTGAACAATCACGGTTTAATTTGATTTAATTTTCCTTTTTACGAAGATGAACTTTTGCGTTATTTTAAAAACGTTTTATTTTTAATTAAATTCAACCTTGAGTAACTTCCAACTATAACATAATCGGTGTTTCCAACTTTTCTAAGCACGTCATGCCACGAGGATTATTCCACGAGGAAGTCTTTACCATAGAATATTCATTGTTTAAGTTAAGTCTCGAATTGAAGATCGTTTCCTTTCAACACGTTCGTGCGAAACGTTAAGCAGGTGATTTCAAACGAAGAACACACTTTCTTATCAGCAGGTCAGCAATTGCAGTAGCTCTGTCTTATCAGCCGACCAGAATGAACCGTGAAAAGAATATTATCCGAGAAAATACATCCTTAAACGTATTCAGCGCACGTTGTAACGTTTTAAACTTGCTACGTACCACGGCCACTCGTAATCCATGACGATCCGCCATGACATTTCCACATGTAAATGGCCCACGTTAATCGTTCAAAAAGGAAATAAGGCACACTGGTTCGTATCGATATTTCGCTGTTTGTGATTTACAAGCGATTCAACTTGAATTCACTCACATCGGCTTGCAAGTTACGCGCGTTCAACTGATTCACAATTTTGCCTCGTGACACGTGTATTTTTATTTGGAAAAGCAGATTTCAAACGCGAATTTTATGACTTTAAATAAAGGAAATAAACGCGACTGCTATTGAACCTATCGTTTCCAAAACTCGGCCGAGGATACCAGCGATCGTCGTGGATACTATTTTGGTAGATCAGAAGAAGATTCGGTGTATAATACGGTCTGACTCGCCGACCCTGACTCAATTTCGAACACGACCCAGCTGCCCTCGTTTGCCCAATCCGACGCATTTCAAGGCGTTTAAATCGGTTAAAAGGAACGAGTGTTTCACGAACTACACGACGCCTATCCTTCACTATCTCTTTCTGTTTGCTTACACTGCCCGACCATGGAACGAAGAAACGAAGAAACGAAAGAGTGACGAGTGTTTCGTTCACGTGCAATTCATACGATTCCTTATACCTACAATTTATACGATTCGTTTTTCAAAAGTATTGTTCAAGGATTTGCAGAAATCCCGGAAAGGAGAGGCAGCTAGAAGATGTAGAATGTATTAATATTCCAATCATTTTCGTAGAATTAAGTTTTTACACGATTGTTCGGCGTGAGGGAAATATTGCTCGCATTCTTCGCGAGAACGGATTTCCAGTTCCCCTGGTTCGAGATTTATCGATTCGTTATCAAAACTGGGACCTAGGCATGATTTATTATTTCGACCCGCATTCGCCAGACCGTTTTACGCAATTACTCTTGCCGAGTAGCTCGAAACGTCGCGTCGAAGGTGCAAGAAGGATGGAGGAGTTACGCGTGGAACTCACGAGGATAAAAGTATCGTGGAATCGGTTGTTTTCTCGGCGGACAATCGTAATGGGTTTCCTTTACGAGCAATCGGTCGCGACGATACACCGCAGCGGCCGACGATATTAATTCACCGTGCTAGTTTTTCTCGTGGCTCGTTTATTATAAATTCGACTTGCCACTGTTTATTCGACATCCAAGCGAACAGCAGGGAGAGAAAAAAATTGATGCGCTCCCTTCGACTCGGCGACATGCATGAATGCATTGTATCGACGAGCGAGAGGAGAATTTACTGTCGGCATCGGATGGTATCTCCTCGCCGTGTTGGACCAACGAAACCACCAGAGTGTATCAATCACGGCGCGGCACGACGGCGTCGCGCGTGTTAGTCGTTTGCCCGTTTTCAAAGTTTGGTCGGTGCCGTCGTAGCCAGCAAGCTACGACGAACTTATACATATGAAACGAGTGGAATATCAAGCTCGAACTCCGACGGGCACAGTTAGTGTCGAGTTAATTCCTCGAGTTAGATAGATAAGTGGGGATACGCCTCTATAATTTTACTCTGTTTGATGTAACACACCGCGCTCGCGGTGTTTTGAATATGGAACAGCATCGGGTAACAATATCGCAAAGAACAGACTTTTATTCTTCGAAACGAGAAATGTTTACTCACCTTCCAAAACCTTGACGCATTCCGTGAGGTTTGGATAATTTCCCGGGTAGTTGGGACTATAAAATTCTTGTTTAACCTCGTCGCCAACGATGAATTTCTCGCACGCGTCCGGTACGTGCCTCGTTTGGCGACGTATTATAACGTCGTTCGTCGCAACGAACGGGGTCGGCGTTGTGCTGGCGTTTCTCCGATTTTTCCAAAAATTGGGTGACCCGACTCCTTGCGTCGCCACTATCTACACATATTTGAAAGTCACGTGATAATTTACACAAAATGTTCTCTTGGCAATCATATCGATGTACGGTTTAATTTTTCAAAATTAGCGTTAGTTACAGTCCGACAGGATCGAAAATTTACACGATCGATAAGCAATAATCCTCTAATCCTCAGGTGTCAGGTCGTTAATTATATATAGCGACCTAACGACGCTTTGGGTAACTGGTATCGTGATAGCGTTAAATTATAGTTATCGGCCTGCTGCGAAATTATTGCCTATAAGGAAAATATATATCTACTTTGTGTCACGTTAAAATAATGTAGATTATTTCGCACTTAATTCTTTTATTGGTACGTCAAGCTGAAGATTTCGTCAGTCCCTCATTTCATTCGCTCGACTTTTCCTCGTATGAGAGAAATAAAGAGTGAAACGCCGAAGTTATATAGAAGCAATAATCAAGATGATATAAGATTAACCGGAGAAATATGATACGACTTACGTTGTCAAAAGTTGCCGGGGCGACAATGTTCACGTCAAAGCCCGATCGTTCCGGCATCGACTGGATGAACGTCCGTGAGGTAGATAGATTTATCTTCTGCTTCGCGTCACCCGTACTCATGGAGGACACGGTCGAGTTTTGATCCGAGATTTTTACTTTTCTCGCGTCATTCTTCCCCGTCCCATATATCGTCGTCTCGACATTCCTGTGAATTTCGATCTTCTTTTCCTCCTCTTCATCGTCATCCGGGCTCTCGCTGGCCGGCTTTGGCAATTCCAGCGTGACTCGTTCCCGGGAATTCGAGCTGTCCGCGTGCCAGGAAGTTGCCTGGCGAAACTTTCCGATAGATTTGGTTTCTCCTGTGGTACGCTCCGTGGTACTGGTGGACCAGGCGAAGGTTCGCCCGCTTCTTCTCGTGTCGTACGTACTCCACAGTGACTCTTTCGTCTCGCGTATGGCTTCCGCGGCCGTCCCAGTCACTGAAACATTAATGATCAAGAGAACTTTGTTACAGTTTGTCATTTTCTAATGGTAACTTTGGTCACTCTAAGCTTTGGACGCTACTGGCACATATTTTTCTTGATGAATTTCTTGTTTGCGAGAACTTCTGAGAAATATACGTAAGTAATGGTTTCTAAGGTTTAAAAATCGTCAAAATAAGTGTTTTCATTTAACGTGATGTAACAATTTCCAGCGTTCGTTTAACTTACGTCTCGAAATCTTATGGAAATTGCATTCCGATCATTTTGCTGTGTACGAAGACGTTGTTTAGAACATAGAAAGGAAGAATAACAGAGAATAGAAAATAATTAAGGCCGAAAACTAGTTTCCAATCAGAAGAACTACACTTTTGACAAAGACAACATGTAAATTCCACTTACGAAAAAAATGTGGCCCAATCGATTTCGACGCTTTGACCGCCGTTTTTTTTTTTTTTTTTTTCATCGACGCAACGCGCGATCTGGATTTGACATCGGCGAAGCGAACCGAGTCGAATTCTGTTCGATACGTAACTAAATCTGTCATCGAGTTGCATGCCGGCTTTCTCGAAAGACCACTATTGCTACGAGCGGTGTAAACCTCGAATTCGTTCTTTATCGATGAAATTGCAAAATCTTTGAATAGCCTTCAACGAAACGATTTGAGTCTTTCATGCGAAAAGAGCAAAAAACATGTGTGAACACGTGTTCTTCAGCCCGACGTTTTATAGTGAAATATGAAAGATTGTCGCAAATATTTTCTTGCACTGGGGAATATTATGAAAACGTTCGGAGAATAAAAATTCGAAATAAAAGAAGCTTCCTCTATTCTCTCGCTATGCGGCGAATGCAAACGACAAGCTTAGTAATTTGCAAATTTCTATTATTACATTATTTCAAGATTCGTGGTATTTAACTATTTAATTTTAAGCTGGTTTTTAGAGTTGTTTTTAAAATTTTTTTTTATTCGTATTTTAATTTATTTACTCTCATTGCCTATTTTTGTGAATTCCATATTATTTGATAATTTAGAATAATTTTAGGACAATGGAATCCAAAAATTCTTCGGGATAAAAGATAAGAACCACTTTACTGCTTCCCTTTCCAGCAGAATTTAATCAACCACACCCCTGTCATTCTCTTTCGCGGACAGTCCATTAATTTGCATAATTTATGGACGCACTCTTTTCGCACGAAATGTCGTATGAATTGAGTCACAACCATTCCGTAACCATGCTCTCTATCCTACGGAACTCACAAATTTCATTAGCAAACATTAGCGCATGAGATACGTATGTTTCCACCCGCATTTCTTTGACTACTTTTGCATTTCAAGGAAAAAATTATAACCTGGATATGTACTTGCTGAAATTTGCTTAGCGTTCGCAACTCCGTCATACGAACCGATCCATTACGAAAAATAAAATTCAATTTACTCTTCTCTTCGATTGCGCTGCAACGCAGAAACAAAACTGGACCGTATTATTGAAAAAGATCGCCACTGTTTCAAAAGTCTTTGCGCCCGTTATTGTCACAAAATATTCATCGTTGAATATTCTGCGCATTTGCAAGTTCTCTCGGCTTCTTCGACAAATATCAATTTTTACGGCTGTAAGAGAACATTTTATATTGTATCCAATTTAACGCTAACGCGTGTAACCACAACCTTACTATTCCATATTGGAAAACTTCGACAATTTTATGTTTTATATCTTGAAAATGTAACAACAGATCTTTTCAATTTCTCGAGGAAATAATTACAAATTGTTTAACGTACTCGGAAAAAAAAGGAGTCGTGGAAATGCTAAAGTATCATCTGTATCTCTTATCGTGACAATGCCATTTCTAAGCCGGCGCTTTGATCAGTTTACCTTGAAATTTGAAACACCATCGAGGTTTTTCAGAAAATCTCGAGAAATTTCCATAGTGCAAAAACTGCGCTGTAAATGTAGGTATCCTCCTACGTTGGTCACGTAAATCTGATCTTTGCAGGTGCAGGATACCTTATTTTTCTCTCTCCTCACTCTTCTTCCCCGTTCGATGCCACCATTTTAAAAGAACGGTTGGTTCGTCTTCCATCGCTGTACCAGGAAGAACGGCTGAGCGTCATCCTTTTTCTTCCATGTACCGCAAGATTTTACCGCGTTGTTTACGATTTTGTTCCTTTTCCCTTCGAGATTCACATTTTTCTTCGGTCAAGATAAAATCCACCTCGATTTCGTACTCGTTCGTACGTAGTCTGTACTTTTTCCATAGCCAACCGGTAATTATTTTGCTCGTGATGAATTTCGCGCCTTATCTCGCCACCGACACGATGCTATCACGTTTCTTACTAGTTAGTCTACTATAAATCATCGCTCTTCCACCTCATTTGTAGTTTCAAAATTTCGATATAGCGGGAGTCAATTTGATAACATTAAGATATAACGAATACGGTACAGAGATAGAGAAAGGTACACGATAATTCGAATTTATAAATTGCCTGACTGGTTTAACTACTATTTGTATTTGCTACCGCAATGTCAGGCTGCGCGCTCTTCGAATATTACCTTATATTTATAATTTCCCATGGGATACCGTTGTGCGCAACTGTGCCTGCTTCTTTTCTCTTTTGTATCATTTAATTTGCCGCCAATTCATTTTCTCGTGGCTGGGCACGCACGTGGCCCCGCGCCGCTTCGTTCCATTCTATTAATTGGCGACGCCTCGGGACACAATTAACGGAACAAGCGGCGAACGTTTTAACTAATAGTTGTCCAACGGTTGTTCATTCATCATGGCACAAAGTCGAAGTTCAACTTCATCTCGATGCTTTCGTCAACTCGGAAAAGTGTGAATTCCTGTAGGATTGATGCAGATGTGAGTCTTTCTTCGAAATAAGAGATGTTTGTTGGATAAAACCGAGAGAACCGTGCTGCGCAAACTGTTGCATCATTTGCAAACCTTTGAGTTATAGTTGGAAGCCAATTTTTGTAAATTAATGGGGTCGATGTGCTTGTTTCAAGTTTAAAACGAAAATGCTTTGAAATAATCACACGGCAAACGAAATAGTCTAATCGTAATTAATCATAATTAGTCAGTTACATAATATTACAGATTTTTCGTAGAATAAAGAAACAACTAATAATCAGATGGTCTAGATTCGCGGAATGGATGAAAATTAATTAAATGTGCACCGGATATTGCGTTGCTATATACATATGTAGATATAACAACGCGGTCATTAATATTTCGAAGCCTGTGAAGCTAATTAAAACCGTATGAAACACAAAATGTGTCGAGCAAATATTTGCCAAATGGAAATTATTGTAAAATGGGCGTATAATTATCGATTTTCATATATTTATAACAGACTTGATTAATAACCAATCAAATTTTCAAATTATGACTTACAAAAATACCTCGTTGCAATATTTGATTTTACGAGGCAACTTTAGATAAATACATAAAATTTTGCTTCCGCGAAACGTTAACAAAACTCTGAACTATCGAAAAATTTGTGTCAATATCGTCGAATATTTCCCATAGCCATGAAATTAAATATTTGTCGAACCGGGTGTACCCGAGAGTTTCATCAAACGCTTAACGACCGCGATCAGAAGAGCAAATTTTATTCTTTGAATAAACTTTTAATTCTTCCATGCCGAGAAATCCATTTGCTTGTCCAAGTTACCGTGTTCCTGGCAATACGAGCAACGCGGCAAACACTCGATGATAAATCGAAAAAGTTCCTTGAATATAGAAACTCTCCTTTCGGCCCACGTCTGCGAAGAATCTTCCCTTACGTGATTCTCCGAAGGAATAGGATATATCACTTTCAGAAATTCATATCCAACTAGCCTTCGCCGAGAAGTGTTTCACGATTCGCCGCTCTCACGACCGTACCTGTGAAATTTCGATATTACGAAGCTCGCGCCTGTTTCCGCGAGGACGTGTTAGATGGCGATTAAAACTTGTTGCGCCGCTACGCAGAAACGTTATACAAATTGGAAACTTCGCTAACTTGCTCGAGAAACTAGCATAGATTTACGCCGCGTGGCAAGATAGAATTACCGACTAACTTTCAAGGAATTGTCTACACGCCGCGCCATTCGTGAGCAATGAAAATTGCCCTTTGAAGAATCAGTACATACGCGCGCCTTATGTATATTTTTCCATCTTTGTTAATTTCCTAATTTTACATGTGCTGATTTTTATTCTTTTTGTTTTTACCTACAGCTATAAATTAGCTATAAATTAGCGCGTGCTTTCTACTCAATTTATATCTCTTCTTACTCTCAATTTTATCTCACTGGACGCAAACGCAAAATAAAACTCCAATGGAAGCTATGAAACGTATATTATACTAGACAAACTCTGAAAAACCATTGGAAATTTTATCATTGAAAATTTTCTTTCTACTTGAAATTTTCCACGCACACACGTGCGCTCATAGATGTGCACGATGAATCCACGAGGAATTCCATTTTCTTTGCTCCCATGCATTCTGCGAAATTGTCCCTGTATAAAGGGAGGACGCAGTAGAGAATCCATTCGATCGAATTGTAGACACAATATATCGTGTTTCGCGTCCGATCAATGCACTATTCATATTTCTATGACAATGTAACTTTATACAGTTAGTCGCGAAACGATTTCTTCGAATCATGGCATTTAGAATGTTTGAAAAATAAAATTCTCACAGTGGATTTACATATGATACAATAATGCGACAAATAAAAGATACGAGTCTTAAGAATGTACAAGTTAGAAGAAAATTCGACAGCGTATACAGCAGTAACAGAGCAAGAAATATAAATGTTAGTGCGAGAATATTGAACATTCTTGCGCTCTGAATTACGATTTAGTTTATATTTCCATTGGACATTCCATTTCTTTGAATGTTTGAATGTTTGAATGTTTCCTAGATTAAATCTCAAAAGCATCGCCAGCCTGTTATGTTTCTTGTCATCTTGAAACGGTTGGCATCAATCGTTTTATCGATGCTAATTTCACCGTTTTTTTAGATAATTTAGAGTAGAGCAATGAAACGGCTCGTATTTTGAATCTGATTGGCTATATCGAACTAGCCCGTTCTAACAAAAACAGACTCGCGGGCAGTCGTGCATCAGAAACAATAGAATTTTCATTTCGGGCAGAAACGGTACAATTTTCACGTGTAGAGTGTTCAACATGTACAGAAACACGATAGAATCGATTGAAAAACGGTCTAATTTTCATCAAGTGATCAACGTCGTTAAGATACATTACAATTTTCTAGAATCGTTATACCTTTCAATCTGAATCTAAAGTTTTTCTACTAAAGTTAGTAGTCGCATTTATTTACAAAAAATGTTTTTTCTTTTTCTTTCACAGTCCAATGCTGTGATATTGCACGTATTACTGAATATTCAAAAGCGAAACTAGAGAGTACGAGTAAGTGCATGGTTGCACAACATACGTATATAACAACGTTAAATCGCTTATTTACTTTTATATTACTTTTGTATTAATTGACGCTAATATTTAATGGGACCAAATTCAGCGTTAATCACTTGTTTATTCAGCAGCCGATGTTTAATATTATTTATTCTATAGTGTTGAGCCGCGTCCGCTGACGATTGGGAACGACTCAACGAGGTTGTCTACCCGCGAAATTAATGTTGTGGCACGATCCCCGTAATTAGTAAGTGAAGCAGACTGTAGTCTATTGATTGCGCGGACTGATGAATATCGCATCTTAATGTCGTCGCGTACGTCTATGCGTTTCTAACGTAGATCTCCCGTGTATCACGTTTTCGTATCACGTCTATGCGTTGGTTGTCGTATATCTGACGTTTACCGTGTATCGCTCTAACGTTTATCGTAATCTATCGTAATCTGACGTCTATCTAACTATGTAATGTCCATCTGCCTCTCGGTTGATAGCGGACCTGTTTTATAGAGTTTGGAGAGCGAATCACCACCAATTAAATTCATCGTTCGATTGCTCGGTTCTGGATAGCGTTAATTTTCAAATGTTCGCTTTGTGCGATGATCCGAGGTCAACTGCCTTTGGAGATGCTGAACAAACAGGCCCGTGATCGTTGACCAGCATGAAAAAGTACGGCGAACTGCTACTTTTAATCATAACAATTCTTCATGCTAATAAGTCTATTGTATACATCAGACGGTTTTCAGACGGTTTTTTTACGTATCTAGATTACAATTGTAACCGTCTCGCGATCTGATGGAAAACGCTTCGACCACGGTTTTTCCAATTCTTGAAGTTACCTAAGTTTCAACATATAGAATTCCGTATTTCCAATATTTCAATTTTTAATATTTCTTTCGGTATTACTTCGCACTTTTGGAGTCTTCTCTCTATCTCAGCCCACAACTATGGAGCTGAAATCTAGATGGGCTTGAAATCTAGACTCTGTGGACGCCTATTTTAACGCATGAGGTATATTGCAAACAAAACGTTTCGGATTGTTATCCTATAATGAAAATAAAAGTTTTTCGACCAACTCCGCCTTGGAATTTTCCTTTCTTTTTGTGTTTTGAAACATTTAGATATTTATATTTATTTATAATTCCGTTAATGAAAACGAGGTTTCCACCGGCTGAGTCGCCTCTTTGTTTTATTTTTAGGATTAGATTCCACTTTTCTAATTTTATATTCTTCCACCTTCATAGTGCTGTTCATCTGGGCTGAAAGGAATTTATTTTTGTCTAAGAACATGACTTTATCCCAGAACATGACTTTATCGTCTCAATAAGTCTAGATTTTTGCGAAAGTTAATCTCTTGTTCATATTCGTTTCATTAATGTGCAGTTACTTACATTCTGTCCAAAACTATTAGCAATCCTCTTAGCAAATTTTGAAGCAGAAATGCGCGTTTCCCTTTGTTTCTCGGATAAGCTTCTCTTTAGGACGTCTCGTACAAGCTTTATTTATAATTATATTCCCTTCAGTTTTTAATCTTTTAATTACGTAGTATACATACGTAGTTGACTTATTTCTATTTCTGTGATTTCCTTGTAAGATTTTTTTTCCTTATATAATCTCACCATAAATTTACTCTCACTTTTATTGGTTTCGGATCCTCCTGTAGTCATATTTTCATAAAATTCATAAAATTACTGTTCACTGTGAAACACTTGCGTTTTGAATTGTGTTTTAACGTAAACTGAAATGTTACGGTAATTGTTAGGCGTTGAATTTAAATCGCGTCTTTCTGAGTTTTAAGAATCTCGTGATATATTTATATTTTTTGTTTCGTTACTTCTGTATACGTTACTATGTACGATTTTTTTCCATAACTTTAGTTAGTATATTTACAGTATACATGTGAGAATTCCATTGTAGAATTCCATAAAGGAATTTCATTTCTTCAAAATTTTGAACTCCATCGTTCGAAAACAATATTCATAGAACATCGTTAATTAATCTACTGTAATATACTCTGTAATACAAAATTATTGCAAACTGTGTCAGGGCCAATAAAATTCTTCGAAAAATACAGAGAAAACTTCTTTGCCAATTATTTTCATCGTTAGTTTTATTTGGAAAATCGCAAATAAGTATAATTACTTGTAAATACGTTGTATCGATCTTCATCGATTAAATTTTACATAAAAACTCACTTATTTGACAATTAGTCGGTTGTCTAGAGTCAAGACGATAAATCGTAGAGACTCACGAACGATATTCGTGATTCAGGACGTGTCAGTGGTAAAGTTTATCGAGCAATAACCATAAACAAAAACTTTTCTATTTATCAATGAATTACAGACCTTTATCTATGGACAGTTGTAAAATACGAGAAATGGTTGGGGCGCGAAGCCAACGACGAAGACAAGGGAACGGAATCTACTGGGAACGGCTTGACCCTTCGTTAATTCCAGCCAGCGTCGTCTGATTTATGTTTCTCGCTGTCTGAAATTTTATTCTACGAAAGCTGCGCGACAAGGGCAAAATTAATTTTCTTTCGGACAATTCTTCTCTTCGAAACTATTAATTACTCGTCTCGATTATTGCTCGAAAATATTTCACTCGATTCTCTATCTGGGCGTTTCACAATTACAAAGAATATCCGACTTCTTATTTTTCGTAACAAAACGATTTGCGCTTTAGATCATCCTGTGATTTGCTTGATCGACTCACGAAACAAATGATTCTGATTGAAAGGGCAATAAAGCTGTGTGAACCGAGAAAATTAATTCGCCGAAAAGCATATTTCAAAGCTAGAAAGTTCAAAGTTGTTATAATACAGATATAAACAGATCCTTTGCGGATGTTGCTGCATCCATTTCTATTCAAGTCAAATGTTCTTCGAGATTCTAGAATTACACAGATACATGAGATTCTACTTCGAAACTATCTGTTCGTTAAAATGACGATAGAGCTGAAGAATCAATAGCTGGAGCATAACGATTGATTTTTCTCGTGGGATGCTGGAAAGTAGCGCATAGAAAGTTTCATGGCTTTACCGTCGAGATTTCCCGGTTGTCTCTTTGTGGTGGCGCATTCGAAGAAACTTACGGTCGACCAAAGCTACCGCAACTTGTGGATTACCAAGTCGGATATTGCAAATTAGTTTAAGAGGTTTATGGCATTCCACAACTAGCTAATATCATATTTCTCTATTTAAAAGAAACATTCAAATCGAAGTGTAGCTGAAGAATTTCGATCAAAATGTAACAATGGAAATCCGATTAGCGGTAGATTCGTGTAAAAATCCGGATTCGTCTTGAAGCTCGCGTGTTAGGAACGAAAAGGATGTGCATTTCTTCAATGCCACAACGTTTCCCTTCAAGAGCCGCTTACTTTCCAATTTAAAACCGCCGTCGTCCTCGAAAAAATATGGAAAAATTCAATACATGCGTTATCGTGTCGCTCCTTCTTCCTTAACTGTCTATCAACCCGTTTGACAGTTTTAATGCATTTTCGCGACGAAAATTTCGATTTGGGTTTCGTCGAGCCGGATTCAGCCGAATCTCGTGCTGAATCCGGGAAAAATTTCGTACGATTAATAGTATTTTCAACAATTTAGTTAGTTTAACAAAACGAACTCGTCGAATCCAATTAAATCAACCAAATATATTACTATTATTTATTATATATTATACAAATGGTCTTTCCTTGTCCTAAATTTCCTAGACCTTGCAGACAATTGAAGTGTTTCAATTGTTCCTTTTTGTCATAAACATGACAACTGCGAGACCGTAAATAGGTGAAATAAATCTTGGAAATCCAGGATCTGCGGTCGAATCTCCGATACAGGAGAAACAGGCGGGAAAGGATAGCCGGGCAGATTTATCGCCGACTTGCTCTCCTTTTGATTTTCTAACTTTGAATTAAAACGCGTTATATTAAGGCGCCTGGCGCGGGCGGTTCTTTGCTCGAATACGTGGTTTTTGCTTCGCAACGATTCAAAGATATGACATTTTGTATTTTTCTCGAGAGACGAAACGCCCAAGAGACGTCATAAATAGCGACGAGGAATTTCAAACAAGTGGAAGCAAAGTACCGGATAATGTATCACTAGGTTTGCTCGACGTACACGGAGACTGTAACGTTATTTAAGAAGTAATCGAACGAATATTTAATGAAGTACAAACTCTTCGGTCCGGGGAAGTACCAAGGCACCGCGTATCTGAAGCTTCCGCATGACGGTGAACGTATTCATTTCCATTCGGTTTAATAATTTAATGCTTTTCGGGAGATTGGCTTCTTTCCTGATCCTACAGAGCACCAGCTTGCCCGGAAAATTTATGCTGCATTTACGTTCCAATGTTTTCCGGTCGGTGCGCAGCCACGGACGTTGCGCTTTCTCTCCTTGGAAATTTCCTAAAATTAAGATTCTTTTCTGTTCTTCAATTAAAATTCATGATGTTCACTGACACCAACCTCTCTTTTCTTATTTTGCCAAAAATTCACAAATGCCTCTGAACCTATACATGAGTCGCTCACATGTCAAATCGATTAACTTTACAAAGACAAAAAGTAGAGAAAAGTGAAAAAGTAGTTCACATTATTTTTTAAAACTCCATTTAAAATATAGATTCAAATATTGTAGAGTATATTATTTTAGAGTTATTGTTGTAGAGTATATTAAGCCGATATTTCATCTAACGGTATAAAGTACAAGATGATACATCATTGGAGTAATTATTGTTACGTGTGGTATAATTTTCGCACGACTAAGAGAATTAATTGATTTGACAGGTGAAAATAAAAAGAAAATAACACCATCAAATTCAATCTTTAAAACAATTTTTTTATTATATAAATAGTTCCGTTATTGTTACAATGATTATTGTTATAGTATGGTTAAATTGAACCATCATCAATAAATCAATCAATGTTCTCTTCATCACACACGTAAATTCTTATCACGTAAATTTGTTCTTAAATTTCTATAATAATCATGTTTACTAGAAAGAATGAATTTCAATAGACCCATCATGTCTCCTTTCTTTTCTTTCTTCTGTCTTTAAGATATAACAACAAATGTGATCTGTCTGGTACAGACTTTTTAATATTAATGGTATTAAATTCTATTATTAATATTAATATTAAATTTCGTTAAAATCATATTTGAACTGACGTAGGGTTATCTATTATCCAATGGATTTTAAACAAATTCACTGGCTTAAAATATTTTAGTCAATTCGCTACTACTTTTAAGTGGTGAGATGGGATTGTTTTTTGAAATTTCACTTTTTTTTTTTAAACAAGATAACAAATAAATTATTCTGAAATAAATTATTTCTATTTACAGGTCAAATAAACATGGTTATTTAATGGTGTTGAACTTAATTATTAAAGAAATTTATTTTGATTGAACACAATAAAAAGTTAACAGTCGTTCAAGTTTTTTTTAGCATTAAAATTTTAAAACGTCCAAAAATGTCAATTGATTTGGCAAGTGAATGGCTCATATTTTAATCTGTAATACTTCCGCGATTAACTGATTGCGCGAGACACATTGTTATTCTCTTTATTACCGTATTGCTTGACAATGATAAAAAAATTCTTTATTCCTAAAGATTCGAGAGCTGCTAGCCGGCAATCGGTGTTGGTGTGTAAGATGAAAGGGACTCTGAGCTGGGAGGACGTTTCATCAAGAAAAACCCGGGCTTGAAGCTAGTAGCAACATTAGAACTGTCCTGGTCGAATCTCGGTGGAACTCCACCCACCATCTTTCGTGGCGCGCACCATCCATCTTTTTCGCTGACTTTGCCCGACCCACGCCACCACGGCCAACGATTTATAATGGAAATTCTCGAGGATTTTGCGAAACCCAGTGGACGTCCCCGCGCGTCCATAAAACTATTAGCGGTAAGACATTAATTGTGTGAAAATCTATGAATGCCACCAGCATTCGGAATAGTAGCTGTTAATGAGCATGCTACGCTCTTGTTACTCCTGAATTAGACTAACGATTCATTGACTCTTGCGTCGCGAAAGAAGAGCGATAAATACGGTTACAAACGCTTTATCGTTTTTACAGCTCTTCCATTAGATCTTGTTGCATAAGTTTCGTCACAAAAGAAAACGTTGCAATAAGAAACGTCACAAAAATAAAACTGAAATTACAAACGAAATTTAAAGTTACGAACAGTTTGAATTAGAATTAAAATTTGAAGAGAACGTTGTTTTTTGGGAGATTGAAATGTTTTGCAATTTCCAATAAATATCACGAAACCGTTAAATCGTGTCACGTTACAAAGAAACAGGTGTAAAATTATTGCGCGCGTAAATTATGTAACGTGAGCTCAGTTCCAACCGAGCTATGATTTTGGGGTAATGAATTCGTTTTGCAGAATACAATGAACGAAGAGGGTGGTAACCTCGAGCTTACGTCTAAGAAGATAAGTATATTCTGGAAACGTGTGTTCTAAGAAACATGGTTTGGTAACGGTAGGGAAGTACAGTACCTTCGACGTGAATTTAATGGACTTTCATGTTTACTGGCGAGTAGTTTGGCGCGTGTGCTTACGTATTTAGCGGCCGCGCCGCGTCTCGAATCATTGGAGCTGACGCGCGTCCGCGAGATTGCCCGGGCAACGTTAGTGGTCGGCGAATTTGAGATTGTGCACGTTGTTATTTAATACATAACCAGTTTTCTAACTGGCGCCGAGGCGACGATAAATTGCTCGAGCCGTGATTTCACCACCGAAATTGACAGTTGCGCGAACAAACTTCCAAATGAAATTTCCGTGCAACAACGCACCGAGTCCAATCGGGAACCGTGCATCGCTGCTAACCTATCTCGGAAACACCGGCAATTAAATTCGGTAATGTCGGTCGTCGTCGCATCGTTGAAGCTGAAGGGAATCGCGTTTACACGCGTGGAACGCTGCCTGGCTCCTCTCGGACCACGATACGCTCGACTTGGTATACGCCTGAAACGTCATTGACAGTGCCCGGTATGCACGAGTTCTAAATATACAACGTAGAGACTATGCTCTCTATTTTCTTTCCGCGGCCGCTCTTCCTATCCTCCAACATTTCTCTACCGTTCACATTTCCTCCTCTCTTCGACGCGCGTTCACGTTTAATTTTGGATTTTCCTTCGCGCGAGACCGACCATGCGCTTGCTCTCGCAACTTATTACCAGAGTCCGCTGCCTTTTGTCCTTTTGTTTTTCGTTCTCTTAATGTAAGTTTACGAACACGGTTTTGTCCCAAGGAATCCGCGGAATTCACCAGTGAAATTTCGTGCGGTGAACTCGCCCGCTGGAAATGTGATTGTTAGCCAGCGAATGAAATGCGCTTGTCGATGCGCTCCGTTTAATCAATGAAATTACTCGGTTCGTTAATCGGAATTGCTTCTACAATTGCGTTGCGATTTCTGACAAGAAAGCGACGGCGAACAGTATCTTTCAAACGAAATTGCATAAGTTGAAAACAGTTGCTTCACCTCTGGATCTCTAGAATGATCTCTCACATTTCGTCTTTCGAAATACCAATGGACTTACGCTACTTTCGTAATGGATTTATGGTCGTCAGACGATTTCACTGTGCAGCTAGAAATAAAAATATTTTGCAGGGACACATAAAACTAACGAAATTCTTGCGACCATTTAAAAGGGGCATTGCAGAGGGAAACGAGACAGAAGAGAGAAGGGAGGAAACAAAAAAGGCCACGCGTATAATGCGTGAACAAACTCTCTGTTTCACCGAGGAAACCCTTGAAACTTAAACTGCTCCTTTTAAAAGGGAGAAATTCTCGTGCAGCTTGACGCTGAGTGTGCCTGCAGCGGCCGACTTTGTCTCAAGGCATAGCTTTGGGCGATGTTGGAAGTGTTCCCCAGTTAACACGAAGTTTATTCCACCCTTTCTTCTGCAAAACAGCAAACGAGAGAGAGACAGAGAGAGAGAGAAAGAGAGAGAGAGAGAAGCGGTTAGGGAAGGGAATAAAGATTGGGTATAAAAAAAAAATTCCAAGTACCACTTTTACCTCGTCAACGCGAAATTCGCGATCAAAAGTAAAGCCGCTGGTGGCACGGTCTCTTATTGCAAAAGTAAAGGCACGCGTCCCTTATTGCGTTACCGCCGTTTAATAATCGTGAATTCACCGACGCGAGTGTGTTTCATTTCCTACGCGAACAATAAATGTGAAATTAAATAGGCCCTTGCCTTCTCTTTTGGAATCCTCAAACGATTTTATGTCGTATTTATTAATCTTTATTTTTGCTCTCCTTCGTTGCTTGAAAAATTATAAATTTCTCAATCATTCACGTTTGCTCGGATCAAGAGGCAAAATTTTATTCAAGCGTGTAAGTGGCAAGTTAAAATATGTCTGTTGCACAGCCTGTCATATTTTTAAAAAGCAGATTTTCTGTAAAACTTTCGGCAACGTAGCAAACCGCGTTGTACACGCCGTTTTCGTGAAACCATATCGTGCTTGTAGATATGTTAACTATAGCGGTAACAATGAATATTAGCATGAATGCAAGTAGTGGAGAATTATTCATTGCAGTTTCAACACGGACAGACAGGAGTATACACGAAGGAGTTGGAAACGCGTAGAGGGAAAGCATTAATTTTCACATGAATCGCTGTATATGTCAGATACATTAAAAATACATAACACGCAACGTGGCTTTGCTAAAGCGTATCGTTGAAATTTCGCAACGTAACGCGACATATTGATCGTAGATAATTCGAAACCGTTTGGAAAAGGGAACTGGTGATTTTTATATTGCAGACCAGTAGATAAAACGGCACGCGCAGACGAGCACGAATTCTCTGTTTTACAAATACCGTGAAGCGATACGAATAGAGAAAGAGAGAGAGGAGGGGGGAGGGGGGAGAGAGCGAGAGCGAGAGAGGAATAGAGAAAAAACAAAGCAAAAAAAAAAAAGTTTTGTGTTTCACGGTTCTGTTGCCATTTCTTTGTTTCATGGGCCAGCGCGCGAAATATTCGTTTCATAATGCGTACGACTGTCTGTTTTGGACATTAGATAAATTCCTATTAACGCGATGTAGGATTAATTCGTGATAACGGAATTAAAACATCGAGCACTATCGATTGAAACCAATTAATTGACGACTATGTACATACATATGTACGTATATACGTGAACTTGATCCACGGAATTTAATATTACGCGAAATATAATATATTCCGACTCGTTCGAGAGTTTAAACTAATCACGGAATTAGCTTTGTGAAAATAATATCGGTCATAGAGAAAAGTTTCTACGATAGAAAATTTTGTAAAGTCCGAACAAGCAGGTATTATGACAGGGGCTTGTTTCATTTCATGTATGTCGGCCAAAAACGTTTCGCAGATAACACGCGGGCGTAACCTATCTATCGTTTCCTCGTAAAGTTACACTGCCTGGAAATTTATGCGAGAGAAAGTCAAGTTTGGCGAACGGTTACAATAAAACGACGTCGAACGACCTGTGGAGCTGCGACGGCTGCGATTTCATTCCCATTTACTTGCAACGAATTCCACATCCCGATAAATAAACATTAGCGATCGATACACGATTTTATTCCGATGTAAATTTCCCCCGTCGACAAGCGTGTCGTGTTACTTGCGAAAGCGCTCTCGTCATATATTTCATATTATTTTATTTCACGCCTACTAAAGAGGTGGCTGCACGTTTTCCACCATTCATTTTCGTGGAAACGAAACGACGATGTAGACACTATCCCGGCGACATTATAAACGTAATATCAGAAACGCATCCTTTGGCAATAAGTACCGTTAGGCAATATTGTGATTGCGAGAATTACTTTGAGGGATTGACCTTGCCAATAGACGAAAACGACTTACCTTCCCGATCACGCGAAGGACGCAGAGAATTGGCCTTATACAAAGTCGATTCCAATGCGCTGCATCAGTAAGAATAATAAATAGTGCAATGGAAGTATACAGCAAGACGCATTAGTTGAATCGCCTCGTTCAAGCTTGGGAATGTCCACTACGTCAGCTCTCGCTGACGTACTAGCAACCATCTCGCATACAAGGAGTAAAGGTAAACGATATAGTAACCGTCAATTCGTAATTCGTTTCCTCGAACGCAACCTTGCACCAAAGACGAGAATATCGTAAAATTTCAAGGAATATCCGAATGCTCGACAAGAAGCTACTAGGAAAACGTACGGACAGTTTTACATTGTTTGCAAAAATTTAACAATGGCGGACTTCTTTTCGACAGTTGGTTGTAATTTGTTATAATTTGTTGTAATAATGCGAATATTTGTTGTAATAATCGCATCAATCGCAGGTGTTGCTGTTCACTTATCAGAATTATGGTAATGTCGCGCGGTATTATGGTCATGTTTTGGGGAATAGTCGGGTTTATTTATAGCGAAATGCGTTTTGCGATCATGCCAAGCATACTAATGCACGACTAATGCATCGCACGCAAATACGATCATTAGACGTGTTCGGTTGCACTGGTTATTCGTGGAAGCAAGTGTTAAAGATATTCGATAAAGAAAATTGACAATGAATCGATGATTTGGCTTGTTCGATGATATGCATTGATTGAAAATTGAAATATTTCAAAATCAGCTTCCACTGACTAGAATAAGCAAATAGAGTAAGTGAGATATTTGCGTTTGCGATGAATCGACTTGACTTCGCAAATTCAAGGGAATCTTTGGGAATAAATAAAATAGTCGTAAACTTTCCAAGTTTCGCGATCGGCGAGGAAGACATTTTCGAGAACGCATTCACTTTCCGTGAAAGCCGATCAGTAACGTATCAAAGTTTCCAGGATGTTGTGCGATTCGTCTCTCAGTGGAAGACAGCACATACAATAGGGGAAGCATAAAAATGGAAGATGAATGTTCCCTCTTTAGCGCTCGAACCAAGAACCGGTACGGTGCAATGTCTATGTAGCAAAGTCATAAAGGAATAATGGAATTGCGCATCATTGGAATATACGTGCGCATCTCAATAAAGTTCGCACAGGAACGAAAAAATATCGGTACGCTAGTAGCTGATCCGGATAATCCGTTCGAAGATGGACGAGCAAGCTTGTAAGATGCTCCGGATATGTTGACCAACTCGACGGAAACGTATCTGTAAGAGTATTCGATCCAATATCGAGATTTTAACGTGATCTTATTTCGCTCTTGGAAGTTGCGTTTAATTGCATCGAGTATGCTAAGTTGTTATAACGTTCTAGTTGAAAAATTCCGAGGAAGAGCAATAACGATTGATCTCAACCATTATTTTATTTCTAGTTTGAAAAAATCATTCTGAAGCTCAATTTTCGACGTAAAATTTTCATTTGGAAAAGTAAATTGAAGCAAACTTACAAACGCCTGGTGCGATTTTAAGCGAGTTACAGTTATTCAAATAGAAAAGTTAGTTTTATTTTAACTCAGTTTTAACATGGCAATTTGTGTAAATGGAAATTGTACGGAGTTGGTGATTTACTCGCAATAACTGGAAAATTAATTTCTCGACGTTTTCTTCCGTCTGTTACACTCGTGACAAAGGGATCTTCCTGTCTATTTAGATATCTGTTACAACCCAAGCGCGAGATTGGAATCGAATGCCAATGATAAATCATTCGTTTGAGCCTAACAAAGCACCACGGATGCATCCTGGCTGCCCGAGTAACGAGAACTCCCGGTAACATTAATTTTGAGCCAGTTCTCTTGAAGCTTGATTTAACCAGGTATATTCCTCGGTGGAGTTAAGTGGCTCGTTGGTATTTCGTTATAAAATTATGAGTCCGAACTAGTTTCTTGGATTCTTCTTCGCCGTTTCGTAGAATGCTTCGCGGGAAATCAGCTTCGCTGGTGTATTCCCAGTTTTCTCTGTGCAGTACAATGCACCGTTACATCACGGTGAATCTCTAACGAGTACAGAAAAGGAAAATGTATATTTGAAATTTTGCGAAGCGAAACGAATTTACAGAAACAGAGTTTACATAGCCACACAATCCATTCGATAAATACTGTATTCGTATTACTAAAAAATTGACATCCGATCGATAAACTGAATCGCATCGAATCGAGCAAACGTTTAAAATAATTTAATCACGTGATTGTGTGCCCCGCCTGATAGATTGCCTGAAAAATATTCGAGTGATATCCTCGACCTAATAAATTGAAAGATCTAAAAAACTCGAAACAGTTCAATTACAATCACAGTCGCAAACGACTGTGTAACGGTCTCACTACCTGGCTAACCGACTCGTTCGATAATTAAAATTTCGAGTTTCGAATTTTGTCTTTTCACGTGGTTCGCGAACAGAAATGGAAATGATTTCGTCACGGTTTCGTTTCCATCCATGCTCGGTGTGCGGCCGGCTTCTACGCGTCGAGCATCGTGACATCGTCGTTACTACGCTGTTACTAGTATAATTAAAAAAAACAAGAAAAATACAATTTCGAAAATTGGTCGCATAAGCGAAAGAGTGTAAAAAACGATTAAACATGCAGTCTCGTATTGTTAATTAACGCAGGGCCATAATGTTCGCAATTTCGAGGAATGTAAGAGCGCGATGTATTACAGGTTACATCTGTAGGTCATTCGTTATTTCTGACAACCTATATGGCGGTATTATCATTATGTGGTGGAAACACAATGGTGGTTCTATAAATCGTAATTACATCCTAGCACGTATTTTCAAAATTGTGTTGAAAAAATTGAATAATCTTCGTCAAATGATTCGTGATTCTCGCGATTCGTCAAGATTATCGACGAGGATCCTCCCTTCGAAGCTATACTCCGTTGAAAATCCGTTTCGAACGTCAGCCGCGTAATATCGCTTAAGTAGATATAGAACGTTGTGCGTCAGATACAGCAGTAAGGGAAGCAACGTGACGGAATTCCAAAGGAAAGAATCGAACAATGAGACAGAGTTATTGAAATTGAAAATTTTACGGGGAAATTGATCCACCGGTGGCTGCTATTCCTCGTTCTATTCCATTTTATCCGTCGATTGATTATGAACCGCATCGCGGTCGGACCAAGTAGATTGCAGGTGGAATAGAAAGAGGATTACCGGGGCGCTATACTCCTTGAAATACGGGGCACAAAGGGGAAGGATTTCGAATTGCTGTAGGAAATCGAAAGGTCGATGGTAACGGGACCAATAGCCGACCTACAGTCCAGGTATATATCGTGCTTCCCACTGTTCTAGATCGTGCGAAATTCCCCTTTTCTCGCCAGTTTCTTTTTTCTTTCAGTCATGAAATACTACGACGCCAGCGGCGACAACTCTATTTTTATGACCGGGACGCCCGGCGTGGACTTCCGGTCGAGGACCCTAAAGCCATTTCATCGTGGCCGCGCTCGTCTCTCGCTCTTCACGCCCGATTGAAGCTCCCACGATTCGTTCCGAACGCTCTTATCGTTGCTCCCTTGAAGCGGCCGCCACGGAAATTCGCCAAATGCGATTATCGTATCAATGCTTGCGTTCGAGTCGCTCGGCCGAACCAAATATTGACGGCTCTCCCTTTTCTTCCGCGTTTCGTTCGTTGAAACTGATATGATGACACAGCCGAGTTTCTTTCTCTACCATAATTACCAACATCCTTGGTATTCGACGACGGGATCATTTGATATTTTTGAAATCGCATCCCATGCTCGTGACTCACTCGATCGTTGTTAAAAGCAAAGAAACATTATGTCGATAAATTTCAACGTTATTTTCTGTTCTTTGAAAACTGTTATCTTTTTGATAACCGTATAAAACTTTCTCCAGTCGGAAGATTGTACGTTCCATGCTGTATATATTCATCAGAAAATTGTGTCAAGTGTCGTTTATCAGAATTACCTTCAGACTCCTTATTCAAGATCGTGCGACTCGGAATAATCAAAATGAATTGCCTCATTGTATACTAATTTGCACGCGTAATGGAGTTTGGATTATTTTCTCGTTGCATAATCAGCGACAACAGTGTTATATATGCAAATGGATTATATCGCAGCCGGAGTTACACCACAGAGAAAGTTTTCGTTTCTTTTTTCGACCGAAGTTTATCGATCGATTCGAATATTGCGTAGAAAAAATGAGAACTCGTTTCTTTGATGAGATTTAATGCTTTTAATCCATTTCCATTTGATATAAATTATAAATAAAAAATTGGAGTATTATCGAAATTCCATGTAACTTTATTTAAGTAGACAGGAAATTTTGATCAGGCATTATTAAATTTTCAAGTTACAGATCGGTTTAATTAAATCTTCAACATCGGATTTGTGTTTTGCATTACATTTGCGGCTCGTGTCATAGCTCATGTAAATCGCGTCCATCGATCACAAGCTGCTATTCGGAATTATCAACTAACTGAAAGTTGAGAGAAAGAGAAATGATATGTACATAAGTTACATGTTGTTCACGCATCTTTAATTAATCTGTATACCAATATATCAGCTCGTGTAACTTTTCCGTAAAATTAATTTGACGCGTTGTTGTTTAGGCGAATTTTATTTGAAATTATAATTATATATCTCTCTTTGTTTGGTTAGTCAGCTAACTAAATTAATGGCTGTAGCTCAGGTTAATTTGGCCGAAATTAGCCTTCAAGGAACCAATCTGTCACAATTTTAGCTAATCCTCGTTCCGTTACGTGATCCATACCATTCCTCTTTCGTGGAATTTCCTTTCGTTCTAAAATCAGACGATACTTACCGATGGACTTACATACGTATATTTTCTCATAAATTCCACAAATACCAAATCTCTTCATTCGCATTTCTCTTTTTCTTCCTGCTGCTGGAAAGAAGGTAGTATCACCCACGAAAGATAAGTTAACAAAATTTCTCACCATGGATTTCAAGAAGAATCTTTTGCGTTTTTACAGTTTCAGCAGTAAGAGCAACGGTAGGTCGTCGCGATCGTTTCATCTTCGCGTTTTTCAGCGGCATCCCACCGATTAATTCTCGCCGGCTGGGAACAGCTAAATCGCGCGAAATTGCTACGAATTACCAGCCGTTTCTAACGTTTACCGTGTCATCATGTTCGTTCGTCTGCCCCTCGGCCAGTTCGCTCCTTTATCGAGCATGCTTAAAAGCAACATTCACCCTGGATATTATTCCGCAACTTTGCGCCCTTCGTAAATTCTAATTGTTCGTGGTTGGTACAATGGCAAGAAATGGAGGAAGAAAAAGAATAAAAGGATAGGTCTAGGATCTTTATCGGGCCACATTAAGTTTAAACAGCCAACGATATTCCGCGTAAATGTTCACCGATTTATCAGTTCCCCTCATCTTTATGCTCATTTGTTGTCTCTTTATGCTCGCTTTTAGCTAACCTATCTGATGCTCGTTTCCGCAATTTATTCAGATAATTTCGTAATTCGAGGAATACGTATTTTCTAAATTTTTACAGGATTCATCCGTGGTTTTTTTTTCGTACATACTATTTGCTGTGATTCATTTAGAAGAACAGATGGAACAGGACGAAACAGAAAATCGGATAGGATTGAAGAACAGCGCTGCTCCCGGAAATATGCAGATTAATCTAGAGTTTACAGTAACACGTGTAACGTGACTTGTTTTTAATTCATGGAACCAGGGTAATAGTTTTTGTATTCGCTGAAGCAGACTTTCCGGGAGAGGCGTTATGCCGTGAATTCAAATAACAGGAAGTAGCGGCCAAGCTGTTGCCAGCGAAAATATTGGCAATAAATGTCGCGATAATTACGTGGAGAATCGGCACGTGGCTGCGCGAGTTCGCAGATTTTGTAAACTCGATTTGTTTGAATCTTAACAGAGAAAATTTCAACCAGCGAACCCGTTGCAACGCGTTGTTTGTTTGCCACTGCCGAGAGCAAAATTTTCCAGGCAAAGGGACATTATGAAATACCCGAAATCGATGGTTGTCGACGATGAATTTTTTGATGAACTCTCTTGACTGATTCTGTTGTCTGATATTTCGTTATTTATGGATTAGTAGAAATGAAATTCCCTCGCGTGATTCACACATCTGACGTAAGATGGTAAAATTGTTTTACGATTCTGCCCGATACTTATCGTGTACTTATTCGCTGTCACGTCAGTTTATTTTCCGCAGGGCGAGACTGTTAAAAATTCAGGAGTAAATTCTTATCTTTCTGAGAAGAGAGAGATTTTTCTCTGTAAATCTGTGCTTTCAACGAAATTGTTTCCATGTTATTTGCACTTAAAGTAAGCGTTTTCCATTAAAGAAGAATTTCAAAGGAAAGTAGCTTACAATAAATTTTATACAAACTATCTTTTCAAATAATTAAAGTAACAATAATAAGTAATAAAAGAAATCTTATCTTCCTTGACGAGAGTAGAATTCGAGCGGTTCGCGATGTCGTGCGCGTGGTGCATAACGACAACGTTAAGAGTCAATTCTCACGCCTTCAATTAGGAACTCTATTTCGTCGTGGCCCGTCCCACAAATTGAGATGCAATCTGCGCGTCCAAAGGAGCATCCATTGCCTCGAAGGGAATTGCGTGTCGCATTGATGGTGGTAGCCAGTTAACGTTGGACAGCAGCTCGCGTTAATCGGATGCAAGTCGCGACTAATACGCATCCGTCTCTATGACGTTATCGTGATCATCGTCTATCCGATAACTATCGTTGTGATTCTAGTCCGATGAGCTTGTTCGCGGACATTTCCATTCGACGAATCGCGGAGTAACGAACGGAATCGCTTTCGAAGCTGACGATGTGTGTCCGTATCGATCAACGCCGAATCACGCGGCACGTGTCCGCGTTGACGTGTGCACGAGTCGCGTGAAATGCAGGTATCTCTTTCGTGTCTCTGTGAGAGACTTATTTGCGTTATAAGAACCATTCGCATCAGGGTGTAAAGAAAAAAAGTTATTTGCAATTTGCTTCTATCCCAATCCTGATTAAAGCGGTTGAGTGAAAGTTAATGAATACGATCAGTCAGGTTGATCGAGGCAGATCCAGTTAAATGTCTGATCTGTTTGATAGATATCACGGTAGGATCAAGAGAGGAACGTGGAGATGTTGACAAGATTCGTTTTGTAATAAATTTGATCGTGATTATGACCTGGCGAGATTTATTTTGCACGCTTTTCTACATTTTGCGTACAACATAAAGTTATTACACGCGTCGTTCAGGCATAGAATCGCTAATTTCAGTGAAGCTGGTCGGCAATCTCTAGTTCAAGCGGCGTTCACGAGAGTTTACGGTACGTTAAACGCTATTGAATGTAGTACATCGAGGCAGAGTGGTCCTCGTTTCCGCAGTTAATATTGCACGATGAGAACTGAAATTTCCACCGAAAATTTCGTCAATGGGTATTTTTTTTCGAATGTTGCATATAGTCGAAGGTTCCATATTAAAACATCAAAGAATCTATAAAACATCATAAAAACATACATTTAACAGGAATTGAACGAATTCTGCAAATTTCAAACTTTTATCCTGTTATTATTAATTGACAAATTAACTCTTAAACACTCGTTGATTTCTAATAATTAGTAGCATTTCACAGCAAACGGATGCTATTATCACTCGTTCGGAGTCACTCGGTTTCACAAAAGAATGAACAACACGTGTTTCTCGTAGATAATTTTATTTACTTTGTCTACTTTCGATTCTATATAAGTATTAGACATTCAAAGTTATGTCACAGTACCGACAATTATTCTGTAGTTAATATATAAACTGTAGGGAAAGTTTGGGTGAAATGGCTCGGTTTCATTATATAGGTTATATGTCAATTTTCAGATTCTTTTACTGTATCACGATCATAAGCTATATTCTTGTTTATTTTCATTTAATATAAGGTAAGTTAAGTGTATAGTCGAGTAATTTCAAGAACTTTTTGCTTTAAACTATACTTTAAATTACACTTTACTAACATTTTATCAAAAACTAATGACTTTTTCGGAATACAGTGTGTTAATATAGTGTTTAGAGGTTATAGTTACATTTCTATAATAAGATATTGTCGTATACCATTATAAATAAAAAAAAAAATGATTTATCATTTCAGACTATCAGGTTAAACGGTCCGGTGTTTTAGCAGGGAGTTGACTCATCGTGACATTGTGTATAGTTAGTAAATATTTTTCTAGAGAATCATACATTCTGAATATGAAAGAAAATTTAACAATAGGATTACGGGCAAATGAAGGATTGCTGGATACCGTAAGACAGAATTGAGAGCGAATTGGCGGCCCACGGCTCGGTCATGGCTCGTACTTTTTTGGTCGATAGGACGATCCTCTCCTACGTCGTCTCTCCACTTTAGTTTTGGAAGTTACAAGAAGATCGGAAAAGCAACTTCGTTGCAGCGAGAAAGAATACACAGAGTGAAAATTAATTTTCATGGTGGGGAAAACTGAGTGAGCCCATACGGCCTGCGACAGGAAAGAAGTACGTCGCCTCTGCCGTAAAGACAGTTAAAAATGGCACAATGTACATGAATGTGGTCTAGAATTTTCAGCATTCTGGCTCCTAAGAAGACGAATGAAAAATAATTATTCAAACAAAACTTTGCAACAAGAAGCATCATCTTTATTGCTACATATGGAAAATGAGGAAGAACAAAATTCACATAAAAAAAAAAAATTGTAAAAGTGCGGTTTTGCACCAACGTGGGAATACGTAAAATTTATGGCATTTAATTTGGCCGAATACTTGGACATATCATAAATTTAGTAAAAAAAGGTTTAGTAGGATCAGCTGGACATGATTGGATGAAATGTGTTTTTTAACGCCATTCAGACTTATGTCCAAAAATCAGAAGATGTTTTTTTGTCTCGGTGCCAGGATAGAAATAGGATAGAAATTGACTTATATTTTTAACTGTTAAAGCAAATTATAAGAAAATTTCTTAACAAAGCGAGAAATATTTAATACAGATGAGACAAGCCTACAGTTGAATAATAAACTAAAAATTGAACTCAAAATATGTATTTTTTATCTGGACCTGGATTCGAGTCAGACAATCCGATAATGATATAGCCTTTTGCACAAGACCATTTCTTCTGTTTTGTAAATTTATGATTATTATGTTTATTTTTATGTTTGTAACATTATAAATTTATATGTATTTATTTTCACAAATATATACTTTTCTTAGATATCGATTATATTTAAGATGTAATCATTTTTTTAAAACAAGTAGGCTACCATTCTTCGATTTGTCCTACGTCAGTATTATGGTTAATACAAAAGTATATCAGTACATTTATCTATACCAAGGACAGCGTTCATTTTGTAATTAATCAATAATCACTACCGATCTTTCTTCAAAATCGTTCTTGATAATACCTGGTGCCTAATTTCTGTAAATTTTCTTTCGATTCTAATTAATTTCGTGAACAATTAATTATACGCAATTAATTATGGCAAATTTTATAATATTGCATATTCTACGTTGTCTATTCTATTGTATATTCCATTATGATGAGAGTTATAATTATTTATAATTAGAAATATTTTCATAATATACTGCTCACAAAAATTAGGGGGTTTTTCAAAATGAATATGAAGCGATTAAAAAAAACATTCGATTTTTTTTTATTAAACAAAAACATCAGCAACAAAAGCAAACGACGCGTGAAAGAAAGTTGTTCTCTCACTTAAAAGAGAAAAGACACGATAAATTTTACTCTGTGACAAATGAAAAAAAAAAAAGAAAGACAAAGTTCGGTTTCACAATTGCTGATATATTGCAAACAATATCTACGACCGGTAATTCTGAATATGTAATTAGCACAGTTCTGTAATCATTTACAAAGCCTTGCGCGCTATAATATATCGTTGCACGCTCAGGAATGGCAAATACGAGATTGTTTCAGAATCTAGCTTGCGCCATAGAGAAAGCACACTTGTGCCGCTATATTTACGACGTCTCGTTTATGAGAACAATGGGAAATTTGTAATGGACGGTTGAATACGTAATTGGTGGATTTCGAGAGCTGCAAAAAGGCCTTGATCCTTAATAAACCCCAAAAAACAAGAAAGCTTCTCTTAAATTTTTCATTTCCTTGGCGCTTTGTCCGCTAAAAAATCGAATGGTCAAGGATGAGAGGAAATTAAAGAACGATTCTCTGCAACGAGCAGAATGTAAAAGACAAAAAATTCGATATCCGCGGATGCTAATGGAACGAATTTTCCAGTTTCCATTCGAGAATTGTGCGCGTCCGGCTATCTCGATTATTTGAAAATTCAATTTAATACCACGATTGTAAGAAATTATACAAAATTGATAGAAAATTAACATAAATTTATAGACACCAAGACCAGTTTGCCCAAAAGCTGATAATTATTAATATTTCATATTTGTTTTTCAGTGACGCAGCGAAACGTTAAAATAAACACTGCTGTGTAAACCAGTGCAGCGGTTTTGAAGTACGCAGCAGCTTCGCGTTAATTATTGAAAAATCAAAAATCTTTTATGCTGTGATTTACGGCTACAGCGATTCCGAAATTGAACAAAAATATCGAGTCTAGAATGTTTAACTTCCTATGAGTGTATTGTATTCCAGTGCAAAATAACAGGTAAACCGAGACAATGAAAGAACATGTGACGGCATGTTCCTGGCAACAAGATGAGTTATTAAATAAAACGCGTATGTTGTGCTATTTCCTTTTTGTTTTATGCTCGATTTTACGAGCCACCGTGTCACGATTACGACCATTTCTTAGTTCTTGCGGGCGCTGGAGTCTTTTAAAATTAAAAAACATTCCGGGTAAAATGTCGCGTCGACTCGATCGGCATATTGCGAACGGCATAAAACTTGGACAAAATTAGCAGTTACTTCGGAACACGAATTACGAAGAAATGCTTGCTTTCGCTCGCCACTTTATTTCCCGTAGAATCATGATCTTTTTTCCACGCAAAACTTGGACGCTATTTTCTCCAAGTTCGCAGCTAATTTCTGTGGGGGGTTTTCCGATTGGCTCTCGGACAGACTCGCCCGATGTCGACGTTCGGTCACGCGGTACATCTTTCTCAACAGTGCACGGTGCATGATCCACTGCCCGACAGCAAAAACGCTGCATCTAACGATTAATTACCCTCGCGGCTCCGTTGCACGTGCATTAAACCTAACCCCTAGCTTCGATACGTCACAATGGCACGCCAGCAGGTAACACGTGCATGTTCTCATCCATCAATCACGTGACATTCTCGCCGACCCATTATCGTCGCGTTCGCCTCTGATTATCGTGTTCGATGCGAGTTTCAACAATCGAGAGAGATACGCTTACAATCCGTATACCGATTGCGTCCTGTCGTCGACTTCCTCCAGGTACCATTATTCTTTTCGAGTGGTAAACAAAAGAAAATGGTCTCATTTTCTCGTTTTCTATTGGTTTTCTTCTTTCATTCTTCACGTTCCTTCGCACATAGAGCGTCTTTTAAAGAGACACAAGTATATATACATATATATATATTATGAACCAAGTTGGTGGAAGAATGGCGTGTATCTACAAAGAGCAGAGAGTGGAAAGCAAACACTCCGACGGAGCTGGAGTTACAGTCGAAGTCGAATAAATATGCTATCTAGTTCTGAATGCGCGATGAAGGTGACGAAAGGAGTCCCCAAAGGATAGTTCTCAGACAATTTGGATTATTCGCAAGTATTCCCGCAGGTATACTCGAATATCGTGTCTTGCAATTTCTCGACCTGACAAACTTGGACAATTTATCACGCTACGTTACAACTCCCACTTTTGCTTATCGACTCAAGTTCCATAAAATATGTTTTCTCTGAACACAGAATTATTCTGTACAAGTTTCACGAATGATGCTATTGAACTTTTACTTACTACGTAGCACGTTTCACATCGTCGTAAATTGTATTACGACGGTCTGCATGGTGGAATCAAGAAGTATCGCGAGGAAGAGTGCGAACACCTGATGCGTATTAAAATACAATTTGTTGCGTACGTGAGACAATAAACGTTCGCGCGAGACATGCGGCAGTCGTTCGATCGGTGCCCGTTTTGCATTCCACTCGTTCAGTCTCGTCAGAATTTTTCTCGGATATCAAGCGAATTCGTGCGAGAACGAGGTGTCGCAACGTGTCCCAGTGACAGCTGTTCCTGCTTCGAAACGACGCGTTTCGGATGCATAGCCGCGGTGAGATGCAACCTGTCGTGTCTTGCGAGAATATGCGAAGTTTTGTTCCGAGTTCAGCGCCAAAATACCGTATTCTATGCGCCGCTAATTAACGAACAAGTACTTATAGCGTTCTCCTCGCAGGTTCGTGGCAATTTAGAGTAGTTATGAGAAAGCATGCGAGAACACCTGTCCCCCAAGAGACGCGATTCAATCTTTCGTGTTGTTGCGTTACTGCGCGCGCTGCGGCTAGCCTCTAGCTCTGGCAGTTCAGGGGGATCATCGATTCAAAAGGTTGTTGATCGCATTTGAAATTAAAATTCAACACAAAGCTTCCTATTTTATAATACGTGCAATAATATTTTATAATATGTACAATGAAGAGTATAACTGAACAAACAATGACAAAAAATTGTCGATACTTTGAGCTATTATATAACTTCGTAAAAGAAAATTATACAACAATTTACTTATTGTTAGTCTCACTTTAAGTGTAAAGCTTCTACTTTGACTGTCCTGAAAGTTCGTTTTTTAAGGAGTATTTTTACATCATGTAGCGGGTGAGAAAGTAAGAGTACTTTCATTCTCAAGAATTCAAATATCTGTAAAAACATTAAAACATTAAAATATATTTTTTTCGTAACTTAATTCACCATGGTATTAGAAATTGAAATTATCCCTTTATCTCTTTATATTTTTAAATTTTTCTGTACAATTTTTTTTCTCATTTTATTGGAGTTTGAAGAAATGTTGGGATTTTTTGAATTTGTCATTTAATTCTAATGTTTACAGTTCTATAAAATGACGAAAAACAATTCTACAATAAATTTAAAAAGGGACCGATGTAGAGGGAAAACTCCAATCTTGAAAATCACGATGAATTTAGTCAAAATAAAATTTTGCAGTGCTTTTACATACGTATAAATTTTTACAATTTTTTTTTTTTTTTTTTTTTAAGAAAAAAACACTTTACATCTGCTTGGAAAAAATTACGAATTCGGGACGATTAAACTAGAAGTTGTATGCTTTAAAATGAGACCAAATAGATTGTTGTATGATCTCTTTTCAAAGTTGTAACAGCTTGAAGTATCGATAATTTTTCATTTCAATTGTGCAAAATTCGCGATGGAAAATTTTTTTGAAAAGCTAAATTATCCTATAAAATTATCAACAAAACACCCTACTACATATTTTTCCTCTTTCTGTATTTTACATGCAAATACTCAATAAAATATTATTCGCGTTAAATTCTTCGTGTGTGTATTCAATTTTGTTCACCATTGTACGTATATTAGACAACACAAGAAAGAGAGATTTCGAATTATGACAGTCTTTTCTCATGACGATGTTATTTCTCCTACTTTAAATGTCAGTTAGAACGCATATTTAGAAACTTTTGATCCATATATATATGCAAGTCCTAACTTGACAATCCGTTGTAGACAAGCTAATGCTAATAGCATTAGTTATACACGTCACTCCAGATTTATGAGATTAGGATTGAATATAGTAGGAAGTTGGTAATCTCTTTGCCGCATTGTGTCATAAATCTAATTCGGTATTTCGAGGCTGAAAGTACAATATACGAAGTCTTTTTTATCGTTCTTGTTACTCGTTACATCTTGACAATTCTATTCTCTTTGTTAATGTAAAAAACATTTAGTTATTCAGTTATTTAATAACACGTCCGTCCAGTCGTTATTTCATATCATAAGCTTTCGCATGACACTAGGGATACTGACGGTTCAGTCTGATGTGATAAAGTTCCTTTGTTACTTCTACCATGAAAGTTTTTAAGCGCGATTAATAAAGTACGTCTCCGTGTCATTCTCTTTCTCCCTTCGTTTAATCGCATAGTCCACGATTCGTGGCATTTTTAACGAACTTTTCTGAGAAAGTACCGTTTACCATTATACCTTTTTATTGTCACATACCAAGTGTTGCTCGTCTCCGTTTTCATTTTAATGATCGCACTTGTTGTTCACAACGGTTCATGCTCATTGCTTTCTAATGTTTCGTCGAATTGGCAACAGCTAGACGCAGTGACTGATGAAAAATATTCAAGGAGATAATTTGCTTGTCAGTATCGTTTATAATTCGCATCGAATTTCGAGAAATTAGGCGGAAGCTGCTCGTTCCATTGCCGGGTTTCCGCCTTCGCGTGGAAGTGCACTCGCAAGGAAGTTTCCGACTCAGTTCAATAGCTCGCCGTGACTTTTTCCCTTTGCTCGAATACAGATGACCTTCGTTAATTCAAGAGGCGTAATCGGAAAGTTAATTACGAGAAGCGTCGCGCGAACAAGGCCGGTCTCGCGATATTTCACAGCCAGCACGCGAAATTACCAGCAACGAGCCACCGCCGCGATATTCTCGGCACGTTAACTTTATCTCACTTGAGAGTGGCCGTCTTCGTTCCTTCCTTACCTATCTGACGAACTACCTGATAGCTGAAAAACTCGTAAAACTCGCACGACTCGATCGTAATTCTAATTCATTTGAGTACATCGATATTCAACGAGTTCGTTCAATTACGTGGCCGACGTAGACGATGGTTGTTCATTGAGACTGGTTTGGTACGTAAATCTAATAGTTTGTAGGTTCCAGTGCAAGGCACAAAGTGCTTCTGCATAACTTCTCCTTTATCAGTGTCATCTGGATAGCACGTATTGTTCACGAGAAGTTGGTCAAGTCTGCGTCACCTTGATCGTACATTCTCGACCAGCCTGCTGCCTTCCACGCATTTTCCCTTCGGCTTGCTTTTCTCTAACAAGAGTCTAGCTTTTTATCACCAATAAAATCCTCTAGCTCTTACAACGCGCATAGAATGCGAATGTTATTTATCAACTTGTAACAGTAAGAACTTGTATCGTCATCTGTAGACAAAGTGTACTTGCACCAAAGCTCGTAAATCGAGATACGAGTTGTGTCCTTTTTTGTGTACACTTTTTTGATTAATCGAACAGAGATAAAATATTTACGATAAAATAATTGACACAAGGAAAGAAAAAACGAGTGTTGTGTAGTGTGTATTCTGAACAGATTTTTCCACGAGGTGTAAAGCTTTAGAGATATGGGTATCACAAGTTAGTTCGCAATTAGTTTCAACAGCACTTCAGACGAAGACATTCTGCAGACGCTGTGAAATCAAAACGGGAAAAAAATCGGTCACCGTTGACAGATAGCCAGGCCTAGAGGAATTTTGGAAAATTCGTTTTACCAAGCCATTCACTCTCATACGGTATCGTCATTCCTCTTTAGAGATACAGCGCACTTAGGGTGCACTGTAGGGGAATAGACCAGCGCCAATTATGTCCAAAAAATAAATCGGTTTTTGGTTCAATACCTAATTAATCAAGACCACAGAATCAGGCTATTGAGTTGTGACCAATCAATAAACGGTAAACAAGTCATTTAAATGTATTTAGTTCCACATCGTTGAATCTATAATCTTGAACTAGAGATTGAGTGCAATATGCAAGACCGAATCATAGTCAACACCATATCTTAATAACATCAATATATAATGCTCTCGTTATAAGAATTTGGCCGAATAACATGTGTGCAAGGGGACATGAGATGATTCTTTATGAGAAAGCAGGAAAAAGATAATTTTACTGAATTCAAAAGACATTCCACCAATCACAGAACTGTATAGTAAGTATGCTGATTAGAAACTAAATAATAGGAAATTATTTACTATTGTGATCGATCCGCTCTCGCTTCATTCATGCTCCGCTCTCAATTTGATCAAATATTATTCCATTGTTTGGATTGTACAGAATATATGCATTTATGTTATGAATAATACTTTGATTTCAATTCGATCATGTTTTAATAACGATCCTTCAAAATAATATTTTATTGGAGTAAGATCATGGATTACCGCTCATTTTACGAATGTCAAGTATGGCTAAACAAAAGTGGTGAAATTTCGGAAAAGGTATGTATAATGACTCTCATTATCCTACGACTGCTAAATATTTAAACGTATTATACGTTTATAAAAAATAAAATAAATTTGAATTCATTTTAAAGCTTGAAGTCTGAAATGCTTTCAAAATGCCTGACGCTTCAAGCTTTCAAATGAATTCGTTTTCTTTCTACAAAACTATAACAATTTCAATATGTCCGAATATTAATATAGAAATCATTGTATATATCGTCATATAAATATTAGCAAATTATTACTACTGTAATAAAGCGTTAATCCTTTAACCATCCGAGCTAATCGGGATTAAGAAGATTTAAATAACCGAACAGTTCGAATAATTAAACATGCATGCTGAACTTGCCCAGTAAGATAAATCTAAAAGGAATTTACGAGTACGTATTAAGCCTAAAATTAGTTACTGAATATACTGAATATATTTCTTGATGTGAAATTTGAAATACGATGTATATGTGCGGTGTAATTTATAAACAACGTCTTAATATCTAATTTAGACATACATAGCACGTAATAGAACTGAAATATTTTGTAAAAATACTCAAGCGACCATATCATAAACCAGATGATAGTCAACAATACACAGCATTAAAATATGTATCTGTTGTTATTTCGGCAAACAACTGAGAAACGCGAAATTTTCAATGCGAAATTTAAACAACGACGCTACGTTCGAGTTCGGATAATCAACGCTCTATTATGCAAACACGTATTGCAAAATTAGATAAAATTTTAATGTAACGAATTTTTTATTTTTATTTTTAAATAAAATTTTAAAAGCTGAAGTGAAAGCTGCACTAATTTATAGTATAAATATAGTACATCTATATACTGCTCTACAGTGACAATAACCACAAGGAATTTAAAAATTAAAAATGATCTAGTTAATATATAGTACCACTCAGAAATGGAAGAATGAATCTTGAGCTACTGCGTGAGCGAATCGACATTGTTAATCGACTCTTAGCTTTTCCTGTTATCACATAACTCATTATCTTGATAACAGAATGAAAATTGATTGCTCATGCAATTTAACTTTTTAGCCCGCACTGGAGCGTTGTGTACACAATCTTATAATCAATAACAAAATATTTGACTTACTAATTAGAGTATAATATTACAGTACAGGATGACCCGAATTTAAATGCCAAAACTTTGGAAGCATATAGAGAGTCGATATATTAAGAAAAAATAACCCTTGGAAATTTGCTCGTTTTTTTGCCCATTTCGGAGAAAATCGCGAAAAAAAGAAACAAAAAGGTTTTTATTCTTTGACTTATTTCTTTACACTCATTGATATTATCGTCTACTTTGTTACCCATGTTGTCATCTTATAACATCATTTATATCATCTATTTAACGAAGATACTGTTCCAAAAGTCACTTGCAGCAGTACACACATTAAATCGGATTTTAATCACTTTCATTGTAACTAGACATTGTTCTGGTGATGATTGGTACATTGCGATGTACTTGATCTCTTAGTTACTCTCTTGTGTTGGAAATGAATAAACTTACTGGATGAATGAAAAAATTGAAATTATTGTTTTACTATTTTCTTTAAAACAAAGTAAAAACGAGCAAATCGCTAAAGTACTTTTTTGCTTGGTTTATCTGTTCTCTGTACGCTTCTAAAGTTTTGATAATTAAATTCACCCTAAATATGCTATATTGAATGAACATATCAAAAAGATGATGTTAAAGATGTTTAAAGATGAATGCATTTTCCTCGTTTAATATTAAACTTTTAGACTTTTGGTAATTTCAAGTATCTAAAGGACTGACACAATCCTTTTCGTTAAGCAATGTAATTCGTAAACAGGAGTATTACAATGAAAATTAACCATACATGCCAGGACAAAAAAATAGCACATTTTATATTTTCTTATTCTATGTATTGTGAATTATGTATAAGAAATAGAAAAATTGTATTTGCCGATGAAAAGAGATTCAATTTAAACTTAAATATTGTAAAAAATTATTGGGGAAATTTTCCGAGGGCCTTATATCGGAATGGAGCACAATTCGTGAATATCAATGAATCGAAGTGAAAAAAATGTATTGCGGTGGAATGGAAAAAATTAAGCCAAAAAATCATTAAAAAACTATATAATTAATATATTATATAATTTTTGCCTCAAAGAATAACCGTTATTAAATACAAGTATTAAACTATACTATGTATTAAACAATTATCAAAACTTGTTTCTTTTGTTTCTATCCATTGTTTTTCATATTTCACAAAATATGCCATCATTTTGACCCGTCAAATATTACCATATTTGTATCTATTTTCTTTAATGACACAAATATTGCAAAAAACATATTACTAATAATTTATATAACTTATAACAAGTTGATAAAAACACCACGGAAGAATGCATATAAGAAAGATTTTATGTCATTCGTTCGATAAAAAGAGATTTAATATTTTTTAGAGTGCGCTGTTTTTTTGTCCCAGGGTGTAATTGCATGCAATGAATTTTGAAATTCGGTTTCATTGAAAACTAAGCCTTGGACGAAAAACAAAAAAAAAAAAAAAAAATTTATTCTACACGCATTTCTTCTTATTCTTTCATCGAAATGACTTTACCTCATATTCGGCTATACCTGTTTCTTGATAATTGGCAGTTTAATGTGACATAGACAGGCCTACATTGAAATTTCTGTCCGCAAGGCAAACAATAAAAAATGGAGGAAGAAAGTGGCGTCCGTTTGACGTGAATTGAACTGAATGGAATTCCGTTGTGGCAAACAAACGGAATGCGAGAAAGCGCGTGTTGGATTTAATGAAACGTACAGCCTCGGACAGCTTGTGAAGAGGGATCCCAATAATTCGATGGTCATCCGTAGGAACAAGAGACGATCGCTAATGGGGTGTGATTTTTTGCGCGTCACGAAACGAGAATCAGCCACGAGACGCGTACGCCGCTGGAAAACGAAGCACCGTAGAGCATCGACAATCGAGCCGCACGCCGTTCCGCTTCGATTTTAATCGGCAGCGAACGTGACTCGCGTTGGCGCTGCTTCCAGATACCTTCTGCAGCGGAAAAATATTAAAATCGTTGAAGCCTGTCGAGAAAATTCTATCACCGACCGCTTGTCGATGTGATCTCCTGAAACGCCACTGGAGAAAACGAATTCAATGGTCGAAAATGGCGATGCAGAAGAAATGGTTTCGCCAGAAGAGCTCCATTTAACAATTACTGATTTTACTGATTTGTACAAATGATCGTAGAAGAGAAGCTATTTAATTGCAATTATTTAGATGAGAAATTGTATTCCTGTTACAATAAGGAGTATAACTGAATACACAATAATGAAAAAAAATTGTCGATACCTTATAAACTGTTGTAACTTCGTAAAAGAAAATCAATACGAGAATCTGCTCGGTCTCATTTTAAAGCGCAAAGCTTCTACATTGACTGTCCTGAGTTCGTTTCTCCTAAAAATATTTTTACATCGTGCAGCGGGTAAAAACGTAAGAGTATCTTATTCTCAAAAATTGTAAAAATTCAAACATCTAAAAATATTAAAAATTTTTTTCATAATTTAGTCCACTATGGTTATGAAAATTGAAACTTGCTCTCTACAACGAACCTTAAAATTTTCTTTTTTTTGCAATTTTATTGAACTTTGAACGTTAAGATTGGATGACGAAACGTTGGGATCTTTCGTTTAAATTTTGTTTAACTCTAATGTTCAAAGTTCAACAAAATAATGAAAAAAATCGTACAGCAAGTTTTAAGGTTGTTCTGTTGTAAATGGGAAATTTTATTTTTCAAGATTACGACGGATTTGGTCATAAGTAAAATTTTCCAGTGTTTTTACATTGTGTGTAAATTTTTACAATTTTTTAAAAGAACTTTTTTTAAAAAGCACTTTTCCATTTGTAACACGATATTAAAATATCTTGAAAAATAGAAAACCAATATGAAACCAGCAATGAAAACTGGAGCTTTACATTTTAAATTGAGACTAAGTAGATCGTTGTATGATTTTTTTTTTTTTTCAAAAACAAAGTTACAACAGTTTAAAGCATTGAAAATTTTTCATTTAAATTAATTGTAGTGCAAAACTGACTTCACGAAAACAATTCATATTTGCCAGAATAGTAACGATAACAAGCTCATAAAATGTTTTTTGAAAAATCAAAACATCCTACAAAGCAGTATATATTTTGTTTTTCTTTTGTATGCTACATACTCGATAAAATTATTAATGTTAAAGATCCATATGTGTGTTCAGTTGTGTACTTTAAACGGTTATTTATTTAGCCCAAACATTCACGTTTTACGGATTAATTGCAATCGTTTCTATAAGTCGTGCAATCATTATCCTTAATAGCAGTCGACGTATATTTTTCGTTCACATCGAAATATCATTTTAGATAAGCTAAAAGTTATCTTAATGGTAGTTTACCGGAGATTCATACGTTGCGTTGCACGGGGAACTAGGTCACGTAGTTCGAGCCCTAGATGTTCCATTGCCGTGTTGATTGAATGTAATAGGTGTAAATTTTACACCCTATCCAGTATAAAGTGGTTTCGAGTTAAACGAGAACTGAACGCGTCGCCAAATGTCGGATGCAGATTAAAGCGTCGTAAAATTGTACGAAGAGAAAAGTAGAAATTTTCAAACGTCACATAGCGTACAACGCAAAAAGAACAGAATGGCAGTTCATTTCCGCATATGCCGTGAAACAAAAATCCTTTTGTCCGTGTCCACGACCTAAGCCAGATAGCGAGAAATTTCCTCGACGTCACACAATTCCATTTCACTACGTAACTTCCCATCTACGCGCTAATATCTTCTAGCGAGAATTTTCGGAATGGCGGCCAAAAATACGCGGGTCTCTGTGGAACGGTTGACCCTGTCGCAGGCTCTGTGGAAATTATTTTACGCGTCTCAGCAGCTTTCGCGCGAGAGCATTCGACGTTCCCTTGTCGCTCATCGTGGGCCTTGATTTCGTGTTCCATTCGCGTCATGTAAGCTAGATAGATCGTCTAAAGCTGGACGACGATAGCGCGAGGAACACGAAAAGAGAATAAACGCGTCGCGTTTAAAGCGACCGACGTTTGCGGACTGGCATTTATAGCGTTGTGCGTTGACTAATCCAGCCGAATGGTGCTGGATGACATTTCGCAAATTTTCGTCTTCTTCCGCGTTGAAACGACAGAGAATGACAGTGAACCACGTCCGTGTTTACAACAGATTAGAACGGTATTCACTATTCGCTGAAAGGTTATATCCGAGATAGAGCAGGCAAGACGCCTCTGTTCTATCGTGTTTCATCGTGCCACGTAGGCGTCCGGACTTATCTGACTAACCTACTTGCCCGAATTGGAGCGAATAGAAAGGACTTTAAGGTCGAGAGAGCGGAAAGGATGTTTGCGGATAACGTCTGACACGCTCTTGTACCTGTCAGCGAGATACCTTCGCGTCACGGATGACGTGGACAATGATTCTTCCTCCATCTCCATTTTCTATTTTGTTCAATTCCACGCTAACCGAAACACTCGGCAAACGGCTGAGTAGCCTGTCGATCCTATCCGCTGCAAGTTTCGAACAGTTTCGCTCCTGTCCATGGCAACTTCGTTATTTTCTAGTGAAGAAACTTGAACGAGACTTGGCGTCAAAAATTTCCTACTAACTAGTAGTTGGTTCGACCATCGACTGGACCCAGTGCCGTTCCTCAACTTCTCTATTATCAGTCCCTGGATAATGGAGTACGGCGGGGTCGTTCTCTTTCGTTCGTGTGTAAACAAATTAAAAGTTGCTGCGTCGAACTGACGCTGATCCACTCGAAACTGTTGCAACAGCCTCGTACCAGATGCTGCGGTTATCTTGCGGCTTTCATTCAGATCCGCCTCGTGTTGCCACGTGCAAATAAAGAGTTCGCCTGCTTACTGTTTCGCCGCGATTCTCTCGGGCATCGTTCCAGCAAGATGCTTCGTTGAATTTGTTTGCCTTCTTTTCTGCCGCGCGCCGTGCCGTTTACTCACAATCTGTGATCAGCCTGGCAAAACATTTCACGTTAGACACAACTTTCCTGCTCCTTGTTTAAAATTTCATTTGGAACTTGGTAATCTCGTATACATCGGCTCGTCTGAAAAATCGAGTCTTCAATTTTCTGGAACACTCTGACGAGAAGCTTATCGTCTTTAAACGCACTCGTCACGTGCCACGCGCACACGGGAGAATTTTTCGATTAATCGGACGAAGAAAATTTAATTTCAGAGAAAATTTCTCCACGTCCTTTTCACGTCCGATATTCACATTGCAAACCTTCTTCAATCTCCTGCCTCAGAATACGTACAAGATTTCTTTGGCCGAAAGTGACACGTGTAACCGGCGACGATGCTCGAGGCAGCGTTACGACGCACGTCTGTCCATAATTTAGATTCAGCCGATTTCCGAGTGGCTGGCCAGTGAACGTAGATACGCGCTTGACGATATTCCTGCGGACCAATATTGTGACGGTCGGTGTTTATTCGCGACTCGTTGGACGAACATGAATGTCGCATGTCCATCCGTTTTCTATTTGGTTGAATGCGTCATTAGTTGCGCTGAACGTCGCACCGGCATCGTTTTACCGACAGTGTTTACCAGACAGCCAACAGTTTACGATTTTCCAATCGTTTTTAACTACCTGCGCAATCGACGCGACATCGATGTATCGCGATTTTAATTAATTCCGTTACATCGGAATTAATTAAAATCAACCAACATTCTAGAGTTTTCAACCAGTCACGTTCCAAATGACTTTGTTAAGAAGATTAAAGACTTTCTTAAATGTCTCTGGCAAATAACCGAGGCCGGAATTCCGGAATCCGTAGTACCAGCATAAAAAGTTACAAGTCAACAGCGCAGCGTACAGATTCGCAGAGTCTATTAAGAACTTTCCACCTCGCAGCAATCTGCTTTGCCAATTAAGCTGCTTTCATCTCGTCGATGGTCTCTTGGTGAGAGCGGAAATATTCCAAAAAGAACACACGGAAAGAAGAAAGAAACACCTGCCTCGAAAATGACGGAAAGTAATAGCGGTTCGAGTGAAACAAAGCTGGCGACAGAGTAGCACATCTCCGACTAACGTTCCAGTGGATTTTAGAGCGCGCGCAACTTACATGCTGCGCGAATCGAAAATCACGTGTAATTTTTCTCACTCGCCTTAATCCCCATGATTATTCCATTCTTAAGAATGGAGGTAAAGAGAAGGAGGTAAATCGTGGCGAGACTTCGAGACAGCAACGGCGATCGCGCATCGCCGCGACAACTGTAGCCATCGCGTTTTACCTCCAACGAACGCTCGATCGCGACTTATCTTGGATCTTTTTATACGGGCCGCGTTTTTCGACTAATAAGATTTCATGGGCGGCGCGCTGCGACTCGTGTGCCCTAAACGAAGCTAATCCTTTATCCCGCTCACGTACGCCAAGTTGCTCAAGGGGATTTCGAGAAGCGCGCATCGCCGCGTCGTTGCTTCCCGAAAGCTTCGTCCTGTCGAGTGGAAGTACCCAATTGGGGGGGGGGGATCGATCGATGCTTGATTCTTGATTATGAGGGTAATCCGATTACGCGCTCGCCTGTAACACCCTTTGTGTCGTCATTCCATACTTTCCCTCCCCCTCCCTTTGTTTTTGTTTACAATAACCCTATACGTTATGCCTGTTATTCGTTTGCTTTAGACCCTTGTGTAAATATGAATTTAGCAGTGAACGTGAAATATGTCTATTGGAAATCCTGGCAAGAAGAAAACTGTAAAGTGCATTGGACCGATGAAAGATTGGCCCGTAAAAGTGAAAGAAGCGATAAAATATTTGACCGTACGAGCGTTAATCGAGCATGTGACTATAAAAGTAGTCGCGTATAGAGAGATCAGCAACCGAAAAACCAACCGAGACGTTGTATAACAAAGGTAATGGTAAAGCATCTGCGAAGCAGTAGTAAAGCGATTTTGACTGCGAAAGATAAGAGAGAGCAGCAAAAAGCATTTAATCAGAAGGAAACATGGTAAAACTGTCTGGCAACAAGACGGCAATCAGATGTTTGATGGAACGTTTTGTTACAGTGAATGAAAATCCTTTTTGCATATGAAGGTTTGAATAGTTGAAGTGTTGTAAAACAATAGATGCACGAACGATAGCCGCATCTGAATGAGGGCGGCAAGTGAAATAGGACCACGTTTGATCAGACATCGCGGCATACGAATCAACGAGTGACACGTACGTTGACACACTGATATTGAATTTTTCAACGAATAATGCTTTCGGCGTACCTACGTGTAGCGCTCGCAGGCCACGTTTCATGTATGAAGCTGTCAACCGTCAATTGCAAGCAGTGAAATTCAAGGAGTAAATGAATCGAACCAATCAACCAAAACCAAAGGACGTAGTAACAACTCTACTATTTCGCCATGTTTCGATATCACTGTGCATCGTTTGACACGTGGCCGAAACACATTGCGTAATGCAATTCGTCATGGATTTTGACGAGAGAATCGTTTGAATCGATGTAATGTGGCTAACGACGTAAAGAACAGAACAAGGGAATCTTTGACACGTTATCTCTCGTTAGACGACAAGACTTGTTACCTTGTATCGTTAAAATAGCTGACCGAAGCAATTCAAAGGGCGGCAAATCTGAAAACGAAACGAGCGATGACTAATTAGCCGGAATGTCACGAGCGAAATTTTATAGAGGTGAGCATAGTCATAAGTTTGAACACGGGAATACGATTATTATGTTCATGTACATTTTTTACGCGCTTCGGAAGTGATTTCGTTTGGAAAAATAATACTTTAATCACTTTAAATTGTAACGAAATTAAGCAATTCCCGTTTCCGTTCCCACCCAGCTCATTATCTCTAACTAACTCCGACAAACTACGTAAACGTTTATTTGACCTATTGCCATACGATTCCATCGAACTTTTGTTCAGTTATTCTAGTTAACGATATCGCTGGAATATGTGCCGTTCGTATCACGAAAAAATCTCGCGTTTATTTCTTGTCCTCAGATCTTTGTCATTTTTGCCAGAAAATCACGTGTATGGATTACGCGAAAGCGTAAGAAGCAAAAGTGAAAGAGGAAGGCATGGCGCCAAGCGAACAACCGCTTCACGCTACGCCGCATGCGGACTATGAAAATTTAATTATGTGCTGCTCGTAATAACGATTCGTTGTTCGTGAACCAGTAAACGTCCACCAGGGCGTTTTTGTTTGACCCTTTTATCGGCGGATCGTAAATTCCCGTGAACAGGGAACTCCGCGGCAGCCGTGTTCGACTGAGAGCGCAGAGAAAATGTCGACCCCGTCGATCGATATCTGTATATAGCCGTGAATTTGCCTGAAACGTGATTATAAATCGTTATGTGTTAATGAGCACTATTACCCGATCCACAGATCATTATGAAGTATCAGCAAAAATTCAATGGCTAACTGAACATATTTTATGTGCAACAACGTTTTGTAATCTTAGCAAAAACTTTGGCCGTTATATTTATTATTATTACTATTATATGTTATTGTTATTTTATATTATTATTATTATTATTATTGTTATTGTTATATTGATTATTCTATTTGTAATAATTATATATATAATTGTTATATTTCCAACTCTCGTTAATTACAGTATGGAAACCAGCATACCTTTGATTACGCTTTGGCAATTCATATAAATGCGAAATAATGATTAGGTTTCTCGTTGTAGTTGAATTATGAAATCATAAAGTAGCTTTCTGCCAGAAACGTTAATTATCCTAAAAACCGCAATTGTTCATTTTGTAGTTCCTCGTCCATATTTACAAAGTTCTTGGAATTGGTCACAGAGCGAAAAACTTCTTCACAGATAAAATTAATAATATGGACAGATAATTTCTTAAACATTTAGCCGAAACTAAGCAAAGTTTAAATCCACTTGGCCCATCCGGATTTCGCTCTTCGGATCCATAAACTTTCTTGTCCTAATTGGGTGAAATTATCATTGTTTAATAAACCACGTTCTTAGCGATGAGGGCAGTTGGTCTGAAAACCTCTGGTACTCGTTAAATATTATTTTAAGTGAAAAGTACACCGATGGCGAAATTTTTCTGCAATCAACTCGAATGTTTACAAGCTTTGCAACGCGATATTTGATGCCGATAGGAGCTGTTTGCTGCTATCGGGAATTAACGATCGCACATTATTTCATCAATTTGTTTAACTACTGACAAAATAAGACTTATTTGACCACAAATACCAATTTACGATCAAAGAAACAGAAATTAACATTTTTCATTTATCGTGTCTATTTGCAGTACATTTTTGCAAGACAGTCAAAGCCGCGAATTTTCTGTATCACTAACCATGCGACGAACTGTATGTTAACTTGAATCATCATACCGTTCTTGTTCCTTCTCATTTCGTTCTTTCAATATTTTCGTTCACTGTGGCCAATTTTTTTTCTCTCACTCTAGTTTGCTTCCATTTTCCTTCCCGCTTCTTTACTCTCTACCTTGGATAAATCCCGATCGTATACATACACACAAATGACCAAATCGTCAAAAGTTTGCGTTGACAAACGAGCCTGGTTGAAACGGCACGCCGCGAAACGTTTCCCGATGGTAATGGACCAAGTTCTCGCCGGATTTTCGCGTTCCGCTCGTTATTTCACCAGTACTGTTCATCCGCGAAGATGAATTTCACTTCTGACAATATGGAACAACGCCGGAAGGTGTGACCAATCGAAACTCGATCACGTTAACTACGTCTTTTTTTTCTTTCTTTTCCTTTTTTTTTTTTTTTTTTTTCTTTTTTTGAACGTTTAACGTGAAAAGGTTTCACTATTCGACCGTTCGTACATGCCACACAACGAGGAAAATAGGAGGAAACGACGGAAGTTTTTTATGTACACACAGAAAACTAAATATACAACACTTGCCAACTTTCGACGTTTTACGAGATAAGAAAGCCAATAAGAAATGCAACGAAAACGCAACAGCGGGTCGCAAGTATTTACTCGAGACTTTACGTGCACTGGAGTCTTTAGTTTTGCAAACTTTAACATCGCGTTATTAATCGCAGTTATTCCTACGACCGAATCGAAAAACTGCACTTGCCATTGATAGATTAATCAAATCGCTAGAATTTATCCAGTTTTTTCGTAAGATATCTGATTATTACTATATTCTAGGAATGCGGTCGATTCGGTCTGGTAACCACAGAGGATCTGGTCCGAATATTTTTCTCTCTGTTCGCAGCGACTTCCTTTCTCGCGCTTCCGTACTGCTCCTTCCGTTATTCTCCTCGGCCGTTCCTCTTATTATCTTCCAGCCCATGCTCCAGTTCTCCGCTTAACTTCAACATTCGCCTTTTCTTCGCCGGAATTATGTTGGCGCGAATGTTTGCTCCGTAGCTAGAGACTTATGTCTCGCAGCTGGGATTCGAAATTTGTCAGCGAGTTGCTTTTCTCTCGCCGGCACGGCGTTGGCGAATCAGGCTAGCAAAGAAAGTACGGCGTGATTTAACGAATTCACCGTAGTCGGTCGGGTTTTTTTCCATGGGAAACCCAGCGCCCGGATAAACAAATTAAAATTTAGAATTCGTTGCTTTCCCTTTTCCCTTGTTTTTCTTTTCCACTTTCCTAACGATGTTTGCGCATGTGTGGATACAGCGAGTTTACGTAGCGAGGTACAAGTTTCGTTCAATCGACGATGCTTCGGTTTCATTCAGTCTCCGAGAGAATACGATATTCGTGAAACAACAATCTATGGCTACGATGTATGTACGATTCGAATGGGCATTTAGTCGTTGGCAGGGAAGTCCTCTCTTCGACGAACTTCGCATCAACTTTTCATTTTCAACCGAGGGCCACAGTTTAAAACGGGGACGCCACAATTATTCGCTCGAACAGAAAACGAGCAGATACGCGCGTGAACGGATGAAAGGGAGAAAAGGGATTGTGCGGAACCAGCAAATCGGACGACGCTCGGTGTAATTTACATGGCTCACGATCGATCGACGTTCGCTTTTGTAGCTTTAGAAAACTTCACGACCTTTGCCCCGTTTCGCCGAGACCCATAGATTACCGAGGATGGAAGCGCTTTATTTACTTTCCAATTTCCATTGGATTTGATATTTATCCCTTCCCTTTCTCTTCCGTTTCACAATCAAAGAGGAGCGATTGGGATTTTTCCCACGTTGTCTCCAGCGCACTATACTAATTTTCGTTCGAGCAACCGGACAATCGCGCCACGAAGATTGAAATCGAGTCTCCGGCTTTCCAAGAAGACGCAGCTGGACGTGCCAGCTATTTCCATGCAAATACGATCGATTTGGCGCGACTGATCGACGGTCTCTGAACGCTGCTTCGTCCCCTCTCGCCTCCAGATTCTAGCAAAAATACAAAGCTGCGAGAGAAGAATATTAGTGTAATAATAAAAGTGTCAAAGTCCGTTTCTCATGGCTAAAAAACCATGGTATTACCGTGGTATCACGTTCTTGCTTCTTCTTTACAAGAGGAGCAGTACGAGCGAGCTTTGGAATTGGCTGCCAAAAATTCCGTAGAATTGGGTCAATTCGAGGGAAACTCGCGCGTCGTCGAGCAGTTTATTAACAAAACGCCAAGCATCCCGTAACCTTCGTCTCTCGCTTTGCCGCGCGAGCACTGCACCACAGTGAATGTAGGTTGATGTATTAATATCATTAATTCGCGTACGAGCCGTTTCGGTGCGTATATACCCGACGCAGCTCGTGGCCAAATAGCGAAGCCCTTCGGTCGCACTCGTCTTGGGACACACCAGACACACCAGACACACCGGACACACACCGGACTTGTAACACACAGTGTATTTTAAGACGGTTCAATTTTGCCGAGGGTGCTTCGCAGTCCGTTGAACGCGGAGATGGTGCAGTACGAGACGCAGGTTATTCGATAATTGCGCTCTGCCGACTGTCTGCCTGTTCATCGCGACTTTAAAACGATCGTCGAATAAGGCGAAAGTAGGATCGAATTCCATTAATGGTTTCTATCAAGGTACCTTTTGTTCACAATCAGATCTGGTATTCCGACTGCGCGTACGTCCGACTGTTCATCGAAATGTAATTAAGGGACAGGTCTAATCCCTTGTGACAATTACCCTGCAGTTTCTGGCAGCACGGGGTAAGCAAGAGATTAGAAATGCTCGTTTGGGCTCCGGCGAGTTGTTGGGTGCCATCGAGTTGTCTGAAAATTTCTGTTTATGACGATGCACGATATATCCCGGCGATACTTGAGATAATCTCGAGATAATATGACAGGATTAAATGATTAAAATTTCCCTTTTCGTCTTGTTATCGCAGCTATTCGGAAGGAAATATCTTCTTCGAGTGATCATTTTTATCATGTTGTCGAATAGTCAACAAGAATTCTACAACAAACAAGTCATTCTACAACGTCATTTTACGGTTTTTAGAAGATTATTTGGCTTTCTGCATATTCTGCATAAAACCCAGCGCGCTGATAGAAACAATTCAGACAATTGCATTGTATCAAAAGAATCGAGTTTCATTTGCCGTGTAGAATCGCACCGTTGCGTTCGCGCCGTTAGCGTGGTTCGCAGGAATGCAATAATGCAGTTATTCCCGATAATCAATGAAAGCCTTACGTTGCTCTCAATCCACTGAACAAATTCATCGCCATCGTTGTGTCGAATCGAAAAACAGAAATACTCGATACTTTTCGCGTTCATGAAATTTCAATGGCGGTCGAATAATATACTCGATATAGAAATGGAACTTTTATCAACCTTTGATATCTATATTGCCTCAATCTCGAGCAGCGAGAATTAAATTTATAAATTTTTTCCAATGGTAAATACCGTTTGCGATCTTAAGTTTCCATCAGTTATGGCGTACCGAACATCAAAGAGTTACATTTCCTGAGAGACTCCAATCGATTGCCGAACGTTTGAAAATGGCGAATAATGCATAACGAGCAGGGACGCAAAATAATTCGACAACATTTACCGAACGAAGTAATGAACATTTCACGAAGCAATAGAAAGGCAATTCCAGGCGCCAATATCAAATCCATGGGGAAGGGTGGTATTTCGTTAGTGGCGCTATCGACGGGAATGGAAATCGCTCGATCTCACAATCAGTTGGCTCGCTGAAAGACAATCGTCGCTAGCGAGAGTTAGAAAAAAGCCAATAATTCGACGTTGCCTCTGAATGCCACCCACACCGGACTGTTTCTCTAGAAATTGCAAACGATCCCCGCTTTGTTTAAACGCGAATTATGCATTCCCTTGTTACTTCGAGCTCAATCGGCTTACACGGGAAAAAGCTCAGCGATTGCAAACGTTTGACAGTGAGAAGAAACGTTTGGAAAAGTTGAGCGAAATTTCATAAAGCTCGTCGAGTTGCTAAAAAAAAAAAAAAAAAAAAAAAAGAAAAAAAGAAAACAATACACGATGATTGTCCGATTCCGTTGGTTTCGAGAATCACAGGTGTTGTCGCAAACCAAGTTTCGCGAAAATATGTATTTTTCTGGCTACGGAGGAGGATACGTCGATGAGGATGATACGCTTCGTTGGAGGCTCGTTCGTGCGTGGCAACAATAAAACGTGAACAGAAGTTCTCGCCAAGCGTTTTCGAGTTCGCCACTGTAACCGGAAACTTCCAGGAAGTGGACTGCTGCGTCGCCGGAAACGTCCTCGCTGCCCGATATTTTCCACCGATTTCACCGATATCCTCTGTATATCTTAATAAATTCCATCGCTCTTCGATAGTTTTGATAACGCCGATGGTTTTGCTCTTCAATTTAATGCATCACACGTTTCTCGAAATTGTCGCGAGAAAACGAGCAACAAATTTTAAACTTTAAACGATAAAAATTATTTTTTAAAAATTATATTTTAAACGGTATTGCATCATGTGTTTTCCTCTAATTTTTCCTCCAATTTAAAGAATTAATATAAGTTATTCAACCGATTCCAAGAGTAACTTGCTCGATTGACCATTTTTCGTAGTGGCAAACCGATTTAATAACACTATGGATGATTACGAGTGGCCCATTTTTCAGAGTGTCTGCCCGTGCGAAAATCCACTTTCGCCGCTCTCATAGAGCCGTCTCGAGAACTGCAAAGGCCGCAGCTCCGTCCGTGTTCCCTATTTCTTTGAAATAACCTGACAGCCAGTGCGTCTATACTCTTCTCGAGGTCCGTTTATACGCTTCAAATAGTCGCCAGACCCGTGAGCACCGTCCACTTGTTTCAGTCTTCCGAGCTTTCTTCCTTTGTATTCCTTTCGCTCGATCATGCTCCCTGCACGAGATTATCGTGCGTAATCGTTCGATCGTTCCCCAACTTGGCAAATACATCACCGCGTGATTTGTATCGAGCAAGAAAAGTTACAAGTTGTTCAAGAGTTCAGAGCACGCTCCACTGCTTCGTAACTAGATCTTCCATCTCTGAGATTTTTACAACTTGCAAGTGAAATAATGTTTCCCGTACTATATTTTTCTCTAACGAATACGATGAACAAAAACATTACGCGAGCAATAAGAAGGGATCTCCGCTCTGTATGTTAAATCGAACTGTCGTTTCAAGAAACAAACGACTATTACGTACGCTCATCGTTTCTCATCTTTCGGTCTCGTTCAGAGATTCGCGTTTCGACCACTCTTGAGGCATTTTCGAGTTTAAGTCTCAAAGAGAGAACGACGTATTCCCAATTCAACCCTTTTCGAGCATTGTAAATGCGTAATTGCGAGGGGCAATGGGAGAAAGCAGTAGTTCTACGGGATTCTACGATGTCGTGCTTATTGCCCACGCTAGGAGGAGAAAATCGAGTGGAAACGACGCGTTCCCATGGACTGACGCGAAATCCAATTTCATTGATGAACGCCTCCGCGTGCAATTAATCGGAGTCTGTCTTCATTGATATTGGCGAGACTGTAAATTTAATTAACCGAATTTCTATGGTTGCACTTCAAATCGTGTGTGCGTGTGTTCTTTTTCTTCGAATGTTTTGCGTTAAATTCCGTGTTTCGTTGTCATTGACTCGATTTTATACTCTGTTGTTAATTTGTTCGACGAATGACGAATCTTGGTGCGTGATCCTTTACTTTAGACTGGCGCTAATCGATTCCTGCGTAGTTCGTTTTGCTATAAACGCTCGTACATCATTCAGTCTCTAATTCCAGTCTTAATCCTCTTGCGACTCCATTTCGAGTGCAAATCTACTCCCTTTACGTCACAAGGCGTGTTCGAATTCGATGAAGCAGTACTTTTTTTTATTGATCGTTAAAATCGCTGCTGTGTTTCCAACGTTCGATTCTCGATACATAACCTAACTTGCAAGTTAAACACTCGACATTATTTTCAAGAGTTGAAGCAATGACTTAAACAGACAGACCAGATACTTATTAATCGTCCACACTGCCGCAGTTTCGTTTCGATCGGATCTTTATACGAAAATATCGATGCTCGATAATATTTTCACACAGGAATTGTCGGTCTCTTTGTTTCTGAATTTCGGATATTCGTCCTCTTATCCCATTGTCGGAAACTCATCGTGCAACCACAGACAAGATTAATACGGATATCAAATATTTGAGATATAACAATGTCCGTCACGCTTGTGTACGATCTTAGTCACTTCTCGACAAGTTCTATGCTTTGTGGTCGACTATTTACATACTATCTGTACTATATGCTCAATAGCAATCGTTTTTTACATTTTGATTAGCGAATGATCATGTTGTAACGTGTTATAGGCATTCTGATTGTCGATAAAACATCAACTAGGGTAAATAAATTATCAAATGTCAATTTTCAGATTTTTTTTAATGGCATATTATATCTTGATCACAAGCCATTATTATATTAATCGTTCTTCTTGTTCGTTTTATGTGAAAAATGAAAAGTTATGTATAATATGTATAACTAGACTTAAAAGTTTAGTCTTAAAAGTTTTCTATTTATCCTTTAAATTATAATTTACTACATTTCTACAATGTAATGATTCTATCGTATCATTAAAACAAATAAATTATCATTTCCAGGATTATCGAATTGGATGGCCTAGATTTTTTTAGAGGAGAGTTGACCCGTCATGAAATTGTATATAATAGTTAGTAAATATTTCTCCAGAGAAATCATGCCAACTGAATATAAAAGAAAATCTGACAATAGAGGGTTATAAAAAACAAAGGCAGTTCAAAATGGCAAAATGGACGTGAATGTAACATCTTAGAGTTTTTGGTATTCCGGCTGTTAAGAAGATGAAAAATAATGATTACTCAAACAAAACTAGGGCCACTTTCATTGCTAGATATGGAAAATGAAGAAAAACTTAAAATTCATGTCAAAAAATTGCTAAAGTACGGTTTCGCGATAATACGTGAATGCGTAAGGTTTACGGCATTTAATTTGACTGATACTCTGGGGATAAATCATAAATTTAGAAAGAAAATAGGATCGTATCAGCTGGATATGATTGGCTAAATATGTGTTTAAAACACCAAACCCCGGATCTCATTCAAAATATCAGAAAGTGTTTCTTTGTCTCGAGGACAAGGCGTGAATAGGGTAAAAGTTGACTCATATTTTCAACGAGAAAGTCTTTTAATAAATAAATAGAAAAATATATTTAATATGGATAAGACGAGCTTAAAGTCGAATAATATACTAAAACCTGTGTTCAAAATATGTATTCAAATCCGGATGAAATTTAAATTATACATTCATAAGTTTATCTACTTTCACAAATAAATATTATAGATTTAATAATATTTTAGATTTAATAATTCTTCAGAAAAAAAAAAGTGAGCTATCACTCCCCGATTTACTCTTGTACTTTTATGTACCATCGCGATGTAAACCAACGACGTTTCTCTAATTCTCGTTCTCGCATCAGTCGTTCTATCAATTTGTGTATTACTTTTTAAAATATTATACTGCAGCGTGACTTACTAGTAAACATGTAACTTCTGACTAACGCGAAACCTATCAATTGGTCGAACGGTCTATACACGAATTTCGATTTGGCATCCAAAATTCTGCACGCGAGAGCTCGCGATCCGGTATCTTGGCTGTAACGGCGTGGTTCGCGGCGCCACGCCATGATATTTATTGCCAATTAGAGCTGCAAATTGTCCACGCGATATATTGACTTTAATAAACCTCAGCGTTGGTCGAGGGAACAGCAACTTATACGATGCGCGTGGCTCTCAGGGTTTTAACCCGGTCGATGCTGATAACCGAGTTCATCAAGCTTTTCCACTAGCTGATATTAAATTTGTAAACTCAATGATCGTCATGCCCCCCCCCCCATCTGGTTCCTCAACCGCGTAATCTTTTGCTAACGTGATTGTCAGATTGTAACGATCCTGAGAAATACTCGTTGGCAAATCACCATATTTTTTTCATAGATCCTCAACGTTTGATCAACAATTGATCCGATGCCTTGCGAAAATTTCACGAACAAAGTCTCTATATTATTTTTGTCCGGCTTTGTCATGTCACGTGGTTTCATCGTAAATGCGTTATTACGATGACGGGGGATAAGTTGGCGTTACATGACCTCTTTGTACGCCGTGATTCGCCTTTCCTCCTTTATTGAAATGCTCAACGTCGCTGGCAGCGTTCAGCCGCGATGAAAACGTCGGCGTTGACGTTAGGTGTCGGAAAAAATTGTGACCGCGACAAGATGCCCCAGGCACTGGATAATTGCAAGCGCGTGAAAATCAGTGCCCTGAAGAGTATCGACCACCATGAATAGCCGCTAGTATCTTTGACTTTAGATCTGTGAAATCAAAACAAGTTGTCGAGATTGTATTTAATACAACAAAATGAGCTTGCTGAAATCGCGATGCATATAATGCCCACTTAAAAGTGAAATAAATAGCTGTTAAATAGAAACAGCTTCATCTTAAGCAGGGGGTTATCAAGCATAATATTCAGTCTCGGACATTGTGAAGGTTCGACTATCCTTTACAACGAGTCGAATACTTGAATGCAGACAGATATTTGCTAATAGTTGGCCGATAAGGAACAAAGTAGTCTTTCTAATTATATTCTCTCGAAATATTCTCGCTGAATACTCTAAAGATTTTTGATCCATAAAGATGTTTGAGCAACGAAAACTCAACAATGGAAAAACAGGAGATCGAAAGCTCCTGGAGGAGTTGAAAGACGAAGCGTAAGAGATATACAGGATCGCGCGTTTGCCTGGCTTCCTACGAGTCGGGAAAACAAACAAACAAAGAGAAACGTGGCTCGTCTCCGAGAGATGGAAATGTCGAGCTGTAACGAAGCTGCAAGCCGATAATGTGCTTACTCGGAACTGGTGGAAAGAGGATTTTAAAGGTGTTTGCGTGGAAAGCGCTCCGGAGAGGTGGGTGGAAAATGCAAGAAGACAGATGACAAATGGAAATCGTAAAACTCGAGTCCATCCTCAGGTGCAAATAGCGAAGATCGAAGCGAAGACTCGTCGTCGCCTGAGAATTATTAAAGGATTTACCGAAGGCAAATTGATTCGCCGTTACAACAGACGCAGATTGCAGCGCCAATAATTCGATTGCTTCTTCAAAGTTCGAGGCACACTGCAAAGGACAACAGTCACCGTCCAGCAAAGAGCGGTAATTACTCGGAGATGGTGTCTCGGTGAAACGAGTCGGCCGCTTTTATTGCTTTCGCGTTTCCGATGGATGGAGGGCCTTCATTTTCGATGAGGTGCATTACGTTAGAAGATTCGCAGACGATCTTAATATTGAAACCGTGGCCGGCTCTCTCCCATATACCGTGACTCACGGTTTTCCATGGAGATTTACCAGTCGACGGGAACATCGGATCGACGGAAAACGATAATCAATCAAACGTATTCTATAATTTCTTACGAAAATCTCGTTCCCGTTGTTCGACAAGCGTCGACCTGTCATTTTCACGCCTGCAATCGCGCACCTGCGAGGAACGCGTGATCCACGGATGGATGAAATCCGATTACCGCGCTTGACGGTAGCTACGTTTGTCGTTCCTTTGTGAATCGCTGATGCAATTAGGCATGTGCCAGCCGATATTCACCAAGCCTATCGACATGCAACGCATACGTTGATACAAATCTATCGGCATTGTTTGCAAGTTCAGACTGTGCGAAACAATCGGATCAATCGGACTCAAAGATCAACCATTCCGATCAAGTCCATGGTCCTGAAAAAAAAAAAAAAATACGAAACGGCTTGCAAGATAGCGGATTTTAAGCGCGAAACGGAAACGGAAGCAACTTGAGGGTATGCAAATAAGCGGAACTAATTTATCGGTAATGGGAGGCAAATTTTGAGTCATTTGTTTTCCCTCGGACTGATGCATCCTTTGTCCAGCGTTGTTCAAGTCGAATTCGAAGGAAACTACCGTTAGAGCTACAATGAAACTTAACGTGCGAGGAAGCGTCGTTTCCGGGCGAGGAAAGCGTCGATTCCCGAACACTGTCGCGCGTCACTGAACGCGAATTTGCTTCTGTAAAGTGACAACGAGTGATGTCGCGATGCTGAACAAAAGAGAAATGGATTCGATATAACGTCACTCGAGTGATAAAAAGGCAATCGTACTGGCTGGCTCGCGAGAAGAGATGCAGCTGCGCTGTTTGAACCGACTGTCTCCCCCCGGAATAGGAAGTTTCGTTTCACGGGATCGATGTGCTGTCCCTTTGACGCAGCTTAGACGGAACTTATCTAACCGGTGCAGACTTCTTTACACTTTGAAATTGATATCCCTACGAACGTTGCTCTTGCTACGTATGACGCATTGTACGTTACTACGGATAAATCCAAAAATTTCTGGCGACGTTTGTTGCACTAGTCTGCGATCGAGAAAAAACGACGCAAAGATACGATCGCGTGTTTTAGCGGTCAAAGCAGAACTGTACTCGTTCTACGATTTGTCGTGTAACTTTGCTATTCCCGCGATCCGTTAAAATATCTTTGCCTGGATCGCAAGCTCGGCGTTAGTTAACGTCTAATCTCGTGTTTGTACTTGAAGTGAATTTACACGATGTACTACCTCGCCGTGATCTTCTTCGAGAGGGAACTTTATTCATTTCACTTCTATCCGACTAATCCTGCTTAATTAAACGTCGTTTCGCCTCCTCCTAGTAGGTCGCCTTCAGCTGGATTAACCGTCCGACCGTATCGTCCCTTTGCAGTTGAATTGATCGAGGTTTAAATATTCTGTCCGTTCTACGACGCAACTGAATCAAGATTTGAAGGAGAGAACAAAAGGGCAAATCGGTGCCAAAGTCGACGGTGCCGAAGACGTTGAAATTCCGTGCAATAATTGACGAAAGCGAGATTTTCTCGACGATTCGTTTGTTTTAAAAACACAACGACGGGTCTCTTTGTTCCGACGGGGAGGGGGGGGAGAGAATCCGCGTCGCTGAAAGCTAGCTACAGTTTACACTTTGCTTCACCAAGCACAATGCAAACTGTTCTAGTTACAATCTGACAGAGAGCACAATTCAACACCCTGACACTGAACAATGTAATTGATCGCGCGAAATGTCTGGATTATGCACGCGATTTGACGAGCTTCCCGATTGACGGAGAAATTAATTGGCAGAGATTTTTGTTAGCACGGTCGCCAGTTTTAGCCAATCGATAAATAACGCTCGGAATTGAGAGAAATCAAAAGTGACAACTTCGAACTTCATCGACGGACGTCCAATCGATACGGCGGATAATTAACACGATTTGACAAACTTTGGAATTTTTCGAGTACGATAATTTGTCTGGGAAATTTGTCCGTGCCTGTCAAGAAAAATCGATCGATCGGTTAAACTTAGTTACGCGAAGCTCTTTGTTCCTTTTTTTAGTTCCTTCGAAACGAGACGGAGACACGAATCGATATAATCATATTTTGTTTCGCGTAAATTCGCAGAAGATAAATTCAATTAACTCGAAGAAGGAAGGGACTCGTCTGGATATGTACGTTCACGAGTCCCAGCTGCGAGAAACGAATAGTCACCCTCGCCTCTGCTCTGCGAATCCTTGTGCGTAACAGGTAGCAACGCGACGTTCGCCGCGCTTAGTCTGAAGACTAGTCTGAACGAGTCGAAATGGAACGATCGAACGGTTAAAGCTGCACTTTGGGAGGAACGAGCAATATGAAAAACGGTCTGACCGATTCGACCGCCGCCTAAATATATAATAATAGAATAGAGATAGCGGGAGTGTTCCACTCACCGAGTACGAGCAGCAGTAGAACTTGTTGCGGGAGCCGAGCCACCATTGTGGGCTCCTGCTCTGGCGCATTTATGAATTGAAATCGGCCGATTCCGCCGTGCACCGTATCGACTCTCACAATCACAGCCACCCTTTGCAACAACATTCATTTAACGTTTCTCCCAGCTTCTACGGATTCGTTGTTGCTTCGCGATCTCGCTCGATGCTTTTCACCGACGCACACACGATCCACATTCACCAAAAACTTTCGGTCCTTTTTTTTTTATCGTGTTTTTCTCTACACTAGGGTATTGCGAGCACGCACGCGAATCACACACGGCCACGATCTCTACGCGGCCACGATCTCGTTTGTTGTTCGTTGCTTGTCGTTCTCTCTCACTCGCCTCACTCAACCTCGCGAATCACACACGCTTTTACACCGTTGTTACCCTTCGGCTCGGCATTTCATCCGGCGCGCGACCAAATGCGGTGACGGCTGAAATATCAGTGGCCGATTCAGCGTGCAAATTGTCGACGAGCTGCGCTTGATCGCGAGGATTTGCCGGTGTTACATCTCTGCGAATCTTCTGTGCGATTACTGTGTCGAACCGACGCGGTTACGTTTGCGTACATTTTGACCGTTTAGTTATGTTACATTTGACCATTTAGTTATGCGTTATGTTAACGTGGTGAGTATTTTTTAAGACTCGAGAACGATATATGCACGGAAATAAAAAGACCAGACAAACAAACAGAGTAGTAAAATGATTTACGGATAAATCCGATAGAAGCGCATAAACAAAACAAGGACGGTTAGGCGAAAAGAGATCGCGTTGCGATATAAGTATATTTTAGAAGACGGCCGAGAAAGAAGAAAAAAAGGCAGCAAATCGCTGGTGCGACTGGCGATCGAATATTCCTCGTGGAGGGATATCGTATCGAAAAATTGAAAAGTGAAACTGAAAACCAATAAGCCTGTTTGTTCTTCGATAATCCGCGAGTGAATTTTTTCTTTGAGTCAAGCGAATTTCACGCGTGTGCCTCTTTCTTTCAAGGCTTGATGATTTTTTACGTATTCATTAACGAATACGCTTCATAGCCAAACGAAGGTTGGAATGTTTTCTTGTTTATAAACAATTTCGAACGTCGATGGATAAATCGTACCATCAGAATTTACGAAGCGCGAGCTTGTTTTACGCGTGACACGTTAATGCAAGAGTTCAAGTCCTGTCGGAATTTTCAGTGAAATGATGATTCCCTATGGCTTCGGCACTTCGTTCCACGGTAAACTGTTTACTCTGGTTGTTAATCTCCTTTCCGGCGACGAAATAAAAACGCTCGTTTAATTGTCGACACGAGCAGCGAGGGAACAAGAGAAAGAGAAAGCACGCACCGCGGTAAAAATCGCGGTGTCGCTTTTCCTGCGGGCTCCAGTATAAACTTTTCATTCGTTTGTTTTTCCCTTGGCAGACTGAATATGCATGGCCACGTGAACAGCCACTTGGTAAAAACGAGTACTTCTCGTGCATGACTTTTTTTTTACGGAGATTTTGGTCCGTCGATCTTCGTGATTGGTGATTACAGTCTAACGAAATAATTCCAAAAAGTGGAGTTAAACAAAGTTAATGGAAATCGAAAATAAAAGTGAATTATTCAAAATTTTCAGACTGTTACTTTGGTTGTTTGCGACGATTAAACGATGACATTCGTTTAATCGCGAACGAGAAAATATTCCTGGAGGAAGCCTCGTACGTAACCTCGGTAAAACCATATGTACAGAGACTCGAAAGTTCTTTTAAATTATCTTATCAAATCCGTCCCTCGAACTGTGGTGATCTTTCGAGGCCGTTTGGCCGTCTGCCGAGATTTTTCGTGGATATTTTTGTCGCGGCCGTGCATCGGTCTCTGCTCCGACCGAATCGTTGAACAATATGTAACAAGAAAGCCCACCTCTGCTTCGTAAAACGATCGTAAAAATCGACTCCTCTATCGTACAATCACGTGTCCTTCTACCCAATATTTGCAATATACTTGCAAGCAATCCTAATTACGATCAAGCGCAAGCTTGCCTTCAAAAAGAATTACACTTCCAGCCGTCCATCCATTTTTTGCACGATTGCACGATTGCACGATTTCCACTCGAGGAACTCGAGGCCCCGTGTTCCCTCGTCGTGACCCAAGTTACCCATGTACAACACACACGTGACAAACGAGCAGAAAATCGCGGAGATCGATGCACGAAGGGTAGGAAAAGATCGCAACAACGAGACGTTGGACGCGGAGTCTCACCGCCGACTGACTGTAACACGGCTCCTCTTCGATCATCCCTCCTCTCAGCACGAGCACGCGGACTAGACGCATCGCGCCGCACCGCGAGTCGCGAGTTCTGCGCGAGCTCGCGCGAGCCGCTACGCAGGAACTTCTCCGCTCGATTGTTCGACCGATTCGCACTGTTCTACCAGCCTCCCTGCCTCGACTCTCTTCTACTTTCTACCTACGCCGTGGCTTTTCTCTTTCCTCTTTCCTCTTTCCTCTTTCCACTTTCCTCCACACCGCATCCCCCCACCCTTGTGTCCATGGCGACTCTGACGTTTTCGAACGTGCACGTGTGCGCGCGTGGTTTCCAATGGTATGGCACAGGGTTTCAACGAGAAGATTCGTGGAAATTTGCGGTGACCAGTGTACGTCGTAATTGCGTTGCCCGATAATTGTCGCGTAATTGTTGTCGTCGCGTCGCCGGGACGGGGACTTGCTTCTTATTTTCCTTTGCCGCGCACACTCTACCAGATAGCGACGTAATCTCGTTTGCGTTTCCGCTGCGACCAACAACCACGCTCCCTCTAGCTAACCGTGAATACCTATCCAATGTTTGCCGTGCCACCGGTTACGCTAGTGGAATAGAAGTAAGGTACAGATTATAAAAGATCCTCGGCAACAATGTGAAACAACGGTTGAAATCCGTTTTATCGCTGACGCCATGGGAAATTGTTGTGGGAAAGGATTTATCTTGTAGTATTCTGTAGATTCTATGTACACTTGTTAATTCAACGAGGTGGAAATTGAATGATGAATTTATACCTTCATGTGCAAAAATCAACAACGATAACGTGAAAAAAAAAAAAATCGCGTGACCGGAAAAAAATAATCGAGAAACGGAAAACAAAAGCGCGAAAGATAAAATTTCGTTCCTAGTGAAAAATCAGAGTCATCGTGTATACGATGTAAGACATAACTGTTCCTAGTCGAATAACTATACCTGGTGTATAAAGTGTAATCGAGATCTTTCGATGCAAATATTCGTGCATCGAAAGCAATGGCATCAAAGATGTAAATGTTAACGAGAGAAACGGCACGGCTATTTGCTGATGACGCCGGCGTTTCCTTTTGGCGTTTCCGGTTCGACATATCGAAAATGGCCTTGGTTGCTATCCTTCTTATGCAGCTTCGTCCGACGTGCACTCACAATTGGACGATCAAAGGCAAGCTCGATTCGGCAAAGTAATTTCACGAAGTAATTAAACTTGCTGTCTCGTGACATTCGTTAAACACGTACAGTACATTTATGTGACGGTTAGTGGCATTTGCTAAGATGTGACGCGAACCAATATAATTCCTGATTCCGGTTTTTCGGGAAAAATCAAACGGACAGGTATTACATTGGCAAAGATTAACTGAATTCGTCAATGGTATTTTGTAACGTGGCAGAATCAATGACTGACGCTTTACGTGCCATCTTTTTCATATTAGGTGTGAAAAGACTTGATGTTTCGCGCGTTATTATCAATAACGCAATAATGCAAAGTACACGTCTTTCGTCTAATGAGAAAAGAAGAATTCATTAACGTGCTGTTTATTCTCAGGAAACACAAGTCAGTTCTTATCTATTATATAATCCAAGGGTTTAAAAACACGGAGAAAACACAATTTCTCCAGTAACTTTCGATTTCACTCCGTATTCGGCCTGTCGTTAATTGAACGGCGAACGGAGGGAGTCGGTCGGTTGACGCGAAACAAACCACTAATTCGTTCGGTGCGACGAAATTAAAAAGAAAGAGAAGGAAACACGGTGGCGTTAAGCGGAAGCAGCCGAAGCAGAGGAAAGTCGGTGGTTGCCCGGCAAAAGGGCACGGTGCAACCGGCTGATCGAGCACCCGTCACTGGCAGACGTCTAACCGACGTTTTCCAATTCGCGCGGCCATTCATCGGCGCCCCCCGATCGACAAAAGCGCTGGCTCTTTTGCAAATTGTAAATGGAATTTGAGCGAATGCTCGCCGCTTGTTCCTTGCTGGAAAAACGCATCGTTTGCCCTGTAACCAACTGCTGCGATACGTTTCCTCGAGACCTGCGTTACAAGCGTTACAAGCGCGCTTTGATCTACCAACCATATCATCCCAACTTTCAGCTCCATATGCATTAACGTTGACAGGCACACCAGTCCGTTTCCGACTAGATTTTCGCTAATCCCTGCGAAAGATCCAAAGCAAGCGTGCAAAACGTTTTGCAAACGTATAGACGCGTGAAAAACTCTTTTTGTTCGTTTTTCTCCGGCTAGCTACTTTTCTTAATTTTCTAATTGTCCGTTCGATGGTTCCCTTACTCACATATCTTTCGCAAATACTAAAGACTCGATGTATTTCGTGACAAAAAATTACGGTTTGACTGTTGTTCAAAATCAGAATAATGCGAAATTTACTTCAGAACACGATTAAGAAAGGAGCATTGTCAATTATAAATTCCAGTCTAAATCTCGATTTCTCAATCTTTCAACAGTTTCTAATCTAGGCGATTGAAAGAAACTGCCGCTGGAAGTTCGGGTCGAGGAATTGTCCGTGTAAATAATAGATTCCCTCTATTCCTTGGGGCAAGTTATGATATTTATGGGAAAACAATGTCCACCGCTTTCCTCGATATTGGTCACTGTCGCATGTTTATCGTACAAATAACGTTCTTTGCTGAACTTGTTTGTCTGGTCGTTAAATATTTGTATTGTTTGTTGTAACAAGTAGCGACGATATTAATATCAGAAAATTCAGAGTTGCCAGATATACCCGCTTTGTCTCGATCCGGCGAATTGAAATTGATCAAAGGAAAAACCGTGTTTCGATCAATTTTTCGATGAGATGGAAGATCGAAATCGACACTTCTGTCGTGTTTTTCTCCTCAGATTGAACCACGGGGAATAAAGGAAAACTCCTTGCAGACGCATTACTAGGAAATCCTTGTCTTTGCGGTTACAGCATTGAACTAAGGTTTGGCGTTCTTTGTCGTTTTCTCTTGCTTCTCGCCGCTCCTCTTCACTTCAGCACCAATTGCATCGTCGTTGAGCCGCAACGACTCTTCCGATGATTTGCGGTCAACCAATTAGCCGCATTAAAAGAGACTGTGGTAAGGAAAATTTAATTGTCTTGTCCGGATATTATTCGTCGATAAACTCTCTTTGCGATACAGATAACGACGCCACTTTTCGATCAACATCTCCTTTTACTTCTTCATCTTCTTTCCCGTGGTTCTTCTAGTTTTAGACTTTAACCTCGCGAAGGAAGATAATTGATCGTAAGTAAGAGGATACTCGTTTTTATACTGCAGTTTCCAGCTGTATTATTCTTATTAGGTTTCTAAGTACTTGCTTATTAACATTGTACGGCGACGAGAAAATGAAATGGCTGGCCGTTACGTCGGTAGAGAACGCAGTAATTGGCTTTCTGTGCGCGACGTTGCTTACGTGCTGCATTACACGGACGTTTATTTCTTTCGGCAAGACAAAGAATATTGCTTAAAAACCGAACTATCGGCTCATTGTTGTCACTTTGCGAGAACAATTTGCCGGCATGCTGACGATACGTCGTCTTAATACTCATAATCGTTTGGGAAATTAAGCGCTCTACCTCTTCTTGTTGTTCTTCTTTTTCCTCCTCTCTTCTTCAACATAGTTGTTGCCCGTCAGTTTGAACCAAGTTCTTGCTTCGCCACTTTACATGCAACAACTTTTACAAACTCTTTACTGATTGCGCTGTGAAAGGGTAGCGAGAATATACAAGTATAAAATGTATATTCACCACTGTAACAGGATACCGCGTAAATATAAAACAATCAGGCTGTATTTTCTTACTTTACTGTTTTATTTTCATTAAATAACGCGTCATCGAGCCGCATCATTATAATATGACCAGCTTCTCATGCTGTAGATTCCGAATTAGATACAAAAGATTGTGTTACTCGAAAACGTAGACGATAAAAACTAATGTACATACAAAGTAATGATATTATAATTTAGACATAATCTAAGAGGCGATACGAGTGATGCAACACGAGTGGCCAAATACCAAAATTTCCTTCGTTTCGATCTTTCGAGCCTTGTGCTGCGTTCTGAATTTTTGATAACCAACTATCACTCCTACTGTGTGTCGGTGCAAGGCTCTGTCGCGTCATCCGCGCACACACACGTTCTACCGTTTTGACCGTTTGGTAGACACAGCTGATCCTTGTTACACCTTCCGCTCTCGAATTGACAGGCGTTGGTTACTGTCGTGAACAGACAAGCGATAATTTATCAATTTACACAGTGACGATTCATTCAATTGCGATACACGAACGATAATACGGAATTATGATATTCGATGAGTTTTATATAGTTGTAAAAGGGTGATCAGTTTGACGAAGAACAGAAGAGAAACGATGACATAAAATTTGAGTTACCTCTCGGGCACGATTCAGGAACGACGACTATCCCATATAATTTACCGCTTCCCCCTGGTGGTACTGATATGGCTGTCTTCCTGTCCCCAGTGCTCTTCATGGCAACTTCGATTTTGTGACTACGACGGTAAATAATGGATGTTTGAAATATCTTCGAACTTACACGCTACTCTACTCGATTTTCCTAACTTGTTACGACCCTCGTTTAAGCTTTACTATCTCTCAAGGTATTTTACTGCCTGTAGTAAAATACACTACGAAAGTGTGCTAACTATCATATCGCTCGGATATTCAATTTATCTCGAGAATTTGTTATTTATTTCAAATAAATAAGTACGTTGCAAGCTAATCTAACACTGCATTATCACGACAAAACTTACGTTTTCCAGTCGGTCCAATAATAATTTTGCTGCGAAATCGCTAGACCAAACGGATAGGTGAGCTCGTTGGCGACTACGTTAATTTTCCTGCTATCGATCTCCATGCAGCCTGTGAACGAAATTTTCAAAAAAGGTCAGAGAGAGAGAGAGAGAGAGAGAGAGAGATTATTGGGTTAGGAGACGATGATGATCGTGTCGCGTCTATTAGCAGAGAAAATTTCATGGGGAGATCTGTCCTTACTTATCGTAAACGTTCCAGCGTCCGACCAGCACAGCTCATCCATCGCCCAATCGATACTTAATGAATTCGGTAACTTCACGTAATCCCCTTGAAGGAAGATTGCACGATCGGTACCATCCTCGTTGGCCCACTCCAATTTCGGTGACGCACGGTTCCAGTCGGACCAAAATATCTTCCTGGAAACCATCAAATATTCTCGTTTCAAGTTACGAGCTTCATCATTTTCTCGTCAACCTGATGCAGCTGAATTATTCATGAATCTCAATGAATTTTCTACGGGACAGACGCTTTTCATTTAATTTATTGTTTAGCAGATGGACGACGGAATTTGAAGAAACAATACTTACCCACGATACGGATGTACGGCTATTCCTCTAGGATTGACCAGTCCGTCCGAAACGAGGACCTTCCGCTTCTTCGTCTCGAGATTGGCTACCTCGACGGTCGTTTTACCCGAGTCGGTCCAAAAAATATTTCTCGAGACCCAATCGACTGTCAGTCCCTCGGGGCTGCTAACTTTCGGCAAGAATGTCTCGGCCATCGATCCGTTGTACGTTAACTCGATTATTCGATTACCTAGAAAATAAATTTCGTCTAGACAGGGTTTCCTCGTTGCTGATATTTTCGCAAGAAAATTGCTTCGTATTTCCGGCGACGTAAACCTTCGCAATATTCATATTTACCGGTGATGTCGCTCGAATAAGCCTTCCCGTTCATACAATCGATGTCAATCGCGATAGCCATTTGCGTGTACGCTATGTAAATCGGGCTACCGGAATTCTCGTGCGTCGGCGCGAATGGAATCCTCAGCGTGGCCATTCCTTGATTCACCAGCAGGAAGTTGGCTTCGTGTTTCGGTCTCGGTTCGCAGTTGATCCCATCTCCGGTGAAACCTTCGTTGCATACGCAAGAGAATTGATTTTCTCCGGTCGCTACGCACGTCGCGTTTGCTGAGCAGATCGTTGGATCGTGTCTGCAGGATGATTGAGGCAAGCACGTGTAACCATCGCCATAATAGCCCTAAAAATGGTCAGAGATCGTTAGGTTAAACGACATTTCTATCAAATGAATTACCAGAATTACAGTTGAACTTTGTTTGTTTCAATTAGTTACTGTACCAAGTAGCGTACCGCGCCAGGGAATATCGAATAGCGTTTAACCATCCATGGTTTATTACTACTGTCATACTAACCGTTTACACTTCACCAATAATAACGTTCTCATTCGTTTTCAAATTTCCTACGAAATTACTAGCAAAACCATGCCTGACTACCGATCACTTGTCCGGAACACTTTCACAAATTGTCCGATTAGTTACGCTCTTTTCCTCATGAAATTTATATTACTGATCATCAGCGTCTGATCATCCTTGGCTCACTACCACTATTAGCGCTAGAATCGAATGCAAAGTTGACTGATCAATTTTTCATTCTTCTGCTACTTTCAAACACACGATCGGATTACCACGAAGTCCATCAATGTGTAATCACACCAGTTTCACCGAGAAACCTATGATTCAGGATGAATTTGTGGATTCAATAAACATACCGGCTGGCAGGTGCAGGCGAAATTTGTGGAGGTTTGATTGTAGCCACAGACCGCATTCCTGCCGCAATTATTCAGCACGTTGCAACTGATGTGGTCCTCGACACATTGACGAATTCCATCACCGTTGTATCCCTCGATGCAGACGCACTTGTAGCCACCTTCGCCGGTGGTCACGCACTGAGCGTTCACGTGGCACTGGGATGGATTGGTCGAGCAGTCGGACACTACGCATCGACCGTCCACTATACTGAATCCAGGATTACACGTGCACTCGTACCGCGAGTTGGCCGGGTTATACGAACATCGTTCGTTCTCCAAACAATCGTTGGAGCTGCTGCATTCGTCTAAATTGAAAAAAAAAAACGATTGTTGAAACAAACGAATTTTAGTAATCGATCGTAATTCATTTCAGGCACGGTTTCAGAATTAACTCTATCATGCGATCGTTCTTTAGCGAAGTGCTAAAGATACATTTCTCGTTTCTCGTAAACTACACACTAAATGAAGTAAAAGAGATTTATGACTTTGAGAAATAAATATTTTATAAATAGATTACGAATTTTTATGCAAATTTATACTTGAGAGTGTAATTTAAAATATAGCAGTAGTACGAAGTAAGAGGTAGTAAGAGATGATTCTACGTGAAAATATGAAATGAAGAAATGAGTTGGAAAGAAACAATAATATTTTTTCATTAAAACTTTTACTTTCGAGAAAACCGAGTTCAAAAATTTATCGAGTATACTTGAATTTAGCTAATTGTGGAGAAAAGGCAGAAAAGAATAATTAACAAGAGGTTATCATGAATCCAAATAAGTAGAAAATATAGAATAACATTTTTTGTAAAATGTTTCACTGTCAAGAAAATCGAGTTTGAAAATTTATCAAGTACACGTGTACCTAGACAATTTTTAACAAAACTACTTTCTTGAAAATGACGCCTTAAATAAAAAAATTTTATTCTACACTTTTCGTTTACTCTTGTGCATGAAATATCCTCTTGTCGATTATTTGCAGCTGTCAGTGCGAATGCAGAATTAACTGAATTCAAGTATACTTATACTAAAGTAAATTTTTAAATTTTCGAATTTTTCTAATAAAAAAATTTTATCGTTTCTTTTCATTTCTTTTACATGGAATCACTTCCATTATTCGATTGTACCATCAGTTATGGGACATCCTATATATTTTGTTATATTATGTATTTTGTTGCAAGTTCGCAGATGAAAATTTCCTATAAATGCGTAAAAATTCGTAGCCAATAAGTGAAAATGTACGATGAAGGAATCGAAAAAAAATATGACCGATAGGACTGCAGGTGGTTCCATCTCCTTCATATCCTGGATTGCAGACACACTTGGCTAGAGACTCCTCTTGCTGACATGACGCGTTCGGATCGCAAATGTCCACTTCCACACAGGACACCTCTGCGCCAGAACAACACTTTTCATTCACTCGAGGAATAACAACGTCGTGGTAGTTGGTCTCGCTTGTGAACGATGACATTTCATAATAATAAATGAGAGAAGAACAAGATGCGAGTTAACGTACCTGTTTTTGCGCATTCCATACCGTCACCCTCGTAACCGGGATTGCAGCGACATTCGTAGTCTCCGGTGCTTGTCACGTAGATACATTGGGCATAGGGATGACACCTGTTCACCACGTTGCACGACACTGGACACAAGCGTGTGCAATTATGATAATGTTCTGCCTGGTAACTCGTATTTGCTTCGACTATCCACGTCCGAGCGTTTCGTGACGGGTTTTTGCATATTCATCGCATCGATCATGTTTGAAAATGCTTACGCGAAGACGTGCCAGATGTTTTGTAACAGGTTGACCGTCATATTGTTCGCGCGGTATTGATCGTTCAGCGAAACGGTATCGAAAATTTTACACGAAAGTTTTATAAAGTTTGTCAATAGAACGATCGATCTGTTGTCAGATATACTTAACCGCAAATGAAGAATGCTGAATATTTATTCGGTGCGTGCAAGAAGCATATAGCCCGTGTGGAAAATTTGTTAATAAGCGGAATAAATCAGTGGATGGCAAAGCTGGGTATCGTACAGTGAAATCCTGATGGACCCATCGTTTCGTGGTTGAATCCAATCCGAGGCACACAAATCTCCTTCGTACGATGGTAATTGTGTCCCCAAGGACATATGCAGTAGTCTTCGTAGCATTCCGGAACTGGACGTGCCGATACTAGAACGCACGATGCAAACCGTTCGTCGCCGATAGTTAGTAATCATCGCAAATCAATAATTATAATCATTTCGTTCTTGATGCTATCACATCGTTGTATCACATCGAATCGTATTCTACGTGCGATTAGTTGTCATGCATCGAAATGTGTCATTCCCTTGAGGATCAGATTTCAGAATTAAGTTTAATATTATCTATAATCTTCCTCCTTATAATAACTGAAAAAAAAAATTCTATCGATTGTAAATAGAAATGTAGATTGAAATTTTATATTTTCGTCACTTCCTTCCTCCAAGGATTGAGACTTTCATTACGGTTGACTTGAACCCTGGAATTTACGATAAAGGTAAAGATCTCCCTCGTGCAATTGAGCTTGTACTTCAAACATTCACAGTTAAGACTAAGACAATGGTCATGCTTGATAAATAAATCAGATGAATTCGAATGACACACTCTGGTCGAGAAATATACCGGATTTGTACGAATATCCCTTTGTCGTACTTACAGTCCCGATCGGATTTGGTCGTCGTCTCTTCCTGTCGCGTACATTCGTTATTCCGATACTCCCAGCCTCTTGGACACCAGCACATCTCCTCCACGCATTGCGGTTTCGGCGGTTCACCCCCAGTGGTTACATCCGCGTCCGGATAGCACGTGTAATCATCACCTGGAAACGATCGTGATCAATCATCTGGAAGGTGATCGCGAAATACGTGAGTGATTTTTCTTTAAAAATCGCGATATCGTGTGGTAGGACTACAATTTGTGATTCCACTACAATTCAATCCTACATTGTCTTCTAAGTTTCTGAACGATTATAACAGAATTAGTTCTGTGGCATAGTTATGTTTAGTAATATTAAATGTTATTAGAATACGAAATTTAAATCAGAATATTAAATCAATTTGGAAGATTATTCCTTACGTTGTCGTACAATAGCTTCTTACCAACGAAATCTGGCAAACAAATGCACACGTGTTTCTGCCTCTCGGTGTCGAAACTGCAGATACCATTGGGTGAACAGTTATCCTCGACGTCACAGGTGGCTGAAACAACTCGTCGAATGGCACCGAACCCCGACAATTTTCCATATATAAAACAATGATTAAATGTTACCTCCTTACCTCGTTGTGATGCGAGATAACAACCTTGTTCGGTGTCCTCGAAGCCAGGCAAGCAGATGCAATTAGGCATTCCATCGATCATCACGCATTGCTCGTAATTCCCGCATTTTGTTTCTTCGCAAGAAGCAAGTCCTGTATTTCCAACAAAAGGTGCACCAGTTACTGGCAATTCGTAAAACAGAGACTCGTTTTGAAAGACGTCGAAAATATTGATTTTTCAATCAGACTAGTGACTCGGGAGAGTTATCAGTGTACGGTAATCGCCGTCTGTTGGTAACTCACTTTCGCAAATTCGACCATTTCCAGTGAATCCAGGTCTGCACTGGCACGAATGACTGCCTTCTTGATTAATGCATTGTGCGTCAGGGGAGCACATATGGTTTCCGGCGGTACATTCGTTTACGTCCACGCAGATTGCGCTTCCGTCTTCTTCGTATAAATACTGATAGCTGGTAACAGAAAGGACAAATTGCAAATTTCCCCGGAAAAAAGAAGAGAAATTTTCGTGACGGCTCGTTTGCAAATCAGGTAAAATCTTTCCCAATTTTTCAATTTACTTAATAAACTGTAATGCTACAAAAATGAAAAGGAACCGTTCCTTCGATGTTTACACGTCTAAATCAAAGTGAAGCTTCTTACCCAGGATTACAGACACATTTGAAGCTATCGCCGTCAACGATGCAAGAACTATGCTCACTGCACGTCTCCCTTCCCTGGATACAGGGATCCTCTTCCTCGAGGGGTGCGACTTTTGTGTTGACCGCAAAACGTACAATCCCCTCGGTTGCCTCGTAAGTAGTAACTCCTCTATAGAACTTCAATCTAGTCGTGTCATCCTCGGGTTCGACGGTGAGGTACGGGCACTCGTTATAAACAATCGTTTCATCCTGGATGAAACCAAGTTCTCGCTCTTCGCTACCTTCGTTCAGTTTGCAAGTTCTCTCGCTCCGCGCGCGGATCACGCCGGCTTGCGCTCTAGTGTAAAGTTCATCGTAGTCACCGTAGTCGACCCTTGTGTCCCTCGCCAACTGCGGCAACGTGCCTTCGATCTTCACCTCCACTTTTAACTGACCAAACACATCCAACCCGAGATAGCTGCTACGCATGGTCAATTTATCGCCAGTTGATGAGTATGTCAACTCGGCCGTATGGTTGAAAATGCCCCCTGAATCAATGGTTTGTCTATGTTAATTATTTTTAACTCGACTTTCGTCTCCAAGTTTTGATTTTGGGACAATAAAGAGAAATAATAAAAGGAAACACAGCTAGAAGAAGCGAAAACCAAAAATAACATTTATTCGAAAAACTTTTATGGAAAAGATCAGTAACCGAAACTCGTTTATTATTTACGTTGAGAATATTAATCTTAAAATGTAGAGAAAATTTTTCAAAAAACTATGCGATTAGGAAATTAAACGTTTCGATTAGAAATAACAATTATAAGTATAACCGAACTCTACATCAACAGCTTATATTATAATAGTTGTAAGCTGTTATATTAATAACGAAAAAAGTTCATTTCAGATTTTTTCATTTCGACGGAGATTCTCTTAGACTCTCATTTATCCAATTTTTTAACGCAGATCGAATTCCTCGCACGAAATTTTTGGATTTTCTCGAAGAAAATGTTGTGTACAATATTAACACCATCGTAAATGATCATTCTGGTCGAAGTTTGAACAGTTGTGATAAATATCCGACAAACATCCGAATGTGTCCATATAATCATAAAAATTTCGCGAGGATTGGGAATTGGTCAGATCTGGAAATTTCTTTTTTCCAATGTTCATAAAGGATGGAAAAACGGGATATCGTAATATTTGTAACAGTTATCGATTGCTCATGATCAATATAAATTTGGATTTTCATGAAACAATCTTTCGCGATTGCATCAAAACTATAGAGTTACTGTCTGAAATAAATCTCGTGGAAATTAATGGAAAAAGAGAATCGAAATAAATATCTGTCATCGGTAACGATTGTGACCACCAAAGTTTCCCTTGCCGATAACTGTTATGAGTTGTTGAAATCAATTTCTCTCGTCAATAATAGTTGTTAGCACTGAAAAAATTGTTCCTTTAAATTTATTAATAATTATAATCATTATTTGCAATAAAAAACATAGTGCAATTAATTGTTATGCTGGGACTATTTTGTTATTCTGGTTATAATAATTATGGTTAGTGAGGAGTATTGTAGAATAATTCCACTGCTGACAAAAAGTTATTTGTTAGACGATAGAATAAATAAATTAATACATTAGCAGAAATGATTATTGGGATTAATAATATGTAGAGATTAATAGTGTGTAATGTGTGTGTGAAATGAGACGAGCTGTTTCCAGTTAGACGCATTCCTTTCGTGAAACTTCTTGTTAATCGTATACAATAACATTGTCAGAAAGTACCTGTAAGCTCATATCCATTTTTTGTCTCACCGATGGATTTAGCAAACAACCAACCAATCACACTGCCCAGATTGCCGAGCAATTGAAAACTGGCGCCAATTTCCTCGGGTACTCTCGATAAAGCCGTGTACGTTCTTCCATCCTTTGGTTGCACGTAGCATTGAAGATCTCTCGCAGGGAATTCCACGCCGTTGATAGTCCCAGAAACACGTCCATTTACACGCAATGGGATATCTACAGATTTCGGTAACCTTTTAAGTTTTTCTTTTTTTTTCGGCTGATGACTCAAATTAGCTTTTACTCGTAAATCATGATGACCACGATTATCACCATGAGTAAAGGACATTCAAAAGGCCTTTCTTCGAAAATTTCCTCTTTTACGAAGTCATCGAAAGAACAGCGAAACCAGTTCCCGTGATCTATGAATAGATCAGAGAGAACACGACCGGAATCGCGTGTTGTTGCTCGTTTCGCGACACTTGTCGCTATCGGAAAGGAAAGACTGTCAGTTAAAAGTACAGGGACCTATGAAAGCGAATGTTTATGTAGCGTGGCTACATCAAAGAGACGCGACTCGTGGATAATTGGAGGGTTGCTCGGTTTACGACAGCGTAGGAAGCGACGAATCTCACCGTTCGGCAGACAGGATTTCCCATTGCCGAAGAATCCTTGCTTGCAGTGGCAGCAAAAGCCAACCTCGTAGTCGACACACGTCGCCCTGTTGTGACAAGCCGTTGCTCCGGTTCTGCAGTTGACTACCTGATTCGTGGCACTATTGTCTGATCGAAAAAGGAATAAGCAAACGCATGACTATAGTTTAAAGACAAACAATCGAAGGAGAAGTTACGAACAATCTACAGATTAGTATTCCATAGGAAATTCACCTTCGATGTTGTCGGGAACTTTCACGTCGCTGTCGTCGGAGATCGGTCCAACCTGGAACAGCCACTGTCCAGGCCTGTTCACGTTTGACCATCTGAAGAATCACGCAGATTATAATTTCAGTCAAACGAAAGATCGATCGTACTTTGAACAATCGCCAGTACTAAGCCCTACAATTTTAGTAGTAAATATATCTCTTGAGGAAAGCATTTTTACAGAGCGTACTTATAGAGGGAAATTTTGTTTGCTTTAGGATCCTAAATTCATATCTAAAGTTTGGCGATTTAACCCGGGAACATTTAACCCTGTATATTGTATATCGTGACTCACTTGTCGATATTTTGAATCTGATCCGTCCCGGAACCTTTCAACGTGTATATTCTTCCTTCGCTCATTAATCCTGCTTGCGCCTTCGCATCTGGCAGACCGTTCGGATGCGATTCACCTTGAATCCATTGTACACCGTTTTCCGGGTATAAGAATTCCACGTAGGAATGCGTACCATTCGATATGATGGCTACCTGGTACGTGTTTATCTAAAAGAAATCGAATGAAATTAGAAGGGAAGAGAAAGTTTATCTGCCATCAGTTTATTTGTCCGTATCTCGTTTCGTAAGTGAAAATTTTTGTCGAGAAAATTTTTCTTTACTCTTAAGATTGATTCATTTCGATTCACCTTGTCGCTTTTTCCGTTATAGTATCCAACGTCTACCCATGTGACGAGAAATACGTGAGTCGGTACGAATTCTTCGACGTCCGTGAAAGCGCTGCGAACCATCCCTCCGGCTCTAGCGAGAACTTCCGGCGCATTCGTTTCGCCGTAATATACTCTTCCGGAGCCTCTAACGTCGACGTGTGTATAGAGTGGCGCGATAACCGGATCGTCGAGCGGGAACGCGATATTGAAAAACCTCTGCATCGCTCTGGCGAAGGATAGGACGCCATTCCCGTTTACCTGCAACCGTAGGTACGATAATCTCTTTAGTTGTTGCTATTCTTCAATCGTTCTCTGTAATTAAAAATCTCATTACGCGAATGAAAATCGGGACGCAGAAACTCATTGAGTTTGCTGGCAAACTTTTGTCATCTGTTCGATGTAACCCAAAGATAAAATTTCCTCTGTGGTCTTTATCTAACTTTTACTCTGTTCCCTCGTAGATATGGAGGTTTATAAATTTCAACAATCTTCCACGAGGAAGGATCCTGCCTCAAGGTAGAAATTTGCATATCTAGATAGCAGTCGCGAAATATGAGCTAAGAAAACTCGAGAAATTTTCGATTGCTTCTGAATCACGCGTTTACAAGTATCTCTAAATGGTTCTCTTCTCCGTAACTAGAATCTAAAATCTAAAATTTTTCCAGCATCAATTCAATGAATGTTTGGTAAAGAGAAAAAAGGAAAGAAAGAAGACGACATTATCTCTAGACGCACGTGTCATTGAACAGGTAAATAGAAAACACGTGTCGAGGATCGGTCGATGATGTAACGAGGCGTCTCGTATGTGAGCAACACCAAAATTTACTTAACTGGTGTATGCATCGTTTAACGAAGTCGAAACATCAGAAACGACTCGAGCTCGAGACTGCAAGTGTATACGTCGTCTTGTCGGTTGGCTAAACTAAAAGGCGCCTTCGTCGTTCCACATTTATGCTGAGAGCAGCTGTGCCATCACAGACAAACGAATCCCGACGTTTAACGATGACCAAATTAAAACTTCACCAGAGTCCAATGTTCGCTGTTCCGCGAATATTTCCGTCTGTCTACGCGCGCCCTATTTCGTCGTGTATTTTTGGGTTACCGGGTTTTGTATGTAGAAGAAGAGATTTTATTACTTGAGAGTTATACTACAGAATCTCAGAATTAGATTTCTGTTTGAGAAACATTTCTCAAAGTTCAGTATTTGAAAATAATGAAAGGTGGTAGACAAAGCTCTCAGAGATTCAGAGATACAAATAAAAATCTCGAATGTCTAAATTCGAATTTTTTATCTTCTATTTTAAATGCTTTGTATTTTTCAAATTCAATCTCTGATTAAAAATATTTCGAGATGATTTCTCGTGAGAGTTCCGCAAACGCGTTGACCACTGTGCCACTGTATTAAATGAAACAATGTCGTAACACGTCCAATAATACACATTCGAGCCGTGTATCGAACAAATGGAAAGACGGAAGCGAGGCTTCGTAGTCAACGAGTCTGACTAATTGACAAAGTTTAACGCGACAACCAAATTCCGGCCTGGTTTCGACCACTCTCACGTCCCGATTTCTCGGCACGAACTCCTGATTGTACGACGTATGTATTGTTTTCACGTGATGTTAACACTACGACCACGTCGAATTTAACACGCGAGCCGGCGCATATCATTCAACGAGCGACCTGGTCGCGAGAATTGGCACAAATTAAATTGATCAGGCAATGATCCTCTTCATCACGTGTTGACTCGTTGTCACGTTGCTCTTTAAATGCTTGGTATTACGTGCACAGAGCTTCATTCGATCATCTGGTCGGTTTACTCATTTGTACCTTGCAATTTTTCAATCGAATTCTTTCACCGAAAGAATTCTTGTCCACCTGTCAAAAGTGAATTGCACAATTCTGCGTTTGTTCTTTTGATTTCGAACAATTTCATCTCGCGAAGAAATAGTGCTAATTACGCTTTGATATCGGGTCTCACGATCGATCGAACCTTTCCTTCGTGACCGGTTGGCGAGCAATTTTACGCCAATGGAGTCTAATTGAAAAAGAGGAAAATGCAGCGAGAAGAAAAGAAGAGTGGAAAAACGAAACGAGTTGACAGTCAAGTCCCCGTAATTATTCTCGATCGACCGACCATCGAGCGTTTCTTTTCTTTTAATCCCGGTCACGATCGATAACAATCGCCGTGGATTAGCCATTTCCGATTTTAGACGATTTTCGTGAGATAATTACGAGAGCGTCGGCAAACTGAGATCATCATCGATAATCGATAGAACCTGGCGACCAGTTCGAGAGTAGACATCGATCGCGTTTTTCTCGACCGTTTCTCATTTTCTCTTTTTCCATCTATCTATTCTAGTTTTCTTTCGGTCTCGTACACGTTTTGACAGTGGCGCGTTTCGAGAGAAGGGTCGAGACTGGCGCTATCTTCGTCGGGGCTATCATCGGGTCGTAGGTCACAGCTGAGTCGATGACACACACGCACACACATAATCCTCCTAGCCAGAGAAACGGTGAAACAGATAAACAGTGTCTAAAAGTAATACGAGAAATCCATCTTTCCAGCTCGCTAATTCTCTTCCTGATGTCACCGATTATCCCCGGTATCCGCGCGTTAAATAAAAATCGGGAAGGGGCTCGCGTCGAATGGAATAATTTGAAGCAACCGATTGTAATTGCATCTCCTCGTAACCATAACTATATTATTACAGCTGTAAGCGTACATGTATGACGATACGATCGTACGAGCGATTGACTAAATCTATTATCTACCACTCGAGTAGTAGAGAGCAAGATTTTTCGCTCGTTTACCACTCGAAGACCTTAGACTCGAATAGCCGACAAAGTTTCGAATTTAATTCGGGAAAAGAAGTGCTTTGACGAGCCGAGCGGAGCGACGTTAACTTGGTTCCCCTTGAAACTCTAAAGAAATTAAACGGGAAAGGAGGAGAAGACTGCGGTTGCTGGAGAACCTGGCAATCCGTGAGAGCTTAGCCAAGCAAACAACAATAACAACTGCCCGCGCGACTGCGTTAAATACCAACGCTCGTTCAAACTTCAAAACTCGATCGTTTCACGGGATAGTTTACAGTCAATAAGATTCACGAGCTGGCTAACCGTTCTTCTTCCAATTACATCTGGAACTCGCGTGTTTCGAACATCAGCCACTATCGCTAACAATCACGCCCTCGACGAACATTCTTCCGAGAACAATTCTTCTCGATTCTCTTTTCTTCCCTTCGACGACGTAGCAGTAGACTATGTTTTCGAGACACGAGGTGAATAAGGCGGGCCGCACGCGCTAACGCAATCGTGTAATCGACCGCAATCATTTTGATGACTGCAAATCGTCGACGATAAGCGACGAAATAGAGATGATTGTAGTGTAGGCAGAGCTTACAAGTAGACCGTCGCGGATATATCGCGGCTCGTATCTGTGTCAATCAGTTCGTTGCCGGACTAAAGCAGGTTTGTATTCAAAACAATCATCGTACGTTTCAATTTCCTCGATTTTCTTCAAAAAATTCCAACATTTAAATTCCGACATTTCCATCGCGTGAGATAAATCGCGTGACGTTTCTCGCATGAAATTCTTGAATTACCTTCTATTGCCGCGACGATTGCCCGTTCATCGACAGCGCTTCGTTTCCGTAATTCGCTCGATTTAATGTCGTTAAATTAACGAACTATGTGTTATAGTTGCGGCGTAACGTTTTTTATTAAATTACAAAATAATACGTGATCTTCTGTTAAATTTAAAAATTATTTATCAAAGGGGTGCTTATGTTATATGAAAAGTAACAATTTCACTCGAATACGTTATTAGTGGCAATTGAATTAGCCATGAATTTAAGTAAATTTTAAACTAGCCTAATTGATGTTCGCGACGTGCGATGACGTGTTGCTGGCAAGATGTTGAAAAATCGCCGGCGGAATTTCACAATCGCCGGCGTCTCTAGACCGTTCCTCCTACAAATCGTCCGTTAACTAATGTGGGAAAGCATCAAGAATAATTGACCGCGTTTATACCCGTTTATAATCGTCGGTCGTATTAACGTCCATCTGGATGTAAATCCACCAGCCGGCTTCCGATACCATTCGTTTAGCGAGATCGTATCATTCGCGGACGAACGCGTGGATAACCAACAGGTATCTCTCTTCACTGGCGGTTCAATTTCCGCGAAACGGTGCGCAATAAGCGCGGCATAATTGCCGCAATGCGCCGCTTCTCCTTTTCCCGTTCGATGAAATCAAATTCCGCTTACGTATTTATCTATTTAATCAGCGATGTTGGTCGATTGTTCGGAAATTTTTGCGCTGCTTTTGCCCACGCGTCTCGCTAATTTATCCCGTCTATTTTCTATATTCTTGTGCAAGAGGAGAACGCTAGTTAAATATTTATCTGATGCTCGACAGAGGAGTTAATTAACAGCGTGTGGTACAGCGAGAAACGGAGTTAGTTTTTGAACCAGGGCAATTTACCGTTTCTATGTATCGAAATCACCTACCGTCTTGATGAACGAGCCCGCGTATCTTCGCGATCGAAACTTCACTCGCTGACCGAATTAGGACTTAGGTCCGCATTGATTCGACGAGCGTGCGGCTCTGGAGCCGAAATTCGAACTTGGTGTGTCTACGAACTCGATAATGTGTCTACGATTGTATGGTGCGGTCGCATTATTGAGCTTGTCGATGAATGAAGCGGTTTACTACGAAACTCCGCCGTCATCGTGCACGTGGTCAACATAATAAAGTAGATGGAGCAAAGTTTATAAAATTGTAATTTTCAAGTAGAATTTTTTCTACCACGTTGTTGTACAATTATACAACGTACGTTTAACGTATCAATGAAGGACATCTTGCCTTGCAGGAGCAGTAAATGGATTGTGTCAGCGTTACGAATCATGGGTCGCAATTACCTCAGGCTGATCGCGTGTTTTTCTATATGTAGCGTTTTACGCGGCAATGAAAACATGTAACGTCCCTCGACACGCATGAGATCATGCACCTTCGCTCAGTAAAATCAATTAGAACGAAGATTCCTCCAAATAGCTACGTAGGTACGCGTGGGAGCAGACGTACCGTACAATCAATGTTCATTGAGATGCTACATACGACGCTTGTGAATCGCTTCGTGGAAAAGTGAGATCACTGTAGAGCTAACTGCACAACTTTTCTAATCTCGTCGTATTTGCCTTCTCTGACTCAATACCGTTCACGACTAATCTGTCATTGTTGTTTCCCCCAAAATTCGAACGTAGATAATTTAATAGACACTTTATCTCTCCTTCTGTCCCGAAGGAACAGTTTCATTCTCGAGTTTATTGGAGAATTGACACTCAAAGTGTTTGAAAATAGTCACGAAGCTGAATATCTCAAAGCAAGGGATCTTTCGTTCAGTCGAAGGGATGAGTTCTACATCTTGCGCATTCGAGCTTTGATCCGCGTGACAAGTGACGCGTACCGAACAGACGCGTCCGACGACCCAAGCGTAATTAAGCGCCGGCTGTCGCTGTTTGACCGTCATCACAGACAATGAATTCGTGTCACGCCAGAAGATGACGACAGATTAGACCACAAGCCAAATTAACAGGATGACCGAATGTTTCTGAACTTTTCCTCGTTTCGCGCGAATTAATTTTAACGAAACGGATGACACTATCATCGCCAATACGACAGTACCATACCTCCCTAACTTTCTTTTCCATTCTCCCACGTTTCGAATTCTTTTTATACTCGTTACGTTCATCCAAGCAAAACGAAACGATGCGTTTCCCGAGGGGACGGTTCGTTGTATTTAAACAAAGGAGAAGACACGTTTCCTGCAACACACGCTAGCATCGATCCTAATTTAAAACATTAAATAAACTGTTTTCGCGTTGTACTCTCCCTTCTCCTGCGAAGCGTAAACAGTAGCACGCGCGCTCTGTGTTTACACAATTTCGCGCGCTACAAGGGGTTATTCCACGTTCGAACGTGGCCCCAGCCTGCGGCCCTCTATCGAGTTTTACCGTGTATTTTTGTGAGCACCGAAATTAAACGGGGCCGGATGCCACCGTTGTCCAATGGAAAACCGCGGAGATCCACGTTACTGGATAAAAATAACGATTTATCCACTGAATCGTGTAGCTTTCTATCAAGTTTTAAAATCAAACTACCCGATGCTTTTCCAAATTGACACATGATACGACATTTTTTCATTGCGATAATTCAGCGTGAATTATTTCCAAAATTATTCATAAATTTTTTCAATCAACCCGTTTAAAATCAAGATGAAATATATTTAAATATTTATGATTAAGCAAATATTTAATTTATCACCAATATAAAGTCAAAACTTTCGTGTACTTACGAATATGGAATTGAAGATTTTGTCGTAAAATGCAATGGGCGTCTTCAGAATTGTCTCCGCGGATAAAAGATATCCGTTGACATCTGGCTGCAGGATCGAAGAACCAGGTGTCGCGTAAGGATATAAATCGTTTTTGTTTAAAGCCGCGGCGAAGGGTGCGAGTATGGCCAGCACCAGGGTCAGCGCCAGGGCCTGCCACGACACGCTGAAATGACGCACGCAACGAGTCATTCTCTCTCAGACTGCCTTCACGCTACTGTCGATCGACACCGCCACAACGACGACGACGACGGCGACGACGACGATGACGACGACGACGACAACGACAACAACAACAACAACGACGACGACAACGACGACGACGACGACGACGACGACGACGACGACGACGACGAAGACGACGAGTCCTCTCTTGCCGCCCCCTAATCGCCTTTGCCCGCTCGTCCTCTCGGTTGCTCTTCCTTTCGAACGAGACACCGTCTCTCTGCTCTCTCCCAGTACCATGCCGCCGATAATTTCGTGCTACTGCCCCCTCCATCGACCCAGTCCGCTTCGGATCACTCGCCTCTTTCTCGCACGGAACACGCGAGTATCGCTGCGGTTTCGCGCCGCGTTCGCGACGATGAATAATTTTATATTTATTTCTTCTTTACCATGTTTTTATTTATTTACACCTCACCCTTTCGCAACGTTTTTCTTTCTTTTTTTTTAGCGATCAGTTGATTTAATTCTACCGGTTATCGGCATATCGCAACTGTGCGATAAGAGGTACAGAAGAGATATGCGAGTTACAGTTGTTGCGAAACGTACGTGCACACAACAACTGTAGTGTATTCGTTATAACATACAACACAGCAGTGTATACTAATTAATTAAGTTCATTTGATAATACTCATATATGATTTTAAATATTTGATACTTCAGAAGAAAAAAATCTTTCATTGGAAAACATATACATAATTACTTTTTATGTATATCATTTTATGTATATACATTGAGTTTATCAATGTATGTTTATTTTATCAGTTACTCCTATATATGTATATAGAGTTTATATTTTCTATGGATGTTACAGCTAAAAGATGAGAAACATAGAAAACGATGGATCTAGATATCTGCGCAAGTAGAAGTTGTTATATGCGTACTATCTTGTCTTACGTGCCATTATATCTGCTAAAAATTCCACGAATCTGTGCAGTATCCATAAATAATACTCATTCTGCTTAGTCTTCATTATCAGACTTGGGATAATACCAACAGTTTCGAGTTCGTTTATTTTTTAATTAATTCATTTTATGCTTTTGCTTGAGCAATCTACGACGACATCTCGGTTGTGTAATGCATCCGGAGGGACACAGAAAGTAGCAAAGGTTACGCGTCTATTTTTATTCAGCAAAATGTTATCAATTATCGGTTATGCGTAACACAAACGAGTCGGCGTCGCGATTCATTTAATTGCACCTTAGATTTATTCTCCATCAGATTATCATGCTATTTCACGAGTTTTTAAGGATTTAATTGCACTAATAATCGTCGTTCATCTCGAGAGTCTTGGCAATTGGATTTCAAGGTTACAGTAATCTGTGCCGACATTGAATGGTCGTAAAGATTTAACGATTACTGTCCAATCTGAATCTTCTAATCCAATATTACTTTCAATGAGAATTTATTTCTTGCGTCTTCTTCAAGCTTCAATCTTGTTCTCCCATGGAATGAAACGAAACGAAACGACGATGAATAAGATAAGATGAATATCAATCGAGCAGAGAATGCAACGTAGAGAACAATCGTTCGTATAATTTGATCGCGTTGCGTTTAAATTTCCCAGGAAGCTAGAATTCGCAAAGTTCTTTATTCCTTTTCTGTATCATTCGTTCGCTTCCACGACCCAGTTCCGCCTCTAATTGCATTCTACACCGCGTTCTATTCAATCTCGCATGTTTTGACATAGGTGGTTGTATCTGGATCGTAGAGCATTGTTTTTCGCTGTTACCTGATAAAGAGTCACTCGATCGCGGTCGAACGAAGCACTGCGTGAGACATGTGAGACATATTGTTTGATATCGCGACTCAAAACGTGAGATTTCTCTTTCCTTTTCCTTGGTCCCTGATCAAATTGAAATTTGAAATTAGAGGAACTCGGGTAGAGCGCGTCGACTCGGATAAATAAAAAAGTTGCCAGTGCGATCTGCAAATCATGTTCTCCTGTACACGTTGTAAATTGATCTTTATTACAAGAAATTACATGACTAATTTGTACATATAAAATATAAATATGATACAAAGACTATGGTACAGTAGACGCGTATTTACGGTAGGTCTCGTGTATTTCTGTTAGGTATATGTGCGCGTATGTGTTATACTTTGCATTGGCTCACCTCCTTGAGTGGAATGATGAGGAGGTCGGATAAATTCTTAATCATTAATTACTATTATTCGTTAAATTATTTAGTAGTCGTATTTCACGGTAGACGGAGTGACGCGCTTCCCTAACTCGAACATAAAACGAAAGGGATGGGTCGAAGACAGAAAGAATGTCTTTTCGAAGAAAAGAAGAGGAAGAAGTTCTTAAAGGATGTAAGGAGGTAAAAGGTTTGGAAGGAGGGGTATGTTCTTAGAAGGGAAGAGGAGATTGTCGTGCATATTGAACGTTGTTGAACACATCTGGAATCTGTCGCGGGATGAGTTCGGGAATTGAAATGGAAAAAGGAATAAGAATTGTGAACGTGGCTTGTATGAAATAAACGATCGAAAATGATCGGAACGAGCACGTGTGCGCTCAACGGTAGCGGAGGTAAGAACAGTCTAGAAACATGGACGAATAGCGTACAGGTTCGTTTAACAACGGACAACGACACAGGAATTTTGATCTACGATCGATCGGTCCTGTAACTTTTCGAGAACGATTCTCTGGAATTAACGGGGATCGACGATCCTGTGTTGCTCGGTAAGCGTACCCGTTACTCATCGTTTGCAACCTTGTCTCGCTTTAATGATTGACTTTAATCATCATTATAACATACGTCTGACTCGTAGTTGCGACCTACAGATACCATCAAATCCAAGTAGATGAGGTTCAATTAGACGCATGATCGCTTCGTTGTTTGTTATTGCGTTATTAGAATCGATTTGCAAAAAAATGTCAGAAAAGGGAGCAGTCGTTTTTTAGAGATATATTAAAAGACCGACTTAACTATATCCATAGATCTATGTAGAATCTAGTACGCTTAAATCGTATATGTATAAAAGGGAATTAAGCTCTTAGATTGGCAGTGCTATATTAGCGAGCCAAGATTGCACATAGCGTAAGGAGCAAAGATCGCGGATACGACATATATGCAAGTATCCATATACAGGAGGTCAAACGACAAAGACACAATTAGTTTTCATCGATATTAACAGCAAACGTAGCACAGTTCGTATCGGAAAGCTGGATTCTCTCTGTTTCTGCCGCGCATTACTGGCATTCTCGATTTATTTTCATCCCGTCTATTTTCATTCTCTGTGACTCCTTCCCCCGTCTTTTATGATCTGTACACCCACGCGTTTTGCCTCTCTACGCGTTTAAACTTCGCGTTTTTAAACCTTATGTTTAAACTTCATCCTGCTCTCTCTGTCTCTCTTGCGCTTGCTTACCACGTGTCTTTCGTCCCATCAGGAAATAAAGAGAGCACTCACCGTACCGAGCAACTTTTACAATTACGAATACGTTTACCACGGTAAAGTAACATTTTCCGTCGCAACATCTTTCTCTCGATTATTTTCACGTTCATTGCTACACCTCATCCTTCTCGTTTTCTTCTTCTCTCGCGCGCGTTCGCTCACTCTCGCATTCCCATCGATTCTCATCTTCGCTTCTAAAGTGAATTACAGAGCCCTACGAAGTGCGGTAACTGCTGATAACGATTAAAGCTACGATAATATCTTTGAATTAACGTGCGTGCATTAAATACAATGACTACGACGCGTCTCATCGCCGTTATTTTCCTTCATATTTTATCATGTCAATCGTTTGCCGTATGAATCTCTTATTTCTTTCTCGGCGATACTGTCAACTACCACTTCTTTATAGTATTATATAATATATGTATATAATATAATATGTATGTATAACATATAAGTTATATATAATAATATATAACATGTATATATAATGTATATGTTATACATAATGATATGTAACATGCACATATAATATATATATGTTATATATAATAATATATAACATGTATATGTAATACATGTATGCTATACATATAATATATATGTATATATATATATTATATATATATTTTTTCTATTATCATTTTGCCCTGTGTTCGATCAACGTATTATTTTATCTTGTAATTCAAATCTGTTCAATTTCATTCAATCTAAATTTCGGTCCCGAAACGTCGATCGAAGATCAGCATTGTTGTATCGAGAGATCATGTTTTTTTTTTCTTTCCCAACGCGTAAAAGATGCGATGCTCGATCTTCGATCGACCAAGCACGCACGGCACACTTTCATGATTTTTTTTTTTAATACTGCACATCTGGTTCTAAACGGATCAAATCACTTCCTTTCTAATTATCTTGGCGTTGTTCTCGAAGCTTGACACTCTAAGGTTCGAAGAGCAATCTCTAATTACGAAAGATGATATTCTTTTGGTGGTTTGGAATTCCTTTACTTAATTAAAACCAGAAGCAGCGATTCGATAAATTTATCTAAAGTTGAGTCTTTGACGGTCGATTAATATAAAAAATGAAGCACCAACTTGTACGTTAAATTATTTTAAGTCAACAAGTATGTGTCTCACGTTCTATATGCTATCTCGGCCAACAATTTTAACATGGCTAGAATATCTTAGAAATCATAGTAAAAATCTTACGATTAATCTGGAATGCTGAGATCCAGGAGACGGCCTGCGATCCAAAACGCAACAAGTTTCTCAGCACATCAACGCAAATGATGCTTTATCCTCGTGAAAAAAGGGATTGAAGCTCCTTTACGTGCGTAACAATGGCGACGACGATTACGATACGGCTAAATTTGTCATTTAACAACTACTGGACGGAGTCGAGCGACATCGTGTGACAACGATTCCCCTTTCTTTTCTTGTTTATTTTTGTCCCCCCTCCCCCTTCCCCCATCAGCGACCTCGCTCGTCTCGTTTCTAATCGTACATATAGAGATCCGTTAACGATCAGCACGCGGTCGAGCGCGCTGATCCAAGTCTAGGTTAAGTGATTCGAACGCCTATAGGCGTTTCCGCCTGTCGCGTGCGCAGTTGCCGTGGGCAGGAGTCGAAGCAAGTGATCAAAAGGACGTGGCTTTTGCAAGCTTGCACTCGTTTATGTAGAATACACGTCTCAGCCTCGAGCGCTTCTAAGAACGACGGATCTCGCCAGTCCATACTCTCCTCAACATGAACTGCAATAGCAAACGAACTTTATTGTAATCAAATCACTCCTCTCCTCCCTTCTCCCAATGTATCGTAATACTTACGATCGTAGCTCCAGCGAGCATCAGGCACCATCAAGCGCCTTTTAGCGTCACGTAGTTCTAATCTAAGATGGCGCTGCCGTAGTCGCAGGTTGTGTATCCTGGATATCGTGCCTCGTGGATCCGAGCGCAACCGCGCGCGCTTGTCCAGGATGTCCACGTCCTCGCTTGTGTAAGCGAGTATCCCCAGTAGCGCGGATGGCGCCTGTGGCAGATGGGCCCGGCACTGGGCCCGTGACCGGAGCCCGTACTCTGCCACCCGCTGTTCCACCGCTGAAACACCCGCACAACGTCGAGGTTAGAACCCCCAGCGCGCCACCTGAGGAGAACCACCGTACGGAGGGACCATTTTAGAGGATTTTCATATCGTTTCACGGGACTTTAGCTGACAAGCTAAGCTATCTACGCATCTTTTTTGCGATCACGACATGTTACAAACATGCATTAATTTCTTCTTTTAATTTTCCATATTTGTTTTCTTTTTTTTTTTTTTATTTTATTTTTTTTTTTTTTTTTTTTTTTTTTTTTACTAATTACGATTGCTTTACTCTCGACAGATCGATTTTATCGTAACTGAACTTTGTGACAGGGAATACTCAACTAATGGCATGCACCTACTTCGACAAGTTAATTGAAAAGGTTTCTATCGATCTTTCTCTGTGTGACGTTTACTTTTTATTGCAAGCATTTTTCATTTGAGATCGCGGACAAACATTCAAGAGATCGCAAACAAATATCAACAACCTTGGTGCTCTTGAAGAGCTCCGGTATGCCTGGACGAGTCGCTTGCGATACTGCTCGTTTCGCTGTCTCTAACGATGCTGTCGTAGCCAGAACTTTCTGCACGATGCCTGGACAAAGTAGCTGGCGAGAGTTTCGTTGCGCGTGGCGTGGAATCCGCACCAGAATCGTACCCTTCCTTGTTCAAACCCACCGAAGAGCCCAAACTAGTAATTTTACGTTGCACTCGACCTGAGGATGGCGCCGGTGATGGAATGGACAACTGCAGCGGTGTTGTTGCTACAAGAAAGTTGGAAATAATCGACGATATTACGCTTAAACCAAACTTTGATTGAATGAAATTGCGAAAATTAGCTGAATACTCTGAAAGATGAGTATATGATATTCTCACCTTGAACTTTGAGATCTTCCTCGATATCTGACTTGCCAGTGACAGTCCTCTCAGATCTCTCAGCCGCTGTGAACAGTTTCTTCGCCTCGACGTATTCCTCCTCTGGATCCGAACCCGAAGCTCCATTTCCCGGTAGCCTTTCCACTTCTTCCTTGAGATTAGGGTTTGAAGCACCGTCGGGATGCCGGAGACTGGAGATGTTGCACTCGCCAAGTTTCCCACAGTATCTCCTGGGACTGGCTATGTGCGCTACGCTGTTTGGATACCAGTAAGAAGCAGTGGCCGGTCTGGTCATGCTCTGACGACAATTGTCGCAGATTTTCTCCTGATCGGACTTGCCGGCAATGTACGCGGGCTCGCTGTAGATGCTGCCGTGATTGCTCGCATTGTCGTTGAACATCACGTCCGAAAGGGACAAGGATTGACAGCGCGACGGTGGACGGAAGACAGGGGCGGCTGGAATTTGTCCTGCGTTAATGCGATACTTGTTGTAGACCTACGCTGGTTGGCTGACAGGGTGATTTCGTTTAGAGGACTTGCACGATGATTCTCGATGGAACTCGACCCTCTCGTTGCCAGTTTCGTTTCGTTCGGATTCTTGCTCGCTATATCGGATGTAGCCGATCGAAGGCGACAGCCTTATTTTGCGGTTACGAGGTTCGGAAAGGGAGGAAAGTCGAAGTCTAGAAACGCAACGAAAGGGTCGATAACGCACATAGAAAACACATAGTTACTGAAAGGTCGAGTAGCGTATCCTCTTTGCTCGAACAAACTATCGCAAACTTACATGGAGCTTCTCTGACGTTCACGTTCGACGAGTTCTCCCTTTGATAAGTGACCGAATTGGAGACATTGGCGAGCGCCAGCTTACTTTGGTAGAGCTCGTGGAGTCGAGCCAATTGGTCGAACTTGTGCCTGGTCTCTTGTTCTAGGAAGTCCTCGTGGTCGAAATAAGGTCTGGGCAACACACCGGCGCCCACCGGAGGCGGATATTGAGGCCTGTACCGTTCCGTGTCCGACATTACCGACATCGAGTCTGGAAATTAACACGCATTTCTGTTTCCTATCTGGCTAGCAGGATTCGAACAATAGTTGATAAGAACAAAACTAACGGCTAGATAAGAAGGAACGAAAAGAAAAGAAAGAACTAAGTATTTAGTTGGAGATGGACTGCCTTTATCGAGCGCGATTTCCAAGACGGAGAGCATCGACGAATAATTATATCGAGCTGCTACCAATCTCTCTTTTCTCCCTTCTCGATCGTTATAACTCTCAAGCTACCTTCTTTTTTCTCTCGCAATATGATTATTTCTCATCGAGCGTACTATTATCAAGTCCGAGGGTTTTCTTCAGAAACAATCTTCGAAGCATTACGTTCGAGTACCCCTCGAAAGAGAAGGAGAGACTCGGCAGTAAGAAGGGACGACTGACAGAACACGCCACGATATGACCGTCGCGAGACACTGTTGTTGTGAAAAACTCGATATATTTCCACGGATAATACCTCGCGATCCGACCATAATAGCGACTGGATACATCCATGGCGGATAAAAAGAAAACGCGCGTTAGTTTACTTACCAGTGAAGGTCGATACGACGGTGAGATTCTCCTGACTGAGAATTCTCAAAGGATGTTCCTCCTGATCGCTCTCGGGTAAAGGATTCTCTCCCATACACATCGCGATATCCTCCTCCGTCACCTGAAGACACGAATCCTGCATGGGAACAGGTTCCAAATCCTCGACCTCGACAATCTCTAAGATCTCGTCCTCGGAGGACAACGAGTGTCTGGAAGGCAAGACAATATCCTTATGCGAGAGGTTCAAACTTTCCATCGAGACTTCTCTGCTGACGCCGTTGCTAAGTGGTTCGATGAGAGGTAATGGCGGAGGTACCACGATCTCCTCGTCGTCGTCTTCGTCCTCCTGAAGATCCAATTTTCCTTTGTCCATGCTGTCGTCCATAACAGGACTGGCCGTCAGATCCAATCCAGAATCCGTGTTGGATTTGACGTTCAAAAGATTTAGCTTGGCGCCGAGCTTCTCCGTGATATCTTCAATCTCGTTCACCTTCAGGCTGTCGCTTTCAACCGTGGACAACGAAGTGTCGTCGTCGTCCATAGCTCCGCACGTCTTGAACGTCGTCAGTTCCTTAAATTGCGACGACTGGCCGGATATCCTCGAAGATTCGATTCTAGCTGCCGCGTGTCTGCTCTTCTGAATCTGCGACGACTGGTTCTCAACCCATTTTCTGATCATACTCTTCTTGTGGCTGTCCATGAACCCGTAACCAGAGGAATGTTGCTGAGTGTGTAGTTGCAAGGTAGGCGGACCAGTCAGCTGCATAGGACCGTCGATCCAAGTCTCCCTCTTGTGGTGAGGATCTTTGAACATGTGTCTAGCCTCGGCAACCTTGGACTTGGAAATCCTGGGACCGTCTATCCATTGTTCGTCCGAACCACCGCTAGGCGCAGCAACTGGAATCTTGCTTCCAGGCGAATCGTTTGCCTTCGACGAGGAAAGAACCTTAGTTGACGAACTCCTTCGGGCTGGACTGGCCTTCGGTGTAGCGGTGTGTGCCGGAGAAGTCTGTTTCGAGGCTGTCTGCGTCAATGTCTTTACTACCTTGGTGGATTTGTGCACCGGACTGCGCTCTTCCGGGATCTTGCAGGGTCTCTCTGCCGCGGATCCACGAAGCACTCTTCCCATGGCGCAACGATTGTCTCCGGAGTTCAGACTGGGTATATAAACGGGGGGATGTTCGCCGTCCGTGGCGTCGTCGGTGCTGGGACCAACATAGATCACCGTATCCGCGGACAAATCGCTGGAACTTGGATCGCATTCGCTGTTCTGCCTGGCTGCCTCCTCGCCGGAACTTCCGCCACTACCTGTCCCTTGCGTGCCCCCGCCTACGAACTTGATCTTCCTTCGCCTCATTCGGTGAATACGGGACGCCAGTTGCACGGTGGTTAGCGTCTCCGTGTAGTGTTGAGCGTTGGGAGACACGTGGGCGATCATCGCGGCGTGACACGTCAACGAGCCGAGACACTCCTTTAGTAATTGGGTTAGTTTGTGCTCCTTGTACGGCAAATGTTTCTGCCCGTTGAAGATCGCTAGCAGGATATTGCCTAATCCGGACAAGGGTATCCCGCCAGAAGACTTGCCACGATCCGAATTACCCAAGTCCATTAGATGGAGCCTGCTTCTGCCTCCCGCAACTGCCAATTAAAAATATCGAGACGTATAAATATCGTTCGCTCTGTTCGTTGAAAACCGATTACAATACAATAATCGCGTTAACTGTGGTCACAGGTTAAAATTTTCTGATCTGATCGATGCGAATTTAGGTAATTTTAGAAACTGCTGAATATCTTTGTTTTTTTTTCATCAAGTGCAAGAGAGCTACCGACATATTTGTTTATTTGTTTATTTTAGCACGTAATGCTAAAGCTTATTTACAAAGTCAGTTTTTAGAAATCCAACGACCGACATAAGCGACCATTTAACGTTCAACGTTTGAATTCTTGCGTCATCGTACCCAAAAAAATTCATACGCGACGCAAGAACGGTACTCGAGTAAATAATGCGTTATAAGGTATATCGAGAATTCGCTACGAGAAACAACAGAGAGTAATTTCGCGAAGTCGGTGGAAAGCCATCGTTCTTCGCGAACAGAAGCCACTCGAGGCCGAGGTTGCGTTTCCAGTTTACGGAGCTCAATGACAAACGTTGTTTACGAGCGGCAACTACAAAGGAGGAAAGGGGATCGGTAGATGAAGGGAAATGTTTGGTGGCTCACCTCCACCCTTGCCAGCCACGCTATACTGATAAACGTGTAGAGTGTAGAGCATGTGCGCGTCTCCGTCCTCTCGTTGTCGGCCCGCGACTGCCGCATCCAAATAGAAGGCGGCACGTTCCGCTGTCGGTGCACGAAGCTCGCTGTGCTGCTGCAGCTGCAGGCTGCCGAACAGTGGGTCGTCCCTCAAGTACACAGCCGGTGACTGCTCGGAATCTGGGAACAAAGAGTGGTCGCAAATCACGTTACGTTACACGCAATCTCTGTGTTACGCTCGCTGTGAACCTTCATCAACAATAAATAATAATAACATCACTGTGTCACCGTGATTTCTTTCAAGTATACCGTAATAAATAGACTTTTTGTACGCCCTTGGTAGAATTAACGGAATGACGTTGTTACTCCGTGAGAATGAAAGTGATCATCCGTGTATATTGTAAATATATTTATCGTAGGAGGAAACGCGCGTAAATGCAAAGTTACGAGAAAGGAAGAAGGAAGGTTGGCTAGATTATAGGATCTATACTCGGTGCTATGTATCATAGCAGAAAAACAGGAGGGCGGGGAGGGGGAGGGAGGAAGGCGGCACAATGATGCAGGTGGACGGTAGGTAGTATAAATCGGCTGCGCCTCGGCCGCGAAATATCCGCGGACCGTCTCAAGCTGAGTTATGACGTCGATAAAACGCCGAGAGATACGCGCCGCGGAGATATCACGGCGCGTTATCACGGATAACTATCGGTGACTGGCGGTGTGCACGGCCATAGCCACCACAGGTCTTTACGCGAATAATCAACGTAATGCGGAACAGAGTTGTAAATAGTGATCAGCGTAAAAGCACTGTTGCTACCTCGACGAGTCGTGGATGTATTATTATACACTCTGTCTTGCTCTCTCTCTCTCTCTCTCTTGTTATGGCGGAGAGTTTTTCAAAAGTATTCCTATCTTACCTGTATCTTCTCGAGAGATGATAATTCCGATCTTACGCTCACTAATTGACAGATATACTCGATAAATTTGATTTAGACAAAGATCCAAAAAGTAACGCTATTAGCAATCGGAAATTAAGCAACGTTCTGGAGGGGAGAAGAATTTTATCGGTCGTGCGTATTTCACGGTTTTCAAAGTTTGTGCAGTAACACGCGTCATTTGATCAGCTTGTAAACCAGCTTATTTTACGTGCAGCCCGTGACATATTGCGCGCGCCTTAGGAAAAGCTTTTGATACGAAACGACGAGACGGAAGGAACATCGGCAGACAACGATCGTTATTACGTGCTTATCGAAATTCTTCGAAACAAGCATCATAAAGAGTCTGATGACATTCTTCTTGTTAAGGAATCTCAGGGTAGACTGGACAGATCTCGTGACCTCCGCGGATTCAAGCAGCAACTCGTAAACAAATTTTCAGGATGATAAAATTTAGATAATGTTTGTCCAATGAACGTCCAATTAACATTTTACTATCTCGTGAACTTATTTATTTTTAGCATCGTAAAAGAGCGTAAAGCGCGTTATTGCTGTTTTATTGTCTGTATGTCGTTTCCCCATGATATCTGTTGCCCATCACCTTCTTTTTACGATTAACTGCTTTATTTTCTAACTAATCCGAAGATCATAAAGACGTATAAGATTTCCCAAAGCAATACTAAAACTAAACTAAAACTCTATGAACCGTGATGTGGAAAAATATCATACGACGTAAATATTTCATCTGAAATCTCCTTTTCAAAAGATGGAATACGAAGCTAACGCAAAGTATAAGGTGTATGAGGTGTATAAGGTGTATAAGGTATATAAGGCCAACAAAAGCAAAACAAAGTTAGTAAGAAAAGCATGCTTGCTTGGACGTATTAATGCGGCAGAGGCGTGGCAATATCCATAAAAGGGACAAGAGAAAGTAATATTGTCGGCATCTGCGTCACGTGTCGGTGGTTCGCAACGATGGAAGGCACACACTGTGCCGCTTGGAAATCCGTAGAAATAAAACACTCATCTTCCGCGAGAGCTCGCTGGAATATGGATACGCGTACAATCCGCCCACCGCTGTTTTCTGTTTCCGTGGGGTTCAAGGCAGTCGTTGCAAACAAATCGTTTTTCCACGCGTTTCGAATACTAGTAGCGTTCGGCCAATTGGTTCCTCCAACCCTCCCGTGGACTCTTCCCACCCAGTGGATTCTCCCCTCCCAGATACTGAAAGCAATCTGTTTTCGGCTTTCCGAACCAGCTTCGAATGTCCGACGAGACTGTTTTCCCAAATGCATCGTGTATACGCTCTTTGAAACATTTCCCGACTCTTAGCAGGAAAACAGGAAAACAGGAAAACAGGAAAACAGGTCCGAAGATTTAGTATAAAACGACAAACTATCGAGGAATTTAAAAATGGGATAAAGGGTGAAATGCTATTGAAAGGCTATTCCATCGAACTACAATGGTCGTTGGATGAGATGAAAACAGAAAGGAACGCCGCTCTACAACTAACACTACGTTTTATCCCGGTTGCGTGAAAAATCCAAAGGAAACCTCAATCTTCCAGGCATCGTTGTTTTCTTTTTTTCTTTTGGAGCGGGCTCGATAATCATCGGTCGTTGTATCAGTGGCGGATCGGAAACGGCGGAAGCGGTAACTCGTTTCCGAGGGGATCGATAATAACTCGCGTCTGACGCGGCAAGCTTCTCCCTGTAATTCGTTCGGAGATGATTTGCCGGCCATTGGCATTTCTATTCGCTCGTAACATCGACTTTCCGCCGCGTTTCGTATTCATGCTGAACGCGTCGTCTCGATTCGTGTCGTAAGAAACGCGAAACGGAAAACGCGACGAAGGAGAAAGAAAGAAAATTAACGAACGCCTGGATCTCGGCATTAAAGTAGAAACAGTCTGGTCGGTGCGACGCGGTAGAAGTAGCAGGAGACAGTTACTCCGTGCTTTACACGGTCGTGTACATCCACTGAAATAAGTATACGACGCGAAGACCACCGGTTCGCTGCGTCATTCTCCTCATTTCGCTCGTTTTCTTCATCTTTTCTCATGGACGATGTCTCGCGGGGGACGAAACTGTGCGGTAGCAAGAGGCGAAGGGCCACGGCGCTGCCGTGGCGCCGCTTCAGGTAGTATAGCAACGCGGAGTAGGGAAGGCCGTAAGTCGTGGAGACCCTGGATAGAGAGCCAGTGGGAACCACGGAGCAAAGCTCGTAATAAGCGGCTGCGAATATTCGTCGGACGTGAAAGTCGGTTTTTGTCTCGACTATAACTCGACGATCCGTAGGGAGACGCGCGTCGCAGCCACGTTTCGCGTATTTTTCCCAACTGAGAGAGAAAGGAGGAAGGAAAAGAGAAAGAGGGGGAGACGCTCGGGGAAAGTTTTCTATAAATCATTTCTCGCTGTAATAAGCACGGGAATGCTCATTTAGTCGTTAACTTTATTTATACACCGGGAATAAATTGCCTGGGCATTTTTAATTCGATCTGCCTTTAACTTAATACTTGTTAACTCGCGGAACTTATTACTTGTTCTCCTCCCTCAATGGTTTTATTATTTATGGGATTATTCTTACGACTGCGAATGCTACCAATCGCGACAATCTCTCTCGGAGCGTGAGCAAAAAGCTGAAAGGACATTTTCATTTTCAATTCGGAAAATCGAATTTCTTAATGAAACAAACGTAGGAAACTACGTTCCATCGTACTTGAGAAGTTGCCTTCGAGAATTTCGCGTACATTCGGCAAACCTTGGCGTATCGAACGAGATCTTGCAAAAAGGGAAAATGGAATAGAATAGAGACGCTACGCAGTCTCGCGAGCTCGCAACATTTCCTTGTTCGCACGTTAATCCGTGGGACGGCTAGGCAGTTAGAATTAACTTCACCTGTTATGCTTTCATAAGATTGTTCTTTCGTTTCCCCGTACTAGTTATAATTGCCTCGTTCAAACTCTAAGATATTTCCTCGCTCTCATTTCCTGCTGATTCGATCCACTGCAACTTCTACATCGTGCATACTTCTAATACGTGTTTTTGATTCTACTACTTAAAAATCCATGTATCTCTCAACTTGAATTTTGCGTTCAATTTTACGTCGAAACAATCGCGAATACAGAATTAACAAAAATGCTAACAAATTTAACGAACGATGCTCCTATTTATTCGAATTCTCGAATCAAAGAAGAGATTCGGGGAACCAGATCGTGACGTTAAAATCGTCCGATCGCGGAATGTGCGACTTTTACGATCGTATACGAAAAAAAATTAGTGCCGGCATAAACCGACAATTTATTTTCCAGGCTAAAGTGCGCGAAACCTCGCGTCATTAAACTTTCAAGTGACGAAGTGTGGAAAGCTGTCATTAACGAAACGATCTCCAATTTCTGCTTGAACGCAGAACAGAGGGCCGAAGCATGGGCCATTGCTCGCTACCATTTGTAGGAAAGCCAGCCGGTACGTAAGACGACGATGGTTTTCTTTAATTGCCAACCGCACGGTAGCGGCACATCCCGCTTCGTATCCCCTTCGTAAAGGTTCACCATCTTCAGTAAACGATTCGTCCCGAGCACCCCGAAGAAACAGAAGGCAACTTTACGACAAATATAACATCGACGATTGATGAGTCCACGAATCTGTTTCGACGTGAAAAATTAAAGGAGGAAACGTGTTCGTGGAAGGGATATACGACAGATTTGATTAATCTACCGAGCCAGGTGATATTTTTCGAATAATTTGAGCAAACTGACGTAACTCGATGGATAAAATGGATAACTGTAGGTAACCTACGATACACGTTTCGAAAGGAAGCGGACGAGTAGAAGCGGAAGTGTTTTCGACCGCAAATGTATCACTGGTTATGCAGTTGGTCACCCCCGACTCTTCTATCGATCCTACATACATGTGTACTTTTTCGTACGTATTGAAATGCAAACGTGCGGCTTCGAGGTTATTCTATCGATCGTTTCGGTCAGCCAGCGAACAAATGGATATTAACAAATAATTCGTACGATAGAAGCGCCGCCTCTGAATTCGACGGGAGCAAAAGTATCACGTTTCACTTCTGGCGCATTTGCAAATGAAACAATCTTTGTATTTGCAACCGGTGCAAAGAATAGATACGTAACGTTACGAATAACGGTAACCGAATGAAAATTCTCTCGCAATTCCTGAGCGAGATCCAGAGGGAAATAAAAATTCCCGTGGTTCTCCTTTCAATTCTCAATCGATCGGCAGCCTCCGTTCCAAGCATTCCGTAGAATAAAACGAAAGGAAGAACACTCCCATCTGCGTTTTATGCGCGTTACGTTAAAAGCTGCGTGCTCCAGTGACGGTGCTGCTACGACGACGACGTTTCCTCCATTATTCTCTCTGCCCTCGTCCTTATCTTCCTTCTTATCCGCTTTACGCGCGAACCCGACCGAGCAGTATAAAACAATAACGGTGGCGCGAGTCGCGATGAAAATTATTGCGAGCTGCGAGCTCCGTTGCTCATCTCGCCTCTTCCGCCACGAGAGAGAAACACTCGCACGGGATATATTTCAGAAAATATTTTTATTTCTCGCCACGCCGTTGAAACGCACGTGACCACTTGAAAAACCTCCACGGTACACATACATATACATATAGATATATCAAAACAGAATCCTCGATGTGTCTCGATTTCAAGATGAGGAGAAACCTTTCTGCCGCCTATATCGCCGGCACCGAGAGGCAAATAAAAATCCATCGAAAATGGTGCGACGAAAGTAAATGTGACTTGAGAAATTAAGGCTGGGCCGTGGTAAGAAACAAAAGTAAATTACCGCAAAGATGAAAGGTATTTCGTTTCTGGTGCTTGGATCTCCGGCGCCGGGATCCGAAAGCCGTCGAAAACTTTAAATAATTACCGGGACCGAGATTATCGAGTTCCCTCGGTAGAAAAGCCGAAGTTGGAGGGTGTGTCGGCGAGAAGAAACGGGTCGCTCTCTCGATATGCCAGGCGACAAGGCAACGACCGGCAAGGACAGAGAGACATCCGGAGAAAGTCGAAACGAGAAGAGGAAGGAATGAAGGAAGGAAGGAAGGAAGGAAGGAAGGAAGGAAGGAAGGAAGTGAACAAACGCAAGCAGCAGTCGAACATTTCTACAGGACAGCAAGACAGACCTCCAGATACAGTTAATTATTTAATAAGCTAGAAAATTAATTGCACCGCGTCTTAATTAGTCAGGGTTTCGAGAAAACGGAAATGGTCTTTCGTTGAGAGAGCTACATCCGCGTTTCCAAGTTGAAGTCAGCACGGAACGATTCGGAAAAATTGACATAAGTTGTTGAACGAACAACCAGAAAAACAACGAGAAAAATTTTATCTTTTCAAGTTCCTGAACATTATACTTGACCGCAATCATTCTGAAACAGAGAAACGGGAGCTACGTTTCACGCAAGAATGCTTTCTATTCTTGAACGACTTGTTCCAACGGAGTACGTGAATTAAAAGTGCATTGTGGAAGGCATGCAAAGTAGGTGAAAAAAAAAAAAAAAAAAACAAAGGAATTGGCAGCAGTTTTACAGACTGGCCTCTATGAGCGGCAACATTCGAGGAAGTAGTAGCTCTGTTCGACGCCGCAGTTTAATATGGCGACGCCACGTTCCAGCCTGGCACGCGACTTCTGCGTTAATGTCAGCTACGAAATTTACTACGATTCTAAACCCTTTGAGATTATGACCCTTTCGCATTTATCCTCTTTCACGGCACGATCGCGATAACTTCGGTTACATTCTACGCCGTGAATTGTTTCTTAATGCATCGCGCGCCCCTGTACCGCGTATTGCCCTTTTAATTTTTAAGCTTGATCTTAATGCGCCGCTCCACCCACGTGGCTGGTTTCCACGATAATTTCGACATACGTTTAACGTATATGTATGATAAAACTCCGTCTGCTTCGGAAAAAAAAACATGCTTCATTATGCTGTGCTGATACATTCCTTCGATAGCTAATAGAATTCTAGGAACAATGGTGCGTATGATCCGCGAAGCAGTTAAGATCATACTTTGAACGACAATCATAAAGGTTCACGTGAAAACACAATTTTCCTTCGATATCGAAGATCCGACGATATCGTAAGAAATTGATGGTAAGAGAAGGTTAAAAGTGGACGTCGAAGGTTAATTTTCGTCAGAGGTCGTTCGAGAAAAGCTCGTTCCTCATGCTTCCCGACTTCGAGAGTTCCCATAAGTGCACCACAGCAGAGAGAAGGATCCACCCTTCGGTTTCTTATTAGTCTTCCGGGTTGTTCCTCGCAATTCTTCCGCAGACGGAAACAAAGAACGAGAACATGGAGGAAAATCACGAACGAAGAGAATAAGACAAAGAGGAAATGAAAAGGGAGACGAAAGGAGGGAAGACAAGAAATAATCTTACCCCTCAATTTTACGGACCACCGAGTGGACGAGGTGGTCCGTGAAGACAAAACCAAATGACGACCAGAACGATTCTCCCTCCCGTTTCCTGCATATTACGCCGAATCTTATAGCAATGCGAAAACTAAAGGAAGCAAAAACGAAAAGCAATGATTTCATTCTTACAGACGTTCGACGTTACAACGCTGATATTATTACAGGCTATTTTTCCCAATTGAAACACGCTCAAAAGCCGATCATCATATCGAAGCAAGCTGCAGTATCAAGCAATTTTTCCTTTTCCAACCAAAGTGACATTTTATTCTATACCATCCATAAAATCCAAGTTCCCACGATTCTGTTTATCTTATTTTTGTCGATGCAATTTGTCTCGATGCTTTCGGATATCTGAATTGTTTTAGCTTTCGGAATTGTTGACAAACTCTTTTTAAATCTCGTTGTTTTGTCCATTTGTCCCATATCGATATTTTCTTTTCCTCGTTTATTTCTTTGTTAAAAAATATACTTCTCTCTTTTTTTAAAAATTATTCAAAAATTCGTTGCATCCTATAAGTCAATATCAACTTGCGCGTGTCTGTAAACGGACAATAAAGAAAACAACACGACGTTCAATTGAAAATTAGACCAAGTGCTTGCAATTAGTTTATCGACGTTCTCTTCATTGCATTCGATACTAATTAATCCAAACCGATTATACCTGTCCGTATTGTTCTAAGCATCGCATTAATTGTGGCGAACATTCAATCCTATCACAGGAACAGAAAATTATGGAGGAGGAAGAAACTTCGAACCCTTCGCAGTGATTGATACACATATGTCATATATACATATAGCTATAGATACAAGATGCTCGTTTCGTAGATGCTAGAGGGAAAGAACTCTTAAAACCTGGGGATCAAGCGCGAGACAAGTGTTTTTTACGACTCAAGTTTCTTCGACACGTCGCGGATACAATGCTATCGCGATTGAGGAACGTTGGAACGAGGAAACTTCCACGCCGCGCCGTTGCAGAGATTACGTTACAAATGTTGCTTGTAATTTGTAACTAAAGCTTCAATGTCTGCGATTCGACTCGATTTAAACTTGGATGATTTGGATGATGAATGAGCTTGTCTGCCTTCGGATGAACGAAGATAAGTTTAGAGCAGTTTCTTACAAACTTGTTGGGCAGTAGTAGGAAAACACGTAGGAAAGATTTATTTGTGACTTTTAATTCTGTACGTTCACTTTCTTGTTGTACTTGCATTATATTCTCTCTGGCAGAATTGGGAAAAAAATTAATCAAAGATTAACGATTAAATTTTTCCAACGATCTTCAATTGCAATTAACGATTACATTTTAATTTTAGTTGTTAAAAATAAGTAATGAATAATACATTCCTACTTTAGTCATTAGTTGGGATGAACGATTAAATGCCTTTTAATCATTAATTGCAATTAAGAATTAAGTTCTTATCAATAATAATATTAACTTTATATTAAATAGATTAAATTTTTTTGAATTTTAATCATCAGTTGGATACTTTATTAACAATTTACTGCTGAAATTCTTCTTATAATGAAACAACGTTTTTTACGTGTCTTGTTTGCGGTTAGGGAAGAAACGATGTAAAAATGTAAAATGTATAAAGAAACGATGAAGTCTCCCCATGATCAGCGAAATAATATTAAACCCTTGTCTTACGATTTTTTTCAGAGTCTTTAGTTGTTATAACATGTTACATCGTGCAGATGTAAAACATTGGAAGCATTATATATAACTTGCACCTATTAATCTTCAGTTTGAAGAATTCAAATTGAGAATTCAAATTCATATTCCATAGGATTACAATTTGTTTTTCCTTTCAAATTGAACCTACTACGAGTGTAACTTGATATTTTAACTCAATGGATTAATGTCTAACTAAACTTAAACAAATATCTTAATCTTAAAGAGTTAAAGTTTTTTTTTTTTTACAAATTCAGAGTATACCTTTGATTTGTATGAAATTATGAACAAATTCAATGTAGTAACTAACAATCTATAATTGATGATTAACACTATTAATCGATTAAATCAATCATTGATTTTTTAACGGTTAATTTCCTTTAATCAATGACAGACAATTAATTTTATTAGCCAACACTATTAGTAAACGTTAATCAGCCAATTGTACTGAAAATTTTAATCGATTAATCCCTAACTCTGTTCTGCAGCTATATCCTATACATTAGTGTCGGCTCGTATGGAGACTCATATTTACTTACCGTTAGCATGAGCCGCAAGAAGATCCCTGAGCTGTTGTTGACCAGTGGTCAATTCTACGCAACTGACCCTGACACTAAATCTGGCACCAGTCCTTTGTCGCTGTTCGGATATCCCTCGGAAAAGCCAGGCAATTGCGCACGGAATTGCTCCTAGAGTGTGTCCCGCCTCTGGTGTACCCAGCATTGTGTGTGATTTACCTGAAATAATGAAATAAAACTCAAATCACATACGTAAATGTTTGAAATTTTTACCAACGAGTAGAATTTTCAATAATATTTATTACTAAACAAATCCCAATAAAATACAATATGAAATAAATGAAAAAATATTGTTATGTAATATTATATGTCACAATATTATATTATTGTATATATAATATTATATGTCACAATGTTGAAAGAAAATGTGACGTGTAGAAAAAAAGTCGACATTACTGCAGTTCATTCAATGACTCGAGATATCAGATATAAACATAAGCATATGGTGGTATTATGTACCAGACAGGGATGAAGTCGTAGTTCTTAAATGTTAGTACAGATACGTACTTATGTATAAACTGGCAAATTTGTTCCTGATATAAACAGGAACAAATTAATTATGAAAAAAATTAATATTTTATGATAAACATCAGTCAATAGTTAGGTCTCCTGCCTGTACGTGCTTTGGCACATAGATGTTCTGTTTAAATCTGGAGTCACAACTATTGAACGAACTGCAATTCATCAGGTAGTTTAGTAATCCTATTTATTGGATCTTGACAGAGTCATAGCATGTATTGATGATTAATGATAAAAATGGCAATCTCCTTCTAATATATCTAGATAGTGCGTATAGATTTATTTATCCTAAAAGAGATAAAGAATTGATCATTGAAAATATATCTGTAACGATTCTAACGAGCTGGATAATATTTATTATATAATAAATATAATAAATATTTAATGCCTTATATACTATGTTCGACTTAAATAAAATAATATTTTAATACTAAATCTACTGACACTTATTTCTATCGTGTTTGGTCAGACGACCGGACTTTAAAAAATCATATTTCTTGTAATGAATTAGATATTAACCTAAATTACCAATAAAATTACTTTTACATAATGACAAATCAAATTTATTTTTTTTATTTTATTTATAGACATGAGCGAAAAGTGGAAGATGTAAGGCAGTTTCCTTCTTTTAAAAGTATATAATGCATATAATAATGCATTATATATTTGTTTGCCGCAAATTACAGGGTTTTCGACATTCGTCACATATATATTTTATTAGTTTTATTGTCCTCACAATACATATTTTATTGATACATTAACATTTACTATATACATATTTTATTATGTTTTATTATGTTTACATCTTATTTGACCAATTTTCCATACGTATAGAACTCTATTTATATTTATCGTTTTATTCTATATTTTTTCTCGGTTTACTTCTTGTAATTCTTAAAATTCAGAGGCAAACTCATCTGCTAATTGAAGTAATTCATCTGCCTCGAAATTCCTTCTTCAATTGTTTCTGTAGACAAAATCTATTTATTCTGGCATTTATTCTGGCTAAATCAAGGATATTGAAAAAGATTTGCAAGATTTTGATTTTACATTATATTTTGTAGCCATTTGATCGGTCATATCTACATCGAACTTGTTACTATTATAAAATCTATTGTTTCTGGTATACGCAAATCATTATTTTCAATTAGTATAGATTCATGCATTAAATTCAAAAAAAACATCCTTTTCTTTGGTTTACTTTTATATATTGTAAGAGTAGAACTATTAGTCTTGTAGCCTAGTTTCGTTACAGAACATGCCATGTTATTTTTTGTTTATTTGGCAAATTTTAACATTTTCTTTTTATTATAACGAATAGTTTCAACCACAGGTTTTTATCGCTGACAATTTTGTGACCAATGATACGCTTATAACACAATTATTTGTGATTATATTTCTTCCAGTATTTAGCCTGTGAATGGTTTTATTAATTTGAAAACAACAAATTCTCCAAGAGGAGTTAAAGATTCTCTTTCATCTTTTCTCGAACATTGAAACCCGTTTGTAATATATTTGCTGTTTACATCAATAGCTAACCAGAATTTAATGCCAAATTTATCTGGTTTATTCGGCATATACTATGTAAATCTACATCTATTGTTAGATCCCCTTTTTTAGAATTAAAAAATTATACTGTTTCTTCTAATTTCGAGGCCTGCATTTAAAGGTACAGACATTTTTGCCATTTATTTAACTTTGGTCGGTTCTTGATAATGTCAAATATTTCTTTCTTTTACGTTTTAAAACTCTGAAAAACCGCAGTATTTATGAAACGATGTAATATTTCACTGGCAATAATCCAAAAAAGAAATAGTGCTTACATTTAATTAGTATTTACATTTTTATACATAGAAAAATCATCCGGTTATATTACGATTTTCAGTAAACAGTGTATAAAGAGCGATTATTTAAAATAAAGAAAAACATTTATTAAAATATTTTCAATATTCTCTATTTTGGAGAGTTACTGTACCAAATAAATTATATTTTATTTTCAAAGTTTAAATTGTACGTATAGCTTAAAATAAATAGGATTATTTATTATTTACTATTTAAAATAGTATTTTATCCAACTCTATTGTATAATAGTTGGATATTATCTAATATAGAAGAATAGTTACGATTCATTTTGATAAATCTAAAAAACTTATATCATATGCTTTTACTAAAAGCGTTACATACTTTTAGCATAATAGGAGATTAAATAACGCATAATTGCAAATCGCGGTTTAACAAATGAATGATAAAATTAAATTGTATATCTGAATGATGTACGTTTGAATCATTAAATTGTATGTTTGACAATACTGGAATCAAACGTTTAATGAACCCAAATATGTAAAATAAATTCCAAAATTTACAAACATAATATTCAACAAGTAATGTTTTGAAAAATCGAAAAAGTCGATAGACATTGCAGATATAAATTCTATTAATTTAATAAATTTTAATTGAAAGCAATTATATATATATATTCATTTTGAGATAAATGTTATACTTCACAGTTCTCCTGTGAAGCTCCCATTTCTCTTCTACTTCTTCTAAAAATAATATTCATATTTATCTAAACCCTCTCACTCAAGCAATCACATCATTCGATAGCTACATATGTATTTTTCAACATCGTTGGATTTCCTCTGGTCGCAAGCGTTCAAGTATCCGCCACTGATCACCTTTAAAAATACATTGTCGCTAATGTAAATACATCGGTGCATATTATCATTCATAAATTCGTCGATTAAAGCGGTTCTTTGACTAACTTGAACGAGAAGCAGAGTCGCGGAAAGCGTTACTCTGATAAAATCGCGACCACGGAATAAACAATGGAGCTCGCGATTGATTTTCCTCGCTTTTCGTTCAATCACGTGGGAGGATCGATTCGCGTGGTTGCCTTTTGAAAATCCACCAACGTCGATGTGCAACTGTAAATCTGCAGATCTCATCGGTGTTGAGCGCAACAATCGCGACGCCTGATTTGTGGTCCCGGTCGGCGACAATTAATTTGTTTACTATTTACCGGGACGCCATGAGAAACGTGAGCACGATAAACGCTTCATCATAGTTACGACGCGTAACGAGACCCGTCAGCGACGATCTAATTTATACTGGGAATAGATTGAAACCGATTAATTCGGTTACCATTACAAGTCCGCAGCTTTCACCAACGACAGGTGAAACGAATGTGATCGAAAATGGCAGGAACGTTATGAGTTCAAACACCCATTGTTATTTGTGGAAAAACCACAAAAGCTGTTGAAAAGGAATAATTCGAATTTTTCCAGCGAAAGAACGCAAAACGAGTAGAGGATAGAAGTTTTTTTTTTTTAGTAGCTCGCAGATTCTGTGCAAATAGAGGAATGTCTCGAAACTTTGCATATATTGCTTTTAAATACATGTGAATTTATATTTTAATATATATAATATATATTATAATTATCCAATAATATAATACATATTGCTTTTAATACCTATGTATCCATAATATATGTAAAGAGATGATATTGTGTAGCTGACCGACAGATGTGTCGTCGTCACCGCGATTTTACATACTGTTAAAAATATGCGATCTTTCCATATTGGGCATTCATTTCTTTTAATACGGGAAAGTGGGTGATTATAATAAGAAGCAACGTTTTGTAATAGTAAAAATTTTAATTATAATTATATTTTTTTATTGAAATGGTTTTTTTAATTCTTTTTTTTCAAACTTTATACTCAAAAGTTATAAATTAATTGAACATACTTTGTAAATTTGCATTTTCTTATTTCTAGCAGCACTTATCATGTTCGTATTCTATCATATATATGTAATTCATGTAATTAAATATTCTATAGTAGTGTTCTATAGTAGTCAATATATAAATAAGTTTATTTGAGCATATCAGAGACAGATTATTTCCCCATAATAGGAACAAAATATATCACGCAAAATATTTCGTTATTCTTGTAATTAAACTTCATCCAAGAGTTTAGGAGGATCACGATAATAAAAGCGAAATTGTCATTTTAAAGATATAATTCATCATATCTTTTCTTTGCGTAAAAATTTTTCGATTGATCGACTCTCAATACTTTATACTTAATGGTAATCGCATGTGTTTGATTCTTTACACATAAAAACAACTGATGATGCTAATCGTAATGTTTGTGGACAGAGTACACTGCTTATCTTGTAAGATTTTAGATCGACCTTTTAATATCGAAAAGTTCTTTCATATCAGGCGCCTTTCTCCATAATATGTATTTGTTTGGTTGGCATAATCAGTGATATGAGATTTTAATCATTTTCATTAAATTTTCTTCTCTCATCTCCTTTTCTCGATGTCTATAGTATATATCTGTTAGGTCACACCAGACTTTGTCAGAATAGTATTCTTTCTCCGCGAAGGGTGAAACTTTGGAATTCTGCGCGAAAAAGCAACGGGCCAAGAGATATTGCCGATAGGGAAACGAAAGAGTCTTATTAAAATCATAAAACAATACGGGCGCGTCGAAAGAATTCAGCCGAAAAAAATAAAAGGCAAGAAAAGGTAAAGAATTGGGAGAAAGTGAGGGACCGAACGGAAGGAGGAACGACGAGAATTGAAAGCGAAAGGCGTAAGAATTCAAGGGGTGAGTTTCTCGCGTTGGCTGCCGGCAACGGCGAAATAATGGGAAAGCACCGGCAGCCGTCGCTGAATCTTAAACGTTATTTAATTGTTTTAACGTAAGACGGTGAATTATGTTGTTATTTAATTAGAAACTGGGAAGAAGAGGGCGACGTTAAACGGGCATTCGCTTTTCAGTCGATTTCCAGGACAACAAATTCGGCAACATTACGCGGATTATTAATCGTAGAGAAATTTATCGTACAGTGATAAGCAAAACTGAACACGCACATGGAACAATAATTTAATGTAAACAATATTTTAATCGTAGAATACAAAAAAGCAAAATACGTAGTGTTTTATAGGATGTTTGCTCTTTCTCAAAGAACTTTTATCGTCGTGTTACCATTGTTATTTCGACAGGTACAGACTGTTTTCCTGGAATCCGTTCTACACCGCGAGTCGTTAATTTAAGTGAAGAACTTTTGATGCTTTAAATTGTTACAACTTCGTAAAAGAGATCATACAAGCTATTTGGTCTCGTATTAAAGTGTAAAATATTATGATTTGATTTCATCCTGAAATCCTTCGTTTTTTTTTTCCCAAGACATTTTATAACATTACGTAAAAGATGGAAAAGTGTTTCTTTTCCTTGTTACAAAAAATTGTAAAAATTCACATGTATGTAAAAACATTGAAAAATTTTTGTTCGGGCGATTTCCCATAATTCTAGATTCTTGTCCACATAAAATAATTTATTGTTCTGTAAGACAACAACGGCTCACCCAAGAAGTCCTAACGTCCATCACGCTCTATCCCGGCTATTGCGACGCGATAGTTCATTGTGTTTTTCCCGATCGCTGTTTGACCCGCCTGTTGCCTGTTATGTTTGGTGTCCTTTAAAAACAGTTGACATCGATCGCCATATATCGATGTTTAATAATTTCACCGTTTTCAGAGGAATTACGTCAGAGCAATCAAACGGCTCGCCGTTCAAAGTGCTTGGTCCGCACTCGCCATCACTTTTTCATAAAACAGGCCCGCCATCAGCGGGGAAGACAGTGTAACATTAAATTCAACAGTGCAACATTCGTTCAGATTTCACTCAAGATTGTGCGTTAAATTCACTACAGTGCAATAGAGTGCGTCGGTACGTATCACTGCGTACAAAAACACAATCACTGAGGGTGTATCACGTCAGTGCGTTGTCACACAATTCGAGTTATAGTTATTATCACCGCTGCGGGTAATCGCCACCTGACTGTGAGCTATAGCCAGTAATACGTCATATTATTATCACTTTCGTCTATTGATACAGTCCACTTCCCGCGGTCTCCGATCGATCCTCTATCGGAATCGTATCATTCTTCACTCTCAATTATACTTCATACACTATCGTGTTATCCGCCTCAAATACAAGCGCGCGAATCGCAATCGCATCGCGCCGCAACAATTTGATTTACGAAAATAAATCCATCGTAATCTTGAAGACTGAAATTTTCCCTGTATAACAATCCCTTAAAATTTGCTGTACGATTTTCTCGTCATTTCATCATTAAACTTTAAATGTTAGGATTAAATGATAAAAATTCAAGAAATCCTAACATTTCGCCATCTAATCCTAATGTTGAAAGTTTAATAAAATGGCAAGAAACCAAATCGTGCAGCAAAATTTAAGGAATTTTTATAAAGAAAAGAAATCTTTATGAAGAAAAAAATTGCAATTTTCAAGACCATGAAGATGAATCAAGTCGTGAAAATAATTTGTCAATGTTTTTAGAGGTATTTGAATTTTTATAATTTTCGAAAATGAAAGTTCTCTTGCTTTCTCACCTGCTACATGATGTAAAAACATCTCTTTGAAGAAAACTTGGGACATTCAAAGCAAAAGCTTTACAATGCTTTAAAATGAGACCGAGTAGAGATTGTTGTATAATTTTCTTTTACAAAGTTATATAACAATTTAAAGTATTGATGATGATGTTTTATCATTACGCTCTTTACTGTATATCGTGTTTCTATGAAACTTCATGATCCTTCGAATCGAACTGATCGTAAAAATTTCAATAAAACTTCGATCAACGATACGTTGGTTCACCGAGCAGACGTGCTTCGCCGCAACACGAGTCGATGATTGAAGCGTAGAAAAATGACAAGAAGAGGCAAGAAGATGAAAAACGTTCCGAAGAAACCGAAGGAAGAAAATCTTTAACGCGACACTCGCGTAGTACGCGAGTACTTTAAAGTCGATGCATCAACCGATTGAAATTCCCATCGAGAGAATATCGCCCCGTCGATTAGGTACGTGAACAATCAACGTGAACAACGTGAATCGAAATACTAGTGACTTCGTCTGAAAGTTTTCGCGATGTTCTTGCTTGCCTTTGCACACGTTCGCGAACGTACAAACACGAGATCGAACGTGAAACAAAAGCTGAGAAAACGCGTATAAAAACGAATGTACCAGTGAATTCTAATAAAAGGAAATGATACAGGCGAAAACAATGTCTCTGTTGACCGATTGGACCACAATGTCAATTGAATTTTTCACAAACGTGGAACTGGAAATAGGGACGATTGACGGAATTATCGCATCCTAGTAAAAACTATCGCTCGTAGTAAAAACGTAGAATCATCATTTCCCGATATAATTATCGCGAGTATTTGCATGTCAAAGGGCGCGGGCGACAGACTCGCGCGTTCTTCGCCGGCTCTCTTCCCGTTTTGTTGGTTAATCTGCTCTCTCAATGGTTTCTCGCGGTAAAAAGGTTCGACAGCGTGTACCTTAAGGGCTGTGGCTGATGCGGAGTAATTAGCACCGCGCTACAAAGTACAAAAGGCTGTATTGTTTGGCTGTCATGCAAGAAGCGCACGTTGCCTCTTGATCCTCCCTCCTCCTGCGTCTGCCTCTTGTAATTTTCTGTGCGACAAATCTCGTTGCTTTTAAAGGGACCTCCACCAACCGTGGTCGTTTCTCTTGCTTTTTTCTTGCATTCGTAGCTGTCGCGCGATTCCTCCTTGAATCGCGATTCTCTCGTCTTTTCGCCAGTTGAAAGGAAGAAGGTGGCTGGATGAGTCACGCGAAAAGAGACTCGAGAGAAACATATAAATTAAAGATAATTCGGCTGGTTCGATTGCTTACGCAATACACAAGCTTCTTTTCCTTGCGTTCCCTTTTCCCTCGTCATCTCGTCTCGACTCGTTTGATTTCACCTCGCGGACTTCACCTCCTCTCTCTCTCTCTCTCTCTCTCTTTTTTGTTCCGCGTTTCGTTCGTGCTTCTCTCTGTGTCAAAGCAGCAGGAAGAAGCGAAGTAAAGAGTTAGGGGAGTCCGGCTACAAAGAAAGGGGAGAACAGAGGGGAAGAGGAACGACACACAGATGGAAAGAGAAAAGGAGAAAAGTGCGTTGTCGTAGCGATGATCAAAAGCAGTTTGCTCGCGGACTTGCCTCAAGTATCTTCGACGGAGACGCGAGGGGATGAAAGTTCGTCCGGCTTCCTTCCACGTCTTCCCACTCTTCTCTTTCACGCGTTTCTTTAACTTCGTCCGCCTCGTAGACTCTCTTATCTTTTGCTTGCATCTCCTTTCTCACTCCTTTCTTTCTTGCGCTACGCGTCTTTCTTTCATTTCGCAAAAGATTTCATCCGATTGTTCGAGAATTACGTGAAAATTCGATCGATCGTGAACTTGCGTGTTTAAATATAAGGTTGTTTACAGACGGAGATATTTATATCGCGATGCATGTACGATGCATGCGTACGGAACGTACACGTACTTTTATGGACGCGTTCACACGAAGACACAGTATCGCGATACCGATTTCGTGTATTTCGAGAATCTCAGCCACCAGCGACACTTCTCGTACGGTACGATATCGACAGCCAAAACGTCGAAACAAACAAATTTCATCATAGACGCGGGAGTATAAGTTATCGCATAGAGACAAGCAAATATTTGAAAAATTACTTAAAGAATATAACATTCTGACGTTATTTTAAAATAATCCTATCTTAATTTATTTGGACAAGAAATGGTTTTTCTCGAAATTATTTCATTATTATTGACTATTAAATAAAATAATTTTTTATTTTAGTTTGCATTTTAACACATTTGTTGTCAGCACTTATCTGGTGCTAAAGCCTTTTCAAACTCGGCCTATGACCGACATGTCGGTTCACTAGACCGACGTGTCTACCGATCGATCACATTGGCAATGAATATATTAAATTTATTTCTATAAATAATTTTCCAATTTTCTGATTCTGTAAATTAAGTAAACTTCACTTTGTGCTGCGATTATTTGTTATCTTACTTCATTGGATTAATTGATAATGATCGTTTATTTGGTTTTTACTAGTTTGGCTATTTATTTATTTGAACATGAGATAAAGTCACTTTTGTTTTGTTGCTATGTTATTTTTTAAAACGAAAATGATAAATTCATGAAAATGAATTCGATATTTCAAATCGTTAATTTTTATCTTTGTATCTAATGAAATTTGCTCAATTTTGTATGAATAATAATAAGTTCGTTAGTCGTTAACATTAAATGCTAGCGTCCATTTTTTTCAAAAGCAATTTCTAAATTCGAGATCTGTTCCGTAAGAAGACTTGGGAAATTAAGCATTCAGCACAAGATCCAGATAGATTGGACCAAGTGTTTATGTTTAATTTCCAAACATATATCTCGTACACTTATTGCGATACTTGTATCTGGGATGAAAATACATGATGGATATCGAAAATGCGGTTCTGTTTCACAGAATTAGCTTCAACACGACTTCAAATAAAATTACTTTGCAGACGCTGTGCTATGAAGTTAATATTCTGAAAAGCCTCGCAAAGTCTGGGAACGGTCCGATCACGATTGTTAGATAGCCAGGTCCAGAGGAATTTTGAAAAATCTGTTCTGCTGTCAAGCCGTTGACATTCACGCGACCTTGTGACCGCTCATCAGGGACATTACGGGACATTAAGACTGCACTGGAGAGGAATCGACGAGTGCCAACGAGGCCTGGAAAATAGTTCTAGTTCAGCCTTTAGTCAATCAATTTTAATTCAATCTTTAGTCAATCAATCTTACAATTAGTTCACTTTTTAGTTAGTCAGTCTTACTTCAGTCAGTACCCAGTTAGTCAAGGCCGCAGCCTTTAGTTTTAGTTCAGCATCCAATTAATCAAGATTGTAGCCCTTAGTTAGTCTTACGATTAGTTCAACTTCGGATGGTCTGTCTGTCTTACTTCGGTATCCAGCCAAAAGTCAAAAATCACGGCTTTCAGTCAATCAATTAATCAAGGCAACAGTCTTCATTTGCAATAACATAGTTAGTCGGGAATGAGTTGCGATCAGGCTGATTTCATAAACATCAGTAACCAACAAACAGCAACCAACTCGTGTAATCTAGTGCTAGGCAAGTGCAATATTCAAGGCTGAAGCATAGTCGGCGTTGTGTTCTAACACGTAATTTTATGGACACATTCACACGACGATTCTCGTGTTTTACAAAACTGACAATTCAGCCTCTTTCACACGAAGATACTTGCGATGCACGATGATGTACGATGGATACCACATATATGAAAATAAAAAACATAGTTTATCACGTTCACATGATGATCTATGATATCCTCATGACGATTCAGTAACGCGACAACGCGATTTTGTCTATCCAAATTGCATCATTACACGGGAATGACATAAAAACGGGCTTGAGTATTATTTAAGTAAAATATTTGAAAAATAATTATTTAAATAATATATTTCATTTGGTTTGATGTTATTTTGAAATAATTTTACTTTAATTTAATAAATAAATAAAAAAAAATAGTTTTCTTATAATTATTTAATTACAAATTGTAAAATTAATTAAATTTAATTAATTTTTATTAATTTAAAATTTCAAAATTACCAATTAAGAATTATAAAACTATTTAATTATTTAGCTAGCAAATAATATAATTTTTTATTTTATTTTGTATTTTAAATTTATTCCTATAAATAATTTCCCAAATAATTTTTGATTCTGTTGACTAAATTCGACTTTGTGTTGCGATTATTTGTCATTCTACTTCGATGAATCAAATCATTCATTTGATTTGTAAGGCAGATGATAAAGATAAGGCACTTGTTCCGTGTTATTTTTAAAATAAAAGTAACAAGTTAATGGGAATGATTCATTATATACTAAACATTATTTGCAATTTGCCCACTCCTGGATAAGCATTATCACTCAGTTACTTTTATCAAATACTCGCTTCTCTAAATTCACGATCCATTCCGGAAGGAGACTCGGGAAACGGACATTCGATAAACGATCAAAAAAGATGGAACTAAGTGTTTATGTTTCCAATATGTATATCATACGCATATCTCGATACCTATATATATCTTCATCTGAGAAGAGTATCTGAAATATTATTATTATTAATTTATAGAATAAATTCAAATTCAGATGTTTACTACTGGATGAGCAGTGCAATGGTTACAGAAGCGATAAAACTCAGAAGCGAGGTTTAATCAGTTTGTTCGCGTGGCTAGCCATAAATCCATCAACTCCGAAGTTATTTCCGTTGAAACTACAGCGAGACGAAGCAAAGATAATCTCCGGTGTGCGTTAAGATTCGAAAGGTGGAAGAGAGTGTGGAAAACGAAACGAGAGAGAGAGAGAGAGAGAGAGAGAGAGAGGAGAGAGAAATGAAAGGGAAAAAGAGAGACCGCGAGAAAGCTCGTGTCCCAGTAGCATACATTATCTCATTTCGACTCCTTTTTCTTCCTCGTTCTCGTCTCTTCGCTTTCCTCCTCGTCCGTTTTCTGCGCCGGCCTGTACACACCTCGTCCGTTTTCTTTCGCCGACCCGAGAAAACCTTCCTTCCCCTTGGTTTCCTCGCATAATCATGCATTTGCATGCAAACTTGATATCACTACTTAAAATGTAAAACAACTCGCGCGCGTCTCGCCCATCGCGACGGTACTCTTTCCCTTGGCTTCTTTGAGAACGATGAAAACCGAGCGGCAAACTGTCGGTGAAAATGGACGCTGCGATGCAACGCGGAGACAAAGACGTGTAAATGAAAAATCGATGTCGCGACAGATTCATTCGGTGAATGGCTAATTCGTGGTTGAAGACAGTATGTACTTGGATTTTTCTATCAGACAGATCCTCTTTAATTAATTAGATGAGAAAGAAATTCAAGTTTCTACTGCAAATGCAAGATTCTAACTTAGTGTACATACCCCCGTATAGAGGGTATACACATAATTACACAGAACAGTCTTCGTTGTGCAATTTTCATTTAATTTTATACATAATAGTGAACCGCTGTGGCGATGTTTCCTATCTCTAGTAATACAGGGTGTCCAAAGTCTCTTTACAATTTCAAAAATTCATTACAAAGGCAATTGATGAGATATCTTCATCAGATTTGTTCTATGTTATCAAAGTTGATTGTCAAAGTTTTTATCACATTGCATTTCAGATACCCTGTTGATGAATAAGATACTGTTAAATGACTCTTTAAAAAAGAGCTACTCCTCAAGAGAAGGCACAGTGTGTATCATGATTTATTGAAACCAAATCGGATCTGCAGAACTAAGTATGGAAGAGATCCACCGTCACGTCTATCAATTCGTGCGTGGCACAAGAAAATTATGAAGACATCGGACACAGGAAAACATCGATCGTGTAAGAAATTGAGTACCGTATTGATGTGCTTTGTGCAACTAATGGTGCTCACATAGATGATTAAATGAGGCAAAAAAGAACTTAAATATATATACGTCTCATTTTGTAATAATTTCCATCTGTCTTTTCATTTGCCTTTGTAATAAATTTTTGAAATTGTAAAGAGACGTTATGGACACCCTGTATATGCATACCGGTAAAGGTGCGTAAAAGATCCAGTTTTAACTGGAATTGTTGCATCTTAACGATGAAACGAGCAACAGTGAAAAGGAGAATAATAGAACGATAAGAACGACGGAAATTTCTCGTGATATTCATATAATTGTTTACACGCTCTGCTGGGACGAGTCCCGTTCGTGAGACGGACAATGGCGTTTTGTCTACAGTCGAACGTCGAACTTTGTCGAACAATGAGTAGTTGGAAACTTGGGAGAAGATGTTGTCACCTAGCGCGCAACGATGAAAAATGTTTAACCAACTTTTTATTTGATCCGTGTTGCTCTCTCGTATCTCTGGCCGAGAGACATCGATAACAAAAGAAATGCGAGAAAAGATTTTGCATTTTGAATATATCATGGACTCACCCAATCCCGCATGACCAAAGCAAAATAGACAGCCATCCGTTCCGTTGATAACCGCGTGGATGACATCCGTCAGGGCACTTGAACAGATCTCGGTCTGAAACAAATGCAATAAATGTTATACGAAGAGAAAACAGAGAGAGAATTTATGCAGACAGTTGAAATAAAATTATTCATATCGCAAAACAAAGAGAAGAGAAGAGAAAATATCGTTCCAACACTTTCCTTCTATGTTCTTTCCTTCTACTTGCACGGCGATAACTGATATCAATTTGATTATCCTAAGTTGGTTTCGAGTTAAGTTATTTAACGACGACAGGCAAGGCACTTTCAAGCACGATGGACGCGATTTTAATTGTTCCTCATCGTGACAGGGCGGTGGGGTTGCGCTCGTCCGACAGGGGAAGAGGAGAACGAAACACCAACCGGGACTTTCGAGGGTAACGACGAAGCTTAACTTAAAGTGCTTAAGAAAGCGTTTGCGGGACGGTTTAATAAACGGGACGAGCGTTACGTCCGCCGAGTGAAGACAGCGCTTCTAGAGGGACAAGGACGCGAGGATTACTGGAGAAGCGGCTTTGTTTGCTTTTAATATATTCATAGACTGGAAAAGTCTTCTTTGCGGCCGAGAAAGAGCGCGACAACGGCCAGATTTTTAGTTCCTCCGTCTTTCGCCAGACTGCGCCCGTTTCTCGTTACGCAGATTTGCGAGAGCGGTCGCGGTCTGCACTCTCGGCGAAGCTAAGCAAAGGATTCTTGCGAAAAAAAATGAAGAAGAGAGAAACAAAAAATAGGAAGGAAAGAGACTACAAATCGATGAAAGGGGGTAGCGGGAGGGGTCTCTCTCTCTCTCGTTCTGGGAGTTCCGCGAATTTCCTGCGGAAGTAACCGGAAATTTCCTTCGAGCCTGTACTCGATTCGTTCTGACCGATCGATATAGACATCGACCATTCTCTCTTTCACTCTCGTAAGGGTTAACAAACGGTTTCGCGACCGAAAGGGGCGGCCAGAGCCAGAAACGTGGTAAGGGTGTGAGCAAGAAAGATGACGAAGGAAAGGGGAGCAGGTTGCTGGGAATATCGAGAGGAAGATGAGGACGTGTCGATACCTCGACCAAACAAGATTGAAATCTTCGTGGACGAGAATCATCGGATGAATCTCGAGGCCTCGAGATGGGAAAGGGGAGATGAAAGCTCGCTGGCAAGGGTAGAGTTTGAGCGAAGAGAGAGAGAGAGAGAGAGAGAGAGAGAGAGAGAGAGAGGGAGGGGAGGGAGAGGGAGAGAAAGTAAGAAAACGGCAGAGATAGTTTTGCAAGGGGGACAACGCGAGAGAAGAACTGCACGGAACGTAAGAGCGAGCGATTTAGATAGAAGAAACCCTTCAGACTGCGTTTTTTCCTGCTTCTGCTCTAAAGAAAACGGAAATAAGAAGTCCAGTCCCTCTTCCAATATGGTAATACCAATCTGTCGTTGCTCGTTTCAAAGCACACTCTTTCTGCAGAGAACGAATTTCCTCGATACTCGTCGATTGCGAACGCGGGGGAGAATGATTCCAATCGATGGAAACGCGATTTTCAGAATTTATTCGCTTTAATCGTGAAAATGATTCGCGCACGTAAAAAGAAGTAGAAAGCAACGACGGAAACGCGAATACGTCAAAATCCCCGATGAGATTAACGAAGAAAGAGAGAGAGAGAGAGAGAGAGAGAGAGAGAAAGAGAGAATTGAAAGAAGCAAAGGAGAGGTTCGCGGGGACAACAAGGACATTCATAATTATAACAGGATCATCCCAGGGGGATGTAACGCAAGGTAAACATATTTCGCGGCTACCTGCACCCTCGAGAGATCCGCCACTCTCTCTCTCTCTCTCTCTGTCTCTCCCTTTGCGCTCGCCTGCATAGCGGAACCAACGGCATCACGGTTAATGAAATACGTGACCGAAGCCTCCGTCATAATCTCAAACACTTGATTCCGCGATCCCGCTCGGAATTGAGAGGAACGAAGGGTCGGCTCGTCGTTTTACCGCGTGGAAAACATCCCCTCGGCGACCGTTGTTCCTACGTTTGATAATGCGTTGAATTTAAATTCTTTCTCCCTACTACGCCGCCCGTTCGATTTCATTCTTCGCGTGTAATAACACATTCCAGAAGAATTGAATTTGAATATATTTAAAAAATACAAAACTAACTGCCGTGTAACTACTACAACGCTAAACTCGTCATTACGCAACTCTTTTCTAGATACCTTTGAAACGTTTCTCCGTTTCAAGAGATCCTTTCCCCGAAAACTTTTGCAATTGTACAACAGTCACGCTGTTCAAAAAAGTTCTCATGGAATGTCCTAACTGAAGAAAAGGAAAGCAAGCTTGCCATTTATCCAGGCAACGTTTCAGAAAGTAAACTGAAATTTGTACGTGGAATGTGGAACAACTTGGCGACAAGAATTTTAAAGGAGCTTTCTTTCCCGACATACCCAAACGAACGATTGAAAGAAGTCGATCTAAATAGGTAAAGGCCCGCCGTCTCTATTAACAGCGAACCGGGAATGAAGCGGACATTAATTTCGGCGGTGTAAATTAAAAGGGAGTAGAAGGCATCATGGTGTGACTTACAAACGACGATGGTCGGTGTCATGCGGTAGCCTACGTTGCGTCGATTCCACTTGCAGGACGCGTTCTAGTAACGCAATATTGGCGCTGCCGTGTGGAATACCAACGATACGAAGAAAGGTCGAGAAGGGAGTAGGAAAGGGAGGGAGGTTGTCGATGCTCGTGGCCCAAGACAAGCTTCGTCTTCGTCAAGAAAGAACTTGCAGCTATGCTTCTCTTTCGTTCGCTCTCTCTCTCTCTCTCTCTCTCTCTCTCTCTCTCTTTTTCTTTTCCTTCGCTACCCTTCTCAGCGAAATGTAAAACTCGTGTAAGAAAGTTGGAAAAGGCGCTACGGGAAAAAGGAGTTTGCGATGGGGTGTTGCCGTATAGAAAGGCGAGAGCCTCTTAATGGTTGGAAATAATCGAATGACCCCCTTTCGCGAATTTCTTAATTCGCAAGTTTCCAGATGCCTCGGTCGCTGCTAGTGTGACGAGTCGAACAGGTGTCGCAGCTGCTTCCATTTTCTTAAACTCCCGGAGCTTTTCTCAACTCGTTACTTAGAGTTTCTTTTAAAGTATGTGACCACCCATTACTTGGTTTCGTTTGGTTTCGTTTATTTTTACCGACGGTCGGACTTGGCATTTTACGAAATTTTTCTGGATTAGAAGAAAAAGTATAGTATCACGTGGTAGTTCGTGTGAGATGAACCTTGTTGAATCGATCGTTGGTACAGACCAAGTTTGGTATGGACAAAATTGGTTTGTCTAGCGGAAAATCACATTGAATTAGTCTATGACGTAACTGCCAACAATGTCCTTAGAATAATATCCGTCAGTGTAATTACTATCAGTTAATTGAATGAACGTCATGAAAATCACGTTTATTAATTGCGTCATTGTAACGACGAAAACTAGTAATATAGATAACTATGAGATCCAGATGGAAAAAAGCATCGAAAACGATAATTTCAAACAAAAATAATGTTTTCGAAGGAAAAGAAAGTTTTTATGAAAATTTTAGACTTACAATTAGACGCACGGGACGAATATGATCTCCAAGTTCTTAGAGTATACGGCTATCTAGAATTTACGAGTGTCTATGAGGATAAAACGTACAACGAAATCGTGTATGCAATTACGTGACGTCTAATTGTACACGACCGGTTGACAGACACTTGGCCGATTTTGTAATCTCGGTACACCGTGGAAACCGTTAGTTGTACCATTCGAGAAAAAGTAGGCGGTTTACCATTTGCGTGTAGATGCAGCTGGCGCGTGGAACGGTTTTCAATGAAAACCGTATCAAAAACAAACAGGTCCGAAGGGGTGATTTTCGCTCTCGTTTCGACATGTCTACGAGCGGCGATGCGTACGACGCGCGCGCAATGCACACGCGGAACGCTCGCGTTCGTTCACGAGCCGATAATTCCGAAAATTGCGTCGCCATATGCGTGACATCCGGTTTTTGTTCACCGCACCGTGATTCGATTCGGCGACTTATTCGCTTATAAATAAATTCCGATTGGATCGGACTGGTCGATCGTCGACGAAAATATTCGACGCGAGTCGACTGGTTCGATTTATCGATAGGATTGCTCGATGCACTCGTAGAATATTCAAGTAGAACGTCGACGCAATGTTCCACCAATCGAAGCGGCGCGTTCTCGCGTGGAAACTATTCCAGGAAAATCGGAAGAAATCGCTCGTGGAAATGGAGAAAGCAGCTCGTGTACAGTGTACAGTGCTTGGCGATCAGTCTTTGCTGGTCTTTGCTGGTCTTTTGATATTATAATTCCGATATATAACGGGATATTTTCGATTCGTACACGAGAGACACTCCGCGTAACGCGTCAACTCTCTCCCTTCCTTGGGATAACGGCGAAAGAACTTTTTATCCGACGCGTTATTTTCGCATCGCAGTAAGATCAACCCACGAACTTGTGAAAACGCAGAACACGGAAAAGAGAGTGCGAGGAGATGTGAAAACCTCGGTATTTGGTGAAATATGTCGCGATTTACACGGGAAATTGGCGTCATTGGCGTCTGGGGAGCAAGCGAGACAACACCCTCGTGCGTCAGGCTGTTCGAAAAGCAACCCCCAACAACGAAGCGTGCACGAATACCGGTGACTGGTCGGATCAAAAAAGCATTCGGGAAATCCAACGCTCGGTTTCACCGATGCAGAATCGAAATCGTTAGTAACCCTATCCGCGTTTGCCAGCAAGCTAGTAACTCTGGCCGGCCTAACTCGCGTTCTCTTTTTCACCGCGAGTTTTCGAACGCTTGAAACAATGGCTGTTAAAAATAATTAAAAGAGTTTCGTCAGGACTATTTGGGAAATTGCCTTTTCCGAATAAATGAAAAAAAAAAATTGCTTTCCTCCCCGCTGATTTCCTAACGATTTTCAAATTGGAGAATATAGGAACAAAGCGACGAATCGGGAAGCACGTATCCGACCGGAATTCACGATCTCCGAGAGAGAGTGATGGCTCGCTTTTGGGATGGCTGACGCGTGTCAGACACCTGCCAAACTTCATCAGTGATTGCCGAAGCTCAGCTCGTGGCCCGAATTAATCTTACTGTAATATGGAAATGCGTCGTACGGATGGACGGACTATGCGAAGGTCCGGCCTGACGGATCCGGACGCGAGGCAGAACAAGGAATATAGATGCGACCAATCGGGGTGGATCCGTTCCACAGGCCCGTATGATTGGTTTACAGATTAGCATGCCTCCTCTGCCGTTAGAACGTCGCTATCAACCCCTATTCGACGGCTGCTTACTCACTCGACCGCGATCCGAACGATCGAGGGTCGATTGCATTTTTCTAACATCGTCCAAGTGTGCATCGGTTACATGACAATACATTTTCAAAGAGGAAACACGTCATAGACGGAATGAATGATGGACGCACGGGTATAACATGCTGGTTATGCGCGAATCTAGGAACAATGATAGGCCTGACTGTGACGCGACCAATGAATTCTAATGAACAGGAACACGATGCATTTGTTTTGTGGATCGATCAGCTCTATATATATATATATATATATATATATATATATATATATATATAAAAGAAAAAGGGAAAATATAAAAATAAAGAAAAAAACGAATGAAAGTGGAACAAATTTATTGATTTGTCGGACGTTTTATGTACCAAAGTTGTCATAAACGATGATATATATGTACGAAATAATAACGCGTAGATTAAAAAAAACGAGCTCTTTAAATATGTGAATTACTCGTCAAAACGTAAAAGTACAGACGATCTATCCCTGGGTATGATTGAATCGCAAACCCAGCTCCGTTTTAATCTTTCTGGCGAGAAAGAGGAGAGTCGAGCATAATTTTTTGGTATTTTCAATCGAAACCGGGTGACAAATTAGAGAGACGCGGTGCAAAAGTATCAACGGATTCTTTAGACAACAATTCATCGTCCTTTGTCAGCTCGACGATTTAATAAGAATCCAGCGTCGATACGCTTCGAACGGCTAATCCTATCTGTGTGGAGGGTAACAAAGAAAAGGGAAGAAACACGTGGATCCGATTCATTTTCGCCCAGACACTCAGAAACTCGCCGAGAAGACCGAAGCTACGCACCATGAATTTCCAGGCGTTCCAGTGCGGTCCGTTGTTCGGTTAGCATTCGCTGGCAAATGAGCAATAGATCGAATCCATACTGTGAGAGAAGGGAATTCGCTGTTGTTTATACAGACGGAGAAAGTAAAATGTAGACGACGAGAGAGAGAGAGAGAGAGAGAGAGGAGAGAAAATCGACAAATGCTAGCTAGTCGGTAAGAGAAAGCTGAAGTGTACGCAAGCGCGTACCAAACACACACCTACACACGCACGTAATCCACAGCGTGACTATTAGTCGTAAGTCAATAATAAAGCTCTTGTCCCGGACCGACCATAATGGCTCCAGTGAATTATTCTGTCCAAGATGCATTGTTCTGCTGGATCGTTCGCAGGGATAGAATTGTCGGCGGCCAGTGCCGATATATGCGGTATACACAAACATAAGATCTCGAACGGGGACGCGTCTAGCTCTGGCGTGTATTCACCTACGGAGCCACGTAATTGAGATGGATGTTCAATTAATTTGGTCAGGTTTCATTTGCACACCGAACAGATCCGTGAGCGTGCTCGGTTTCGAGCACACTTTTCCTCCACGTTGTCGAGGCACCTGAGATTGACAGCCTTTCTCTTTGGTCTCTATTGATAGATAAGTATCCTGAGGTTAGCCTCAAAGATTATTCCACTGTCAGACAACGGCTCGGAACGCGAGGCTTGTCGAGGCTATGGATCGAGATAACTTCGTATCATGGAACAGTGCGTATTCTAACGCTATTCTAACGTATATGTACACGCAACACATATTTGTTCACCTTGATGAAATTTGTTTTTTCTTTTATCTCCTGCAATTTTGTGCAATACAATCAATAGTTCTTCTCGTCATAGTTTTAATTTTGTGTTTATTTAACTATTAAAATATTTTGTTAAAAACTACTTGTTTGTTATATATGTTGGTTGTTTGGACCACGGTGTTGTCGCATCGATTATCGGAAAAAAAAACTACGAAAGGATAGCGATGAAATAGTAATTTTCAATCCTTATACTTTATTGCCTAATCGACTCGAAATCTCTTTCAAAAATTGTGCATCGTAGAATGTTTACGTTCCGAACGGAACACGATTCGCAAGTCTCGAGCATTATACTTGACAAATTGCCGATTCTGCAAGCGACACCATCCGAGTATGTGTCACGTAACGACACGTTGAACTAAGCCACGCAGGAAGGAACGTCGAACAAATTGGAACTTCAAAGACATTTTCCTTGGAAACATTTTCCTTGGAGTTTTTTCTTTACCGCCTTTTTTCTTGGTGCCGGTTTCACGAAAATAAACTTAGAGCGAGCGTGAAACTACCTCGGTGGTTGCAACCCGTACGTGTCTATTCTTACGTAATAACCGCAACTTGTCAGGATGAATGGCTGTGACAGCCACTGATATTACGAATTTACCATTGGCTCGACGTCCAATCCGAGTAACGCACTTTTTCTTTACGTTTTCTTCTCGCGATATCAACTTTCCCCGGAGGGGAAAGCGTTTTCTCTCTTTTTTCTCTTTTTTTTCTATTTTTTTTTGTTTATATTTCTTCCATTTCACGCAGACAGAAACGCCGTTCCTTTAATGAAATTCGAAATTACCGTGACATTTATAGAACACGTTAAATTCTCATTTTCGTCAAATGATCATTTCTTTTTTTTTTTTTTTTTTTCAAAGCACAGTTACTTTTGAAACAAGTATTCTACGAGTTTACAACATAACGAAAGTCTTTCTTCGTGTGAAACAGATTTCACGAGTTCTGCAGTCATATGAAGGGGGACAGCAATGCCATTAAACGGCCAATAGCTTCCATCGACGATGTTAATTTACGACTGACCCATAATCAAGCTGATGCGGTCTGTTTGCGCGTCATATTGGGACGCATCTCCACACAGTGGTTGGGCGTTCGTGGTTCGCGTATTTGTGGACTCAGATAGCAAAGGTATCCACTGGCCGAAGATTATCGGTCGACGGGAATTGCGGACGAGACTGGATTACATTTCCCGTGTGTGTAATTCCAGCCGACGAGATTCACGTTTTTAAAGGCGGTCGCGTTGTCGACCAATTACAACACACTAACGAGACGAGCCTGTCAATCAACCGGAGCGCCAATCGAGTTCGTTCCATCAAATGAAAGAAAAATCCAGCTTTGCCGACTATGCGATATATAATATGAAATCTGGACAATTGGTCCGCTGTTTGAAATCTCGTTCTATCGGAAGGGACAGACAAGTGAAAAAGATGAAAGGGGCGGAGAGGTAAGAGAGGAAGAGAGGAGGAACTAATTAAAGATGAATCATTTTGGGATTCAATTGGGATCGGTCGGCACCGCGTCGCGCCGGCGTCCAGTCTAAAATATTCACACGGCCCTGCGTTTGACGGTTGGTCGTCGAAAAGGACGAATCGTCCCCCAGAACGCTTTCGTCGCAACACGCATTCTCTCTGCAAATGTTCTCCCTGTTCTCTCGACTTCGAAGTTTGGCTACTGTTTGAAAGAACGCGCTTGAACCGCGACGTTCGCGATGAAGAACCGAAAGAATCGAAAGGGAAAACGAAAAAAAAAGGGAAAGGTATAAAAGGGAGAATGAAGAGCCATTGTGACTTTGGATGACAATCGTCACGATCGGACGTGGATATTTGATCGAATCAATCGATTGCTTTGCATGGTTCTTCTAAACAGTGGCTGATAGGGGTGTGAGTGGCGTCAAAGAACCGGAGGAACACACCAGTGACGGGGAACGAAGCTCCAGGGCTAGTCCCTGGAGAGGATTGGCACAGCAACCGCGGCGCGAGATAGAGAGGTTACCGCGGAAGAGAAAGATATTCATGGCTAGAAAGAGAGAGAGAGAGAGAGAGAGAGAGAAAGAGAAAGATTCTCAACTGACGAGGGGAATCGCCGGGAAAACCGAGCAGCTCCGGGTTCATTTGAATCCGACGCTCGATAATGTCCCTAGAGAGCATCGAAATATCTCGGTGCACCTATATACACACGTACGCGTTATCCGGCTTGCACGCATGCATCCCGTGATATTATAACGCGCGTCGCGCGCCTCCGATGACATTTGCCGCTACGGTGTCGTTCGTCAATGTCACGGCAATAAAATTCGCAACGGTAAGCGAGAAAAAGATGCGAGAAAAAAATCGAGTCATCTTGCCATCTTCGGGCCAGAAGGGAGACGCTGATCGATCCGATGATGTTTTTCCATTTATTTGAAACCGCAATTGCCAAGAGCTTCGGAGGAAACGAAGATTTAGCAAAGATTTATCATTGGCAGAATTTTGTATTCGCAAAAAGAGATATCGTTCGTCGCGAAAGACTGACGAGTAACTGAGATAAGAGAGTTGAAAGAAAAATCGGGATGGAGGGTGTGTGTGTGTGTGTGTCTGTGTGAAAGACAGCTGGGAACGCGAAAATTCGAAAATAATCACGACTATCAGAGTTTGACGCTTCAACCTCGTGGCGCTTCTCGTAGCGTCGAGGAATGAGAAGTCACGAGCAAGAAGCAACGTTTGCCCGAGGGTTCACGCGGGTCGGAGAGAGATCGGACGAGGTTAGATTTTCCTGTCGGGAGGTGGAGTTTAGAGGTCGGGAAATTAGTTTAGTTATGCGCCCGGCAGGGACGTCTCCTGCGCGTCTCTAGGAATGAACGCGAGCCGACGACGGAGCACGTAGACGTTTCAACGTTCAAATTTCTCTGCGCATCGCCGTGCGCTTGCTCTCCTCTTTAACTTCTTCCAGAATTCCTCTCTTTTCTTATTTATCTTCGCAGGAGCCCCGCGCTGGCTCCGAATACGCGCGGAGAAACGACAGAGAAGAGATCCCTGCCGCGCCATCGACTCTATCTACGTTCTAAAGGAACTCGACTGGCGGCCGAGGGGAAGACTGCGATAAAAATCACTGTTTCGTGAATTATCGCGGGGATTCGTAGAGGGAATCAAAGAAAGGGGAAGCGAAATGGAAATCGTCGAAGCGTACCTGAGAGTCCTCCTCGGTAAATATCGCGTCGAAGGCAAACATTTTCGGCGCTGCCACGGTCGGCCTTCGATCGTCCGCCGAAGAGGACTGTCCAGCCGTCGGGTCAACCAGCGTCACCTGTTTCTTCCTTTTATCCGCGTTAAAAAAGCTCCCACCTTCTCCGGGTGACACTTTTAGCATAACCTTCACCTGAAACCAAGAGATGGAGACATTATTTAAAACGTGCTAAAAAGGAAAAGGAAAAGGAAAAAGAAAAAGAAAAAGAAAAGAAAAGATCTGCGAGGTCGTTGATCTATTGGAGACGGGAGTAAAGAATAGTTAGAGACAAGAATAGATCGAGTTCCTCTCGAGGCGAACGTCCAGTGGACTATCCACTGGAATAGATTGTTAATGTTACGTAACGAATGAAATCTTCTGCTGAGCGAACAATAGCCTCATCAGAATTATCTGATGGACAGCTTCGGTCCGGAAAATAGATGTCTGGTCTAGAATTACGACGACCCACATTAACCGATCTGGTTCAATGAACCGCCATACTGCTGCTCTCCGCGTTTAAAGCCGCCAGTCTGAGAGAAACTAATGCAACACCGGGTTGATGAACTTTGATAAGATGAAACGCAACGCTTCGTGCCTCCGTTCGTAGACTCGTAGGTTCCGATATCGTCGATCTAATTCGGCGGTTTAAATGATCGACGTTGATTCGACGTCGGCTAGAGACTGTATCGTATCGATTTCAGACTTACGAGTGGTAAATTACACAGCTACCTCCAGAGATTAATCCCACTTTGGAGCATTCCGTTCGAGTTTCGTGCTATTCTAGAATTCTCGATAATCATTACGTAACGTGGGTAGAATTAGAATGACGACGTTAAAAAGAAAAATCGGCATCGTATCAGAAGAGAAGAAAAAAATTTTGTGTATGTTTAATTGAACGAGTCGGCCGTAATACGACAGGGAAAGGAAAGGAATGGCAGCGAAAAGCAACGAGTGGAAAGTGGATGTACAGATGCGTTATAAAAGCTACGTTCGTAGTTCGGAGATCGACGTTCTATCGATGTGTAACGCCGCGGTGTTCGTTTGTCCGGTGGCCATCGAGGAAATTGCGTTTTTCGAGATTTCGTTCAGATTGTAGCGCTTGTTCTCCATCTTTTGCATACGGAACGGTCTCGATCGGGAACAACGGCAGGAAAAAATATACCTTTTTCTTTCGTTTTCATGAACATCCAACGTCTCTGTGTGTAATAGTTTACCATGAAAGGACCGAGCACTAGCGACCAAACGCCCGGAAATAAAATAGCTCCTTTCCAGTCTTATTGAGAAAATTCAGAAAACTCTGCGTATCGATTGCCTCCTCCTTCGATTCTTTTTATCCCTCGTTTTGCATGTATTCGCGCGAATCACTTTGTCTTCCTGTCTCCCCGTTTCCCTCACCCGTTTCCATTTTCTTTCTCCCTGGCCCACGTGTACACGTATCTCGTAACGAGGCTGATTTCGGGACTGGATACCCGTTCCGCACGGACGACTCCAAGAAACGTGTTCTCGAATCCCTATCTTCTTCTTACCCTCTCTGTCTGCCGTTATACGAGAACGACTAGACTTCAGTCGCTTCGACCCTATTGATAAAATGCGCGCGCAAAAAAAAAACTACAGTTAAATTGTCATTTCATCGACGATCAGAAAAAACTTTAAAAACATCAAAATTACTCGCCGCAGAATTTTTACAGCATAAAATTTACCTAAATTAATTAACCCCGTCAATCACCAAACTGGATACTTACGAAAGAAATTTTTCATTTTTTCGTAACCACGTATAAAACGTAAATGCTCCATGTATTCGTTGTTAACACGACATCCCAAATAGGAACCGCGTTTCTTTGGGATGGATGATCAAAGACAACGGGACGCCATAGTCGTCGAGAACACGTAAATAGTGTTCCCCCACCGACGTTCTCGTATGCTTTGCAGTTTACTCCATTATAATCTTCAATTTTACCCTAATAATCCTCGTTGGTGCATTCTGTTTGGGTATTCAACTTGTCCGTTTCCATTCATGATTCCTAAATTTCATGCCTCCCTGCCACGCACTATACCGTAACTCTTGCCTCTATCTTGTACATCCTGTCTTGCGAGATCAGTGCAACAACGTTCTGTTCGAGTTTTCGGCCACCACGGATTTCCCGCCTAAATCGTACTCTGGAATTAAAATTGACGTTGGGATTCACCCTGTTCTAGAATGTTTCTTTCCGACATACACATGAGTGCGATAAAGAAATTATTGTCGCGATTATATCTCCGTTGATGATGGCCGGTGGGAGATGGCCGGTTCCCATTTGGCGTTGATTCGATGCAGTTTGTCACTTTTAAGCCCACCGAAGCCCACGTTGCAGCGAAAACAGACCCCGAGTCGGAAGGCTACCGTTAACTTCTCAACGTCCAAAGCGCACTGTTCGACCGCTGTCGTTTTCCAAACGGACGTTGAAGTGTAGAAATGTTTTATGACATTTATGACAAATATTATCCGTCAATTTACGATTCTGTTCTTGTCACAAAGTCACGTGTCATAGGCGACGTTTCCCTCGGCCTTTGATGTCTCGTTCTTTCCTTTTATTAGTCTCTCGTATCTGCAGGCTGCGTAGTAAGTGTTTCTTTCAAACGATTCAAAAGTGTCCTGTTAAGAGAATTCACTCAAACGTTAGAATTACAACTCTTCAAACGTATCGATGATACACACTTTTTTGATCAAAGATTATTGAATGGATCATCGAAGTGTTCCAAGTTGGATCGTGAGAAATTCGAATCTCTTAATCTTATCTTTTCGATGCACTGTGAAACGTGTATCGTGGGTTAAGTTGGAAAAAGAAAAAAAGAAAGAAACACAAATTACAAAGATACTTGAAATCACCTCTGTGCGACAGACGACGCGAGAGACACTCGAAACAATTTCTCGGTATGTGGATGAAACAGACAGGCATCAGCAAGGGAAAGACAAATAAACCATCCAACGTTCCAGTCGATCGATTCGACGCAAATAATCGGAATTAATCGAACTGCGCTTTGGCTTTTAATCGCGACAAGAGCCGGCTTCGCCCCGTTACAAGAGAGACGAAACACAGCCCTGCAGGGATTCGAACTTGGAAGACGAATGTCGTCAAAGCGATTGCGAAACGCAACTTGTCTCTCCCTCTTGCTCTTGCTCCCTACCTCTCTCTCTCTCTCTCTCTCTCCACTCTTGCCACGCAGAGATTACACGACGATCGTACAGAATAATCTAAATAATCATCGTCTGCAGGGAAAATGCGAATCCTTGATGGCGGGCAACCCCTTCGTTAAAACGGTAGTAACATCATCGACGAACGTGGCCCGAGGCAAGCCGCGCGTCGATCGATTTCGGCTATTAATGCCTCTCTCTGTCTCGTCTAACGATTTTATCCGACATCCGCTTGATAAGGAATACGCTTACCTCCCGCGAATCGATGAAAAATGTTAATCTATCAAAAACATTTTTATGTTTGCTCTGCTGTACCAGTAAATTTCAACCTTATGTACTCGATCCGATATCTCTCGTCTCTGGATCCAACGGATAAAATAAATGGAATATCGAAGAGAAAAGCGAAAGATAAATATACTCATTTCGTGTTTTCTTTTTCATATTTATTCGCATTGGAAATACATTTAGTTATTAATATTTCCAGGTACATGACGAAGCTTCGTTTGCTGGGTGGATTGTGAAAAATATAATTAACGCGACGCCGTTCTCTACGAACGTTGTTTAAAGAGAGGAGCCCCATGTCCACCATAATCCACTCCGCGCGGACGTAATCGATTTCCGACTTGTTAACGATTTCCTGCCGGCAATCAAATACCTGGCAACAGCTTTTTTCCATCACACGGCAATAATGGACCGACGTATTTATGCAACTTGGACCACAGTTTAGATTTCTTTTTCATCGAGTCTTCTGAATTGATTATATTCAAACCGATAAGCCGAATAACACGAATCATTTCTCGTGCAAAAATAATTCCCAATCATCGACTTTGCATTGCAAATTCTACATTTCTCGTTTGTTTAACCCATTTCAATTAGTCCTGATCAAATACAAGACGCTAGACGAATCTCACTGTATTTGAAACATATATTTCATTAGGAAACAACAGTTTGCTGCTGCCCTTAGCAAGGTAAATACTCGTAAATTCGTTAGAATAGTGAAAACTCGCCGATACAGTTGGGGAAACTCCTTGCGTTGTAGTGCGCAGTTATAGTTTGATAATAATTAGTCTAAATATCCAGGAGAGGGAGAAATCAGGAGCTGCAAGTTTCTGATTTACCGACTATGGAACTGGAAACTTCACCCACATCCAACTTGGCCGTTCGACTTACGGCCGTTGCATCCGTTATTACGCGTTTTCCAACATGAAGATAAAGCCTTTAATTCGATGACTTCAAATTCAGACGACTGCGTACAGACCCGCTTTGAAAACCATCGTTGCCGCAAGCCTCCAGTTATCTCCGTTTCAGTTAAGCACGTATTTAAACACTTGACGTGGAAGCGAATATCGGAGGGTGAAAGTCGAGGAGGACGTAGGAATTCGTAACGTGGAAAGCTTCGGGCTATCGGAACGAAATTTGCGTCGCAAAATGGGTCAGAGATAGGCTGGCTGACGCTGCTCGTCAAGGAAGGCTCGCGGCCTCCGACAAATGTGATTTCTCTGAGACGAGGACGCAATCCACCGACCCAACGAACCTTCCTTCTCTTCGGGCACTAAAACTCGTTGAAACGATATAATTCCGAGACACAGAACCAGCCGGATTTTCATTCCCGAGGATTAGTTACTACTGTAAACTAAAATAAGGAACTATATACATGATAAACTCACTATCACGGTTGGAAGTGAGCAAAAACGTCCTTTTCCTTGCAGAAACAAGTTTTTTGTTCACTTCTCTGTTCGACACTCTCGCGACCATCGTTTATTGGAACATTTTTCTCAAGTAACTCCCGATTAAAAATGACTTCATTGACCGTACATATTCGACAACATTCGCTTCTTGTACACAACGTTCGTTATTTGGTTGATGTGGATTTGGTTGAAACTTTACAATTTATTGGGAACCTGGCGACACGATTTTCGGGCGATTATTTACCTAGCGAAAGAGGCCGCGAAAGATTGACTAGCGAGTCAGTCATGACTGTCAGTCAAGAGGCGATAGGTGATACGCCAGAAGCGTGCCACACGCTACTTTAGCGTGGCACCGTCCTACGCAACAATGTAGAGTAGTAACATGACTGTGTAATGGCGGTTGTACGTGTTATGCGCTCAATATCGTCTAGCAACGTGAAAAGAAACACAACTCGAAATGCGCGGTTTATTTTGTTAGATCCACTCATCAGGCCCAACTTATATACGATAGTCTAACGCTCTTCCGTGATGAGGGAGACTTTCCATAATCGAATCGAGGAAAGTAGTCCCGAACGCGTTTTCCTTTGATTTAATTGTTGAAGCATCGTGGGGACGAGATTTCGGAGACATTAACTAAATGAAAAGTGTCCGAAAAAAGATCATTTGGCGATAATCCGAGGTTCAGACAGGAGATAAATGGCTGCTACAATAATTCGGACGCTAAGCCGTTGGATTATATCAATCCAAACACGAGGAAAGCGGCTTGACGGGGATCGCAAATTATGAATGTCATCAATTTCCTCTCGCTGCTTTAATCTTTTAGACGAATCGGAAAATCTTGAAAGTTGGTTCGATTTACACGATTTATGCGAATTAGTAGCAAAAGTAAAAAGTTTTTTCCGCATATACTTTGGGAATTGTACCCGAAAGGTACGAAATTTATAAACACATCCTACGAACAGAAAAGAAAAGTAGCTCACGGTGACACAACAATTTTTCACCGGGATGTCGATGGCAAAGATCGAAACGGAAACGAGATAAGAAAAAGAGGTACCCTGTCGAGCGGAAAAGAAGAAGATCGATGATTCAATAAAGGTACATCTGCTAGAAAATTCGATGAAATATTGCCGAGTGAGTCGATCCTCGTGAGTCGATCCTCGTGAGCTTTCTGAAATGTCCATGGTATTGACAATCGAGTTGCATCAGTTCTGCACTTCCTCGAGCCATTATCAAGCTAAACAACAATATCGAAACTTCCGCGCCAACTTATTCCAAGACACATCGATCCTTTATTTGCAACTTTTCTGCTTCGAAAAGTCAAGAAAGTAAATAGGATTTACAGACACGAAATCCCTTCTAAAGCCACGAGAGTGTACACGAAAAACAAATAGGATCGAAAAGGTAGACGACGAACCGGGAACAATCGCAACCGATATTACTCGAAACGTTAGCAGATATTGCTTTTCGATCGTGCGTAGTTCCTTTATTATTTTCGTTTCCGTCGCAATCTTTCGCAAGGAATCGACGGCCCCGCAACAGGAAAAATAGCCTTTACATCCGACAGGCAGCGAGGCGAAGCACGCCACGAGCTAAGAAAGAGGAAGAAATTGCTTTCCAAAGGTAAACTAATTTCGGGCCACTTCGTTCCAACGAGAAGTCGACCTTCGTCGAATATTTTCTTCCCTTCCCATCTCTCTTTCTGTCTCTCTCTCTCTCTCTCTCTCTCGATCCTCGCCGTTTATTTCTCCCGTTATTGTTGTCATTTTTACTCTTGTCAGGTTTTCATCTTCAACGTCAGTGACCCAATTTTTCGTTACAAGACCGGGATCATCGGACGAGGCACGGATAATCGTATATCTAGTTCGACGAATCAAGCGGCAGGGAGGCTGGCCTATTCTAATCCCAAATGCAAATGAAAGTGGAGCCAAGGATCCTTTGAAGGACCCTTTCATGCTTTGAGCATAATGGCGCGCACCGGGAGGTCTATTATGAATCCGCTTGGTCGTTCCACGGCGAAATTTTTCGTCGTTGCCTCGCGAAATAATCAAGAGAGGAATCGGCGCTACTCTGGCCCTGACTCTTCTCTGTCTTTGTTCTTCCGTTCGTTCGTGATCGTCGTCGACGGCGGCCACGACGACAGTCAGACGAGATCTCCCAATAAACGTAACCAAGACCGAAGGTTTTACGTCACGACAACGTCGCGAAGACGCAGGTACGTGCCTTCTAGACGCATTATTATCGAGATCAAGGCTCCTCGAATCGTCAATTTCCTGAAATCTTCTGTAATGTCTTTCTTTTCAATTTATTTCTTATTCGCAACCAACCGTCGAACGTATTCTTTTATTTCCCGATGGTAAGATAAAATGGTTGTTCGATAAAAGTGATACGATAAAAATTAGCAGAGAACGTATGATTGATCGCGAGGCGATTTTTCATCGTGTTTTCAAGAGCAACTGGCTCGCTATCGTAATCCCTGGTAATTTCGACGAGCAGAGTTGAGCAAAGTGGTCGGAAAGACGACCCGACGATTGGCTACACCTTCAAATAGCTGTGAACCAAAGGCGTACGTCGTCTACCAACCCGGGAATGTAAATTGCTCGCGTCGGCTTGAAGCCACAGGGCAATAAATCTCGACTACGAAGACGCGACGATTGCCGTCTACCAGCGGGGATAAAGTCTCGAATCATGCACGAGGATTAAAGATCGTTCCGATCTCTGACGATCTACGTCACGTTCTTCGTTTCTCATTCTTAAATCGACGCGGATTAATCGACTACTCCCTTTCTTCTACATCCGGCGACTGTAACCTTCGCGAGGCTGGAGCTTTGTATTATGTTTCCGTACATAACGTAAATTTTCACTCTCTCTCATCGATCGAACGATCGAAAGAAACGGGTGAAAAATGATTTCGAAACACCTAGAACAACGTTCCTATTTTGCCAAGAACTATCGACAAGACCTATCGACAAACCTGGACGTTAATATCCTGCGTAATTTCCTTCATTACGGCAGCTCGTCACGAAGCTCGTTCCTTGATATGAAAACCGAAAATTACAAGCGAAGGGAAAGTTGGAGCTTTATCTCGGATTTTAGCACATCGATCGTCAGATTGTCCCCAGAAGGGAGACAGAACGAGAACGTATGAGAAAGAGCGAGGTGAGAGGAGGGGCCGGAAGGTTGAAGTAGCCAGGAGAGCGGTCGGTATTGTAGAAATACGTGCAATTACCAGCGACGACAACAATTACGCGCCAGTTTTTATAGTCGACCGTCACGGCACCGTGATATTATTATCAGCGTTGTTTCACTTCTTTTCCTTCTTCTCTCTCTCTCTCTCTCTCTCTCTCTCTCTCTCTCTCTTTTCATTTCCTTTTTCTCCGTTTGAGAAATGACGCGGGAATCGTGACCTTGTAAAAAATCACTCACCTCGGGGCAGACCGAGTCGCGTCGCGTCGCGTCGCGTTAAATCTTGCATCGCTAACGACCAAGTCGCGTTGCTGCTGCGCCGATCGCGAAACTAGACCTTGTCGACGGTTCTGGTCTTTGATTATTCACTTCTCTCGCAGAAACGTCGCGAAAAATATGTCCGTGCACGCTGGTTAGAACGATAATTACACGGTCGCGTAAACGACCAACCGTCACGCGAATTTATTTTATTGCTAGGCTTTACGTTCAACCCCTTGATCGTGAACTTAGCGTCGCGATGCGTGCTCCTCCTACGTATAAATTTAATAAATTACCACACTTGGCTCCCTCGATCTCTGCTTTTCAAACAACAAATCCAGAATAAATACAACGCGCGTTGTAAGGAAAAACGATAGCAGGATGAATGATATTCGAACTCGCACGGTTTATTCCCCCAGTGGGCAATTGATTTTGGCGAAGAACGAACGACGTTCGTAGCCGCATATTTCATGCACGGACGTGGATGAAACGAAAAAATATTCTTCGATAGAGAAGATGAAATTCGACGGTGCTTCTGACGTACTGTGTGCCACAGGTGAAAGGAAAGTAGATAAAAAGTGAACCGGATATATTGCGAGAAAAAAGGCGTTCGGTGCGAAATCATCAGGATGGACGGATGGCTTCCACTCGGGGTCGATGCAACGAGAAAAGAAAAAAAAAGAAAAAATTACTTTGGCCCTCGAACCCGCGATGCGCTTAGCATATTCATGCGCCGGCTATCTAGAGTTTTCCGGTGTCTGACCACCACCACCACCGCCGGTGGTGCACCCTCTACATATTCATAAACGAACACTGTGATGCACAGCGCACGCGTGCGTTCTAAGAAAAGAGAAAAAAGAAGATATTTCCGCGGGTCGATGAGCCCCGATTCTTCAAATTGATACACCTGTGTATATCAATTGACCTATGATGTATCCTCTCGATTGAACCGCCTTTAATTCTTCACTGTCGGTCTCGATGAAATCTCTCACAATAGCTTTTATTCTTTGGAAATTATCGTCTCGCTTTGGATACAATATCTTTACAGTGAATTTTTACAAAGACGACGTATGTGATTAACATTGATATTTTTATTTCTATCTCCTAAAGAAACATTGAATTAATCAGCGCACGAAAGTGCCAAATGAGAAAGAAAACTTCATTTACAAAAAACACGAAACGTCGTTCGCTGTTTCTAAAACGAGCACTTGGATCTGAATCAAAAAGCGGGGAACAAGTGATGTATTCCCATGAGTGGTCAGACTCTAAACGTGGTGATTCAATTATATCTCCTATTTCACGCTCAATTTGTTACTCCAAAGACATCCTTCTCTCTCTCTCTCTCTCTCTCTCTCTCTCTCTCTCTAGTTTTACTCGTTACTCGCGCGACCTACTTGTATTTGCGCCGCATTACATGGAAATGGTAGTTTGGCATTGCCAGTCATATCTGGTGTCCAGTATGATACATATCGCCAGAAGTGGTTTACAGATACAGGCAAACGCATATAGCGAGAGAGTGAAAGAGGGTGAAAGAGGGTGAATGATTAAGAGAGAATATATCAGAAGTGTGCTCGAAAGAAAGAAAATGTCTACAAAGCAGAAGCAGTGGAAAGAAAAGGAAGAAAACGGTAGAGTCGGATCGAAGTGAAAGCGGCGCGTGTATGGTCAGACGGGGCTCGCTATCGCGCATGTAATATGCACGTAGCAATATGCGAACTTGTCAAATATATCATTCCGCTCGATGTATCGGAACGGTGGACCGTTCGTTCCGACTTTATTCAATTTCCCGTGTTCCGTCGTTGGATCCGCATAAATAAGCGTTCACGCGCGCCACGCCAAAGGAAAGAAGACGAGGCGGACCTCGTTGGTTTTCCCTGTGTATTGAATTATCGGAGTCGGTGCCTAGGGATGAGCGAATGGTACGGCGCCAGCCACATTCTTTACACGCGGGTGCACCTGGAGTTTTCAACAGGTACGGGGGATCTGCGTTTACGTCGCCGTTTCTCTGGCGGAATGCGTTCTCGCGCGTAAACAGTCATTCGATTGAGTGAAAGAGAAACGCGACATGCCCGTACGACCAAGTACGAAGATTGGAAAAAATATTTACCAAGATATAAACGTTATTCCAGGAGAAATGTTGGAAAGACTTTCTCGTTCTTCCTACTTTTCTATGACGATTTCATCTGACAACAAAGAAAAAAAGTGTGAGTCTTTCAGGACGTTTTATTTTGCACGTATAAAACTACAAAATCGTTATTCGTGTCTGCTTTCGTATCGAACGTCTTCGAGAATGTGCGTTCTGACGATCTTTGATTAATGATGCGGTTTAACTCGTTTCCCCAATTAAGCAATCACTTTCGTTTCAAATATCGTTTTCAAATATTCGACATTGCTTTAGGAAGCGTTCGACAACTATTCAGTTCAAAATTTCGAAAATAATATTTCATGAAGTTTTCTGCCCATATTAAATGTTACTGTTTAATAACATTCATTTCGTATCGTGAATTATCGATTATGAATTCTCAATATTTCATTCGAAACCACGAAAAAAGAATACACACTCTTCTAATTTTCGACAATCTTCTTCACAAAAAAAGACGAAATGCATGTTCGTTGGCGATACGATGATATTAATTCAGAATGTGCAATAAAGAATTACGGTCGGCAAGGAAACCGAAATGTCAGTCTGTCTCGGTCAAGCTGTCTTCGGCAACGAAAATCGAAGACGTTCTTCAAAACCTTGAATGATACACGTATGCCGTTGGGAAACTGGAATTAACGGACTAGAGGAAAGAGAAAGTATTTTTATAAATCGAAAGCAATCAAGTGGAGAGTGGCCAAACTGTCAAAGTTCCCGAATATGCCCGATGAGATATTTTTTGTATAATTTTATAAAAAGGAGCGAATGCCGGTTGAAGCGCGGAGATCGAGAAACGTTCGCTTCTCCTCGCCGATGGCCATTTAGATTTCGAATTGATCCAGCTGGATTATGCAAAGCGGTGGAGACCGTTCGTCGAAAAAATTGATTCGTTTCGTTTGTTCACCAGCGAGCAAAAATGTTTCCAATGTATTCGTACGCCAGTCGCGGACGCAACAGCTTTATTTATCCGATACCATTCTGTACCTCTGCTACGCAACCTGCCACGCATTTCGATTCCGTTCCGTATTTTCTGTTCTTTTTGCCCAGTCCCGCTAATGGTTTAATTACGATGCAATTACGTTCACGTTTTACTCGCTTAATGCGTTACACGTGGCTTTCAAACTGCGCGACGGCCAGTTAATTCGTTGCACGATGCAACCGAGAATATTTCGAACGAGTTAATTCGTCCGCTTCCTAGAGTTCCAACGAATTAAGCAGCAGCAGCAGCAGCAGCAGCAGCAGCAGTAACAATCAGCCGGGTAGACAAATGTGAAGGAAAAATCGCTTGGATAATTCAGCCACCGAAATATCTCTTATCACCGTGTAACTTGGTTAAGCGTGCAATCGGACCGTGCTCGGGATATTCGTGAAAATCGCCGAGCAAGAGAAATTTCAACCCGTATTCGTTCTCGGTTTTTTTCCATTTTCGAACCGCGCATTTTTTCTTGTCTTTTCTTTGGGTTCCTTACTTCTCTCCCTTCTCAGTTTCACCGACAGCCTCGCCTGCAACGAGTTTCCCTCTGAATAGTCATTCTTATTGCGACGCAGGCGAGCGATGTCGTTAATTGATAGAACAGCAAAAACCTCGCGATAATTGGTCAGAAACGACGCGTGACGGAAATCGTCACGAATGCTTGCAAAGTCACAAATTAAGGTCGAGCGGATGTACGGTCGTGCCGTTAAATTTCATGGGAAGTTCGCAGTCGAACGTCGTTTTTTAATCGTTCGTTTCCAATAGCCACAAAAAAGAAAAACTACGTCGTTTCTTATTCACTTGTGTCGAATAGCGGTAAACTGAACGTTTCGCGTTGCAATTGTATCAATAATTCAACTAGAACGATACATCACTGATGAGAATTTTCGATCGAATTATCGTACGTCGAGAGAAAAGACGCTTTATCGATCAACGCGCTGCCGAATGATATTTTTACGCCCGTGTTTCTGTTTTGTACATCTACCACTAGCGTATCGTTTCTCAACTCTTTCTAAACTATTGAGAACAATCGTGGCATGCGTGTGCATCACCGTTTCACCAGGGAGCTTCTTAAAATCGAGCTTTATAGGTTCCAAACGATGCGAACCTTTGCCAACCCTTTTCCCCTCGTGTAGAAAACGTCGAGTCGAATTTTCAAGAACGTTGAACATTCGCGCACAGAGGTGTTTTCTCCTCGAAGGGGCAAGCCAGGATGAATGTTTTCAAGAGGAACAAAACTCCCGGGGTACATCCGGCCTGTGAAACACTGCCACATACGTCCCGCGACGATTAATATTAATTCAACGACTAGAGAAGGGAAAAAGCAACATTAATATCAATGTACCTATGCACAAGCACGAGAAGTAGAAAGTTGCGTGAATTTATCTCGCAAATGAACGCTCTGATAATTGTTAAAATGGCAATGTTTCGGTCTCACGTACCTACGAATAATCAATGTACTTTGAATCTCACCAACGAGATAAAAAGTGAAAAAATATTCCAACTGCACTTTCTTCGTATCGTAATACGCACGAACACAAAAGAGTAAAAAGAGTTGATAAATCTTTAGGCTCGAATCGTAACGAGTACGAGCCTTTTGCGATATCTCGCAGAGTGAGAATTTGCGAGTAAACGATAAAGGTTGAATTATATCGTGGTGTCTGGCGCATTCCGAGTTTTTAAGAGCGGGGAAAAGCGAATGAAACTGGCAAATGGAGATTCATTTTCAAATCAACGATCGTTAAGTTTTTAATTATTTTCTGAAATTTTTCCAAACAGAGTTTCATTTCCTTCGTTTCGTTTCCTTTCTCTTCCTTTCTTTCAAATTCTTTACATATACGTTTCCCGATAAAGTGTTTCTTTGGGAATGAAATTTGCATTAATTTCATTTCATGGCATTATTAATTTCTCAAGACGCGCATCTCACGGAGAAATCCCAAGTCGACGTCGGATCTCGCAATTCTAAAAGAGAGGGAGCAGGGGAGGGAGAGAGAGAGAGAGAGAGAGAGAGAGAGAATGGGTAAACTCTCTGTTTTGTTTTCATTAGCCGAAGCTGTTTACTCGCGTGACAAGCGCGAGACAGGTTGTTACATTCGCTCGATACTCAGCCAGACGTGTTTGGTACACGTTTCAAGGAAGACGCCCATTCTCAACTGGTGGCAGATACCCGGCAGAAATTGATGAAAAATGGAGAGTCGTATATCGGTAGCGCCGTGATTTTCGAGAAGTACGTTATCGTAGGATCTTCGCTCTTGCAGAAAGTCGAGAATCTGTTGCGGAGGTGATCTGAAAAATTACGATTTTATTCATGAGCCGTATCTACGTCGATTTACGAAAAAAAGAAAAAAAGCCAAGAAAGGAGGCTGTGAGAGAAGCAGGACTCGCGACGATTCAATCGCTTGCCTTTTCCTCCGCTGAAATTCCACGAGAACGAACAGGACCCTTTTCCAACGTAGCTACGATTTATTTCCCCTTGAACCGATGATTTCACTTAATCTCAACCTCTACGGGGTAGTTTGTGATTTATCTTTCAGATATCCCTGTGAAAAGGCCGACGGGTTTATAATCGAATCTCGTAATAACGAATCTATTTATCTATTTATCTAATTACGAGTGAATCTACTTTTACTTTGAAAAGATTTCTTTTCTTGAAAGGTCAAAAAGAAAGAAAGAAAAAGGATACGATCAAGAAATTATATTACACGAGTTATTGATAGGTATTTCCGGAAAATTCTGTTGTTTCGATTTTTATACCAAAATCGAGGTGATTTCTTGTTGAAAACGACGAAAAAACCCACGAAGATAGGGAAACGTATAGCAAGCTGAAGCAATAGATATTTCACGAAACATGCTTTGTTTTCAACTTTCTACCGGAGAAGGAAGACAGTTGTAGTGGAGGGGTGGCGGGGTGGCGGAAAAAGAGACGCCTCGACGTTTCACGTGAATCTTTAAAACGGGCGCAGTTAGCAACCGGAGGAGTACAAATGGCTAGCGCCTTGGCGCATCGATTATTCACGCGGGGTCACGTTAAATATGTACGCTTTCATGGGGATCGGAGCTCGTCCGGGAATGGCTTCTTTGCCAGGGGACGAGTTTCACAGTCGACTGTCTCCCCGACTATGCGTCTTTCCATAGCCCTTGCTGCCACCAATATGCCAACGAGGGGTAACTTGCATGGCAAATCGACGAATTAAAGAAGACGACCTTGATTCTACTGACCCCGATTCCCGTTGGATGCATACGACGGTACATGTCGATGTTTTTCATCACCTCTCCGCCAAATACGACAGATACAATAGTTTGTCTTTATCAAAAAAAGAAAAGGAAACGAAATACATTGAAGATTAACTTGTTACTTCGAAGCGGGATTTATGTCAGATTGCATTTTAAGAGTGCAAAGTGATGAGCAAATCCAGAGAAGATACAGCGATTTTCATTTCTACAGATTGGAAAATTATTAATGTAACGTTATTTATTCATTTACCTCGCATTATATGGATGTAGTAAACAAATCACAACAAGTGTTAGAAATAATAGTGTGCAAAGTGGTTTTTTAATTATATTCGGTAACCTAAACGTCAGTCATAGTTCATTGGTTCAGAACATGCCTGAAATCCTGAATAGTTTAAAATTATACATTTCCTTTTTCTTTCGTAAATTGGAATCCGTAATCTGGATAATTCCATTTCTTCTAGGTGAATCTCTTCTAGGTAGACGCATTGATTTTTCACTAAATTTTTTCTGTTACCGTTCACCGTGTAACTGCTACGACAACAAATCTCTTGGTCTCATAGTCAGATCTTCTCCTGAATTTCGATATGTTAACGTCATCAGAATTTTATACTTTAGCTTTGTGTTTTTTTTCACACTTGGAATATGTATTCACCATCTGGGTTTTTCATTATAATATACATATATGTATGAATAAGAAACAACTTGAAGCAATAACAGCGTAACAACACAAGTTCCTCAAATACGCTACTTACAAAATGGGTCAATCTATGACTCTATCAAGTCATCACTAGTCATCGCTATCCTTGAACATTACAAGTTTACACTCTGTTATGAAATTATAAGATACTACATAAAATCATACAAACCTGTGTTATAGGAAAGAATTTTTCTTATCACCGTTTTCTTATCACAACGTGTTTACACGAAAATTTAAAAAATAATCCAAATATCTCGGAAATAACGCTTTTTCAAGAAAAATGTTTAATACGAAAGTGTGTAGTAAGTTTCACTTACATACTTCTTATTTGTTAGACTTTTTCAAGATTATTTGAAGATCAACTTTCTTGTTTCAAATGGAAAGATATTTTTTATTATATAGTGAATCACAATGGTGTTACACAATCGTCGGAAAAGGAAAGTAAGTTTACTAGGGAAAGTGAAAATAAAATTTAAACAGAAATTGTTAGTGACAATTAGAACATTATTTTTTTGAGTGAAATACGTTTTAACTCAGATAGTATTTAAATTATCATTTTCATGATTTGAAAAAAAAAAGAAATCACATTGCAGAAAGAAGGAACGAACAGGTAGTTGCATTATGATTTGCTCGACAAGAAGATACCTCGAAAAAACAAATACAAAGCTTATTTCAACAAAATTAATATTAGAATATACGTGAACATACGAAACATATACGTGAACATATACGAAAATAAACAGAATTATTCTTGCAATTCTAAGAATATATTTTTGTAATACATGACTTAACATGTTCGTAATCGAATTTGGGACATGCTTACCTATAGTGCGAAATGTACTTGGTATCTAAACGATACATTTAGAAACTGTTCATTACATGTAAATAAATAAATTATATATATGTAAATAAATAATTTAATCGTCTGTATAAAAAATAATTAAATATGCGATTTTTAATATCAGTCGTTCCTATCTCATAGTGGGTCAGAGAACGTGTGATTCTGAAAGAGTACTGTATCATGAGAACTATTGAGACCCATACGTATGAGACAATGGACATATTCCAGTAAAAAATTATTTTGGAATTAAGAAAATTAATATTTTTATTAACAATCTTCGAGGGATATTAACTAAAGAAATATATTCAAAAGAAAAATGATTTAATAGCATTAAAGGATTAAAAAAAATGAAAAAAGAATTGTATAAATCTGCAAAGAATGTTAGAGATTCTAAAAAATAAAAGTAGCGCTAGACCCCAGTCCAGATGCTCATGTAGCGATGCGATGTAAGGATGCCAGGTCATTTTGATCCATGACAAGTATTTCTCATTGTGGGAAATTCCCGACGAACCCCTAATTTTGTGGAAATGTCGGACGAATTCCCAATGTGGTAGGAATAAAATAAAAGGATATTTATTTAACCAAGTGGTTAAATAAAATTAAAAGTTTATTAAAATAGAGATTGACAGAAATAAAAATCTTAATGCTACGGTAACAGAAAAAAGATTAAAACTAAAACTCGCTACACTCTTTGAACTCTTGCTACTCTCTATTACATCTTGCCGTGTCTCTACTCGTTGACGACTCACAACTCTCTGTTTCTTTAGTCTACGAAGTCTCGATTCTCTCTCTGGGATGTGTCTTCTCGAAGCTTCGTTCACACGTTCACACACACAAACAAACACTCATACTCTTAATATTTTTAATATTTTTAATACCTAGACCCGAGCGACTAAAACAAATATTCCCAGGGCTTCGTTTTAAACATCCCAAGTAGCACTCCACAGGCGACAATTGTCTCGTTCTTGGGCACTGAAGAAAGTTCCGGGCCTTTTCCGAGAGTACTCCATCCCACATTATATGCATAAATTTTGAAACTTTTAATTTCGCGAAATTTGTCGTTTTTTTTCAATGCTATATCAAATATATTATATTGTATGAAAGTGTGCTATTGTATTGTTTGTATCAAACATACTATATAGGAGTATGTGTGTGATCAGGCGATCAAAACAACAGTCAAAATAACGGTGAAGGGAGTTGAATAAAAATAAAGTTCATGTATCAATTTTTTATAAATATATACAAATTCTGTCGCAGTTAATAGGTGATACTTCTTTTAAATATAATTATTATTTTATAAAATTATGTTATCGTTAAAATTTTTAACGATACCTGAAGTAAAAAACAATAACCCTATGCATGCAGACAAGAAAAATTCTTTCTTACAATACAGATTTGTACGATTTTATACTGTCTTAAAATAATTTTGTTGGAGAGGTCAATTTTCGATTTAACTTATTTTTATAAAATATTATATAGTCGCATTTATTCGCCTTAGATTCTTGCAAAAATCATTTTTAGTATACCAAAAATAAAGGGAGAAATTTCTTCTCTATTCAAATAAGAAAAAAAAGAAAATTACAGTGACTTTAAATATACAGACATTAAATATTGATATTGTTTTATAAAAGAAATCGTACAATAATAAATTTGGAGTTATTTCAAAATTTGAAGCTTCTACTTTTATATGTATTACTCTCTATATGTATTGTTCATTTTGTTCTAGATTATGTAGCGAATGATAAAGTGAAGACATTTCTCTTCTTCAAAATGCTATAAATGTTATAATATGTAAAGACATTAAGAAGTTTTTTTCATAACTGAATCTACAATGGATTTAAAGACTGAAACCACCTCTTTGTGTTACGATTCTTCAACACTTGCTGTACACCTTTTTCCCCAATTCAGTGAATTTTAAATATCAGATGAAAGCGAAAATATTGTGATTTCTTGTAACATTTGTTCATCATGTAAGCCCATTATATTCAATGTTTAGTAAAATGACGAAGAAAATTATACATCAAGTTTTGCAAGGTCATTATAAAGAGGAGCGGTTCAAATCCATTATAAATTCAGTCATGAAAAACATTTTTCAATGTTTCTACATGCCATGACAACTATTTATTTTTAATATAAAATGAATGACACATTTTGAAAATACAGAGTTCAAGCTTTAAAATGCTAGGTTTATTATTGTATTTTTTGTAAAATTATAACAAAAATATAACAGTTTCAAAATTTTGGTTTAAATGTACAGATGTGACTGATAGATTATTTAAATTAGTCAATGAGAATACAAGCAATGTATACTCATTTGACAATTGAGGGCAAAAGAGACAGTAGTACGTTCTGAGATATTAAAGCTTTTATAAAAGGTTATATTTTAATAGAAATAGTATAATTAAAATTGCTACTTTTTAATTTAAACCTATTAATATAAATATCTTATTTTTTAATTTATTTCCTCTGTGTTTAAATCTGAAAATTATGGATTATGAAAGAAACATTACAAAATATTTTCTTTAGAAGTATCTTTTTTGACAAATCTCGTATACTTTTCCATACGTTTTATTTGCATTAAAGTACGCAAACAAATTTTAAGTTTTGTCGGATTTTCAGAGAACTTGTCCTTAACCGTATATTGCTTAAGAAATGAAAATTGTTAAAATTTTGCCGTTTGTTTTTAATAATATTTATGGCCATTTTTTACAAGGCTGCGTGTCTATGCAACGATTACGAACATTAGGCAAAAATGTATGGCATAACTCTTTCTTGTATAGAAATTATAATACATATAGGTATAAAGAAGATGTTCCTTTATACATGTACAAGAATTTGACATGCAATAATACATAAATGAAGGAATAATAAATAACTAGATATCAAGAAGTTACAGAATTAATAATCTCATTCTTCAATATTTTGTGGCTTAACTTTCCTTGCACTGAACCTCTCAATTTTATTACTTAAATCAAACATGTAGACCTCTTTGCCATTCCGTTTTAACTATTCCAAAACTGTAACCTTTTCATGTACATATAGCAACCTACAAAGTAGCTCAAAGGAAAGTCATTCTGTTAAGAAAATAAATAAAAATTATCTATTCATTTGAAAAAAATAAAAGCGTCATCACAAGTAAAAGAATTCATTTGATTAATGAATATTAATAGTTCTCGATCTTCGAAATAATACTCAAATTATCTCATACCAAACATCCAACTCTAATTCATCATATGATGAATTTATGCAATAAATTACCCCAATTTAAGAACACGAGAAAGAACATGACAACGGTTATGAATAAAATTTAACGTGATTTGAAATTTATAGATAATTGTGTCAATGCTTTCCTAAATCACGTACATGACTGTGCATGACCGGCATAAGAGTATATCGTTTCCTTTTACTAGACCTATTCGCAGATTCAAATCGCGAAGAACATGCCATCAACCTTCTTCGCAACCGTTCTTCGCAAATCTTGCCATTATTTCTATATGTATATCTCATCGTCAGAGAAATATCTATGACGAAAACGTGCATAATGAGAACGGTTGTGACGAATATCAGGTGACGAATATACCTTAACGGGATCCTTTAAGCCACGCGACGCGAATCACGTGAAATATGGTGTGCCCTTCTCCCGTTGCACAACTCAACTACCCTTGGCCAAGAGATACTAACGCGTCGAATTAACGATAACGAATATCACCACTATGCCGAACTTATGAAATTTCTCCACGAGGAAATTCACTTTATCCACGATGGAATTGCTTCATCTCCGCAATACATTAGCAAGATTCGTCGAGAAAGAGAAGTTTACGTTGTAAATTAAATCCAAGCAACGAATAGAACTTACACTGATTCAATTTAACGTTTACAAGAAAAATTACGTTCTTACGCCCTTAAGACTCAACGCTTCTTCGTTGTATACGCATATGCATATGTATGTCTTACACAAACTACAAATGTACGAGTAACATGACGCATAAATTTCTACTAAATCTCCAGTGCGAGCAAGTTTCCATAATGCTTCCTTCAGGGAGACTAGCAAACTTCGAACGTTCAACTACAAGCAAATTAACCTCGTGTAAAATACGAGAACGACTGAATCCTGAATTCGTTAGTCTAGTGGGAGGAAACGTTGGATCGCGAGAATCGCGAACGAACGGCGTGTTTAGTTGGCGTTTATTGTCGGGTCAGATCCATGATATAAATGACAGAGAGAGAGAGAGAGAACGCATACGCGCAGAAATCTTAAACATTGTATCAACCCCGGGGTTGGACGTGACGGGAGCAGAGGGCAGATAGAGAACTGGAGATTTGCAGCTTCTCCGGCTGGGAATTATACGCGAGGGTAGATCCCTTTAGGCAGATAGCCACGACAAATTTCAAGAAAAATATGTCCTCCCCGCGCGACCCCGCCCCATTCCCATCCCGTCAAGTCCACCCCATGCAGCCATCGTACCACCCCTCGACGTCTCGCGACGCCGCTCCTGTCCTCCTGGTAGCTCTACCAGCCGTTTACCGGGCCGAACGTTGATGAGAAAAATATCTAAACGTAGATCAAGTTTGAGCCAAGCCCCCTCGTTAAACTGCTAAAAGTGGTCCGGATGTCGATATTACCGGGCCATCGGCAACTCGGTCTACCGAGGGTGCGTGTTCCATCTTTCCCTGCACGAAACTATTTGAAAAGAAGCGAACGGTAGAGAAAGTAGAGAACGAGGTGTATGCGTTCGCGAAACGAAGTGGAAACAAAACGAGTTTAAAAACGAATTTTGTATTTTACGCTGTATTTCCCACGATATTCCTTCTCGGTCGAACCTCAAATTTTGAAAATGTAATTTGGGATTTCTGCGTGAGTGTAAGCGCGCTGCGATTCGAATTTTGGTTTCAGACTGGCCTTTAACGCGGTCGCGATAGCTAATCAAGTCTGATATCTAGATCCGTTGTAAACGGCCGTAGATGCCTCGTTAGACGTCGATGCGACCTTTTTGTGTCGCGGCGCAGCCGAGCTAATAAGTGTCTCGTACGATCATAACTCTTAATAAACGAAGCAAGGCGGCGTTCCTAATGGTATTTCGCGAGTTGCCAACTCACGAGAGTGCACTTTCGTGTTTACCGACGAAAAGACCGCTCGTGTATATACGATGCAATTTACCCCGTCTCAGATAGACGTGCCTCTGTCACGTTCTTTCCTTCGGAGTTGCACAACCGACGAATCGTAATGCGAGTCGAAATATTTCTCTCGAATCGTCATCGGATGATATAAATATATCGGCCATTAACGCCGATGCTATCTCCATATTTAATACATAAAACAACTAAAGAAGAAAAGTCGTTTTGAAATGTCAAGCTTTATGGCTTTTTTCTTTTTACGAGCGTTTAAAACAATCTCGCCCCTTTGTGGCGTACGTAGATGGTAGGCACGGGTTGCTTATTCGGCATTTGTTTTTCCAAATTACGCCCGTGAATAATTCATGCGGTCCGCTCGTATGAATTTATATTAAAACTCTGGTGGCCCGGCTAATTTCAATGTTGCTTATTATGCAGTATTGTTACGAGTCGGGCAGTGTGTGTGCATCAGAGCATCCGCGCTAGTCGCGAAATCACCGCGAAAGGATTATTTACGATTCAACCACCGCTTCGGATTCGGCGATGAACGAATTTCACGCATTCGAACTTTACGTGCGTTTCATTTCGAATTGTATATTTTTCGTCGAAATTTGCAATAATTTGAAACTTGAAATTTTATTTCACATCTTTTACTCTTCTCTTTACTAGACTTTTACCAGAGTTTCAAAAAATAGACGTCTACGCTGTTACATCGAGTAACGAAGAAATTTCTTTGGTCATTCGTATAATTTCCTTCGAGTCGAACAAATTCGAACGTCCTGCGTTCTTATTACGCCACGCACGCATCTGTATATCATCTGTGGACACTTATTGACTCTTGCAAGGCCCGATTGAAAAGTAGGTGCGTGCGTCCGTGTGTCATTTATTACACGGCTAAACTGGCATCGCTGTAGGGAGCAAGCCGTAAAGAAGAGGACGGCGTAGAGATTCGGTGTCCACCCTTCGCGAGGACTGCCGCGAAAGGGGATGAAAAATTGCTGAAAATTTCGACAACGGGAACAACCTGCCTGTCCTTCGCCCTTTTTCTCCTACTCTCCACTTAATAAAGCCGACTCTCATTTTCTCGAAGCGTTGGCGACTTTCTAGAAAAAAACGTTTCAAGCTGGCCGCCCCCCAAGCGCAGACAAATTGCGTTATGGCCTCGACATGGCGCCAACGGCACGTGCATCCACACGCGCGTAGACGTTGATTTGTGGCGCGTTTCAATTATCGATTACGAAGCTACGTTTTTGATGTTGACAGAGTGATTTGTACGATTATTATATATTATTACATGCTAAATAAATGTACTGATCCGACAGACGACTAAATAGTTGTTGCAACAATGTGAAAGCGTGTTGACTAAATGATGCAACATGTGTACATATGTACATACATTTTCCAATTTTTTTTCCGTTTTTAAAATTTTCATTATCATACGGAAGTATTATTAAATAATGAGAAACTTAATATATCGAATATATTATATTATCTGACGAATTAATATCTATAGGACAATGTAGGTAATAATACATTTTGTAACTGTTGCATTCCTATTAATAATGAATATATATCGCATCATCGATCCTGGTCGAAAAAATTTCGTTGAAAGAAGAATCTACGTTTCAAAAAATTGTATAGCTGCGGTGTTTCTGATTTTTCATTTAATGCAAACTGCGAGAAAACTCACATTCAAAAAATGTCGGCAAAAGGAAAGAAGAAAAAGGATTATGGCTTATGAATAAAGAAAGAAGGATTTAATGTTGCGAATAGTCGCGTTGTTTCATTCCTCGGTGAATACTGCCGATTCAAATATCGGTAAATACGACAAAACGGACTAATGTACGTCACAATCAAAATTTATTTGCAGGCTTGCAACGACATGGTCGCCCACGCGAATGTTGCTTTGGCGGGTGACTAGCAGTTCAAGGAACGATCCTGCTCGCTACTGTCTTTGAAGTTCGTCGTGTTGCGCGCGGACTGTGTTGATTTCGCGTTGTCGCGAACAGAAGCCGGTTGCCGGGATTAAGCGCGATGCGTATATTAGATACGTACACATATAAAACAACGAACGTTAAGCAGAGACAGTGGAGCAGTGACTGTGTGGCAAGGAAACACTCGTTGCTGGAGGCGCGGATTAAGCACGCTGGGCTCGCGGAAAGTGTCGTAAATTGTCTCCTGGCAGACTAAACGAGGATACGCTGTAGCCTCGCGGGCTAAATGATAATTTCAGTTCGCAGCTTAGATTCTAGGATGGAAGGGTGTATCGAAAACAAATGGCAACGCGGAGGGAAGATGGTTTTTGATCCAGATACTTTCTCTTTGTCTAACCTCATGACTGGTACTGAATTAAGAACACAAGTTCCAGTTGTTTTCGACAAATAATATTTCATTTGTTCAATCTTGATTTAACGACGATTATGAGAGTTCTAACAAACAAAAGATAAAAAAAAAAACAATTTGTAGGCGACAAATTGGCGGCAAATCTATCGGAGCACGACGAAAGTTTTATCACGAAACATCGCATGAGAAGCACGAGCGAGGGTACTGGATATTGCGCACCGTCTAATTACCGACGATTACGTTGATAAGATCTCCGGAGAGAGACGAACGGTTCCACCAAACGCGTTAACGTCCCAGCGAAAACAGTTCCTGGAAAGTCGATGCGAATCCCACCTGGGAACACTCTATTTTCTTTACGATCGCTTGGAAGTTGAGCGAACGCTCCAGGTATTCTAGGCTCGCTCCGTTAAATTTGCTTTCGTTTACGTGCCAATGTACGTGCTCGATCCAGCCGTTCGTGGGTAAGACAGCCGCGAGAAAAATCTATCTGAAACCCTTGGAGATCTTGGCCAGAAAAACGAACGGTGGAATAACCGAGAAAAAGCCGAATAAAATACCGGAATCGACGGAATCCCCTGTAGGCAAGCACTCGGTGGCACAGTGAACTCGAGTAAGGTGTCTCAGCCACATATGCTTCAAGTCGGAGTACCAACCGCGGCTGTACAGAAGGACCGCGTTGCATCAAAGATGCATGAGATTCCTCTTCAACGCGAGTGTCGACGTGGTCTACCAGCTATTTCTACGTGTTGAAGAAAAGAGAGAAAAAATTAACCGGCTGCACCGGCAGAAGGACCAGAAGGAAAGAGTCGAATTTCCTTGATGTCTGCTTCGACAAACGCCGCCTGGGTTAAACGACTGTTCATTCAATAGCCACCCACCGGTCAAGACTCGATAAACCGACTCGCCTTGCTCCCTGGTTGCTCGTAAACTGCCCATACCTCCCCCCACCCCCCCTCCTCCCTTCTTATTCTTATACTTTTCTTTTCCTTCAATTCTTCGCTGGCCCGAGGCCAGTCCCTCGTTTTTCATCCACCCTTTGTCACCAATTTTATGGAAAACGAGGCTACCGATTCACCTCCCTCGTGCGCGGCTATGTACCATGGAATCGGCGATAGTCTGTTTCTTCCTTGAATCGAGACGATAACTTCTCGGGGAATAGCATAAGCAAGGGTTGGGAAAGGGTTCGAGCGCTACTGTTCTCTGATCCTCATTTTAATGCACCCTTTCTCAACTGTCGATAACGCCTCTATATTACGAACACGATACCTTCGGAATATTTTCTCGATACGTGTATGGCTTTTACGGATAACGGGGGTAAAAGTCAACTGCTTTCGTTCTAAAAGATTTCATTCACTTAACAGCGTAATAACTAAACATCGCATCGAGGAAATATGTAAAACGGAGTGTTTCTATTTTTTTCGACATAATTTTGCCGGTAGATGACTGTAACGAAAATTCGATATTTAGCTACGTTAGTATCATGTCAAAGTGTCGTCCATTTTATGAATACAAGCGTGAGATCTATCAAAAATCGAATTTATTACATTTCGAATTTCTAGTTAATTTGCTTTCATTTCATTAGACGCATTATAAATTCTTTGCACTAACTTTCTTCACGCGTGTTAACTTTTGCATGGTAAACCTTTTTAATACTCCTCACAAGTAAAAATCCAATACCAAAACCACCTTAAGGTTTAAAGACCTTGGATAAGCCAATGAATTGGTCCTCCTTGGCTTATCCACCTTCGCGAGTAACGCTGATTTAACCATTGCCGCATTTGTACTGCAAAATGTACCGCAGGGCAATCATTCACAGATTTCATCGAGTGGACAATGACATATTCCCTAAAATCTTTGGTTTAAATACATTTTGAATATTCCTAGTTGACAAGGAAGTTGCCAAATACATTATCTGGGATTGTTATTGGAAGCTCTCAAAATTGCTTGATTACGATTTTCATCACGAATCATATTTCATATTTTGGCTGTTCTCTCGCCGTATGAAATGTGCCACTCTTGCATAATTATTCATGAATTCTGTTATTTCGAATTTTTCCTATAGTTCCTTAACGAAGAATTAACGTTAAAAATGTCAATTACATTTTTATGTCAGAAATAACAATTACTGTTTATCGTTACTAATTCGATGTTTCGTTACTAAACGATAACCTTGAATGCACTTGTTCGATGCAGCTCTCTAGATGACACGTAACAGCAACGAACCGTACAAACTGAGTCGTAAGGTTAGCGAGACAATTAAGAAACTTGGAAAGAACAATAGATTTTTACGCGGCGAAAAAGTTTCGTCTCGCGCTCGCCACTAATTTTAAACTCCAGACGGCTGTTGCCTCGCGATGATTTTATTGTCCTCCGTGTAATGCGAGTTTCTTACTTTTCGTAACAATCTTTGCCTCCTCCTACCACCTTTGACAATGCTTCCTCGTTAAGCGACTACACGTGACCATGGGACTCGTTAAAAGCCTCGCTAATGTTCCTTTATTTAAAAAAAAAAAAAAAAAAAAAAAAAAAAAAAAAAAAAACACTAGGCTTCAAGTGATTAACAACCAGCTAGACGATGGTCCACGTGATTATGGTCGATTGGAGTACCACCATTCGTGCAGATGCATTCTTGGACGGTTTATAAAACTTGAAAGTCCTTTAGCTTTCGCAAGCCGTGATTCGTTTTCAATTCTTGGACTTACGTTGTCCAACGGAAGTCTGTCAACTACAGACCTCGTTCGTTTTCTCATGAAATCTTTTTCGCTGCGAAAGCCCAACTTGTTTCTCTGGTTCTCCACGAGTTACGGAAACGGTGAATTTCTAGAACGGGGGTGAGGAAGGAAATGATTATTCGCGCAACCGTTGGTCGTTCTCAGTTTTTTCTAATTAACTATCGATTTTTCCAACAACGAAAACGTCTAACGCAGATCCTTCGAATCATTTTTTCAAGACGAGTAGAATAAAAAAAAAAAAAAAAAGATGTGGACGATACTTGTATCGTTTGTTTGTACTTTAATAAAGGTATAAACATACGCGTTGGGACGCGGAATTCCAACTTGCAAGGACAGTTTTCTCTAGGTTAGCTGCAATCGGAAGAGAGGGAAACGATCCTCGATGGTTTCGAATTGATAGTTTCCCGTGGCAGAGGTTCACGTGCGGCTATCTAGGCCGTCAAAGTAAATGAGCGACCCTCTCCATTGCACCGTTTCTCCTTTCCTTGAGCATATTCGAATCCCATGCTCAACTCAGCCTCGAAAGCACTCACATTGATTTGTTCGCAACTCCTGGTTTATAGCTTCTCCTTAGCCGGGGACATGGACCACTCCCGTATCGGTCCCGATAAAAACCTCCCTCTCAACCATCTGTCCTCTCGTCTACCGACCGTTAATTCAAATCGTTCAATCGGTCTGAAAAGGCTCGTTTGACGGACCCGCGTCAATCTTCGAACAACGACGTAGGAACACGGAAGAAACGAACCATCGGAAATCGTTGCAATCCAAGAAGAACATATCCAAGAAGAGAAAAATAAAAACACCTGCTACTAGACAGACACCTTAACGATTTAATATCGCTGCGTGAAGAATATTCCGACGTTTTTTACTTTCAAGGAACAAGTTTTTCTTCACGTGACATTGTGATATCATTGCGCGAGAATGTGTTAGAAACGAATTGGAAATTTAACTAAAATTTATCGCCTCCGTTTGTAATCGATGGAAGACTGATTCAAAAGTATCAATCGGGTAAATGCAAAAAGGAATTATATTGATTAGGTAAGCAGAAATGTCTCGACAAAGCGATGTGTAGCCGCATTAATTAGTCATCCGAGACGGTCCAAAGCAATGAATGATTTAGTGGACCGGTCGCGCCTCACAAAGAGGTTTCCCATGTTCGAGTCTCGGTTATGCATATTGCAGGAACGTGCCCGTCATTCAAAATCTCCCCCGTCCAGCACGCTTGCAGCCAGTTCTCCCTTTCGACTTTCATCCGTGCAACTACCAAGTATCGCATTTTTATCAAGCACGCGTAAATATATACTGCCGAAACAAAAACAAGACGAGAGACGGAGAGTTACACTTTACCTCCTTTTTCACGTTACTCTACACTTTTTTAACAAACCATAAAAATATAAATTAAAATTACGTGTACGTTGGATTAGTAATTGGTAACAAACACGTGAAATCATACAGTTGGACACTTGAAAATGAAAAGAGAAGAGCACGTCTGGTTGGGACAGTTCTGGTTTTTCCTATTACCTGACAAAGCAAAATAGACTACGAGCGAATCTCAAAGCGAGTTCACTTTTCGAGTGACATGCTTCCATAGTCTTGACACACGTCTCTACTGTAGGCCTGGTCTGGTTTCAACGTCGCGTCGTTTCGCTTTCTCCCAAAGTGCAATTCCCCCGGTCTGGCGGCTACCGCCTCTCCTCCCGCAACGTGGAGGCATCGCCACCCAAGCAGTACTAACAGCATTATGCAAATGAGATGGTTCCGCCAGCACGAAAACGTTGAAACCCCATTCAAGATACTTCCCCGTCCATCGCAAAAACCGAGGTTTCGCTTCAGCCCGAGTTTGTCCTGATAAAGTCTCGCGAAAAAGGAGAGCAAACGCGATCCTATCCTCTTCTCTGTCGCTCTCGCGTCGCTCTCCCTCGGGAACTCTTTGCGACGTTTCGATTTTTCAAACGGCCCTCGAACTGAGAGAAAGGGGAGGGGGGAAGAAAAAAAAAGAAGAAGAAGAAGAAGAAGAAGGGGCGAGAGAGGAACGTTCGACGGACGTCTACGGAGAATGTTACCTGAGAAAGTAGTCGGGTGCCGTGCTCCCACGGGCTTTTCCTTTGTCGGATCGAACGCCGCGGGCTTAGAGACCTTATCTCGCGATGCACCCCTTTTTTCCTTTCACCACATTGCCAGACCTGCTCGAGAATACGAAGCTATTGCCACGAGATGCAAGAAAACACACGACATACGGATTTCCGATCAATCTATCGTATTTCGTATTTCGTGGGCCCCGTCTATGAAAAGACTAAAACTTAAAATTAACAACAAGCGACGAAACAGTCTTCGTTCGGTTCATAACTGTTTCGTTAAATTTCTCTCGACAGTTATTTTTATTGGCAAAAAAAAAAAGACTTTGCAAGAATGCGAAAAACGAATCATCTATCTATCGTGTAACGCCGTATGAAATCTTTCGTCACGATGCAGAGAATTCGAAATCTTTTTTTTTTTCAAGCGGAAACACATTGACAAACAAGATATGATAAATCAGGTCGTAATAATAACACACAGAAAGCATCTACTCCGATTATTTCGATTGTTGACGGTAACCAGTTGACGAAACAAAGTATGGTAAAGATTCGGATGGCTTGTGAATAATTAACCTTGCCGAGTCGTGTGACGACCAATGGACAAACACGGAAAAACGACGAAGAAAAGCGTCTCTTTTCATCGACTAGGAAGTTCGGTCCGCGTCTACTGTCCCCAGCTCATTAGCAAGGGGAACAGCAACGCCGAGCCCCGGTGCTTCTTTCTCGTCCGGCAACTTGTGTCGTTCCGCTTTAATTGCGCCCGTCGTCCAATCAAAGGAAACTTTTCGGTGGAAGGCGAAGGCGACGAAACAGGGGATGAAAAGTAGCGGCGAGCACAGCCGGAAAGTTGGGAATACCAGGACGGCTGCGGGGGAATAAGTGATCGATTCCTTGATAATCGCGTTAAACGCGAACGCGAACGCGCGCGGCTACCGGGCGTAACGGCAATCAGCTGCGAATAACGTAATTACTGGCTCGCATTACCGCACGCAGCTGCGTGGGATCGGTGCCGCGTTGCGGCTCGCCTCGTTCACGCCTCCAACCCTCCCGTCGGCGTAATACCTTTTTTTTCCATCAGCCCTCTCGCGCCGATGTGGCGCGACGCGGTGTATCGTCGCGCGCTTTACCAGCGACGCGTCGAAGGATATATGGACGAGCTTTGATCTCTCTGTTAACGCTTGCCTCTCGTCCTTCGACTGGATTCGATTAGCGCGAGCGGCAACGAATCTGGAAAAGTGCTTCGACATTTCTGTTTTCCCGTTGGTGTACGCCAGTTGTCGTCATTCACAACCGTAGCTGCAAGTAGCTACGAAAGCTCAAAAGCACCGAGGCCGGCTGTACTTTGATTTCTTTCACGGTGTCTAAGTTCATTCCGCGGCTTTTTACGCGCGGACCTTGTTTGGCGAACAGCCGTGTCGCGATATTGAATAACAACAAAGCAGCGGAGGAAACGAAAGGCGCGGTCGTTGGCAAGTAGAAAAGGAAGAAATAAAAGAACAAAAGGAAAGAAAGCAAAAAAAAAAGGAAAAAAGAAAAAAGAAAAAAGAAAAAAGAAAAAAAAAGAAAGAAAGAAAGAGAACGGAAAAGGAGAAAGCAGCCCCTTTCTGCCGTGACAGCCTGTTTACATTTCGGGCTATTTAGAGTTCGTTTACGCGTGGGCCAGGAATGTGGCGGCCAGTTGATTAACACTTCAAACGGGAAAACCGCATAATGCCACATAATGACAGCGCGCTCTGAAAGAGGTAACCGCCTGCGTGTCCGATAAATCGAGGCCTCGTTAGAGGGGCTTTATACGCGCCGAGTTCGGGAAACTGCCCCCTCTGTTTTCTTTTCGTCCTATACTCGATGCAAATACGACGGAACGTGACTTCAAATGATGTAATACGTGCCGATTAACCCATCTCTTTCCTGCCATTCGTACATTAAAGAAAGCAGTCACAAACGAACAGCTACAAAATCTGTTCTTTCAATTCTTGGTTAATAAATCGATTTGAAGTTTCTAAATCAAAGGACTTACTTTAACGATCTTGTTAGATTATACAGAATGAGTTAAATGCAAAGCAAAAGTTAAATGGTTTCGAGAGAAGCGTTAATTGATTATAATTATTACTTTCTAATATCGATGCATAGGAAGCGTGTGAAATTAAGTTTGTTTTTTTAAGAAATTATCTAATAGTAATATATTTCTCTATAAGAAAAAGTATTAAACAATTATACCGAAAAACTATTAGTTTAGGAAATAAAGATGTTTGAGTAATACTCGTAAAGTACGGAATTTATCTGTAATATCTATAATAGTGACATTAGAATTGTGATTAAAATATTTATTTCAGTATTATATAATACAGTTACTGCAAAATGTGCTCAAAGTGATAATTAGTGACGTCTAAACACTTTTTCAATCTAATTCTTAATTCACTTTACTCACAATACCAATGCGATAATATGTCTGCATTCTTCAGTGTCTTCAGCGTATGTTAGAACGTATCGTATCAACTGTATTTTTTAGAAAGCCGAAAAAAATCTATTGGATAAAAATCTATTCAAATCTGATAAATAGGATAAACATCTGAACAAGTATTACATTGCGTTATTTCAATTAAAGTATCTCCTGAACTAATAAAGTTTAATACTTTGGTATATATGATTTAATACTTTTAAAATATTTTTTGATCAAGTGATCGTTTTGAAAATATTTCAATTTCTAGTCTTAGATGAGTCAGCCGGTGTAAGTTTTTCTTAAAATTTTCCAACTTTCGATGCAAATCAAAAATCATCAGTCGTTGCAAACAGTAACGTTCAATGATGAAAACAAACATCGTGCATCCGCAAATATCCAAATGAAATAATTATTATCTGACCGACGAACAAATTCCGAAACTTGAAACAAATTACGAAACTATACTTGGATGATAATATTTCTACACATACATGGTGACGATCGCTGTAGATATATAGAGATGAGAGCAGATAGAGCAGAAAAATGAGCGGATGGAACGAGAAAGGTGATTGACCTCTCGTGACACGTCTAAATCTTTCAAAGCTCGCTCGTCGTTCGATAGCTCGAAAATCCATGTGGTTTCTAATTCGAACGACAGCGCCGTCGCGTGACAGACAATTATTCCACTTGTTTAACGACGTTACCCCAGCTGGTGTTGGAAATATCGCGCATTCGCGAAAATACCGCGAGAAAAGGAAGCCAGGCGGGCAACGTCCCGACGAAATCGATGAATCCTCGAACGGACGGGAGAGTGTACGCCGAGGTGTCGTCGACCCGGTTATATGTTAATGGATAATAGGATATCCGTTATGCTGTCGAGGTAAATCCGGTGTGGCGCGGTTCTATTCAGTCGACCGTACAAAGATAAACCTGATACACCAGCGACGAACGTCGCCTTCCAGCTCTGGCAACTCCTGCATAATTATCTCCGTTTCTCGAGTATCTTTCCTTCGTCCACACGATTCACGTCGAGACTCTCGCGGACGAAACGACCAACAAGAAATGCAACCGTCGGATTCGTCATTAATGATTCTTAATGCTTTAACCACGGCTACAGGAAATCGATAACTGCATCGGATTTCGGTGAATATAGCGGAGAATTTGAAGGCAATTATGAAATTGCGAGGTTGACGATTTAAGAAAGGATTATTTAATATTATCGACTTGCAGAGTTTTCTCTGCAAATTCTGTATTTTCTGTATTTTTGACACATCCATCGTGAAACTGTACATACAATTTCTTGCAAGACCACGAGTACCGTCACGCCGCTCCAAATTATCGTCTCGTGTGTCTTTTCCATTAACCTCCGCCTATCAAATTTACGGGCCGCGTCGCCTCTCGCTAATCAGATTTAATTCGAGCTTTTTCCGCGAGAGAACGTGGACCTGCTGGGCTATTTTAAACGAATTTTCGCCGATACCCCGTATCTTCTTTTACTTATAATTCTCGTTTGCAAAAACAACAAATAAGCCTCGGATATATCCGGCAAGTGAAAATCGTTTTTCCAAAAGAATTGACAATCTCGTTGACTTTGTACGTTGACTTTTTCACCGAGCAAGCAAGAGTTATTACGATCGAATGAAAACCTAAAGACAATCGAGAAGTAATCGAGAAAAAGAGGGACCGATAAATTAAACGACAAGAAAAGAATAAAGAAAAGAAATAAAGAAAAAAGAGACGTTCAACGTTTTCGAGCACCAAATTCAGTCCTTACGAAAACAGCAGCTAAGTGTTTCGATATTTATCGGCTTCCACTTCTTCCAGGTCGTTTCACGAATGGTTCAAGATGGCAAGCAGCTTGAAGAAGCGGAGAAAAGGAAAGAAGGAGGTGCACGTGAAAGGCCGTGCCAGTGGGTTATATTTTCTGGAGAGAAGCCAACGACAACGACCACGGGAACGACTTCGAAGAAGGAACGCACGATTCAATTTCCCCCTTCCTCGTAGCTCGATGCAGCCCCACCCTTTTCCCTTAATCGTCAAAAATATTGGTCCCACCGGCCAGTTGGAAAGCAACTTTTCTTCGTACACGCGAACAGGTATAGGTTCATCAAATCCTTCTTCTCCTCCAGGAGCCATTAGCTGGACTGTCGCCAGAAAAGTGTTGATCGATCGAGTTTACAGGGTCGAACTCATCCTCCTAGCCGAAAAAATTACACGCGAGGCGACGCAACGTGACGCGAGCCGTCTCGCGCCGGCTTTCTTCGTCGAAGCTAATCGACGCCGCAATAGAGAAATTATTTCCACGCCGTAGACGTGGTCCGAGAAGACGCTGGTCCTGCCAAGAAACTTCGTCTGCGAAGAAACTGGGGAGAAAAATACAATACGTGCCGGTAGTCCCGACGGAAATTCATAACGAAGGGCTTTGCCCTTAACTCATTCAGATTCGAGCCTTCGTTTTCTTTTTCCATGCGGAGCGTTGACCCGTTTGGTTCGGTGACCTTCCGCGTTTACTTTCGACCGAAGAAATTTCCCTGCTCCGCTCCTCACGTCCGCTTCGTTACTCTCTACAATTTTTTACTCGTCAATTTAAAGCATCTAGCAACCTATAATCGAAAAAGAGGTTTCTAAAACCACGCCCGGTTCAAAATTTCACAAGCTCGCAGTAGTTTGACTACACTTTGCGGAAAAATGAACGTCTCGTCGGAATAATCGTCGTTTTTCATCGTCAAGTTCGAACGATGCGCATTAATTCGCATCATATTGCTCGGTGACTCGGTTATGCGACGTAAAAGCAGAGATGATCGTTCATTATTAACCTTCCGTGAAGATACGCTTCCGTGATTAACCGTTTCTATGTGTGTAAAGCGTTTTGCGACAAGCTGCGTGCAGTTACCTACGAGATCGAGATCCTTTATTATGACGATCGGCAGAGAGGGTGGCGGAAGGATCACAGAGGAGGAATACGACAAGTTCACCGGGTGTACAGAGATACCAGAAATCCTGCCCGAGGGAACATTAGTCCTGGGAACCAGAGAACGCTGCGCTAGCTGGTCATTAACCGGTATCAAGGCCTGCGAGTTTCACCCCGGGCTACTGGACGTTGTCCGGTTCACCCTTTCGACAGACCATCGGTCCACAGTTGGTAGTCTACAGTCGATTTGTTGAAAAGAAAAGGAGTCGAGTGAAAGGAGCGCTCCAGGGAGAGAGAAATTCGGTGCTAACGAATTTGTCTCTGCCAAATGTATGTAGGATCATGCGAGGATACGACGATTATATTTTCGTTAATCGCGTGAAAAAGAAGCAATCACTGCTGAATTTATTGGTGCAAATCGATGATACGTCATACGTACGCGTACGTAAGCGGACGTGACGTTAATGAAGCGTTACAGCAAACGCTCTTTATTAATCCCACGGGTGAAATATAAAAGTTTCTGAATGTCGACAGGTGAGGAAGCTTGACGTTTAGTCGTCGCAACCGAGTAAATGCATTCGTTACTTCACGACGTTACACGCGAGGGATATCATTTATCTGCTTTTCCCATCTAATCTGTCTTTCTTGTTCAGACAGACTTCTACCCACGGTTCTTTTCTAGTCTTTTTTTTTTTTTTTTTTTCTTTTCTTCTTCTCGCTGCTACTACGTTTCATCAGTGAAGCACCTTTTAAATGCACGCGGCCGCCGCGTTAATGCGCCATTAGGGAACACCATGGCGGACGCAAGTCGGACAAGAGACATCTACGAGACTCTCGAAATGCTTCTTTCTTTCACACCAGGAAAAATCGCCAATTCCCAACCATGTTCCCAAACTGGATTCCATCTTCTTTTTCACGAGAGGTACAATCGGTCCGCCGTATTTTCTGTTCAAAGTCGGACGATAATAAAGGAGTTTACGGGTTGGTCAGCAAGAAACAATCCCGCGTATTGCGCATATTGGCGAGAAATCGCGATACAGAAATCGTAGGACGGAATGATTGAGATCGAGAACAGTGCGGCGGGGGGAATCAGTAAGATAACAGCAAGAGCTTCGGAATAGACGTTTATCAATGATGTACGATACGCACGCGCACCTCGATATCGTCGCCAATGCAATGGTTTGCAGAGAGGAAAGGGGTGTCCGATGTACGAGCTGGCGTTATGCCATCAGGCACGCGACCCATGCTCCTCTGTAACTGCGAACTCACACTCTTCGGGCCTGATAGAGTACACCACACCATACCCCCTAATATTTCGAGCGACGCGACGGCTCGAAAAAAATGCACGAGAAAATAGCATTGACTTTGGCGTAACTTGGCGTAACTTGAGATAATTTGATAAAAACATTGACACACAAGTCTGACATAATAAAGGCGTAGGAACGAAAGGTCATTGAGCTCGAGTCATTCAGGTCAGATCATTCGTATCATGAACGATCAAGATCATCCAAATTGACGACGCCAAACTCTCTTAAAAACTGTTGGCAAAGAATCACGACTAACTGGAGATAGACTAAAACTACTGGAAACAAAGTAATTGTGTTTGTTGCGTAGATCATCGCAGCCTCGGCTTTCGGGAGCTTACTTTTCGCCTCCTTAATGTGTATGTTAATTCTTGTAAGTTCTTTACGTTAATATGATCAAAGTTATCCAATATAACGTAACGTGTATTAATAACCAAAGTGGCAAAATAAAATGAATATACGCGGGCAAATATTTCTGTGCTTGCATCAAGAGATGTTTGTCGCGGCTCCATCTGACGGAAATGAAAATATAGACAAAGTGCCGGGTGGTAAGGTAGTCGTCTGTATATACTTACATTAGTCGTGAGCTGATGTACAACGTGTTTGCAGTACGTTGCACCTCCGTCGACGTTAGTATTCGCGTTAACGCGAATTTCCGCCTATCCTCCTCTGTGATATTACCCCGCAGTGCCCCGGCACAGTGTGGATAATTGAACGGCGTAAAGTCAACCAACCACCAGGTTATAGTAGTAGTTAACCTGGCACTTGCGCCTACGCGTAAAATGTATCGTCGACGCAGACGCTTCCCTTTGCAGACTGCGAACTTTTAACAGTCCCGTTGCTACACGTAACCGATAACCGTTACGACAACCATAATTGAACAGCCTAGGCTTCGCCTAGGCTGTTGCCGAACAGTTTGCGAATCGGAATTGCGTACACATTACATTTAAGAAGTTTCTGATATATACGCGATTATTAGCAAAATAATCTAAATACATTAAGAAATAAGCGCTGTGTCATTCTGTTTTCGATTATATCTTTCACTTTTTTACATGTAGTTTTGTATAAACTAAACGACAGGGAAAAAAATAAATATCATTTGCAAAAAACGAAGAGATCACTATCTTGGCAATCACTTGGATTTTACTGATATTACTGATGTGGAAGTGTACGAACTGCACACAACAGGTTCGTAAAATTAGCGGGACTGGTATGCAGTTGCTTTGCAACGGAATGAGGTAGAACGCGGGCCGTATTCGTCCGTATTTCAGCCGCGACGTGCGTATTCAGAGGCAATGCACGCTCGAACGTGCGCACATGCGCTCGTTTCGGTTGAATTATGCGAATAGCCATCGCGAAAACCACAGAATGACGTGATCTCCACGAAATTTGTACACGAAATTACCGGTCTCGGCCGAGAGAAATCGTCGACGATCGTACCGTTCTTGAAAATCCATCTTGAAAGATCTTGACCGAATGATTCTCACGAAACGTGTAATTTACTCGTACTTCCTTTTTACTTTACGCCTGCGGAAAAGTGAAGTTGTAAGTTGAAAACGATATTTCTTTCGATGCGTTGCGATTATTTGCGTTAATACGCGAAAATAATTGGAAGACAGAGCCAACTGTCGAAAGGGAACGACCGTATCTCAGAAATTTGCCTCCTACCAACGAGTCTTTAAATAACTAGGTATAGCAACTCGGTTCGTTCGAGGACAATCGACTCGCTGTATACGCGAATAAATTGCCGGCGTGCGTACGAGTAAAGGTTAGGAGCGGGAACGTGCAAACTCGACTCGGTAGTCATGCGGGAATAGCGCACGCGACCGTCGTCGGTGTCGTCTGACGTGGTCTTGCGATCCCTTTGAGCCACCTTTCGACGATCGTTTGTACTCTTCGCTTTTCCTGTCGTCCACAACGCGCCATTTTTCGATTGAAATACGGTGACGACAGCGACGATAGCTCGAAACGCCGCTGAAATAAATATCTTCTCCGAATCTGGACGCGAGCCGCTTCGTTCGCATAAGTCACCCTGTAAACTCGTCCTCGGAAAAACGTGTATTTTAAACTTCTCTTCACCGCCAGCGGTGGCCGTATCTTTCAAGTTTGCCATTTTGAACGCGCTCGTCTCTACTCTAATCGTCTCTTTTACACCTCTCTTCGTCTTCGTCCGTCGACTTTTCATCCCCACGCACGAGAGCATCCCTTTGCACGTCGCTCGTTTCCGGATTTCAGCAAATGCGCGTGCGGATAACGCGACCGACGAATATCGAATATCGAGCGCGGCTAGTATTTAGCGGCGAGTGTCGAGTTTCCATGAGCCACCCCCAGACACGTCCGTGCAGCAAGGGTTGCCGGCACGAGCACGCGCCGCAAATTCATGTCCGATGTGCTAGTTGCAAATTGCGAACGAGACGCCAGATCCTCGGGGATCAAGCTTTTGTACCATGTTCTATCTTCTTTTTCCTCTTCTTCTAGTCACGCTGCTCTATACTATTTTTACTATTTTTACTATTCTCTTTTTTTGCATTTTCTTTCTTACTCTATAGCAATTGTTCCTGTTTAGCAAATTTTCCAATATACAAACTCATTTGCTTAGTCGAGTGAAACACGTTAATTGGTGTGCTTCAATGGTCACGGAATCACTGTTGAAATTTTATCGAGAAACTTATTTTTACGATTCAAATAAGTTTCACGATGTCTGATTTGTTCATTAAAAAACCATTGATACGATCGACGAGAATCGTTTTCCCCGTCGATTCTTTCGTTTTAACGAGACTTTGCATAGTTATGACAATTTATTTTTTCGTAGGAACTAGTTTTTCGGCTATTTAAAAGAGTAGAAAAAAGGAGAAAGGAGAGAGGGGAAAAGAGAAAGGGGAAAGGGGAAGGGAGAGGGGGGGGAAGGGGGGAAGCGAAACGCAAAACCAACCGGAAACTGGTGGAGCAATTAAAATTAAAGAAATAATGAACCGAGACTGGACCCGTTTTTTCATTTCGTGCACCCACCTCGAAACATTCACTACGCGTTATATGTTATTCGAGCAAACTTTGACATCCCGAGTGCGGTATTTTGCTGTTGGAGAGGACACGCCTAAAATTCAAGTTGCGGTTGCTACTCGGTTGCCGTTGTCACGACACGCTTCATAGGAATCAGAAATAATTTTCATTCCCATTTCTTCGTAAGTCCTATTTTCATCATCGATTTCTCGACTCGAGCAGCTGATCAATTGAGAAGATTCAGCTGGCGGCGGCCGTCTCGATTGAAAAAGAGAGGGAATCGCGACTGATAAACTTCATAATCCGCGTTTAAACGGCCGGTGAACAGAGTCATGAGAAGCAACGGATGTACTAACGATGCGTTTTAATCCAGTATCCTTTACTTGAGCAATATACCAACTATAGGGATATCTCCTTCTCTCTCTCTCTCTTTCTCTCTCTCTCTCTCTCTCTCTCTCTCTCTCTGTTTCCTTGGCTTTGCCGGGTTCTTTCGCCCTCCGGTTAAGGCGCAGCAGTACTGCGAGAGGGCTTTTATTCCTCGCGAGTGCAGCCCTCCTCTGTTTTTCGTATCCTCTCGCCTGTCCTAAAGGAGGCGGCGGAAGACAATGGAATGCTTACGTCAAAACCCGCCCGCGCCACGTCGGTATTTCATGTCTCAATTATTTTCCACAAAAGCAACCGGAGAAGAGCGTCGGAGGCTATCGTTCCCCTCTCCCTTCGTCCTTCCTAGCTAACCGTCACGACGGTTAACCGGCATGTTATTCACCGCGAAACGGAAATTTTCGCTGCGGCTGAGGAATGCTATCGCTGGATACTTGCCGGATACTTTGGAGAACAGCGAAGAATCTTCCAGGTTTACAGAATTCGTAGCAAAGCTCGAATATTTACGCGCCTTTCTCTCTGTTTTTTCTATCTGTCCGGTAAATGGATAAAGTTTGTTTGAAAAAAAAGTGTGGACAAATACTCAAGATTTGAGAAATTGTTCAAGATTTGAAATATCGGTCCGAGATTTTTCTCGAAGGAAAATTCAGGCCGCGCTCGTAAGAAATGACAGATCGCGAAGGACGCTCTCGAACGCGGCTGCACGATACAATGAAAGGACGTCAAAAACCGTAGTGCTGGATCGAATGAGATCACATAAATTTGCCAGACGATCGAATCGGAATTTTAGAGCGAACCTAATGGATCCTCCTTCGCGATTTGAATTCTCACAGCCAGCTTCGTGAATTATTTCCGCGGGTCGGATGTCTTTTCGTGAATAATGAAGCATGGCTCAAGCGGTGGCTCAACTGAATCGTATGAAATCGAGATGGACTGGAGGAGTATCGATCCTAAATTTCAACTTTACCGCCGCGGTAAGAATAGTTTTTTCTGCTCTGTATGTAATTGCGGTTGCTTCCTTTCCGCGCTTCGGCGTGCATTTCCAAATTTCGAATAAGAAGAAACAAACGAGGAATTGGAAAAAGTAATAGAGAAGAATCACAAACATCGCGAATTGCGTTCTTGGGACGATTTCATGAATATCGCGTTGCTTGTTTGAATTGACAAACAACACTGTAAAATGAACAGCGAATGAATAACGGCACACGTAACGATAGAACACCGCATAATGGTGTTTGCGTGACTGTGAAAGAACAAAGTCGTTTCTCGACTTTCTTCGCGAAAATGGTGCAATGGTGGATGGAATTGCAAGCTTTTTAAATTAAAAGTGTAGTTTAGTAGCAACGCGGTGCGCGTTGTTCAGATGTTTCCACGAAAAGTCAACTGTTGTTGTTGAACTTGTCTCCTTTCGGAAGCGTATTCCCAGTGTCCTAGACTAGAAGAGAGATTTACTCCGTCGTTTTCCATGAAATCCAAGAGTTTGACTTTCACCGTGAAAAGTCTGCTCTTGAGACACCGCGTTGCGTCGCACCAAGTCTTTCGGTAAACCGTTTCGTTGAAATATCGCGGTCTGTCTTTCGACAGTTGGAAAAGCTAATTCTGAGAAATGGTTGCGCATTTCTTGCTCGACCAACGTGATCGTGAAACATTCTTTAACCTCACGCTGCTCCAGCCAATAGAGAGTAGATGAAGGTAAACCTCGAACAGACGTCTCACGTCGTACCGTCGATTCGATTCGATAGCAGTAGAAGCCAACCGAAATCGAACGACACAACTTCTTTCACGAGTCGAAAGAAGAAATTTCGTAAACACAGGATAGCTCCGTCGAGTCATCGCCTTGCCGTCGGTTATTTATTCGCCATTTAATAAGCAATCTAAATTCCGTCCATCCTGAACTGCGACGGAACGAACGTACCCTACCTCCAATCTGTTCAACCCCTGCGCCTATCGAAGACCCCTATTCGCGCCGCTTACCGAGTCAAATCTCTCGAAATCGATCCTTCTGCTACTCGCTACAGCCGCTCCACGTAGATTGCTGCTGTTGCTCACTACGAATTCGTCACAATTTCGTCACCGCCAGATTCAATAATACACTAGTCTAGTAACATCGCGCTCGTCGTCGTCGTCGTCGTCGTCGTATTTATTATCGACGAGTTAAATCCTCTAAATATCCCTCGCGGTCGTGGGTAACGCTGAATTATAAATGAAGTTCGGTGACTGGTCACGGAAAACAATCTGAATCTGTACACGCCGTTCGTCGATTAGAATTTGATCTTTCTTTCCCAATTAAATTCATCGATTAAGACGTCTGCTATCTAAATACGTTCTAATTGCTTCCAATTATATCGGATTAATGGACGTGAGCTTGAAACCTTTAGGCAAGAAACTCGTAACGAACCCTCTTCTTCTTCCCGTTAACCGGCGTTATCTTAATCTTTACTTATCTTCAAATCGTATTATCGCTAACGTTTACTGGCTCGCTCTCTCCATTCGTAATCGACTTGTGTAAAAGAATTGCTGTCTGTTACCTCGATAGAAGTTGATATGCTAATGCCATGTTCTACATCTACTAATCCTGCTATCTCTGTCGGTGCAGTGATATTATTAGAGTTACGAGTGCATGCAAAATAAACAAATGTATCAAGTAACTGTATCTCGCTCTCACTGAATCGAAAGCAGAGAGATATTTAGAATTTTCAAAAATTAGATAGTGAACAATGAAGAAAGTGCTATGCCTCAAAAATTTGTTTGTGGTAAAATTTGAAATACATCACCCACTCGTTCTATTCATTTTTTTCCCACCTTTTTTATCGCTGTAAAATTTCTGAAATATGTTTTCCAGGTAACAATAGTTTGTAGTGTCGATATTGTTATATTTTTTTTCAGCTGTTGCAACAATCGAAGTAAGTGATAATCCGAGGAGGCAATATTTGGGGAATATAGCGAACGCGATAAAATTTCTCAATCAAATTCATGCAATTTCTTTTTCTTTTTTTTCTTTTGCATATTTTGTACCACTGTGTGATCTGGCATTATCGCGATCAAAATTCGTTTTCATAATTTGTGAATCTGGGGCGTTTTATTGCTTTTGCTTCTCTTAGTTTATCCACGCGGTTATCCGAAAGCAACTCGAAAAACAAAAAAAATTCCTTGGTATCACCGAACAGAGAGCAAAATTTTGCAAGAGTATAGATGTGGTTTAACACACCGTTGATCTTGTTCTCCTCTCCTAGTCCAAGTTCGTTTCCGTTGGGGATTGTTGTACAAAATCCACTTTTCATTTCCGGTTATCAAACGCTCCAACAGTTCTGTATTGCAAGCAAGCAAAGGTACACATGTTGTCGCGCGATCTGTATAATTTCGTTCGGTGAATTGTTTGGCATTCCCATTTTTTTCAAATGTTTATGCACACTTGATATATTTAAATATTTAGAACTTTCGATATTTCTTGAACCGATAGTCTCTTCTTTTCATTCATCTCGCATTTAACGAACTTATGAGATGATCTAATATTAATCTAAGTTTGAGGTTTGGATGAAATCATGGTTTCCAAAAAAAAGAAAAAAAAATTCTGAATTTGAACGAAAGGAAGTAATACGCAAGATTGTTGAATTATAAGATCGAATAAGGTTAGCATTCAGAGTTGGAATTATAAACATCGTTAGTATGCACCGCTTCATCATTATCATTCGTTCTAATAATCGGCGTGGTGGCTCGAACGTCTCTCTGGGGTATCGTTCCCGATTATTACTCCGAAAGGGTTGCCACCAGTCTGGAACAACACCTGAGGGTGCACTACCTTTGCCCTCTGGTGCTACCCACCCTTTTGTTGTTGCTTTACCACGGTATCGGTGTAAGAACCTTGCGCCGTTCTTACATTCCTCGCGTTTAATTTTCCGACACATCTCGCGAATAACTGCGCCAAGGAGAAAGGTAATCGCTTCCATGGAATCGAAGTTTTATCGTTTCCACGATTCCAGACAACTCTCTCTTGAAACAAAGCAAACGATTAACGTCCAGATAATCTGGAACAATGCCAAGGTACATTCGATATATAACCGCAAATTTTTGACGACTACAAAAGAATAAGGTGTCGCAAAATGAACCAAATATTATTCCCAAACGCGTATAGGACGAACTGTTACATGGATGTGTTCCGTAAGACGAGGGTTGTTACGCAATCCGCAGACACAGTTGAACGGTTGAACTCGTGGTCAAGTGTGCAGATTGTTCACAACGAAGGTGCACATAGTGATTCTCACGTGCAAAAGGTTGTGCAGAGAAGATGTACGTGTCGCTTTTGCTCGTTGACCAACGTTTCATTCATTCAAGAGGGAGAAATGGATGAATTACTTCTTGATGAGATATAATTAAAAATTCGTAGTGACGTCGCGTTACGACTACTAACAATAAGAAAGAATAGTCTCTTCCGACATTTCTTTGCTCTGTTGACTTTTTTATTTCTTCAATTCAACTGCGCACGCGCCTACGTGCAAATTATTCGAATCTCGTTTAAATACCACGGAGAATCGGGACACAAAGTCGAAGAGGAGAACAAGAGGCTGTACGTACGGGTCAGAAAACGAATTTGTTCGTAGATCACAATTCTACCATAAGTCGTCAATTCGCGATGCGGCAACTATTTTAGGCGTGAGAGCTACTTTTCCAGAAGAGCATGGTCTCACGTTGACTCTCTTCCGACATCGACTACGTTGATCTGCAACTCTGATCATTCAGAAACTAGCAGCAAGATATGTTACAGTGGGAAAAAAAAAAATCTACGGAGATTCGTTTTTTGGTCTTTTTTTTCTTTTTTCTATACATAACATAATATTGCAACAAACTAAAAAACGGCCGGTGAAAATACACACGGAAATGATCGACATACATATATGCCGAGGTGCGAGAAATTGGAGATAATCTTCTGCTGGTGCATCCGGTCGAAACGTAGTCGAGTAATTAAATCCTTTTTCCAGGAATGGAAGATTCCGCTTCTACCCGGAACTTTCTCTGTCTCTCTCGAGCGATCGATCGATCGATCGCATCGAGCCAGTGAAATCAATGAAATCAAATAGAAAATGGAAAAACGAGAAGGAGAGAAAACGAGAATTTGTCATCGGGTAAATAAAGAGGGACAGAGAAAAGGATCAGGACGAGTCGGAAACTGGGGATAGATTGAAAACGACCATGTTGCAAGAAAATGAACGAGAAACTTGCTCCCGTCGCGATGCAACCAGTTGTGTCGAAAGTAGCAGCCGTCTGTTTCAGAGGTAATTAACGAGTTTCGACTAGCTGTCTGTCAAGTATTGTACAGATACCTCGCTACGGTTCCTCGGGAACCGTCGGTTCGGTTCCCGAAAGAAATATCGCTAGAACGACACAACGGAAATTTCTCGCGAGAATTATTTAAAATCGCACGGGCTTGGCGAAACAGGAAATTTACAAGGAAATTTCAAACACCGATAGTATATCGGTATCGCTGGTTTCTCGGCGCGGTCATAATTGGAACGCGACGGTGTTTCTTTCGGTAATGCATTTTATAGCAGGCTCGGAGCAGTAGTACTTCTCGGTACATTTCATCTATGCATGAATATCAGAGAGCGGCCGCTCCCGTGAGCCAAACGAACACCGTCCCCTTCTCCGTCTCATTCCACTCCTAATTTGCTGGTTCTTTCTGGCCGGACTCGTGGCCACCGCTCGGATTCAAAGCACAATTAAGCCGCGGCCATTAAAAATTTAGCGTCCCGGAGTCTCGTAATACGTCGCCGGGTTGGCCATCAAGCTGCTACTTTGTACGGATGTCCGGTAGAGAGGAAAGGCCAGGGTTACGCGCGAGCGCGCCTGTGCGATCGGCCGCGGCCGAGAGGAGAGGAGAGGAGAGGAGAGGAGAGAGAGAGAGAGAGACCATATCGCGCGTCCCACGTACCGCGTGCTGGGTAAGTACGTACGGTGCGTGCACGCTACAAAATTACACGCAGCCTTTGATGGGATTTCTCCCGTTATACCTCGTTCCGTTAAGCGCACTGTACGCGCTTTCGTTGCGTCGCGTCGTTCCACCCGGATTTTTCCCTTTTTCCAAAAAAGCGTTCGACCCTGCGCTTCATCAGCCATCATTCGATATAGCCAAAAAGCGGCTCCGATGGCTCCATTCGAACGTTTTAAGCTTCGAGTGCGATGACGGTACTCTCGACGAGAAGGTATCATCGTTCGTAAATCCGATGACAAAGTGGATCGGCTTTTCAAAAGAAAATCCATTGCAACGATCGCAATATCGACGACCTTTGCGATGTACACGAGCAACAACCTGTTGGGAAATTCGTCGCGCTCCGTGATTATTTCCCACTGTGTTCGCGAAATTATTGACTTCCAGTTGAAATGAGAAGACTATAGCGAAGGTTATACGAACAATGCCGAGCTTCCACGGATAAAATTATGCCGTGAAGCGCAAACCGCGTATTGCTCTTTATTCAATGAGACAAAAGATTATTGTGAGCCAAAAGATTATCGTGGAATGAGGAAGAGGAAGAGGAAGTGGAATGAGTCTCGTATCGTGATATTCGTGAAAGATATTTTCAATAATACGTGCAACAATTGCAACTAATAACGTATACGAAGCATCCCTACGCATCGGTTAACCCGTAGATAAAGCGTTTATTATCGGTTTTTAATTAAATTACAATTACACGTAAGCTTTTTTTTCCGCCTCAAACATAGCCAAGGCCATAGCTGGATCGAATTATCTCGCAAAACAAGTAATTACGGAAACCCTACGTTTACGTTTTTTTGTTTTCTTTCTACTTTTCCTCTTTTTATTTCTTCTTTTTTCTATCCCTCTTTTTATTTCCTTCTTCCACGTTCTATTAAATCGCCGCTTCGCGAAGTTTTCCTTTGACAAGGGTTTAATTTAACTGCATCTCCTTCTCTGATCACGTCAAATTATTTTACTCATTTTCATTAAGGATAAGATACTCTTTCTCTCTCTACGTAGGCGGAGAAAGAGCCAGAGGTAGGAATAAGGGTGGAGAAGAAAAAAAGAAGAAGGAAGAAAAGGACGCGGGGCGACGCAACGGGTGGAACGGTACAGGAACTACATCGTAATGAGACGTTTGATGGACGCGCTTATTCTCGAGAGGAAACGGCTCACGGTCGAAGAGAGAAGCGGCCTGATGGAATTGAACAGTGGGTCAAAAACTTCGCTTCGGGCCATTTTTTTTTCTTTTATTTGCCAATTAGATCGGTCCGTCCTTATTAACATTTTGATACCTCCGGCAAAGTCGTTCTTCCTTTTTTATTTGAATTGAATCAGAACCAAAACCATTTACAGCTGTAACGATGGGAATCAAAAGTCATTGACGACAATTTTTCGACTGTAGGATTTTATGATTTTGACGGAGATGAACGAATGAATTGATCAATGACTCAATTAATCCGCCAAAATATAGGAAACAGAGGGAAATCAGAGGATATGTGAGAGACGCTGTTAATTTACAAGCAAGATTGGGACTGCTTCCTTGTCGTTTACGAATTTATAAATTATCCTTGCTAGTCGAAACGGGAACCACCCTCCAGTCGATTTAAATTACAGTCAGCGAATTCTTGGCGAGCGACGAGCTTCGTCATCCTAAAGTAATTATACACTTAACTTTTTCGCCCATCGGGCGCAAAGGTTATCTTGTACCGTGCACCCTCGACGGACGTCACTCATTCCAGTAAAGAATACTAAAGAGAGAATGAGAGGGGGAGAGATACACACAGAGAGAGAGAGAGAGAGAGAGAGAACGAAAAGCTCAAAACGCTTCCTAAAAATTTTAAGATTTGCGAGAGAGCCAGGGCGTCAACTCGTCCAGCAGGCAAGATCCGATCTTCATTATTTACAAAAGCCAAGTCACATTACTAAGGTTCCCTTTTCTCGCAAAACGAACCAGAGGATGAAAGAATAGGGGAGAATGTGGAAATCACGGGACGTTTAAGGGAAATAGTAAATTAAACCAATAATATTAACACTATTCGATGTTTTTTATTGATAATGAAACATTAATTACTTTTTTTTTTTTTTTTTTTACAAGATGAACACAAAAAAATTATTAGATATAAAGTTGTAAAAATCACAAACCTTGAACAAAACCAAAAACGCTTCCTATTCGTAATTACTCGTAACCAGTGCGGCAAACCAGATAGTGGTTAACTCCTTATCTTATGATTTTCTTTCCAATATTCTTAGATAAGAATTACTTATTGTAATTGTAGCGGTATTTCAGGTATAAAAAATTGAAGTATTATTTATAATGTATACTTATTAATGTTTAATTTAAAGAAATTAAATGTAAACTTTGAATTAAAATTTTACAGAATAGCAATTGACTTCTTCAAAAATCATCGAAATCATAACTTAAACTACGAATGTAGCATGATATTATAAGACAAGAGATTAAGATAATTACAAAGAGGCTGGAGTAAATACAAACAGGTTATTTTGCTATTTTGCTTTACAAAAAATGCACACAAAACTTGTCGAAAAACTATCTCCATTGTATTTCTTATGTATCCTTTTTTGACACGTGTGTACGTACCAATTAAAATCCAACCATTCGGTGGATGAACCATTGTGGATTAATGGATAAATGATAAATCTAATAAAATGTTGTATCTTGGTTAGTTCTTGTATTTTTAAAATTTCAACGACGACCACATTTAGCCCAAATGAATGAAAAATTTTACAATTAAATGAATACAGACTTTACTCATTGAAAACTATTACATTATTATCCCTAGGATGTGCAATGAACCTGAATAAATTTACGTTTGTAACTGTTTAAATATACGTGATATTGAAGAAACTCTATCACAAAAATTATATGGGCCGGATCGAATTTATCTAACAAAAAACTCTCACATATGAAACGAAGAAAGGAGAGGGAATGAAATAAGTGAATATCACTGTGTTTAGATAATTCTAATGCTAATGTTCCCCATCCTTCTCTACTAACATTTACACGGAATATTCACGCGGAAATAACGAGAGTAATATTCTCAAAATGGAAAACTTGTCGCATCAAATGAACACATTTGCGAAATGTCTCCATATTCTTGTCGAACTGAGATGAGCAAGTGTCCAATAAGACGAGTTGAGAAATTCGCTATTGGCTTAATTGGTGACTTTTGCGACCCACGTGTATCTATGGAATAATAATTATCTGAGCATAACCCGTCAGCCTTTAGGCAGATTTATGAATTCCACTGTTCATTGATTAATATTGATTAATAACACATCGAAGGTGCTCATCCCTTCAGCAAGCTATGCCTATATACCTCATATAACAATAGATTTCCGCTTGGTACTTGGAATTTTTCTGACTCAAGTGCAACATAAATTACTTGCGAGAAATTAAAGTGATTGGCTAATTTAAACTGGTTTTCAAATTAATTGATTTGAATATCAAAAAGCGAGAACAGAATAGAGTTTCCAGTGAATCGAGTAAATTGTACCGTCGCCAACATTGCTTTTCGTTTCGTCTCGCGTGTCAAAGTGTGTCCGAAATGTGTGTGCATGAAAGATTAAAATAGGAGCAGCGCATTTTGATAGTTTCGTCCCCACTTCCATTTTTACATAGGGTTGAGCTCTCCGAGACGGAAAAATAACCTTAAACGTATCGAAAAAGCACATGGCACGTGTCGATGAATAGAAACAAATATTTGACGGCAGATTTATCTTCTTCTCGTTGATTCTCGCATGATATCCACACCATTAACCTAATTAATCTCATTTCCAACCCGAGTAAATTCCTCGTACGTACGTTGCCGTTGAAGCGTCAAATTTTGCGAGAGCAAAGTCTATAGGGAAACCGAGAAAACGAGGACAATGGCGGGCGACGAAACGAGAAAAAGGTGCGAAACCGGTCTTCGACGAACTGTGATGAGTCTGTCTCTCCTTCCCACAATCTTGCCGAGTATTTTCAGTTCATTAGCAAGTCAAATAACCCAAGTTCCTCGCTTGAAACGGAGAACGCGAAGGAGAGTCGCGAGAACGTCGGAATCTTTCTCTTTTTCCCTTCTCCATTACTCCCTTTTTTCCGCGGGAGATAAGGATACGTCTACACAACGCCCGCAGAGAAAAGAAAAAAGAAAGGATCACGCAAAGAGAATTCCAGACGAGAGGAGAGGATGGATTTCCCTTTCTTCTTATTCGTATATATATATATATATATGTATATGTACACGAATGTATATAATATATTCCACCTATATTCCCCCTAGCACCTCTAGAATTTAAAAGGATATATCCGACGTAGGGTTGAATTTCCTCCATCTTCGCTTATTTGTTCGATTGCTCAACTTCCTCTAGCTGCCGATGCTGCTAAAAATAAAGGTAAAGGCGAAGTTTTAAAAGCACTTCTTTTAAATTTTATTCCATCTCCTCTCGTATTTAACTCCCACTGATTTCTCGCGTTGAGTCAAACTTACAAAAAAAATTCGAAAATCGATATTATACTATTTTATCTTTACTTTAAGTAATAATCGTTTCATTTTTATGGCGTCGAGAATTTGCAACGCTTTGCAAAAGGTCGACTTTCTAGTAAACAATTGAACAATATACATATGTAGTTTCAGTGTGAAGAGTTTTTCCAATAAATTTTTCCATACATGCGATCGAATCCTTGTCTTTAAAGAAGCTCGAGTTTTAGTTATATGAATATATACATTCGTGCAACTATCTGAGAGCGGACGTCTTTGAATTTAATCTCGGATATCATGACCGGGAAGATGGAGATTAATATAGCATCCTGGGCACGTACCGAACGCGTACGCAAGATCGAGGATAAAAGTGCGCTATAGATGAGACAGAGAGGACGCCATGAAGAAAAAGAGGCGAAACGACCGAGAGATAGCGCTGTTGACCAAGAGTTGTTTCTTACTGTTTCTTACGAGCGTTTTTCCGCTTCTGGACAAAAGGAGAAAGTCTCTAAACGCATTATCTCAGGGAGGGGAGCTTCGACTCGAAATGCGAATAACAACCAATCGATCGATGGTATTTCTGAAAGTCAATGTGTTGTTGCATTGGTATTTATCATTCTTACATCAGATTTTATTAACCACTTGTGCTGGCAACTGATTGCAGACCATAACGAGTGACCAAACCGTACATACATTCCGTACATAATTCGTCGCTTTCTTTTTGAACTCGTCGGTATGATATTAAATGGAAATTATTGAGAAGTAATAAATTTATTATTTGTTTTGCCTGGGTTATACTTAAATATACTTAAAACTGAGAAACTATTGCAATTTCTGGGACAAAAAATTCTCGACGTGCGTGGTACCGTCAATTCCAGCACAACAGGTTAAAGCGAGTGCATCGATTCGTTCCAAAATATTGCATTTTCTTTTATCGGAACGTCAAGTTTCTTGATCTTAGAAAGAAACACACATGTACATCTCGAAAAATCAGTATCCACGATGAAAGGGATCTTAGACTTTCGAATATCGCTTCTGTAACTATGAGATCGCGGAAAAAACGATCTTAGATCGAAGATTCAATTCGCAAAATCCTCGAGCATTTTTCACAGTTGAAACAATAGCAGCGTACGTGGTAGATGAAGCAGATTTCAAAAAAGACGAGAAGTAGTCTCAGATTTGATGCGGTAGAAACGTCAAGGAGAACAAAAGAACGCTGGTATGAAGAAGAAAAGAAGATAAAAAGAAAACGAGGAAAGAAGAAGGGAAGGAGAAGAGGGGACGCAGTGTACACGCATTGTTTTCCAGCAGACCGTTCCTGTGGTCTGAGAAGGGTCGAGTTGTGTGAAACTAACGTTTTTGCCGCCGGTGGCTAGCTATCCGACTGCGTGATGACGTTTCGACACTGTTTTGCCCTCTCACGCGGTTCATAAGGCGGTTTCTTGCACCAGTTAACAACTGACACGCGTCCAAAAGAATCCGCGCAACCCTCGTTACGTGTTCTTAAACGTCTAACGTCACGTTACCGGCAAGAAACAGCCAGCAAAAATCACTGGTATCAGGTCGTTTTAGCTTTCGGTTCGATGGAAAATTGCAGCAAAGGGAATACGAAACGAGAGTGGATTCCTCGCATGTCGCGAGTCCTTTTTACTTTGGCAAAAGGATAAATATAGAGTTTCCCTTCGGGAAATTGAATCCCTTCGGCATTAAGAAAGAAGATGGGAATTCTGTTTTCATTCTGTTACACGATGTTTCGTTTAATTTTGAAGTTGCAGCATCATATAAAATTAACGACGATGGAGTGAATTCTCAATACACCTCAGCGTTCAGTTTTCCCTCGGTTTAGCAACGGTCCTCGGTAAATTTCTCATAGTTTTTCTCATGCTTTTTTAAAAGAAAACGTTATATTTCTTCTTCGTGTCATGAAGATGTTACACATTTTTAATACTTTATTATATTCGTGATGAATTTATCGGATGAAATGGAATCAAGCACAACATGATTTAGATCATATAGATTTGCTATTTGCTTATTAGCGTTTCTCCCGATTGTTTATTACTTGTTTTAGTAATAAAATGAACGTCTTATTAAAGAAACGTCTTATTAAACAAAATAGCCAAAATTGGGGAAAGTCGTTAGAAACCCGATATCCTTTATCCAGATAATAACTCTAGGGCGCTTAACGGTTGCTGCACGATGTTCAGAGAATCTGCGATGCATCTATGTACATACTTGAAGGCATTAGAGACATCGTTCTCGAGAAGCATCTCGCAAATGTTCCCAAGACGTACTACGTACACCAGGACTCGTCTCGAGTATAACTGTAATAATTGACAATGAACGCGCAGGCATAATGCCAAGAATTAATCTCTCTCGATAAACCTGAGCGCGTCTCGAGTACGGTTCTTACCGAATCTCTCGAAAATCAAGACAGCAAGGGAGAGGGAAATTCATTTGGTTGGGTTTTCGAGTGAAAATTTCAAACAATTACGAGCATCGTGTCCCGAGCATTCCGGCACAATTACGCTTAACTACGGACGAAGAATCGAGGTGGGATAACGTAGGAGGTATTATTTAAGCCTCTGTTAAGGCAGGCGCTAGGGCAGGCGAGCACGCTCAACTTTTTTCGAAAGGAACTTTTCCCTTCGTCCGTTACTCCGTCTTTTCCCTTTCTTACTCGGACAAAACGAGCATGCGAGGGGGGGGGCACGGAGAAAGTTCACGTCAAACGCGGGACCAGACGGCTGAACCTGAAAATCAAAGTTTGACAGGATCCGTTTACTCTCCGCGCGGACTTTGCAGACTTCCGCCGTCTACTACGAGCACTTTTCCTTCGTTCGAAACGACACCGTAATAGCCCAGCCACTCCAAGTGTGCTTGCGCTTTCCTCGCTTCTACCCGTCTCTCGTCGACCGTCGTGTCTATGCTTTCCAGAGATCCACTTCCGACGATTCTGCGGGATGTCTGAGGGATGAGATCGAAGCGACAGAGATGATCGGAGGCGTGAAACAATATTGGTATTTCAGATATTTTATTAAAGTTCGAAACGGGCCTGGCACCAGGTCACACGGAGGAAGGAAGGGTCGAAGATCTCGAGAAAGGAGTGGCGCGGTTCACAGTCCTGCAGGTACGAACCCACTATCGATTATATTGACTGGAAAAACCGAGGCAATACACATGATTTCTACGTTCTTTTATTCCGATCTCGTCTACCTGCGAGACACTTGGACATCGTTCTCGACGAACTTGAACGAACTCGCAGTATTTAATTGTCTGGATAAACCGTGTCAACATCTGACGATACAACGTACGAGTTGTATTTAGGTTACTTGGAACAAAGCAATACAAAGATCTCGTAAATGAAAAACTAAAATTATCGTTACAATTTTACCGATTTCTTTCAGTCTGCTAAAGTGTGTAAAAATGTTGATTCTAGGATATTTCTTTTCCAATGTTTTCCTACAGTTCCTTTTCGGAATTAACTCTAATGGCGTTAAAAAGGCGTGCAAAAGTAGGGTGCACAACCTTTCCTTTACACAGGTTTTGTCAAAAGGAAATTTAAGGAGGTTACCAATAATTGCATCTGCTAAACGAATTTCCTCGGAGCCCAAAGCGGACTGACGGCGGAAAGAGAGAAAGTCACGAAGAAAATCAAAGAAGTCGGTCGAAAACTAAGAAAAGAAGACAAAGAAAAGGGGAGAGAGCAAACTGGAAATTTCAGCGGATGAAATTATCAGCGAGACGGAGAAATGAGGTGAAAGAAGAAGAAGAAGAAGAAGAAGAAGAAGAAGAAGAAGAAGAAGAAGAAGAAGAAGAAGAAGAAGAAGAAGAAGAAGAAGGAAGCCGTCACCTTTTCGATCTCTCAATTTTGCCGTTAGGTCAGAGGATACCGAGAACAGATCAAATGCAATTTCTCTTAAAGCTGTTACTTCCTTTCGCTGTCCACTTGGAACAAGAACGTCGGTCTTGAGGGAGTCCATTAGAAGCGGACGCTCGTGAACCGGAAGTCCCGCGGGAGTCGAGTACGGAAGAAACGCAACGACGCCAGTAACCGAAGAAGTGATGCGAAAGACAAAAAGAGAGCAAGACTGCGTCAGGGGAGAAATGCAAAGGAAAATAGCGGCTTCGAATGTTTTTACACTCGCGATTCCTTTTTTTCTTTTCCTTAACGCAATTCAGTCTATTCGATAATTGACGAGAAACTTTTATTTGATAGAAAACAGATACGACTTTGGTCAACGATTCGTATAATCAAGTTCTTTTACGTTCAATGAGTCACCCAAGACTAGAAACTGAAGTATTTTTGGAAAAATGTTTTAAACAAAAATCGAATAGTTTCGAGAGGGATATTGATTGACTAATTAATTAATATTTTTTAATGTTGATGTAATCGAATATTTTTTAATATACTAATCGATTCGGCTCGTCATTCTCTATATAAAAGTATCAAACTAACCGTTTAGACCGAAGAAACATTACTTTAGAAGACATTTTAACTAAAATATTGCAGTGTGATACTTTTTCAAAGTCGAATTTCTTGGCTCAGTTTCATGCTCCTTAGATGTCGGCGGTGTTTCTCAGATTATCTTTTATTTTGAACCGTTTAATAATGTTTCTTTCTTCACTTGCTAACATCATTTGGAGTGTGTTTTCATCGAGTGATATTATAATCGTATTGTAATATCTGAAGAAGCATTGAATAAACGTTTTCTTTCATCAGTTCATTAACCAGCTCATCCGCCAGATTTGAATCCATTAGATTTTTTTTTTTTTTATGACACATCTTAAAAAATAGTCTATCTTCGTGTATCGACAACCGCTGAAGACATATGTCAATGAAGAACGTAGAAATATTACTGCATTGGTGTTAATGATTATTTCATTCTAATTACAATAAATAATTAATACGGGTTACACAATTTTCTGTTAGTGCGAATGCTACTGTTACAGAGAATATCGATATTCGACAAGCATTATTCCGAATTATTTTAATTGAAATCTCTAATCTATCGAAATAATGCTTTTTCGGTATAGATAGTTTAATATTTTTTTATAATTATGTCAAATAATTCCTCCCTCGAAACCATTCAACTTTTGTCTAAAACATTTTTGGATATAATTGTTTAGGAAATACTTTAGCTTCTAGTCTTAGGTGAGTCTTAGATGATTGAAACTGACGAGGAAAATTTTTTTCTGTCTCTAATCACAAGAGGAAATAATATTCAATAATTGCGTGTATTCAATATTGCCTATTATGCCGTATTCCACTTGATGACACTTTAAAACACATACAAGTATCACCTATTCTCAGTCAAGCGTTTCTTACGCTTGTTTCTTACGCGCAGCCGACAGAAACGGAAAGGAAAAAAGGGGGAAGAAACGAGCAAGATACCGAATCTCTGTGTGCTTTGTTTTCCCTTTCTGTTTCTTTTCTTCTTTTTTTTTTCGTTCATTCTCTTGGAGGATAACGAACCACCTACAGCCCCGGCTAACGATGGGCACTTAAAGTTTAATCTACCTAATTAATAGTGCTCGTCTATTACTGTGAGGGTCTGCTCATATTTCCTAGCCCCTCGCAAACTATGCCCACCAGCTACAACCTCCAGGAGCAAAAAGCGTTTCGCCTAATGCAGGGAAATGGCTGTTTCCTAAGTTTCCACTGTTCTTTTTTTGCCCGAGTCCGCTTTTAGATTGAACCGTATTTGCGTACCTTTACCAGCAAACCTCTTAATGTCCACCCGATCTCTTTTTTAGCTACCAAGCTGTAGCATCGAGTCAGAAATGAATCGACTACCTTCCATCGAGTCAAGTTGGATCGGACCAACGTCAGATCAACGAAACTTTGAAAAGTTTACAAATCTATTAGCCAACTAACGCAAATAACAAAAAAAAGTTATTGATTAAGAAATACCAATGGGGGTGGGGGGTCAATGACAAGATCATCCTGACGTCTCGGTCGACGATTCAAACTTTGCCCAGGATTCCGTCGAATCGATGAAAATATTAGTTTTTCCCTCTGTAGAATTCACCTTTAACGAAGAGTGAAATTTCATACGTTTGTGAAGCTCCTTCGAACGACGTTGTGTTGTACATTCGAGCAAGTAACACGAGCAAAGGTCGGCAAAAGGTCGAGTCGAGTCTTTAGCACTCCGACACGCGAGCCTGTTCTTCCATTTCCTGTTAAGAAATCAATTTTTCCTATTGGAACGGTCAAGAGTCGCGCGAGATCGCTATCTACCGTTATCTCGTCTCTTGGTTCACCTGTTTCTCCCTCTTATTTACTCTGTCCCTTTCTTTCGTCGTATCTCCCCCCTCCCCTCTCCCCCTCTCTCCCTCCCTCTCCTCTCCCTCTCTTTCTTTCTCTCTATCGAAACGGAGCGTCCGTGAGCCGCGAGAGAGCCCAGTCTGGTTTCCCCTTTGCTCGTTCCATCGATATATCTCGAATTGGCGGGCGCGACCATTAATTTCATTTTATCGCCGCATGGGATTCGAAGTGAGCGGCACGGTAATGCGTTTTAAATGTAAAACAGGCTAAGGCCTTGGGCGTTAACGGGACGAGTTGCCGATAAAATTTGATTCGAGCCCGCTCTCCGTGGTTCATCTGTCCGACCTTGATCTTTGTAACTCACCCCCGCGCGGCCCTCGTACAATATGTTCGATCCTCGATGGTGTCCATCGAGTTTCGATCGACAACGAACCCGATACCAATCGTAAATCAGTGACAAAGTCTCCCTCTCGCTCCCCGACCGAGACCGGTCTCCGAAAGGTCTATGGAATATCCGTTAAAATGGTACCCGTGGTTCATGCACGCGTCGACGTCGAGAGTAGATAGCGAGGATAGCGAGGATAGCGAGGATAGCGAGGATAGCGAGGCTAATAAAGGCGACGCGCGACTCGATATTTTAGCTCGCGTTTTATCGGCACCCACCGAGGTAGTTTCGCTTTTCAAGCCACGTTCTAATAAAATTGATACTACGTAACGTCGTTTCAACGACGTTGGAACGACGATGCTGCTTCCTCCTCCGGCACGCAGCTGCACCAACGATGCGACGGGAGACATAAATTATTATGTGCCTGAGATCCGAAGCCGACGATCGGTTTTCGGTTGGTAGAGCTTACTCGTTGGCAAGAAGGATTCGGGAAGCCGATGTGGAGGAACGGGTGGCCCAAGAGGGTAGACGAACTAGATGGGTATCGTCTGCCGTTAAGCGGCTCAGCCAGCCCGTACAACTTGCTTTCCTCCACCACCCTCTCCCTCCCAACCGATGCCACCCTCTACCACCGACACCCTAGAGGACAAGGGCGGTCTTGGTGACTTTATGAATATTCTCTTTGTGCAAGTCGCTTTCGATGCACTCGTTCACTTAGAACACGTCGGTAGCTCGGCTCGGTAAACACCATTCCCTTCTCTCTGGCTTCTCCGCCGGCCATCCCAAATCACCTTTGCCCCTACCATCTAATGGAAAAGAAATTATTTACGAGCAAATCATTAAAGTAGAACAAATAACGTTCCAACCGCAGATAAAGATTACTACTACTACTACTACTACTACTAGAAGATCCAGCCAAAATCCAGCGAAAAATACCGCGATTTCAGTACGGTTTCAGTAGGTTTCCAGGAGGAAATCTATAGATAATAGACCAGAATTTGCCTTCTCTACTCATCACGTCATGCGTCATTTCAAATTTCGACAAAACTCTCACCTGGCGTCGAATTTTCGATCGGCCGAAATTTTTAATGCAATCGATGAACAATCGCGAGAGAGGAGAGCCACGGAAGATGAACGTTTCCCCGCCAATCCTCGGGGAGAAAGTTTCGGGGCAGCCACGGTGTTTCGTCGGTTGCAGAGAAGTCAATGTATTCTGGGCCAAAATGGCTATCGGCCCCGCTGCCGAACTGACCATTCGAAATGCGCAAACACCGGCAACAGTGGTCGGTGCGCCGCGAGGTCAGCCGGCGCTGGATTAATTATGCACCAGTCTTCGACCAGCGCGCACTGTTCTCGCTCATCCAGCGGCCAATTACCTCCAAAAACAATAGCAAGACCCGAAATCCGGGCAATCCTTTGTACGTCTACTGAAATTCTCTCGGATCAGGTAACAGGAGAACAGGGAAGAAGGATGATGGTAACATCCCGCTCGTCGAGAAACATCCCGCTTCCTCTGGATTTTAAAGAGCGTGTTTTTAAATTGCAAATTAGCAATCGAATCGATTTCATTAAGCCGCCAGTCTTTTATGTAAAGTTATTCGATTAAGGAAAAGTTTAAATCTAAACCAGTTGATAGTAGACCTAGATTAAAATATTCGATCCTGCTCCCTCTCTGGTGTACAAGACCATTTTCAATTTGAAACAAGCATTCATATGCGATTAACAGTGTGTATTGGCCCGATCACGATATCCCAAATCCTATGGTCCAAATCCCAATTGAAGCAGAGATATTATAGTCGGTCTCAAGCTCGACGATAATATAGCGGAACGAGAGCGCGATCCAGCAACCATCTGGTTAAGGGAAAATTAAGGAATTAAGAAGGATAATCGTGAAAATAGACTTGAGAATAATTTCTACGGTGGTGCGAAATCAGAAACCATAGGAGGAGTATCGAACGTTGGGAGTGTACAAAACTGCCGTGCATTAATCCCGTTTAGCTGGGGTTTATAGCCCACGCGAAGTAAATTGGTAGGGCCCGCGCTAAATACCAGGAATACAGTTTCCATCGGCCACAGTTTATCCGAATCCCTTCCTGACTCCTAGTTTCCCGCGTCTCTGTCTACGGCAATGGCAGAGATCCGGAACAAGCGAAGAGGGGATAACGAGAGCGAAAGGGAAAACAGTCCACCGGATGGATACGCGTACAGTACACTATCCTCCAGAAGTCCTCGCGTTTGTTTCCACGCTCGCGAAATGTCGCGCCCGAGTATCGATGGGACGTTTCTCTTGCTCATTGTGCATTCGGACTTTGTTCACGGAAACACACGTTGCAACGAACAGGGTACCGTTCGTACCGTGTTAAGGGTAACGACGGTGTTAAGTAAAGAAAATATTTGAACGATGCGAGAAACAAAAGTGTGCAAGCGAATCATGTTCTGACATATCCATGCTGATTTCGTTAGCATCAGTAACCGAGTACATAGATAAATATCTATATATTGGATTGGCCAAAAAGTATTTGCATTTCTATCTTAAAATGTAACAAACTCCATTTTAAATCGCAAATTCACTGCATAATATCTTCGAAGAGGAAAAGAACTGTACAAGCTCGTAATAAAAAATTATCTGACGTGTATGGTAAAGAAGCCTTAAAATTACGACAGTATCAGAACTGGTTTGCTAAATATCACTGCTGATGAGGATATCGAATCGTTCTTGGAACTGTTTTTTGTCGAAAAAGATAAGACTTTATTTTTGAACGTGGAATCATAAAGTTCGATTACTTTTGCCTGAAAGATGGCAAAAGTAATCTAACAAAATGGACAATACATCATTTGCACACAAAAAAACGCAGTAATTTTTTTCTCCAATCTAATATATTGATATTTGATTGATTTAAGTTACATTCTAAGAAAATGATAAAGTTTATTTTAATAACTTTTGTTTTTAAAAATAAATATTTGCAACTCGTAAGTACGCACACTGTCAAATTTGTTTTCAAAGTTTACCAATATAATCACGATTCCGTGTAACGTACGTTTGATAAATACGTTCATTTTCAAAATTTCCTCTCGTAAATGTTTGAATACTTTCATACAGTGTGCCAGTATATGTAAAACAAATAATATGTCGGTATCCGTATATATAGTCACATTTACTACACAACAATCTACAACAAAACACTTTGAAAACACTCGCTAAATGGTTGAACAGTACGGATGTTTAATTCAGCAACAAGGAACAATCGATTCGATAAAATCGAGATTTTTCGTGATATCCATTGCTAAATATTATCTACTTCTAGTCGCTGGTGTAGCGCAGCAAACACCAGCAGCAAACGCAAACGAGATACGCGTTCCCGCTCAGCTACCAGACGCGTGCACAAGGGTCTGAAGGTACACAGTTATTGCATTAACTCATCATTGTCATTTTTATCACGTGCCCACTTGAATCAACAGCGTTACTGGTCCTCGCGTTGCCCCATGTTCTGACCCGTGTCGCTCATCTGCGCACCGCCTTTCGCTACTCGACCCCTCGAAACCTGTCCGCTTGTTTTCGCGCAAACTCTTGAGCTCGACTCAACCCGTCATCGGGGGTGAATTCGCGGTGCTTCGTCCTCTGTCCCCTGTCCCCTGTCCCCTACATTTCCTGCTCTCTGTTGGATTAGCCGCTAACGACTCGTGTTACTCGTTTGCAACGCAATTTTCCCTCCCTTCCTCCCGTCTCTTTCTTCCTCCTCCTGTTCACTCGCTATCACGTTTCGCTACTGTCGCAAACCAATGAACCCCTAATTTTTTTTGTTTCGCGGACGAGTGAGGGACGGTGAATTACGAGAGGACAATCTGTATAGAAGTTCGATGGAAGTCGAGAGACTGAAAATTTAAAAAAGTATTGTTCACGCGTCCAACGCGATCCCTCTTTTTCCTTTTTCCTTTTTCCTTTTTCCTATCAGAAATCACGATTAAATATTTGAACGAATGATATTTCGAAGGAAGAAATTTGCGTAAAAATTTCAAACGTCCAAAAAGACGTTTCAAAGATTGAAGATGGCCGTTGTCATATGTCTATCCGAGGCAAAGGACGGCTGCTAGCCGTGGGTTTCTGTATATTTTATCCGTCTCCGGAGATATCGTCGAGCAGCTTTGTTGCGACCGATATGCACCGTAATAAACTTGAAACGCACAGGATGCGAAGACGGTGTAAAGCGTAAAATTCAAAGGGAATTCGGGAGAAGGTGACGGACGTATGAATACTTCCGAGACGACGCGACGGTCCGGCTCTCTCTCCAGTAGCTCTAAGAATATTGTTTATTCAGGATCCAGGACGGGATCTGGCTTTCGTGGCGAGACATACGCGCCAGCCAGGTAAATATCGATAATCCATAAGCACGCCCACGTACCGAATTTTACGGTATTACCACCAGTCTCGTCCTCGTCGTCGACGTCTCGAGAATTTCTGAGGAGTTTGCGCGAGGAATTTCGTACCGCCACGGAATTCCACCGATCCTTACGCGACGAGGAGATTCTTCGCGTCACCGTACATTCTCCTACGTTACCGCTAATGTTACCCGTGAAAATTAGAATAAAAAAAAAAAAAAACCATTAGATCGTCGAAATTAAAATCCGAGGGATTTGGAAAAGTGACGAAAGTTGGCGAAATGACGGAACTCTCGACGGATCGCTCAAAGAACGAAGATGACGGTTCAGAATAGACTCGCGTCAGATGGCGACAGAGCATAGCTAGCAAACGGTCAAACGGGTGAGCTGGATTAATTAAGGTCGTTTGTTCAGCGATTTGCGCCGAAATCAAATCGCGCTGGACGAGCACGGCCCACGCCGGCATAGCCAAGGAACATAACGAATGAGTATCGCGCGCGCTACCAGGAGCCGGTAATGCTGGGGGACAGTGCACGAACCCGTCGCTCACCATTACTAAGCATTGTGTCTGCGGTTCCAGGCGATTTGTACCCTTGCCGACCACGCGTCAGGGACATTTATTAAAGCGGCACCGATTCGACAGAACGCCAGAGAGAAAGAGATGAAGGGAACTCGGAGAGATAGATAGATAGATAGACATAGAGAGAGAGAGAGAGAGAGAGAGAGAGAGAGAGAGAGAGAGAGAGAGGGAGAGGGAGTGGGACCATTTCATGCAGCCTCTGACCCTCGAGGGACTCACGATCGTCCAATGTTCGTCGAGCGTTCCAAGGTTTGCGCGACGTTTCACAACTTTCTATATTAAATTCTGCTGTCCCATTATTAATTAGTCTCGATTCTCCTTGGCTTTCGAGAACAATAGAGATTTAGGTGGATGAAAGATGGCGTTTGGAAATCTGGACACGAAGAAAAGAAATTGAGGTTTACGAACGGTGGAAAAGAATGACAGGAGCAACAATAAACTTTCCAGGAGGAATTTCGTTTGGAACTGCGGTTGCTTTACGTTCGAAATTGTATTACTCGCTCGCGATACACAGAAAGCCCCGACGCACCGGACATGTTCGCTGAAATTAAACAACGTTTCCTCGATACGTGGTCTGTATACCGTTCACCACAACCTGCTGCGTGCATCTTGTCTCGTTTGGTTTCGTTTACACCGAAATACTCATTGGCCGTGCAAACAGAATACGTGGTATTATACCGATTCTTTTTATGCCTCGTGCCGGACAGATTCTTTGTCCGTACAGTTAATTACTAAAGCATCTACATTCAGGGACAAAAAGATAGGACACCGTAAAGATAAACACCTTCGTGTTTTGACAATTGAATGACAATTGAAGAAAATTTACATTCTCTAAACTACACTCTACATATCCATAGCTATAAACATATTATAAAAAATATAATGTAATGTAAATACTACTATCCTCAAATGGGACAGAATAAGACATGCTACGCATTTTTCATCTCTCAGCGTTCTGTAAAGCGTCAACTCTCTATTAAATAGTATTTATCATAATATACACAGTAATAAAGAATAGAAAGAACTTGATTGACAACAGAGTTACAGACAAGCTGTAACATACAGCTCTAAAAAGAAAGTTTGAGAAGAAAAATATTCTATGATAAAAATTGCTAGAATCTGAAACAGAAACAGAAACAGAAACGTTACAAGTTAATTAAAAATTTAAATAATTGTAATAAAAAAAAGTCTGATCGCCTTTTTGTTTTAATACCACGAAGTGCTGATGTTGTAACAAACGTAAAAAATACTATCGATGCATTTCATGACATCGTAAATATTTGAAAAGAAGAAAAATTGAAAAGAAGCCTGTATTGACAAATCAATACAAGAGTATTCGATTTTAATTTGCGGAAAATCATGTCCAACTGAAACAAAAGTAATCAAAAATAACTTACAAATGAAAGAAAGTTAAATGTGGATAGACCAGATGTCAACTATTATTACCACGACCTAAAAAAAAAAAAAAACTCAATTGTTAAGTCGTCTTCAAATGGGTGATTACATGAAAAACAAGATGTATCTTTATTGATAATGACAACTAAAAATAAATGTCTCTCTCCATGTACACGGCAAAACATTTTTCGCGAAATGAAAAAATTCAAGTTTTAGATTGGCTAGAGATATTGCATTTCAACGTTATCGCTAACAATTCGGCGAAATATTATACTTACGAATAATATATTTGCGAAAACGGTATATTGAACGTGAATGGCTTCAATTACGAAAAACAGGGATTAAAAAATTAGATAAATCTTTGCCAAAACGAATGATTTCCGTATCAAAACATAAATAAAATGTAAATACTTTTTATACATATCCCATCATTATAAATCACTCTAATTTCCCTTTTATATATTTCCGGATAAATTTATATTATCTACCAACATTTTAGTTTCATCAATGGAATTGTATGAACAAAATACTGTAAAAATAATGTATAAATAACAAATTTCATTTATATTATTTATATACGCATTAAATAAAAATTGATAAATTAATGGAGTGTCATCTTTTTGTCCGTAACTGCACCAAGCATTACAATCAAGCATCAACGGTTACTAAACACACGGTTTTTCCACATTTGCTCCTTTTCAAGAAACGTCGAAGAAATCAAACTCGAAATAATAGGATGCTGCGTGGATCCGCGACCGCGAGGCCAAACTGTTCGCCGACTAACAAGATGATAGCTACAAGGGTGTTTAGCGGAGCCACGGCTCGTTAAACCGCTTAGAATAGGTAATTACGATAGAAACTTTGCGAACGAGCCGGCGAGAGGATCTAATAGAAACCGATGCACAAAATATATACATAGCTTGTACTATGTACGGTGCAAGTGCGTCTGCGAACAAGGAGCATTGTCGGTAGCATCTGCCCTCCAGTATTTAAAACAAAACGGTGCACACGTGAATCGAGGTGCGCGCTTCAAATCCCCTGGACACGCTTTCGAGCCCAACCATGCCAATTCAATCGTGTACGAACGAACGAAGCGTGCCGCGTGAATTTCACTGTAATTTTACGTGGCATCGAGAGAGGGAGCACGGTCGTTTTCTCTGGAATTTCTCATTTGTGCGATCGAAACCCGGTCAGCCAATAAATTTTTGCAACGCAAGAAATTCACGTACGGGAGGAAACACGTGACAAACGCGTTTCCACCATGGCTTTTGTCCCGCCGAACAAATCTCTTTGCGTTGTAAATCGACCGGCTCGTATACATAATCCATCGTTGAACTATTACATCTTTCAATCGTACAAATCGTTCTGTTACCCTTTCTAAATTGTGAATGCGTATTCGTTTAACACCGTTTGTTTGTACTCGTTTTATTTTTCTCCCTATTTACTCCTCTTTTCCCTTTCTTTCTCCCTTTTATCTTCTTCTGTTTTCTCATTTTTTACGGTCTAGAAGATCTGCAATGATAAACTAACACTACTCTACTACCAATCTATCAATTCTCACAGTTAACAAATGTACAAAATGTACAAAATTACATCTGGTGTCTATCTTTCGTTAACCAACCGTTAACAAGATTTTGCGAACGATATGAATCTTTTTTTCACTTTATGAATCGATCAGTTACTCGTTCTTTAGAAATTGCGAGTCCATCGAATATCTACGAAGCAGCTAATGTCTAATTTTTCCTGTAGGTATTCGTTACCTAAAGTTTTATTAATAATAAATTTGATGGAAAAGAAAAACTAGTATAGCTTTCACCGCGATCACGAATTCGGTTTCAAACGTGTACGTTCTGACGTTGGTTGGTGGCACATTTTGACGAGTGACAGGTGACAAGCGACGACCCGCTTCCGTAAAAATATACACTTAGCCGAGCAAATAATTCAAGTGGCTCGTCAAACGATCACGCTTCTTTACGGATTAGCCTGTCAAAACTAACGTCCGCGAACGAGTGGTGTGGAACACACGGTCACCACCGGTGTCTTCCATCATCTTCCCATCCTCTTTTCCCCTTCGCTCCTCTTGCGTTCCTGATAAATTCACAGGCTCGTAAAAGCGTTTTCCGGCGTCCCTTGCTTCGCAACACCACGAAATAGTTCGAATAAATTCACGCGATAAAAGTGCTAATGCGTGCGACCTTTTCTGAACCGAGTGGCGAAACACACCGCTGCCAAAATTATCGACCTCCTCCGCGTGTAAACTCGTCGAAAACAGGTGCACGATCTTCTAAATGAAACAGATTCCAACCTGCAGCGTGTTATCGTGTACTCCCGTTTTCCACCCGACTTCTAACCGTTCTCCGTGTTTTACTATACGTTGCTTTGAAAATTCAATCTACAAGCGATGAAAAATATTCCAATAGCGTCGTATATAAATTCGTCGTTGGAAAAATATTCCAACTTCGTCCTAGTAATTAGTAAAAGAGTAAGAGAATTAGGAAATTGGCAAAGAATGCGATAGACTAATCGAAAACAAAATTTTAAACGATCCGTAATGAACGAGCTTGCGTGAAAGCTGGTATACAACACACGGTTGTCAAGCGTCAACGTTACTCTGGCATTCTGAAAGCTTGATGATACGTGATACGCGTGAACATGTCCCTTTGTTTCTCATGCGGGAGTGCGGAAACACGAGGAAACGCGAAAAAATGCGAGGAAAATCGCAGCGAAAAAGAACGTGCAGCCAGTTACATGGTAATTATTAATTGGTTTGTTTAACGCAGCGCCGCCCACGGGCGAGAATGCGCGCGCGCGGTTTCTCGACTGGACCGAGTTGAATTAAACAGGAATTCATTTTGAAATACTTTTGCCAGCAGGTTCAGCCGCGCCTCACCTCTCTCCACCTCGTCTCGTGACGTGGAGCCGCGCCTTGGACGCGAAAGCGCGGATCCCGACGAAACGCATGAAAACATTTTCAGCTTCCCAAAGATATAGAATATAGATCTTTCAATTACAGGCAACACATTAGGAAGTTAATCGCGTGTCGCGATTCCTCGCAATTTTTCTACGTCGAATTTTCACCGTTTCTAAACGCACATCTAATTTTGAAGATGAAGCAAATACCAACCCAGTCAGAGTTAAAATCTTGAACAGTTTGCTTCTATATGTCGAAAAAAATTTCTGACACGTCTTTAGCAATAATAACCTTGATTAGTAGTAAAAGTATAAAATTTCTCATAAATACTAACAGCAATGAAGCAGACAGGTTCAGAAATAATCAAGCTCGGCAATGCAGTAGCAATCGTTTTCTCAACGTTTGATTTGTGATCTCTCCTTGCCGCTTATTCGATCGTATATATTTTCGGACGAATGCGATTACGAACTTGAGAAATTTACGCATCGCTGGCAAACGTGGAGAAAGATAGCCGATGATCGATAATTCCACGGGCCAGCAACGAAATAATTCCGTGGCTCGTTTCTTCTTAGCCCCTATCACTCGTTTGTGCGCTCATTTAATTGCATCTGCATTGAAATCAAATTTCATTCGCTAATTAAACTGGTCGTTTCCCGACCACAGCCACAGGATCATCATCGTCAAAGCCGTTGAAAGAAAAAGATCTGATCTGAAGAACCTACATGCGCAATTATTCTCTGCTTGTATTGCTATGCCCAAATTTTATCACTTTTCTCATAAATTCACACCACGTCTGACAATTTTGATGATGAACGAGGCATTTTGTTTGTTGTTCAAGAGTTACGGGTCTCGGGAGATACACGTGGATTTGATCAGACAAGTGGAATTTATCCTTCAAAGAGAATCCAAGGGATTACAATCTATGGGTGATTTATTGGCGTATTTATCGCAGATCACGCTCGCTCAGATTTCTAGGACGATGTTCATTCATCGAAGATCGTTAGGAAGGCAATCTAGGAGCAAAGGTAATTCGACTGCGGTGATTGTAGCTAGGTTTATACGGACGAAACTGCTTTGTGCCGGTGCACGGTAACAGGATGCTCTATCATGACACACAAAATCCTTAATTATTATGCAGCAAAGCGAATCAGGAATCCGGATAATGCCAGCAGTCGAACTACCGGTACGTACTAGCCGGTACGTAAGGGATCGCGTAGAACGGTTCGGAAGGGGCCGGAGGAGTCCCTAAAACCGCACTGACCTCCAATTATCCTGTGGGTACCACGTGGTCCACGTGGTACCCATGCTCCCTACGGACCATCCGCAAACACCCCTGCGTCGATCTTCTCACTGCCTATAACGCCCTTCGAATTAATTCATTATTAAAATAACCCCATTCGCCCCGAGTTTGTTATCGGTCCTCTGTTAGAATCGTGTAAAATCGAATTACAGTACTGTCGGACAACTGTCCTTTTCATGTCACTGCATAATTTAATAATAATTATATTAAAACGAATCGCCGAAAGACAGAATTCACTTCGAAATAATTTTCGAATATCAAAGAGTATCATGGATATCTCTCCGAAACCGATAATACGCGCAATTGGTCAAGACTCGGGTTTTGTCCTGCGAGTCGTGGCTCAGGGAAAATCAAAAGTCCTCATTAGGTATTCCGAGGTCAGGCAGGGTCCCCTCTCCGTTGGCAACCCTCTCGTCTTGAACCCAAACCCAAAGGGAGACCAGAGGCCGCCTAAGACCGACGCGAACATTTCAATAAACCCTGGCAAACGCGTCGGTTTGAAGCACTGACCGCGACGTATCCTGGTTAGCAGTTTCCTCGATCAAATTGCGCATGTCCTCGCGTCTATCTCCAGGGTATGCTGCGAATAACTGCGATCGATCGATCCTCCCGTGGCGATAGATGCCGTATTTTCTTTTACTACCATTGAAAATATATAAGAACTTATTAAGAAAACTCTCTCGGAGGGAAAACCTGTTTATCGAGAGGGAACGTAGGGAGAGAAGACTCGCCAACGAGCTATTAATAAATGAATAATGCCGAGGCTGGTAAGTAGTAGTCCAAGCGCATCGAACAGCCCATAAAACTTTTCCTCTCCCAGGGTAACGGGACAACGTTCCACCGTATGCGTCCATTCTCTCGAATTAGCGAAATTATTTCCGGGGAAAACTTTTCGCGCCGCACGTCTACGGTCACTTTCTCCCCCATAAATCTATCTTCCCTATTCGCGAACCCTGATTGCCCCCCCACCCCCATCCTACTTCTTTGCTGATTCTGTTCACTCGCTAAAAGTTCGATCCATTCGTCGTCGAAACAGTCCGACGACGAAACGAATTACGGTGTTTGATTGACAAACTCGTCGCGCGTTGTTAACAAACTTTGTTAACAAACTTTGCGGAAAAATGGGAAATTCTAGTCTAGTCTAAATCGATCAAATTAAAAAGGTAACCACGACTGTTTGAACCGATGGTCCGTGCAGAAACTGGATTCGTTCGTCAATTTTTGTCGTCAAATGAAAGTATCATGTTCCGACTGCGGGGAAACGGAGTGCTAACTATCGCGAACCCGGCTTGAGTCACGGACGATGCAACCTTCTGGATCAACCGGCACGTACGTCCGATTCTAGCTGGGATCCGCGGTGTTTTCTAGTCTAGTACGTTAGAAGTCGGAGATGATGTTCGAATGGAATAGCAAAGATCACCAAGAGCTTAGCTGATAATCAAGTGACACTCTATAACATTCAATTCACCACAGGCTATATATATATATAGAGAGAGAGAGAGATAGAAACTGAGCATTGATATATATGTGTATGGATATATATCAGAAGAATTGGAACTGCGCGGATTTCGATGACGAACTCTTTTAAAATTATAAGTAGGACTGAACTAAATGAAATTAAAAGTTGAACTGTCTCTTTGAAGTTTGAAGATGAACTGAAGAACCTTCGAAGAACCTTTCACTCCTTTTATAACATAATAGTTATAGATGGCGTGTTGTGACTTTGCATCCGGAGCGTCCACTATCGCCTGGGAACGGAATGTCGGAGATGCTGTTCCATACCTCATATCAATCAGTACATTCTCACGCATATTCATTCTCTCCTCGCTCGCATTCTCGGTACAGAACACCTCGCCAAATCGCCACGATAACTCTGGAGACTAAACAAACGTCGGTCGTTCGACGTCACAAAAGATTCGAAATTATTCGGAATTAAACGCCTCCTTGAAATCATTATTTTTGATCAAATTTAACGCGATAAAATACGTCACATCGGTTTTTCGTTTCTCTTGTTTTTCATAATTATCATCCCCTGGACAGGCGGGACGGAAACGAGATCAAAAAATATTTCCTACATTTTTCTCTCATCGGTGCGAAACGGGTCGTCTCGATCGAGAGTGCATCCCATTTGTCCGGTTTTAAAATTTCATTTCACGGCGTTCATTTCCCACTCCCGTTGTACTCCCCTTTCCGGCGAATTGAGTGTCACGAGAAGGATTTCTATAGACAAATCGTGTGCCAACCCACCTTCTTCCTCGTGTCTTTGTCTTACAGGTGATCGAGTTCGTAAGAGAGTTGCCGTTTGTTTTCAAGATAGGAACCACGGGCTTCGGCCTGATCACGGTTCATTTCGTCCAGCTCTCACGACGCTGGCCGCAATCTCGGCTACCATTCTCCATCTCTTCGTTTCTCGTGCGCTCGCGTTACGACGTTCTTCTTTCACATCGGCGAACCAGCCCCAAGGAAAAAGAGAAAATAAGTGGTACATAGTCCTACGAGTCTATAAAAATCACGCTCCTCTCTTTTCCTTCTACCGATGGATTATTGACTTTGCGTTTGTCCAACTCGCAGACTGAATCTTCCCCAGTTGCGCCAGCGTCCCGTCCAATCTGCCCATCGATGGTTTTTCTTTCGTAGATTGAGGCCACACGGGTCGCATATTGGATCGAGATTCGCCGGAAATCACAATGTTTGCCTTCTGAGAATTCCAGCCTGCGGCTGCACCTCTTCATCGGCTCGATTCACCAAAAGGCAAAAAGATTTCGAGACCGACCTCCGTCCACATTAAATCGTAATTGATAAATTCCGTTTTTTCTTTCTTATATTCTTTTCGATTTATCGCAACTGTACAATCAAATGTTTAATTTCTTTTCCCCAAATTAATTCGTTTATTTTCGTGTGACTCGACGAGGATATATATATATATATCGATGATGCTAACAAGGAAAAAAGTACACGGTTCAAGAGCTGCGAACGTGTTCGGTTGCACGCGAACCGGCACGCAATTTGCCCAGCAAATGATACCGTCGAGCCGAAACAGAAGTTTGTACTTAAATGATGAAACCAGAACATAGCTTTGTCGCATCGGCTGGAAGCCAAATTGGAAGCCGACAGTGCGGCTCGAAAGTACCGTCGGCAATAGTACGGACAGACGGACTGACAGACGACCAGAGGAGCGTACCGTTAAAGTCTCTTGCATCCGGTAAAACGTTCGCATGCGAGCGAGAGAGAGAGAGAGAGAGAGAGAGAGAGAGAGAGAGAGGAGAGAGACGGGTGAGAGGGATGAATCCGACTACCGGCCACGCCAGAGACGGCTCGCGACTAAACGAGCAGAAAGCCAAAGCAAAGCCACGTTTGGCCAGTGTTAGACGCGCCAACGGCCGGTTTAATTACTCTCTTCATAGAGACACTAAATATTCGACTGTCTGTGAGGTGGCCGACCGGACTCGACAGTTGCGCGCATGCTGCCACTCCCCGCCACGTTTCTCATAGAAACGATAATTACGCGGCCAAAGCTCGCGTACCACCACCACTGCACGACTGTCACGTTAGCCGCCTAATCCTGACTTCGATCGTTTCTCGCTCCATTTCCCTCGATTCCCTGTCATCTTAGTTGTTTCGCTGTACAGTATTAAAGTACACGCGTCAAAAGTGAAAGCAAATTTTCAGGTAAATCAATTGAATCGACATCGATTCGTTGTTGTATCTATGTTTGTAATTCAACAGTTAAAAAATCCATAGACCTGTCGCGGTGTACCGATACATACAAGATCATCCGCAACTCGATTTACTGCCGGCTAAGTTTGTTTTCAACTTCTTTTAGGTCTGATCCAACGTCTAATTGATTTTTATACGTTTATGTCACATTTGACACATCTTTGTTCGAACTTGCAACTTCTCCGTGCAAGCAAACTTATTTTTAAAACCAGGTAGAGCTAAGAAGAGAGATGGGTATGCTCGTCTTTTAATGGACGATACGTCTCTCTTTCTCTCTCTTTGCTTATAACTCCTCTTTCTCACCACCCAACGACTTTACCCAGTTTTAATTAGCCTTACTGGCTGGTAAACGGTAAGCCTTTATTTCTCATGAATTAATTTTCAACAATAGTAGTCACGTCTCGCTACAAACTTCCACGATGCTTTTATTTTGCAACGAAAGATTCGCGTCTCATTTTATAATGAATCTCTCCTTTTATGCACTGATATCTAATACTCTGGATGGCTTCTTAAAAATTCTGGGACGTGCTGTCGTCCCTGTTCCTTGATAGCAAAGAAACAAACAAACGTGTTTTCGCGAATCGTTGTATCAAAAACAAATAAAAAGTAGTCTTGCAAACAACATTATTTGCACGTTCCACTTTACTTGATATACATAGCGTGAGTCTAAATGAAATGGACTCGATCTCATTATATAAGTTATCAAATGTCAATTTTCAGCTTTTCTTAGTACTGTATATATATATATTACATATACTGTATCTTGATCACAAGCTATGTACATAACTTCTTGTTCGTTTTCATTTGAAAAATGAGTTCACGTATAATGTGCATAATTGATTCAGTCTCAAATTATTTCTACTTATCCTTTAAATTATACTTTGCTAACATCTTATCAAAAAGCAATAACTTTCGCAATGCAGTGTTTAGAGGTTATGATTTCTACCATGAGATATTGTCGTATCATTATAAAAAGAACAATTGTCACTCCCAGATGGCCCGATGACTTTTTTAAAAGAGAATTGATTCGTCATGAAATCGTGTATAATAGTTAGTAATATTTTTCTAGAGAGTCATACCAACTGTCATACCAATCTAACAATAGAGAATTATGAACAAATGAAGGTTCAAAGTGACAAAATGAGTATGCGTGCGACATTTGAAGTTTTTGGCATTTCGGATCCTACGTTAAGGAGGCATAAGGGTATGAATAAAGTAAAAGTTGAGTCATATTTTCAACTGTTGGAACAGACTTTTCGAGAAAATCTCTTAAATAAACTGAGAGGTATATTTAATATGAATGAGGTCTTGAATAATAAACTAAAAATTGATCTCAAAATATATATTTTTTAGTCGGGTCATCTAATCCGGATAATCCGGATAAGATGGCTACTTTGGTTTTGTAAATCTATGTAAATCTATTATTTCTTAATTTTCTGTTTGTAATATTTAAATTTATACGTATCTCTAAATTTAAATTTTATTCAAATTTTATTCAAATTTTATTTTATTTATTAAAATTATTTATTAAAATTAGATACACATAGATTCTAAACACTTTGGTGTTTCATCAAAACCAGACCACCTGAATATTTTCTCTATTTATGAACTTGAACTGATTGAAGAGACGAATGGAAGAACTATTTTTTTAAAAATATCATTTTTTAACGTTTTTTTCAAATTCATTAGCATTTTTTATGCAGGAAACATGTATTGTGTTCATTTTATCATGTAGCTCATAAAAAAATACATTCAAATATGTTTCTGATACGACCTTCAAATAACGTTGAATGTAAAAATTCTTAAATTAATGTGGAATTTATGTTGAGCGAGATTTCAGATTAAGATGACAACAGAAATGATTTTGAAAGTGTAAACAAACATATTTTTGTCACGTTTGGAGCATACATCAATGTGAAAATGATGATATGTTTTTCACAAAAATATTGTTTAGGCATTAAGCCTGAGAAATATGCGTTATTGATCGGTTGAGAATCTATGGTCATTTAGATGGATTGATAGGCAAAGACTATGGATTCTAAATGCGGAATTTGTACAAGTAATAGGACTATTGGACCTCACTTTATCAACATTATTACGCAAACTGGACAAAGTTACACTAAATTTTTCAAAGACGAATTAGAAAGGTTTGTTAAAAGATCTGTTACCACTGTCTAAGATTATATCAGCACGATGGATATCTGATACACTTTTTACACACTGCAACACAGGTCCTCAACAAGAAGTTCTAGTATAGTTGGATTGAACACAACGGGCCAGTATTATGGCCGGCGGCTCGGTCGCCCGATCTCACACCTTTAGAGCGTTTTCTCGTGGAATACATTAAAGGGAAAGGGATACATTTATGGGAAATGTCTACAGCCAGAACGTGTGAAGGAACACATAGAATCAACTTGTGCTGATATCAGGTCTAAAGTTATTGAGAGGGCTGTGCAATCTGTCATTCATCGTTTCAGGAAATTCATTACAACAAAAGGACATTGTATTGAACATTTAAATTCGCGTGTCTTTCACCAGATCTGTTGTCGTTCTAATCTGAAATCTCGCACAACGTAAATTCCACGTTAATTTAAAAATTTTTACGTTCAAGATTATTTGAAGGTCACATCATAAACGTATCTAAATATATTTTTTCGCGAGCTACGTGATGGAATAGAAAAAAATGCACGTATCTTGCGTAAAAAATGCTAATGACTTTGAAAAAAACATTAAAAAATGATATTTAAAAAAAATAATTCTTCCATCCGATTCATCTCTTCAGCCACTTGAAGTTACGTCGGATAAGGTAAGGTTACGATTTTCGCACTATCGCTAATAGAGAAGATATTCAAGTGACATGGTTTTGGTATATTTGTACGCTTTCACAAATATAGTATATTTTGCAGATATGAACTATATTTAAGGTATAATAATAACTTTTTTTTTTTTAAAGTGAGCTATCGCTTACCGACTTATTCTCTTATAACTAAGCTGTATCGGTTCCATTGATATTCCTACAGTTGGTTTTAAGTAGCACGATGGTAAATCATTCTCGGAACGGCGAATATTCAAGCGAACAGGTAATCACGGTAAGAAGGACGCGTCGCGATGGAAGAAAATCCGGGCGGGAACGGCAAGAGGAAGGTGGAAGGCGGAGCGAAGAGGAGTGCAGAAGAGTGGAGGAGAGGAGAGGAGAGGAGAGCTGCCGCAGCTTATAGTGGTGCGAGACGCTCATCTGCATTTCAAATCGCGCGCCCTCGCCAAGATTTCCACGCGGCATTCTGGACGTCCTGTACGAGCAAGCACGCGGCCTCGCTTCAATAGCCGGGAACTAGAGAGAAGGTCGCGTGTCTACAATAGAATCCAATAGGATGGATTCGGGATCACGACGAGGCCGTTTCCAGCACATGCGGTTCTGGGTTGAACGATGGACGAACGAGTCGGAAGTGGAGCACCTTTCCGCCTTGAACCTACTACACGTGTTTCAGCTGTGTGCTTGATTGAAGTATTGAGCTGTGGAAGGGTCACTCTCCTGGCTGACGAATAACTATCATTCATCGGTCGAAGTAACGCATGCGAGGAATTCTCTATAATTTACCTTGCCGACACCGGTAAGCTCCTTGACGCCTATCCTTCGTAAGAGAGCCGGTGGCGCTGGAGGCGGTGACTTGAGAAGAAGGGCGGCGTATCCATTCGGAAAAATTGGTTGCTCGTCAGAGTTGATGTTCTCGTCACCGGATCGACGACGACGATGGGGGCTCGAAGAAAGATTTAACTTCTGGGCTGCTCTGAAACGTGAATGCAACATTCTTTATTGCAATATCGTACTAATATCGTGCTAGTTTCGAACGAGGTTGCAATACAAACAATATGATTTCCTTAAATCATATTCACTCGAGCCATGAAAAACGAACAACGTATATATACGCACGATATCCCGTATATCTAATAAACTCTCGACGAGATGGAATTCGGCCGGCAACAGACACACTATGAGGAAATCACTATGAAATCGAGAAATCGTTTAAATCTCAGGAGAGAAACACCAGCACCAGACGAACGTCTCGAACGTTTCCCTCGACGCCACACGGATCTCGGAGATACGCAGAAGCCAGCCATAGGAAAGGATGGCTGGAGTATTGCGAAAGGTATGTGTCTCGAGGGTGACTGGGTGACATACTCCGCGAGGCAGGCCGGTAATCAGCAAAGGTAATGTACCGGAACCCGGTGAGCGCGCGGTAGGGCACCACGTTTAAAGGGGTGCGCCGCCAGAAACTGGCCGAGCGAATGACAGAGAGGGAGCAGGGTGAAGAGGTGTAACACTGGGACCATAGGGCTCACTTTTGGCGGGGACGGAGGATGTTTCAGAGGCTTGGTCGCCCTAACTTCTCCAGCCCTCGGGCCTCGTTAACCCACGCTCTGTGAAATTGGAAATACCAACGAGAGAGCCAACTCTCTCGCACGCCCCTCCCTCGTCCTCTTCCTCTTTCACTCCTTTCCTCCCGTCCGATCGTACACCCAGTACGATCTCTCTCGTTGCGGTGTACGCGTGCAAGCATTTGCAACCGCCCTGTGGGGCGTCATAAAAAATAGAAAGGACCGTGAACACACGAGGGAAACGGGTGGACACGGACCAGTTATCAACGTTTTCCCGCCTGTAGCATTAGCTACGACTTCCGGCCCGTATGCTCGTCAGAATAATCCGCGCCGTTTGCCTCGCCTCTTCATGGACCGAGACTAACAGAGACTCGTGAGAAGATACCGTGCGTCGGTAATCGTATTGGATGGCATGATTTTTTTAACGCGACTCGCAGCCATGTGACAACGGTGCAACGACAATGTAACGTAAGAAATTCGTCAGCCGAGCTGAAGCAGCTCAACCGGTGAAAATAAATTTTTGGAAAGTTTTTCAAACTGTGCAAACTGTTGGCTGTATAAAAGTGTCACTGTAACTGCCGTTACGATCTCCCATTAATTTATAGTTTTTCTTGCTCCTTTTTTATTTTCGCACCGATACCAATAACAATATATATATATATATATATATTGTGATACGAGAATCATTATCGTAAGAGTTATTTGTTTTCAAGTTGACGGACTCGTCGAACAACTGCCACAAAATCATTGCATCGTTGGCGTTTCGACTTTTATGTCCGCTTTAATTATTTGCTCTTTGTCGGTATCGATGATGACTAGCCGCAGTCTTACGAACCGGAATTCCAACGAGCTAACCGGGGCGCCGCTCGACTGATGCGTGCGACGGATCGCTGGTTAAAATCCTGATGTCGATAATCAGGACGTCGACGAGACATAGTGAACGGCTGCAGCGGAGGAAAGAAAACTCGTTCGTAAATTGGTGACCGTCGATCGTTCGTCGAGTAGACGAAGGGACGCGAGAAACTTATTTCACTCGGTCAAATATTTAAACGAGGAAAGTAAGTTTCGACCGGAGGGAAACTTCGGATACTTTGCGACAGCCAGACGTCAGAGTCAACAGTATGATCGAGGAAATGTACTTTGCAAGCAAGTAGTCCCGTCCACGCGCCACTTTTCTGTTTCGTTCCATGGAATCTACCTTAATTAAATTCCTTAATATTTAGCCGGGCGGAAGAGAGAGCTGTCAGCGATAGAATGCTCTCTTCGAAACTCTTGTTCGAAGAAACGAATGTTGTTGAAAGGATATCACTGGTAAATGGCAGAACAATTTCGTTGATTTATTAGCATTTACAAACATATTCTTAGGCGATTCTGCTCGACCAACAAGAAACTTGGCTGTAGTTGCGAAAAGCATCAATTCCTGATCAATATGAAATTTTAAGGGAAGCAAATAGGTGGGGTTCCAAATATCAAATTTTAGTTTCGGATATTAATAAAAAATTTTCGGTAAAATACTTTTTCCGTTGCAATATAACCGTTATCTTTCGGGACTTTTTAACTAATTACACATACCTTTTCAACTGAGAGAAATAAAATTTTTGTTGCAGAATATTTTTCTTATTTTAATGTCAATGTAGTACTAATTCCACTTTCATTTAGTTTTTTGCCGCATCTCATGGCGACTTTTCTTTATAAAATGTAAAATAAATAATAAATTAAATATTGTCTAAACTCGCCATAAATTTAATTTCTACTGAAAATAAAATATTCTTTATAAATATTCTATATAAAGTGTATAAATAGTTTTATCGCAGCTGTTATCGCTACTATTTATGTTTTGAGTTGGAAGGCGGATATTTATTATACTACATAGATTAGATCGTCAATGTCAGTCATTCGTTATATTATTCATTCATTGTATTAAATGGAGATAAGTTGTAATTTCATTGGAAATAAATAAAATCATGAAAATGTAATGTGTATTATCTTTTTGTCGTGGACTGTAGTCATTGTTGGTGATTGTCTCGATATTTATAAATTGTCCCATCAACAATTAGTATGATAAACTCTTATTTTCGAACACCATTTTAATTTTTTCGCGTTATTAGTTACAAAAGTCGGAGTTGAAATTGAATTTGTGTTATACATTTTTCCAATCGCCGAAAGATCTTGCGAACCTCTGTTCCTGTTGTAAATAACCGACTTTACATGGCGTACTCCAAAGATACTACTAAGACCAATATCGCCAGGGCTGGAAAAAAATTAAATTTTTGAAATAGATAAATAGAAACAAAATATTTTTATTTCCTCGAGTGACACAGAATTTAGCAAATAACACACCTTATTGAAATAGTATTTTCATGAAGAAATAGTAATTCAAATATATATTTTAATGCTAATTCATACAGATACTATTGTGAAATAAGTATTTCATCGAAACATAAGATAATTATGTGTATAATCAAATAATAATATCTCCATTAAATGTTATTTCAAATAATAATATTCTTGCAAACAAGACAATTTCAAAATTTTATACTGCAACAGATTTTTATCGAAACACAAGGCTTTTGTTTTATTTATAAATAACAGAAAATTTTTACACAAATTAATTTTTACAAGACACTTGTTGATAACAAGATTTTATACTTGAGCATCCACGAAATATAATAATCGCTCGTTATTGTGTCTTTACACCGCGTGCATACTTTACAAAAGTCCAAAAACAACTCAACATTAAAAAAACTGCACGACTTGTACCCGGGTACGATTCGTCTCACTGAAAGGCTCGGAAGCAACTGTTCCGACTAGGAAATGGAGACGACTTTTTTGCCATAAAATTTTATTGATGTGTAAACATTTGAATCGATAGAAAACAAATTACGAGACAATGCTACTCCTACTCGAGGTCTACCCCACGTTCAGGTCACGAATCACGTGACCTAAATCAACCAATAATTTTCGTTGCATTAGCATTGCACCTGAACAGACCCGATTTTCTGAGTTACCCCCGCTAAAATCACTTTCAGTAATAATAGAATGCATGGTTCTTCTAGATGGCGGCGTATCGCTAACCGCATATAACAAAAGAAGCTCGTTATCAGGCTTCTGCCTTGCCGACAACGTTAACTCATTTTGTTTGCTTTAAATAAAACGCATTTTTCAAATACATTGTCTTTTAAACAATTTCGTTAAAGTGATAATAATATCAACCGTGTAGAACTGAATAAACACTTCGTCTCGTAAATAGATTTTTAATATTAGGATATTTCTTAAGATTGTAATTTTTTAATTTTAAGTGATGCGTTATTATCATTCAAATGTTGAAGTTGTTCCATTTTAATCGACTGCACACTGTTATTTTTAGAACCAAATGAAGATGATGTAGAAAACTGAAAAATTATCATTCCTTATTAATCGCTTCGTAATAGCTGTACTTCCATTGTTTTCATTTCTTATCAATTTTATTATTTTGTTTTATTTATATCAATTTTATTATTTTCTTGATTTTCAGGTAATCAACGAAATTTCTATTTTGAATGACACACCGTAGCAAGGATGTAATCTTCCGCATCATCATTTAATTCAAATCTATTGTGAAAGCGATCGTACAAGAGTTTCAAGAAATACACTTTTAATGATTCACAGTATTTTAATGCTTCATTATTATTTTCATATTTGTTAATCCATTCTGGATTATGCTTTACTTCATATAATCAAAACAAAATATCTCAGAAGAACATCTCTTACCTTGTAAGTAATATGTTATCGGCTGTGTGCAAATTATATTCAAATTTTGTATATTAAATGAGATATTTTAAATTTCTGACAGATGTCTGGAAGTAACTCTTGAATTTTTAATAATTCTGTCACGAAAGGAATTCCACCTTGTAACGCATGGTGTACATAATGTTTGAATAACAATATTTTTACGTATCTCATTTGCTCTATTAGATGATCGGTTTGTTTCGTTCCATACATTGGAATATTTGTATAAAAACGTAATATTTTCCATTTTTCTATGTGTTCAATTTAATCAATCTAATTACGTTAGCAGTGCAAGTTAAATTAAGTGAAAACAACACTGATAGCGGTTAAATAAGCTATAATAATCAACTGTCAGAGTTTCATTTCCATTTAATCGATTAAATGAATAATATTGCCACCTTTATCAATTTTTAGGTTTTCTTAATAATTAAATTTTGAAAATAAAAATATTGTCATTATCAGTAATCGTACACGTTATTTTATTTATTTTTTGGCAACAAAAATATAATTACGATTGTCTTCAAAGCAATAGTCTTATTTGGTTGATTAAAATCTTGTGGATTTTAGTTCACCCTTTAGTGTACTTTTACAAATAGCTTCATCTAAATGTGAACCATATATGTGTTATGGTTGTTAACGTTACTCGAGCACCTTGAGTGTTTTAGTGCATTATATTAAAATTAAACGGTCGCAATATATTCAAATTATGTAATCCTTTTACATGGATAAATATAAGAACCGCTCAGGATTTCTTATCGGTATGAAGAAATTTATTCTCTTACATTTATCGCGACCAATTTATCTGTATCAGTAGCATTTATTATTGTTGTCAAGCTTGGTTACTGACTCATGGATCTATTTGTTTTATATCTTCAAGTATGATTAGCGTCGATCCTTCGATCGACATTTTTGACTTTGATTGGTTGAACGGATTACATACGTTACAATCAAAACAGGTCCACATTTTAAAATGATTAGCCAATACCAGCTAGCCAATTCTTGTACGGAACAGACTCGCAGGCAACGAGGGGTTAGTCCACGATTCTATCTACGAATCGATACCAAAGGTCGATATATGGCATTTTAGCATATCATCCATTATTCGGTAATCGTGACTTGGCAATCAAGAGTTCAGTTACGGCAAATACAGATTACTATTCGAAGGATATTAAGAACCATTCAAGATTGATTTCGCGACATCAAGAGAGGAATTGATTATAGATTCACGCTATCGATGTTACTAAAGGTCCCAACAATGGTAGTTCTTTTTCAATACTTGATACAAAAGTTTCAAATTCTGTTTTTATAGGCATAGATAGCATTTTATGGAGAATTATAAAGAATACATAGAAATTTTTAATTTACTTACTCCCGAAAACAGTTTTAATAAACTTCTTTAACTATTCTTAAAATAGTTTACCACCGCTGACGAGAAAATTAGTTACGAAAATATCTGTTCTTGAAGATTTTGAATTCCAGAATATCTGCATTTTCTTTTTTTTTTTGCAGGAAATTTATGCGTTAATTCTTTAAATTCGCACTTAAATTCTTTTTCTGTACTATAAGAATTTCCCATTTAATATCAAAGGTATTTTATTATTCTTATTTGCAGAACAATCATCTGAATCACTCATTATAACACACGATGCACACGATGTATGTATATATAATACATCCACTCATACATTCACATTGCACGTGAAATTGAAAAAACAAGAAATATGTGTAAACACATATTTAAATTCGGAAATAGGACTTACAAGAAATATTTAGTTACTTATCTGGTAAGTTTCCGTAAGATCCGTTTTACGAGAGTGTAAATAATATTTGCTTAATTACTATTCTAAAACGATATTCGATTTAAGCATTAAATATTTTCTTATTTAAGCACTATCTATCTAAATATAAAAATAATATTTTCAAACACTATTTGATTATGGAATTATTTCAGTTTCTATTATTTTGTTTCATACTATTTCAAATTTTATCCAATTATTATGTAAACAGTTTCTCGATGTAACAGTTTCAACTACTACAACATCGATCGTTATATTAACCCTTTTGCTTAACCCTTTAACGTAATAACGTCATTATCTGCATCAAGATCGTCGTCAAGTGCATACGTACTAGAAGAATATCAAATTATTTATTGATTTATTCGAAAACAAAAAAATTTTATCCTTTATTTTCGACTTTATTTTTTCACGTAGACTCACCTCTTCCTCGCTTGTATTATCGACGTATACGAGGCCTTTTGTAGTACAATAACATCGCAATGATGCAAAAGAACTTTAGCCGTGAATAAAATTCGTACTTTATATTGTTTCAATTATTTAAACCAATAATACCAAAATTATCTTAGTTTAAATAATTTGCGATGGAGTGAAGACGAAATAAACTATGACAGAGTAGCGATTTGATCATTTACTTTGTCATAAAATTGCGAAAAGTCAAGGAAAAGTAGCTGAAATGTTTAATTTAAGTGACGGTATATTGTCTTATTTTTTCCGTAGGCGAGTATTAAGAAAAAAAGGCAATGCGAAAAATAAGATTCGTACGTTGGTATATGAATAAAACGTTTTCATAATTAAACATTGTGGAAGAGTATAATCTTTGCAGATGAGAGCAAATTATTTAACTTAGATGGGCGGCGAAAATGCATGAAGAAATAGTCGAAGAAATAATAGAAAATTTAAAATTCAAAATCTTCGAGCAACTGTGAAACACTCCACTACAGTCTGAAATTGCATATTAGTTGCATCTGAAAGGGGCAATGTACATTTTATAGAAGAAAATAAGTGGATAAGTGGCAGTATTTATTAGAATCATTTGAAAAAAAGTAGTAATTTTGGATACATTCCATTTTTATCAAGATAACGATTCAACACATTTGTCACTGTTAAAAATTGACTGTTTTGTAGCTATTTCTTCCCCAATCGGCACATTTAAATATGATCAAATGTATATGGAACGAACTGGAGATTCGTATTTGCAAACATTCAATTGACAATAAGAATTATTTGAAAAAAATGTACTTACTATTGAGGAATGGACACAGATACCGTCTTTCTTTACCGTCTTTCTTGGCCTAACAGACTACGAGGTGTTGAAAAAAATATAATATAATTAATTTTGCAAAATGTTTAATAGCCGAAATTCATTGTATGTCGAGTTTATTTTTATTCTAACTTGTTGTAAATCACGTACATATTTTGTTGTTTTTTATTTGTATATAATAAAAGATGCTCGGATTTTTGGATGTATTGAAAATTAACACTTTCTCGACCGGGCACGCCAATTAGCGTTTTAGCTGAATGTTTTTCCTCATTTTATAAAAGTGCCTCCTCCGGTAACAAGTGACAGGTTCGTAGCAAAACCGCCCGGTCGATTAAGTGTTAATCTATTTTGTACTTTATTTACTATTAAACTTCAAATCATCAGGTATGAGTGTGAGTTTTGAGTGTGAGTCACTGTACGTCGTACGAGTGACATGGTACGAGTATATATGTTTAATCCTTGCGTCGTGCTGGTAAATAGTTCATTTTTTTACAGTAATTTTCACGTTTTCCATAATTTTGGACTGTCAAAAGATTGATCATATCTGTGTAAACAAAATTGCATGTATTGCACCAAAAGTTTTTTATTAATAAAAATTCGGAATTCAGATTTAGAATTTTAAAATTTTATGTTTCAGATGCTCCCCCATTCCCTCAAAATTTTATGTCAATCAAGAACTGGTGCTTTTCGGAACAATGTCTAGAAATTCTAACGAACGTCAATTGAACATTTAGCGTATAAATAAATACGCATATACGAAACGAGTACGAAAATATTCGACGTAAAATACGCTAAAAATGATCAAACGGTGCTTCTTCCCGCGGTAGAATTTCATCAAAGAAAGTGCGTGACATTCGAACGAATGCGAAAGTTTTTCCCTTTCGAAAGAGGAAAAAAAAAAAAAAAAAAATCGATCGCTTCTTTCATCAGCCGTAGCACGTTTCGAGAATCTGAAAACGAGGCGACGAAGCTGGGAGACGCAGGTGCGCATCGCGCAAACGCAATCTACGCATCAATCACGAGGAACAGATGCGTACTGGTACTCGCGTGTTCTCAATCTTCGACGAAAGGTCATTTTCCCGTCTCTTTTTAATCGACCATCACCAGCGATATCACGAATGCGAGAAAAATTACTTTGTTTTCGAGAAAATTGAATTTGAGAACTTGAATAATTCTCGACCGTACAGTAATCGATAAGTTTTCGAAAATGAAGTGTTGATAAAAGAAAATGTCATTTCTTTTTGACTTTTACATCCTATATGTTCGAAAAAAAATCCTATTTTCGGAGAAAATTCTATAATGACACATCGGAGTGTCACCTTACTTAAATATAGCGCGTAAAATATTTGCACGCTGTTTTATTCTAACAAAGAGTTTTTTCTTCTTTCTAACAAGTTGCATATTTCATTCTCACAATATCAAATGTTTATAGTCCTACGTCGATGTATGTCGGACGATGCAAAATTTAATACCATGATAAATATAGTGATCTGTAAATATTTTTAGTCGCAAGCAATTATACTTGTTGCTTAGTTGCCTAGTTTCATTTGCTCGATATTGCTTGAAAATAACGTAGCTGCGAATTCTCGTATACGATTTCCTACCACCGACGAAGTGAACGAGTTAAAAGACATTAAAACGACGAATGCCATATAGATAATGTTGGCGCGTAATCCGACTGCAGTGGCATCGATCATACGTTGCTGACCGTGTCCAACGTTGATAGCCCGTCAGGAACTCGCGCCTCGCTGCCACCCTCATAAATTTCCTCTCCCTTTTGTCTTCTTCTCTATTTTTTCCCCTCTGGCCTTTCCTCTCGTCTCCCTTTTTTTTTTTTTTTATATATATATCGTAACGAAAGTATCGAGAAGCAAAAGAAGGGGCTCGCTCGTAATTCGCACGGAAATTACACGCTTAATTCGCGATGTTATTTACGAGCGAGCGGACACTCGCGCCCTCAGCCACCCTTCGTCCTCCTGTACCCACCCTCCTTGGCAACTCGCCACGTATCTCGGCTTAATCAAGGAAATTATGGCGCGAAGCGCTTTAAACGTCGGGGGCCGTTAGCAAGGTCGCATATCTGCCGCTCCGACGCGACTATGCGACTGATACGCGGCTGGCCAGGAATTAAAAACTTGTAAAAAGACGCGCGCACGCAAACCTCCACGCCCAACGCCGTCGGGACTATACCAGTCTGCTTTTTTCTTTACTATGATCTCTCCTCTTGCTCAAACAGATTGCAAGTCACGACGACGAAATTGATTAAAGTAATTGAGGAGAATCGTGATTCGGGAAATGAAAAACGACGTCTCGTGCCCGACGACGGTGTATAATTATGACTGTTTAAATTTGTAAAACAGAGTTTCGATTCTCTCTTCTTCTTCAACCTTAAAATAATTTTCACGTAACATTGCCATTTTCCACTTCCCGTTATTTTTGCCCAGTTCGACTTACAGTTAGCCACGATTCGACAAACTTACCAATCCCCCTCTCCCCCTATCCAGCTATTTGCTCATACTCCATTCTATCCAGCTATCCATGCTGTCCGGAAACGGAAAGAAAACACGGAGAATTCCTGCGGAATGGATGGAGAACATCCGAGAGGGCGCGGATGGAAGTCCGGATAAACCACATCCCGAGGTCCGCCTCGCGTCGAAACGACAAATCCTCGCCTCCTACCTCCGGTTCCCCGGTGTTCCTGATTGAATTGCCATAATCGATTCGTGAAAAATCCCGTCCACGTATTCACTGGCCTCTCGCATTTCCTCTGCTTCTGCACATTTCCATCGACTCCCTCTCTCCATTTACATCCTCACTTGGAACGCTCGGCACAATCATTGGGGAGATTCTTTCTTCGATATTTTTCTCGGTTATCAAATCGGTGATTCTTCAATACGTGTCGTGTCGAAATTCTTCGTCGATGAATGTGAATTGATAATTGTAAAAAGAAAAAAAAAACTCTCGATTAAATCGTCGTTTTGTCAAACATTTGCGCGTCAACTACAATTACACGGTACAAAGCGTTTCCGTTCTCCGAAATGGTACAAATAAAACTTACCACCGTTGCGGTAAAGTAAAAGAAAATGGGAAGCTGTGAGTTTAGAAGGGTAACGTAACGAGACACGCGTTCGAATTTCTGCGAAGAACAATAACCGTCCAGACGTACCTTTCCACGGCGTACTGCGCGCGAAATTCGCAACTCGAAGGAACGGGACGTGCGTGAGAAGAAGACCGTTTAACTTTACGTGCTCGTTCTCCTGCTGTAAATCATACGGAACACCCGAGAGAACACGATCGGGAACTCAGCTGCTTGAGACTACTAGCTCTGATCGAATCGCTTCCATCGTACGTAACGCTTTTCTCGCGCACGTAACGAGCGATATATCTGTTGTAATTTTCCCGACGTTCTTTTGACATCGCTTGCGAATGCATTTCCACTGTCTGGCCATTTGGAACGTTCTTAAAGATCGACGAATTTTCTTCCAAGTGGAAGAGGAAGGTTTCAAAAGTGCATCGATCTCGATGCAAGGAAGAGGAAGCGAACGACAGCGCTCAAAAGCTTTGGACAAGGACAATTTTGCGAAAGTGTCGCAATAATTCCGTACCCGGTATTATATATGTACGACGTTGATAAAGCCGACGATAAGGACAGAACGCCGCGGACGGCGTCGTGACGTGACCAAAAGAAAAACAAGGCGAAAAGCAAGAGCGGAAATTGCAGGCTACAGATGGACCGAACCCCCTTGACGGTCCTTCAGCAGCGAGAGCCAGCTCCTCTTTGTGATCCCGATGTGCAACACGATGTATTTCATCCTGCAGACACATTACGCTCGAATTGATAAGAACGAAACAGAAAGCAGCGTCGGCTGAGGGAACGCGAAATCGACGGACGGGGGTGAGAGAGGGGGGACGAAGGGAGTTAGGGAAAATATCGCCCAGGATCCCTTCGATTCGCGCGTCTACGTGTATATACGTATACGCGAACTCGCCAAATTGATGTATATAGAAAGGGGATGAGTGCGGCTCCTCGTCCATCAACGACGACGCGGCACGGGGTTGGTTGCAACGAACGGAACGTTGGTGCAGGGAGCAGACAGGCAGGGACGATGTGTCGGCTCGCGGCAAGTGCAATGAAAAAAGCCGCGTATTTATCGGCCATAGAGAAAAAGTACAGAACGGACTGGAACGGATCAGCAAGATGAAACGGAAAGCGGGAAAGAAAAGGAAAGGGAGATACGTGTAGGGAGATTCGCGAAAAAGTAATCCCACGGGAGCAGTGAAATATAGTTACGCCTATCCGTCCGGAAAGGGTCCAGCAGAGGTGTCTCGTAGTTGCGTGACAGACGATCAATTCGTTTCATGGCACGTTACGCGCGTAATTTTCCAATATTGTCCTGATTCATTCGTCGTATTAACGACAGAATGGAAAAAATCCTCCTTACCGAGGATCTATTCCTAACTCGTTTGGCTCGAGCGCGGTCATAAATATTCAAGGAGGTGGCGACAACGATCGGCAAAGGAAATCGAGGGGGGTGGGAGCGATGGAGGTGATTTGAACACGCGCGAGTAACCGTGGAAATCTGATTTGTGTTACGGGAAAGTTTGATTGCCGTTGCGATCGAGAAGGGTCTCTCTCTCTCTCTCTCTCTCTGCCCCTCTATCCCTGCTTTTTTTTTCTTCAAGACCATCTCCGACGACGACCGATCGTCTCCTCGGCCATATCTGATGGAAATATTCGACGCCTCATCGTCGTTACTCGTGAATCCGAATCGTCTGTTAGACTTTTCACCGCTGGCAAACTTCATTTTCTACCTCGTAAACTCGTCGCTATTAAGATTCTACCAAAGTTATATAGTCAAGTAGGAAAAAGTTAGTTAGCGGCCCTCTCAACAGAAACGCCATCGAAAATCGAATACGCCTGTAAGATAAGTCAGAGATGTCAGTGATATCGGCGAAATAGTTTGAAAAAATCAAATCACTTTCGGGTTCAGACGGGGAAGACGGTGACTCGTAAAATGTCGAAGAATGGCTGATAATTCTCGTCGGACGATGGACGAGATTCGCGAAGAAAGCGAGGATCGAGGTTCTCGCGACCGAAAGCGCGCATCGTCGCTACAAACGAGTATGTAAATACTCACGCCGTGCTGCCTTCGAACCAGCGAACAAGCGTTCGCAAGTTCGCGGAAACTTGTCGGAAGAGTTATTTGCGCGCGCAGTTCCGTACCCGCCTATCCTAGAGAAATATGAATGCACCTGGGGATTCGCCTGGCCTTTTACCGCGGAGCGGCGACGTAAAACCTTCCGGTCTAGGAACGGCGGTGTTCCGTTCGCGAACTCGTTTCGCTCTAACTTTCCGGCGTCTTTGCGAATTCCGGCCGCGACAGCTTTACGCGTCCCGTTCGTCACGTCGAAAACGTATTTTACCAAGTAATTTCGCGCAGTATTCGCGCGTCCAAGTTCAGTTTGAAATACTTTGACGGTTCAGTAAAAGAGATAATCATCTTCCCAATCTTATCCAAGACGAAAAGACAAATTGTGAAACAAAAAAAAGAAAACGTTACGTGAAACGCGCTGTTGTTACATTTTGTCGATAGAACGGGGAAAAAGAAAAGAAAAATCATGGTGCCCAGGAAAATCGCACTGGAAAGGGATTTAGATTTCTTGAAGCGCGCGCGCGCGCGCGCGGGTCGCTATTTGAAGGGACTGGGCATTTATTGGACGGATAGAATTTTATTGGCGCAATATCGAGTAACTTTCATTTGTCAACAGTGACGATGCTCGTTGGCTGTCGGTTCTCTTCAAAGCGAGAGCCAGTCACATGTCGGTGGAACGAATAAATTTTCGATAAACCGACGTCGACGGGCGACGATCGCTCCGATTTTGCTGTCCCGGCGACGCGACGGCGCGTATCGAATTTCCGTCGTCGAAATAACGCTGAAATATGCTATACGCATGACAGCAACACGTCTGAGCACCAAAATCCTTCAAAATAAATCATATACCATTGCCGGAAGTTCCTCTCGATATCAAGATGTTAATTGGTCGACTGTCGTTTCTGCGATCCGTGAAAAGTTGGAGAACACTTTCGAGCGGAATGACAGAAAAATGTACAAAGACGAAATGGATTAACGTTACTTTCCTCTGTTCTCGCATGTGCCGTAGATGGTATCGAACGAAAAACATTGGGCAGTTGGTTCACGCGACGAGAAACGAAGGAAAACAACCGCTTTTGGGTCAGAAATAACAAATCGAGACTGCCAAAGCCGCTTTCGATTCGATTTGCCGAATACTCTCTCCCTGTGGGAGAGAGGGTAAACTCGCGGATGAGTCGGTACTCGTCTGAGCGAGGAACGCGTTAACAAGCGAAAAAGCGATATAGGGGAGAATGGGTAGTAGCGAGCTCGTAGATCATGAGAAGCGTCGAAGCTTGGAAATATCGAGGGGGTTGAAGTCTGGTTAGCATAATGTCAGCCGGGAGCGACGGCAAGAAAACGGCGGGGACAGGGGATCAGGTAAGACGGTGAGGAATTTCTTAAAAATGTCAGACAGACTTTGGGACAGAGCCGTGGGGGAGAAGTCACGCGTTCTATATACGAGTCGCCATAAAATTTTACGTTATCGGCACCGTTGTGGGAGAAGGAGAAGGGAGAGAGTTGTGCGCGGTGGTAAAGCGGCGGAAATATTCCTAGGTATGGGTATGGATCGTTATAGAAAGTCAAACTATCGAGATACGCTTTGAAACGCTTTGTAAATTACCTCCGGTAACGCACCAATATTTCCTCAAGATTTCACACTCGTCGAATCGTTCGAAACGTAATGTTCGTTAAGTGATATTATTACGGAGAATGCCGAGCAACGTCGTCGTAATTTAACCCCTATTCCCCTTTCTGTTGCAATTCTTTTGCAACCCACTCTGGCATTTTTAACACACGAACGTGAACGTAACAAAATTACGATTCTACTTCATCTCGTCTAACACGTAATCGATCTCGTTTTATCTCTCTGTTTTCTGATAAAAATATTAACACAGATTTCTTCCTTATTATTAGTAGCGAATCGACCATGCAACGAAAAGGTGAAACATTGCTTCAACAGGCGACTGATTTGTAAATCTTACGTTACTTTGTGATCAGTTCATTTGTCTCGTTCGTTTCTCATCTGTCATTTCGTTCTCCGATATTCTTGTAGGAGAATCTTCAAGAATCTTCAGAAAAAGCTAGAGTTAAGATGCTCTTCGACGTAACACTATGTATCATGGCGTGTCACTAAATCCAAGACATCTGACAGGTGAGGCATGAAACCAAAGAATTTATGACCGCGTTCTCTACGAGAAACTGTACGCACGCCATATTCGCGGCCCATAAAATGTTAGGAATGCAATGAAACAGAGTTAAGAGGTCCGACTCGTTATTTATTTATTTATTTATTTATCCTTGGAATAATAAAGCAAAGGTACAGGTTTCAACCGCGAGATCGTCTTTCATCTTCCCAGTCTTCTCTCTTTGCTGGTTTTCTTTGTCTCGCTCTTCCCAACGTTCCATCAGTTTAATCTCGACGCCGACAGTGAAGTCGATAAAATGTCACGATGGGAGACAACGCCGACGTATTCCTTTTCTTCCTTCTGAGGAGAGAAAATATACGTCGGCAGTTTCTTCGTAGCTTTGTATCGCGCGTTGCATCGTCACGCTGCTATTAAACGCCAACTAAAACGTACCAGCCATAAAAAACCAACCGCCGATACATATTCCTTCTTCCTTCTTCCTTCTTCCTTCTTCCTTCTCAGTTCCGATAAGCTCGTGGAAATATCCGTCACGTAGCCGCGCTAATATTTATGTTTCCATCGCGCTTATTGGAAGACGTTCGGGACGCGCCTCGTCTGGCGCGACTTACCGTCACGCGAAATTTCTCTTCAGAGATTCGCCGTCGCGGCCGCGAAGTATAACATGACCCTTAATACTACTTGGGTCTCCGTGTAATATCTCTAATGCTAGCCCGGCCGAACTGGAACCGGGACGTCTCTGATAATACACTTTTCCACTCCACTCTCTTCTTCTCTTCTTCTCTTCCTCTCTTCCTCTCTTCTTCTCTCCTTCTCTTCCTCCTCCGGCTCTTTGCTCTACGGCTTTCGCGCAATTACCTGCCGAGACGTCGTCCATCTCCCTCGAGATCCTGACTAAGGAGTCGGTCGGTCCGACTTTACCGGGATCTACGCGAGTCAGCTCGCCGCACCGACAATGTAACAGGACGCCACAACCGGCAGTAGTATAGACGTTGTTGCGGTCAACCGCGGTTGCCTTCTGAGTAGTTGAAGCCAAATGCAATCCGACAGGTACTCGCTCTTCGAACGGATCCTCAAGCTCGATTCACGACGCGGCCTTCACCTATCGTCGTTAATATTTTTTGAACGACAAAGAATACTCGTTCTACGCTCAATGGTAAATAAAATAATTCAGCCAAATGAGCAAAGAGAACTTACACACACACACACACACGTTATACATGTGTAAAGTTGATTCCATGTCAGTCGGAGAAATCGCACCTCGGTTCAGTGTGGAATGGAAATTTTTATGGCAGATTTTCACTTAATCTCTCTTTATTGTCAGTTTTTCAACTGACAATAATTGCAAAGCGCAAAGAGGCACGTTCTAGTAAATACGAGCTTGTTTGTTTAATCGTTAAACCGTTTCTGTTTGTGGTATAACCATCTTTCTTTGTCAAATCGTAAAAGCTTTGAGACAAAAACAAAAAAAAACCAGAGAAAGTGAAGCAGAAAAATGAGAAGGAGAGAGACTAAAATGGAAAATACAAGGGAAATACCGTTCGAGTAACTTAGTATGCTTTTGTCAATATCCAGCGGTATAATGCAATTTCTTCGCAGCACTACGACTGTTCAAAATAATGTCGATCGTTCTCGTGAAAATGGACTCGGTCGATTAGACCATCTTGGTTTTAGTACCACCTCCGCTACAACGTGCTTTGCTTCCTTTATAACACCACCTAACATCCTCGAATCGAACAATCTTTCCTTCCACCCTTTACCAAAACATCGTCGTTCTCGGAAGGAATAACCGAGCCAGTCCAGTTGCAATAACCGAGCAAATCAATTCTTCGAGTGTCCTGTCGTGACTGTAGTCACCTGGTCACTGTAGTCCGAGCGCGTTCGCCGTGCGTACGCGATCTTAATTTGCAAACTATTCACGTAGCGCTGGTGCTGTACGTGACGACAAACGGTTGTAGCTGCACGTGCCACGCCACCACACTTCACCCCCGCCGTTCATCCCTTTCTCCGACACGGCAAAGTCTTCGTGGACACGCAATGTCTGCGTGCCAGCACTGGAACTGGAAACTATGCGACTTCGAAAGCCCCGGCTCGCGAGCTCGAGCCCCGGTTTGTTCGACCGTCAACCGTCAACTCTTCCATTCACGTTACTTACACGCAAGACAGATGCCTCTGCCAGAGTCGAGTCGAGTCGAGTCGAGTCGAGTCGAGTCGAGTCGCGTCGCGTGGCGTCGGCGGCGTCCGTTTATGCTGCTTTTAATCGTAAGCTTCCAATTTACGAGCAAACCCCAACGATCGATCCCCAAAATAGTCCCCACGTATCGCGCGACCGCCGCAAGATACGCGCCGATCAGCCACCAAAGTCTTCGCATCGCGAACTGCTTGTTCTCGTCGTTCATCTTCGTTTAACGTTCCGGCCGGTGTGCAGATGACAGGCGTGCAGTACCATTTTCCACCTGGTGTAATAGAGTCGACCATAAATTCTCGTCGGACCTGAACGATCGGCTACGCTTTTTACGATCGGTCTTTGCGACTGGCATATCTGTCGCAGCACGATTTACCTTCGTTATCGTATCGATCATCCATTGGCTCGACTGCCTAAACTTAATAATAAGAAGCTTACCAAACGTGGTAATAAACTAGATAGATAGTGTAAAAAGTGAAACGTGGACACTGGGATCAAGGGACCGTGAAGCGGTAGGTATGTTCCATTAGCTCGTAGAGAATTGCACGCGGAAGATCGAAGAACACCGCGGCGAGTGGTAACAGGTAAACAGAGGGATGCGTCTGTGTACACGCGAAAGAGGCAATAGCGAAATTGTAGCGAAGAGGAGAGAGGCACGAGCTAGCGCAGACAGCTTTCGAGCTGTCCATACGTAGCCTGGAACGTCGGAACAGAAACCAATCTCAACGAACGAGCAAGAGAGCGAACAGTACCGGCAACGGCAAGCACCGAGTCTCGACTTCTTGCGGAACATCCCCTCTGGCTCCCCTCCCTCCCTCCCTCCCTCCCTCCCTCCTTCTTCTTCCCCTGCCTGCCTGCCTGCCTACCTACCTCCTTCACACTGCCACACAGCCGCTACTACCTTCTCGTCTTATCCCTTCCGTCTTTCATCCAACATTCACTCGGTGCAAGAAGTTTCTTGTTTCAACCAAGTATTCGCCAAGTTTCGAGAAGGCTTACGGTACCGGCTCGCCTTCCGCCGTCCGCCGACCCCCGTCATCCACCAGAGAGCCTATCTGCTCGCGCATACATCCCTGGACAACAAAGACCCTGCTGCTCTCTCCTGTTGCTCCGCGTAATCTCAACACGGAGAGAGAAAAGACGGTCAGCGTACGGTATGCGCGCTAAGAGGATTGAGAGTGGCCTGTTCCTCCCTTTGCGTTTGCATCGGTAATTAGAATGGTTCGTTTTCGCTCGGCTCCCTTCTTAACCGTAGAACGGCATTTTGCGCGCCGCGGCCAAGACAACAACGTCGATGGAGGAACATTCTATCCGATGTATATCTTCTTGCACTCCAGAGTACTCCAGCTCTCTCCGAGAGCTTCAACTCTGGAGTCTGGTTTCTTCTACGTACGATCTAAATACGATTAGCTTATGGTTGCGACGCTAAAGCCGCCTTTTTTTCTCCTCTGCCAGGAAGAACGGCAATGCTTTTTTCCCTTCAAGTGGAATTCGCGAGCGTTTACTTTCTCTCGGCAACTCTCGCTCGAAAGCGAGAGTAAAACCGCCCGTGTGACCATCGCTGAAACGCCGCCGCCCGCGGTCTACTTTTGATCGCAATTTCTCCGAGTAGCGTCGATAATGGAGAGAGAGAGAGAGAGAGAGAGAGACGCGACATCAAAGGGAACGTCTCTCCCTCGAGAGTGCTCTTTTTTTTTTGTACAGCGAATGCGCGGCAAAGTAACAATCTCCGCATCGTTTGCGTAATACGCGCGATTAATTGTCGCCCGGTGGTACTTTCCGTTGCGCGTACGCGACCGACCGTTTATCGCCAAGTCGATGGACGGACGCGAAATAATTGGGAATAATCCGGTCCCTGCCGGTGGCAGCCTGTTAACGAACCCGCGTGAAAGAGGATTCTTCGTCGTGCCAATCACGACTGAATCTACTGCCGCAAAAAAAGAACCACGTTGAAATGGACTACTGCAGAAGAAGGAAGATTGGATGAAAAGCTGCTTCTTAATCTCTTTGTTGTCCGATTGTTTTTAAAAACCATTCACCGATTTATCGTTATCACTTTGACAAAAAAAAAAAAAAAAAAAAAACAAAGGAGACAAACGTTTCCATTGAGAATCGTTGATCAATTTCAGTTGGAACAAACTAGCGTAGGTCAAAGAACTCGTACGCTAAAATTTCGAACAATTAAAATATCCTTAGAGGCGTCACGTCGCAACGTCGTGAGTTACGAGCCACGAAACGTTCTGCGCGAATTAAAATTGTACGGCGTCTTCGCGCCGTCTCGCCCTCGCTCGTAATTCATTTTTCAAAGAAATTCGAGAGAACATTGAAACTGCGTGCCCGCACCGACTTTGCTCGTCGCAACGATTTCAACGTGTTTGTTTTTCGTCTCTGTTTAGTGCCAATATACCTCGAAACACACACACACACACACAGACACACACACACACACACACAGACACACACACACACACACACACACACACACACGTATATATATATACACACACATACAAAAAGTAAAAGACACGTGATATCACAATATCATTTTTATTTGCATATCTGAAACAAACTACCGAATCATCGCAAAAAACAGTAAAATACTTTCGGTAGAAAGAAAAGAAAAAATTTGTCGGTGACAAGGATGAAATTACCGCGGAGAGATACGTTTCTACGAATATTCCTGAAAAAACGTGGTCGAGACGAAACACGGTGGCGTTCGCGTTACCTTGGAGGTCACGTCAGCGGGTTGTCTGACAACGTGGCCGTCCTCAGGGAGGAGCCCGAGGATCCGTGTGTTTCACGCACGTTTACACGTGTGCGCATGGTGTCGCGCGCGTGTTCACGGATGAAAAAGAGGCCGCGACTTGTCAGCGGTCGTATGATGGATGCGTCGGCTTTGACATAACGTAATACGAATAGATGCGATAGTCACGCTGCTCTTTTCCATCTCTGTCCTCTTCCTTCGTTTCGACCGTGCACCTCCACGCACACGTTCTTCTCCTCCCGTTTGTTATTCTCAGAATAACATGCCAGGCACGTAGTTTCCCTGTAATTTTCATCTAGATTTTACGATATATATCTCGCCATCTATGAGAGCGGCTTTTTCTGGTAATTCGATAATCCTGCGAGTATCGTGCCTGTTGTTGTTCCCTATTATCACCTCGTCCAGTCAACCTCGAGACCAACTCGTAGCTTGTCAATTACCTGCGCTTGTCAAAACAAAAGAAAAAAAGAAAGAAAAGAGAAAAAAAAAAACACTTTTGTTCTCGTATATTTTACAGCTATATCTCTGCTTCAGCTTGGTAATGAATTTTCATACCTGAAATACATACAGATGAAGCATATATCTGCGATTTGATCGACAATACGTATGAAAAAAAAAAAAAAAATAATCGGAATCGACTACAAGACGAATGATTCAAATTACAAGTCTTCGTAGGGGAGAATGATGTCCTTCCTTTCCGAACGGAAAATGGACGAGAAGCAATTGTATCATGAATATCGAGGAAGAAGAGCACGATCAGCGACCAATAAATCAAAGCGTGTGCGCTCGGGAGCTACCGAGAATCCCCCCAGTGACTATCCTGATGGGTTCCGAGCAAATAAAATACGACCCAATTTTGTGGTGCAAACCGCGAAACAATAGTATCGATCTTATTTCCATATCAGTGGTGCCACGCAATCGAACGACCGCACGGTAAACCCGGCCCGGATATATAGAGATGAATCGAGGCAAGCGAGGGTGAACGATGAAGAGAAGCTCCAAGGAGAAGCTACGATGCGACGAGGGATGGCCAAAGAGCCATCCGAGTGCGACAGGGACACGAGATCAGACCTCCATTCCCTGGAGGTATATATCGAGCGACGAATGTCGGACGTTCAACGTGCACGTCACGTAGAGAAGAGCCCCGGTGTAGAATCGAGGTGAGACGAGAGAGACGAAATAGAGACGTCGTACGCGAGAAAAGGACGTCGACGACGACATTGGTTCAACCTCGAGGCTTATCCTCGACAGCCACGCACTCGCATAATTAAGAAACTTTTAACCGTCTTATTCTTTTTCATCATCATCATCTTCTTCTTCTTCTTCTTCTTCTTCTTCTTCAGCTTCTTCTTCTTCTTCTTCTTTTTACTGTTCTTTGCTCGTCGTTTTATTATTCGTGCGGCAACTCTGCCCGGATTAAGCTGTCTCTGCTTAGGGAAAATGAATTCTCGGCAAAGATTCATGGTCATGACCACGGTCAAATGCCACGAGAAAACGGGATGGTCGTCGTAGATTATAGAGACGAGAGAATTTAGTGGTTAAAGGTGCTATCGGTCGGAGAACTTTCTTCGGGGATAGCGAGATTTTACTACTCGTTATCGCCGAAATCCGTGAAGTCTCAGTGATAGTCGGGACGAAGCAAACGCGCGATAAATCACCGAGACGTGGGGGGATAAGAGCGATTTGTGTCGAGGAATCGGACAAGGAGCATCGGCATCCGTAAGACGCTTTCCTCGTATCGTTCTCGATGTTCTATCACTTGGTCTTTGTATAGACGCGCGCGCACACACGCGTGTTTTGTATCCTACCCCTTGAAACGTAGCCCCAGCTGTGGACGGAAGTAGTACGAGGTAGGGAAAGAAACGAATACAAATGGACGTACATCGGGAGCGGCTTGTAAAATGCTATTTCCAACGACATTTCGTCGCTTTTGTGCACTTTGCATCGTCGTCGTCGTCGTCGTCGTCCAGATATGTATGGGCGGTAAAGAAATGTGCTACAGACACCTCTTTCAACGGATATCGGTTTTCCAAAGGGGGAAGAGAAGGGGGAGGGGAGAGGAGAGAGAAGGAAAACCGGCTGTAAGGCCATTGGCCGTTTCGGTGGACTTATCCTCTTTTCCCTTTCTATGCGGCCAAGATGCACTTCGAGCTGACTTTCATCCAACTGTTGTATATAAAACGGAGATGTAATTTCTTCCGGAAAGAACACCTCTTTCAGCAGTTTATTCCATCAAGCACAACCGAACCGAATTCCTCTCCTTCTTCTCATTCCGAGTTCCACTGAGAACTTGAGAGAGAGTTTGTCGATTTCTCCATCCCTTGCAAAACACGCAATGTCGTTCCAGAACGTGGCCGTTCGCCTGCGAGTGCTTTTGTTCTTCGCGACACGACGACAGAAAAATCACTAACAAAATCGGGATGAACGCTCGCGGTCTCTAATGCTGAGTGACTTGCTCCGAAACATCGACGAGAAGCTAACGTTGATTTAAGACAGCACACTGTCGCAGACGCGGGATATTGATAAATTACCAGAGACTGGAAAACCGACGCGGCTAGAAAATCGACCGACGGTCGTAAGGTAATATGTCGCGATAGGTTTCGAGAGGATGTCGACGACTCTTTCACGCGAATTGACAGCCGAGAAAAATTCCGAGGATCAAATCGAGGGAACAATAGGACCGATAAGTGAATCTGTAATCAGTTGTGGTGGTTCTGGTTAAATGGCCACTTTGGTTAAATCCTACCACATCGAAGGATACACATCTGGTTTTCGGCCAAGAAAATGCTACGTACTTCTTTCTCCCTTCCCCTCCCGACACCACCACGAAACTATGACTCTACTATCGCGCATCTCGAGATTCCTTTTATTCATCGGGTGCGTGCATCCGCGTGATCTTTACTCTCGTGTCTGTACATAGGCGAGAATGCATCTAGATAAAAGAAACGTCTGTAATTAACGACCGTTCCACGTTGTTTGTTATTTTTACTGGCGCATATCGTCATCCAACGAAACTGCATATACGCTTCTCGTTATTAAAGATGACGCGCAGACGCGAGTCACGCGATACCTTCCTGTTCCTCGTGCTTTCAAGGAGACGTTCACCTTTCCCGTTGATTCCTTTTTCCATTTTTTTTCCGTCTTGTTTGAAAGACAAATATCACGGAAGAAATTGACGACACACTCACCGCAATAGATCTCGACATCTTAAAGACGTGGCACGCGAATGCCACCTTTACACACGAACGAATAATAATTTTATACCAAAACGCGAAATTGCTGCACGGTGCGAAAAGATTATCGTACAACCGTCGGAGCAACCCAATTTCATATCGCTTTCACGAACCACCCCCGCGAGAATTCCATTCGCACCGTTCTCGCGCTTTCAGAATGGTATCAGCGCGCGCGGAAGCACGCAGCAAAAGAGGATAATCGCGCATAACCTCTATTTAAGCCGGTTGAACTGCGACGCGATATTCCCGTGGAGAGAAGGAAAAAAGCAACCTCGTCCGTCCCGACCGCTGCCGAGGTCCCGACAAACTTTTTCAATCTGCCGTCATTATGCGCGAGTTTAACCCGTCGTTTCGTCCCCGACTAACTACCCTACCGGGCCAAGCGGCCCGCCAGCCCGCTCGCTCGTTCTTTCGCTCGCTCGCTCGCTTGGGCACACGCGCCCACACGCCTCCACCTAGAGCCGCGATGCTCAGACTAATTTTCAAAGAGAGACGAGTAATGGAGTCGCGCGCCACCAAGAGTCCGACAACCGCTTTCCCAAAGGAAACTTCCGCTAACGCGGAGGCGAAAAGTAATTAATTAAAGCGTATGAACTCGTTCTAACCATTCCGGTACCCGTTCGTATTCGTTTCCTCGTCGGTGATTTACAGTCGGTCTAACACTCTCTTGGAAAGAGAGAAGGAAAAGAAGAAAAAGAAGAAAAAGAAGAAAAGAGGGAGAAGAAAGGGAATGCGAGTGAGCTGGGACGGGGGCTGTCACGACAATGCCGCCGAGAAGCAGAGAGAACAGCGAGAGATAAACGACGAATTTCGCTGTAAATGTTGGAATAATTGCACGTCAACGGGAGAATGACAGGAATATCGAAGACGCGACGACGAATCGCGACTAAGGGCCGTAGCGATGGTGGCGGAGAAGTCGAGAGAAGACTCGACGTCTGTTTCGCAAAGAAACAAGTGGCTGGAGAGGAGTAACGAGAAATATGTTTTTGCCCGGTGAAGCCGCGAGTGTCCGTTTACGACGCGAACTTGGTTTAATTCGGCCGCTTCTCGAAAATATACGTACGAGACAGAGAGAAAGCTGTCTAGAAGGAGGAGAAGAAGAAGAAGAAGAAGAAGAAGAAAAAGAAGGAGCGAACGAACGAAAGGAGAGAAACGAACGGGAAGAGGAACAGACGACGACGAACAGTGGGAAAAAGAAGAAGAGGCAAAGGAGGCTGGAAACAAATTACACCGGCACGTCTCGCTCTCTCGTACGGGGTGTATAGAAGCGAACGGGGCGCAATTTTCACAGCAGGGCCTTCCGACAGGCTTTTCCTCGTCCTTTCAGACCAACGCTGACGAGACACTTTCCTTTCTGCCGCGAAGAATCGTTCGTTAGTCACTGTAGACCGCCGGTAAAAGACTCGACAAAATAGGCATTACGTAATGTTACCGGACACGGATCTGCACGCGTGGAGATCCGTCGATCTGCCGGAGGAACGCGGCGAGAAAAAAAAAGAAAAAAGAAAATTCATCCCGACCGTGGTCCGGCCGCAAATTTCCAACGAAAAAGAAAAATTGCCCGAAATGAGATTCAGCGTATTTCTACCCCGGTAGTTTGAGGTTGGCGTCGCGAGGGACGTGCAGCAGCCCGTTTCGACAGAGAATGTTGGAAACAGCCCCCCCCCCCGCGCGCCTCTATCCTTTCGACTTTATTCCCTGGATGTAAGAAGCCGCTCCAGCATCAAAGGACCTGTCGGCCAAGGAATATAGGATTAATATTAGATTTATTATTTTCCTTTCGACGCCGCTTTCATTCTCCACGGAGACGGAGAAGGAGAAAAAGAGGGCAAATGTGTCGGGGTGCTTGCGCAAACTTCTTCGAACGATCCAAGACGAAGATCTCGAGCAAAGAACAGTGGCGAAGAGAACAAACACAAGGCGGATCCGCGAGAAAAGCTCAAGACCAGCCATACAGAAATAAACAAATATTAGAGAAGGGTAAGAAACAGCCGGTCTGCAAAGTAGACGCCAGTGAGGCCACACGTGTCAGAAATGAAATTTATCGTTCTTTCTTTTTGTTACCGATCATCCTTTTGCCTCGTCGCATACGCGCGTTCATTTATTTTCTCTTTCTCGCCGACTTTTGCCGACTTTTACCGACTTTTCCCAACTTAGGCGAGGGTCCAAGAATCTCCGAGAAACACACGCGCGTTTCAGGGTCTGTAGTTAGTTTCGTGATCAATTGATTTGGACGCCGGGGAACAATGGGAAACAATGGAAACCTGTTACGCGATGACTACGCACTTTTTGGAACTGTTGGGATAAAATATACTTGATTGTTGGATAGCGTTGCTCGATCGGAAAATCGGTCATCAGTTCAGTTACAAGAAAACGAAAACGTACATCTATGTACGTTTGACGCAATGTTTATAACCGTACCGTGTGTAGCAGTAACGTAGATCAGAGGGCTTCTTTAAGGCTGTATAACTTTTTACGACGATAAGAAATGTCCAGCAAGGGTGCCGTTTCAATCTTTATTGAATCGCGAGTATATGTAAGTCGAAAGAGGCTTAATTATATCGTAGATACATATTGTAGATTCTGGTGATCAAAGTGGCGCGAAATCGAATTCGACTAGCCAAAAATCGTACCTCACCGATACGAAGCGTGAGACACGCACAAAAGATCTGCCAATACATATGGCGCGTTAAAAATAAAGGAGTAAAAGTGTGCGATAGGCGCGCGCGTATTTTCATTGCCGGTGGCGCACCATGGCCACCGAGAAGAAGAGTTTTCGCCGATGGCGCGGGTGGAGCGAGCGCCGAGTAGAAAAGCGCGGAAAAGCTACGCGGAGAGCCCACGACGAAAATGACAAAGCCCTACGGGCATACATCCGACATTTTTCTCCGCTTCGTCGCGTATAGATAGAGCCTCCGCAGCGGCGGCAACACCACCAACCTCCGTTGAAAGCGAGTTTTGTAATAACCGGACGAGCGCAACGGAGAAAAAAGAACAAAAAAAGAAAAGAAAAAAGAAAAAGAAAAAATAATCGGGTGATGCGGTGCTCGTACAATATCCGGAATATTGGAGTCTCCTTTCGAAGGTACGACGCTGAATCGTAATAAGTAGAGACGAGCGTAGTAATACGGAGCAGAGAGAAGGGATGCGGACCAGAGGTCAGACCCTGGATGTCGATGGAAAAATTACGAGGATCCTTCCTCACGCTCTTCCTACGTCTTTTCTTCCCGTCTCTTTCTGCCTCTCTTTTTCTTTCTCTATTTCTCTATTTCTCGTCTCCCGGCTGAAGAAAAAAAAAAAAAAAAGTTTATTCGGCCGTGTTTCACAATTCGACGAGTTGCCGAGATTAATTACGTTTTCCCGCTCTCTTGCTTGGATTAAACTCCGGTACTCGCGATTTAGACAGGTTCCGCCGGATCTCGGGTATTCCGCAAGTGCGACACTGCCACCGGATTGTTTATCGCAACGCGTGCTACCACGGAGTGCATCAGACCTCTTTTCATTTTCATCATTCACGCGAACGCTGCTGGCTATCCGGGATAAAACTGTATCTAGGCCAACATGGAATAGTTTTTTCCTCCAGTAGTTTAATCCATGAATAAAAAATGTCGCTAGCCTCGGTAAAAAAAGCACTTTAATCCCATTTCCGACTTTGATTCTTCAAAAGAAGTACGTTGAAAAGAAGATTATACCTTTTTCGTATCAATAGCTAATTTCTGCTACAACTCCACTTTCGATTTGCTGGCAAATTTCTCCTCTTTATTAACCATCTACATTTTCCGCCAGCATCGTTGCGAGATTCGTACGCATCGGCCAGGCAGATATCATGCGCATTTACGCGTATCGATAAGCGCGAACCACTATCTGCGAATGCCTCGCCACGAATAATTACTCTTCGCACGTACAACTGCTGGCAGGCAGTGACGCGCGCCGTTAACGCGTATTTCCGTTAACGAGGCGCAGCAATTTATGTATTTTTAATTAGTTATTACGCTGTCCAGTTCGACGAGTGGCGACGCGCATTTCAAGTTTTGTTTGCAATTTCGCGTTTGCAACACGCTACTCCCTCCCTCTTTCGCTTGCCATCCCCCGTTTCCCTTCATCATCAGCACTACGCACCTAAAGTTAGGTGCTGCACGTGTACAACTGCAACAGCAGACGGTCGATCGCGCGAAACGTACGCTCATTTCGCTCATTTCGCTCATTTCGCGTCGTTCGTTCGCCACGCGATCACCTACGTGCGTACGCGCGATTATTATACGCGCGCATTTCATTTTCACACGTTTCACACATGGAAACGAATTCGCACAGATTTGCCCACAAACGGATATAATTCGGTAATTGGACGCGAGATACGGCCTAAAGACGCGTCAATCCGTTATTCTCAACCCAAGTTCGTCGCTTGTTGACAATCAATTACGTGCGTCGACGCGATAATGGAAAGTCGGGTAATTCCATCGGTAATCAAAGTAAAGTACCCGCATTAGGCGCATTTTTCGCTACGAACGGAGGCACAGTTGGTCTTAAAAAATACAGGATGAAAGGTGTTTTTCTACTTTCGTGGACTAAACTCGACCTTTTCGACCGCGAAAGAAAGCGAATCTAACAAAGTTCTCAAAGCAGAATTGGACACGACGGTGCGGTGGGGAAGGAAATACCTGGGAGATTCCTTGCCCTCTTGCTGTCCAGTCGCCATCTCGTTCCGTCGATCTCAAGAGGGAAACTTTGTTTAACTCGTCGATGATCTCGCCGCCTTTGACACGAGTCAAACTTCACTGGACTTCTTCTTCTTTTCACAGCACTTTTCACTTCTCGGTGACGAGCGCAACCAATGTCCGACGAACATCACGCTCGTGCACAGATCGATCGTCACAACCATCGAGTAACAACACAACGCGACCGACCATCTCCTTCGAACGAATCATCGCCAAATTATCCAAGAGAAAGAAGAACGACAATCTCGATAGAAGAAACCTCGGAGGAGAAAATCGCGACGTGCTTGAACGGTCCAAATCATCACCGGTCGCGAATCGTCACAGATCACCGGTCTCGAAGGTATCAGCCCCGACATGAATGTCAGCCGAGAGTAAGCGAAGCGTGTATCAGATGTCACCGGAGTTTCCAGCTGATTAATCGACGCGGGGAAGCATCACGGCGCGAGTAACGCACTCGTAATAAACTCGTAATAGCGTAAAACGTCGGGAACACGTTGCGGGGAAAAGAGAAGAAGCCGGTTTCACCGTGGAAGCGCGACACGTGCGAGAAGGCCGTATAACGTGTGCAGGCGCCGCTCCGCACGAACCGGCAATTTATCGCGATTTATTCCGCCGCGATAACCGCCAACGCACCGTCCCGCGTATTCAATACCGTTCTGCACGAAAGCCAGAACACAACTCGACCGACGTAGCCCGGCAAAAACTTCCTGCCGTGTTTATCCTGTCCACCGTGCATTTACTTGCATCACCGCCGAACGCACAGTTAGTTTCGTCTTCCCGCTTAATTTCCCTATCGACTGATCGCATTTGCTTTACTTCTTTGCTTTCCTACTATTGACTTTTCCCCCGTCCCCTCCCGTCCCCTACCCTCCCCTCCCCTCCCCCGTTTTTCTTTCTTTCTTTCTCTTTCCGTTTATTTATCTCGGGTAATTTCCGATCGAAATTATACTATTTAATTATTAATTAAATCAGAGGAACGATTCTCTTGGTACGACATTTCCCCTGGTGGATTGCCGTGGCGTTTTCTCGCGCCATCCCGTTCTCGGTCATGGGATTCGCGCTTCTTCACACCTGGACAGCACAACTCCCATCTATCTCCTCGATTCTGTTCTTTATACAATAGCTGGACGATCGGACGTGGATATTGAAAAGAATAAAAAACGTTTGTGGTTAATGCGCGACGGAGTTATAGGAAGAATGCGCGCCAACGCCGCTTCCAAAGAAGGAACGTGCGAGTGTGACGGCGCACGCCGCGCTACTGACGACGCCTGGCGTCGCGCCACCACGCCGTAAGCCGAAACTTGGTGGTGAGTGCTCGCGCACGCGCCACCTCCTGCTTTCTCAACAACAACGGGTTTTTCCCTCGAACGATCGGATACATTTTCTCTGAAAAACTGCAAACGATCTTTCTTTCGTGGAGCCAACTTTTCACGATCTGTTTACGATAAACACAAGTAAACTCATTGCGCAACCAATCGTTCAACAAACTCAATTCGCAACCGATATTCTTCCATGACTTTTCATCGAAACAACTCTCTTTCGTAGATATGAAAAATATCGATGTACATTGATATCGACGCAAGGATCCTTACCTTACCTTACCTTACCTGTTTCAGTTACACGATAATTTCTTACTTCGTAATTTCCTCCAATCAACGAAAGAGTCGTAATTGAATTAAATGCACGAATCGAAACGAAAGGGAATGCGACTCGTCAATTTTCGAGAACGAAATGCGACCCTAGAGATGGTGGCGTGCATCGAAGCGCGGGATGAGATCGCGACCAAATAAATTTCCCCTTAATCTCTCTTACTAATTAACTCGCGCTTCCCGCTGTTAAGAGAAGGAGCCACGAAATGGGGAAAAAAGAAGAGAAAATGAGTGAGTGAGAGAGAGAGAGAGAGAGGTTATTTGCATTTATAACGACGCGTCCTGAACAGAAGGAAAGACAGGATCGAAATAGTGCAAAGCGAGAGAGAAAATGGAAGTCGAAAGCAGAGAGACAGCTGGTCGCACTTCGTACCGACAGAGTGGAGACATCCGGTTTCCGACGAAGCTGAAACTCGTCAAAATACACAAATCTCTCGCACGTCCTTCCACGATTCCCGGCTAACGCTGACTCTCCCCTGGGACAAACTACTCGCTAACCACGCCACCAGAGGGTTTGCTCTCTTACCGCCTCTCTTAACTCGGATAAATGCTCGGAACGAAAACGTCCTTTTCGATCCGAGCATTTCTATTTCTTCGAAAAAATAACACGACTAATTAGACCCGGATCCTTCTCTCTACGCTTCCACTTTCGGAGCTCTTCATTCTGCAACTTGTCTTTTTCAATTCAAAAGTATCGTGCAACTACAAGTTCTCAAAATTTCGGAAAGGAACACTTTTTATTACTTTGTTCTTCGTTCGCTGGAAGAGAAGATGCGAAAGTTCTCATTTTTTTCTGTATTTGATAGAGTTAAAACACAGAAAAAAACTCAAACTAGTAATACAAATATTTCGAAGAACATGATAAGATTCAAGTGCGGCCTTCAGGTTACCATTCCTGGGAGCAGCAATACACGTCAATTAAACACCGTCCTCGTCATTATCGAGAGAAAGCCTATCACTGTTCGTGGAAGTAAGTGCTCTTTAGCCGGCACGGAACGTGTCCGAGATTTTCTTCCTACGTTAATGACCTCTGGGATATCCCGTCGCGATGTTGAAGCAACGAGCGAGATCGCGCGAAATCGATCCGGCGCGACGTGCCGTTTCGTTCGGCTTTGACCCATTTCCGGTCCACGCTGTTGACCGTGAACCGCGCATACGAGAAGTCAAGTTACCTCGACGAGCATGATTTATGGCGTAGTGGTGTAACGCTCAAAAACTCGATGCAAATTTTATTTATATATTATTAATTTCGTTTCACGGATTAATAACGGAATACACACGACGTATTCATTTTGCATAAAATTGCAAAACGTTTGTACATAATAATCGTTAAAATATCGGTAATCAGAGATAATATTCAAATTTTGGATAATATGACATTATGTTTTTAAGCTATTGTTACGCAACGATCTTGATCAGTTTGAGTAATAAATTAATTAACTTCTAATATATTAACTAATTAACCATTATTTAATGTATCAACCAATTATTGCTTGATTTAATTGAGTCTATAATTTGATCTCCACGTTATAAAATCTACATCAACGTAATAGAACAAATTTAACATAAATTCTTTCTTTTAGCTGCTTTTTACATGGACTTTTCTATGAAAGTGTATTAATAAAACTTTACCTCGTATACCTTTACCTGTAAAAAGAAGACGTTTGATACACTATTTCTTCTTTTATTTAATATATTATATCTACTCTACTAAATTGTCAACATCATCGCAAAACATTAGACAGCATCACACTTTTTCTTTACAGAAACGCATCACACGTATTGCAACTAATTTAATTGTAACATACTAATCCTAAACAAAATCAAACTTTTTTTGACAACTTCTGATCTAACTTCTGATCTAACTTCTTCATAATTCGTTTCGTTCGGTCAAACAATTCGTTTAAACATATTTCTACTATCAATAATTACTAATATTTATATATTGTACATACAGAGTGTCCCGTAACTCGTGGTCGGTAAGTTCTAAAGTAAACTGTATCAAAAAGAAGGAATAAAATTTTTTCATCGAAGTTTTCGTTTTCGAGTATATTTTAATTTAATTAATTTTAAACGTAACGGAAAAAAACAATTGACAGATAAGATTATCCTACATGCGAAAATTAAGTAAAAATTGTAGAAGACTTTTTTATAAAATGTTCCGCCGCTTTCGAGAAAATCGAATTTGAAAATTTATCAAGTACACGTGTACTTAAGGTAATTTTTAACGAAATATATTCAAAATTTATTTTTGTGAAAACAAAAAAATTTCTACGTCTTTTACTTATCCTTGCCCGTAAAATATCCTCGCATCGATTATTCGAGGGCCTGTTAATCGGGACAATTATGAAATTAGCCAAGATCAAGTATAAATACATTTTTAAAGTCGATTTTCTCGAAAACGAAAGCTTCAACGAAGAAAATTTATTCTTTCTTTTCGACAAAGTTTTTCTTTACTTGTAAATAAATAAATAAATAAATAAATAAACAAACAAACAAATAATTAAATTCCACGTTTGCAAACGACAGTTTTACGTTTCTTTCCAACATTTAACATTTTTCTAGGCTTGAAGCATGACTCCCGTCATGACAACCGAATTCATCCGCAAAGCTAGCGAGTTCGGATCCATTAGAGCAACCGTTTGTCTTGGAGTATACGGGGAACAAATAGAAAAAAAAAAAAAAAAAAAAACGTACGATTTGAATAAAGAAAACCGTACTGGATAAACGGGCACGGCTCGGTTAATATATCCAATAACAACGTTCAGCTTCTGGCTCTCAGGAAGACACGTTGGTATATGCGGCACGCGGGAATTGAGCTAAATACAAATTCACGACGCGACGGCAGGACCCGGCGCGATGCGAGCGAGACGCGTATGGAAATTAGACCTTTCATCGAGCATTGAACGCGTACAGCATCGATCGATACGCGTCCCGACGGGCCTGTGTGTATCCCATGGAGAATGCGGAGGAGCCATGCGGACGTACCAGCTCCCGGAGAATCAACGTATACAATGAAATATCGACGCAGACGGAACGCATATTGAATCCCGCGATGCACACTGCCCCACTTTGTACGAACATCATGGAAAAATTAACTATTCATCGGCGTTGCGGCGAAAGCGTACACAATGTCCGAGGCCAGCAAAGGCCATATCGAAGAGTTGGCATAGACGAGCGTGTGACCCGATTGAGAACCAACTCGATATCGAATTACTTCCTTCCGTGGGATTGCGTTGCGGCATCGAGGAGCAATGCCATGCCATAGAACGAAGGGCGGTAGAGGAACGACACGATCATCAGGTCACAGGGCAAACGGATGACTGCGATATATCAGAAGAGTTATCACCGGTGATTAAAATGTGGCGAAGCGAAATTGGAAGCGAGATCTTCGTACATGCCAGCAGTACATGGCTGAGGCTTTTAATCGACTGCGGTCGTGTTGTCCCCGGAATCGTCTGTTGCGAATATCAGCCGTGCTTTTTCCTCGGCGCTTTCTGCGCGTCCTCGACGGAAATGTCCTACGTTTTTTTATTTTTCTACATATCTCTTAGTAGTATATACTCTTTTTAATCTTGAAAAATCATTTTCTATTTTCCTCCGTAGAACGTTCTGCGTTTAACTGCTGCGATCTTTGTTTTCGAGTTGATCGTTACCATAGATCATATTGATGGAATGAAAAAAAAAAAAACAGAATAAAACAACCTACGAAAGAATATATATATATAAAGTAGGAAACAAATATTTAACAAAACTGATCAAATCTGATTTTTTCCGAGTACTTATCGCTATATTACTAACAGATATTCTTACGAATCTTTGAGCTTGGAAAATGGTGAAGCGTTTCGCAACATGAAATGTTTTCCTTCGTCGTGAATTGTCCGCGAATTATGAGGAATCAAAGAGCAAATTAAATTGAAATCACCAATTAAGTTGAAGAAACGAGGACAATCGCACTGCGAAACGATCCCCTCGATGTTGTCACGATTTTAATATCCCTTCGATCAAATCCACCTCGCTCTCTCCCACTCTCGTTAACGATAAATTTTTTTCACACCGTTGACAGACGACCCGGTGGTCGTTAGAACCGCCAAATCCTACGGGGGAAATTCGTGCCACGATCGACCACGATCGAGTACGAAAGGTTCGTTGAGCATAATCGGCCACCGAGGGAGGGAGAGGTTTAACGCGATTTCACAATTCCCCATCACCATCGTAAAAATGAATACAGTATCGTATATTAGCGAACGGGTACGTGACTCTCCGAGACTATTTACAGGGTGCATAATTCAACCGCCACCCTCCTACGTTGGCAATCTTCCCGGGATACGCGAGCGATCGATTGACTTTTACAATGTTGCTTCGAAACGCTCGATTGAACTTGAAGTAAATCGAACCTTAGTAAGAACGAGAGAGAGAGAGAGAGAGAGAGAGAGAGAGAGAGAGAGAGAAAGGAAACGTTTAAACGATTCACGTTTGTTGCGCGTCGTCTCCTTATCACTGAACGCAACGTCGCATTCCTTTTTGGAAGAAAGAAACAAAGAAACAAAGAAACAAAAAAAAAAAAAAAAAAAAAGAAAAAAACCTTACGCGGTCGTCTGGTGCCATTAACTCCTGGCTAAACAGAGGCTCGCTGGTCCCGAAAACACTTGCCGGTCATAAAAATCTTGGTGCAAGAGCCACTAGGATAGTGGTTACCACCGTTATTTTAAACCGCCCTCCGCTTGTTCCGGCCGCTTCACAGGGAACGTACTGTGTCATTTTCAAACCCTATCCATCTACTCTAAATACTCCCTTGGCCTTAACCGTCCTAAAGCTAACCTTTCATTACAATTTCAACGCAAACATATCGTATCCGTATCATCACCGACATCTCAAACACGAAAGAATTCTCGGAGAAGGATCGATTGTTAAAACGAAGAAGACGAGGAAGAGAAAGGCAACGCTAGCGATGGTTTGAAGATTTGCGTCGATTAAAAAATCTGGCGGACAATCGATAACGTGACCTTAAGGGGCAACCGAGGGCAAGGGGAGGGGGCCGGGGGGATGTATGTTATACCGGGACATGGAGCGCGTCCGATGCACTTTAACCTGGCTGGAACGAACCAGATAAGAGGCGTACCAGCGTAACTTTGTTTTTACGAGTGAAGCTTCGGCCTCGCCACTTTGGCCAGCAGAGAGACGGGGTGATTATTTTTGGCGCGAAACGCGCGCGCGTTGCTTCGTGAAAACATCCTGCGTTCGCGGAAACGTGCTTTTTAGCGGCCGCTCTAAACATCCAATTAAACATTGGTCGAACGACGGGAGAGATCGCTGCGTTTCTGATAAGTATCGACGTTATCGATACGAGATGGCGAGTCGGGCCAAGTCGACAGGACTGGGCGAGTAGTATTTTTCGTTAGCAAAGTCTCGAACGTGTGTTTGCGGTTGCAACGGATGGTTAGGAAAGTGGAGACACGTTGAGAAGCGTTGGCTGATCGATACAGAGAGAGGAAAAACGTGGAGAAACAAAAAGGAGAAGAAGAACGAGCCGCGAACCCAGCTAATCCCGCGGGATAAGGCTCTCCCCGTTGCATTAACATAGTCCCTGGGATGATCCCGCCTCGTTTGCAGGATACTCTGAAGAACGAGCTGATAAGGGCCGACCGATCTCCGTGCCAACGACTGCGAACCGAAGCTCGATGCTAAAGAGGAGGGTAATTGTATTTGCATAGATTCCAGATCGGCTTTGCTTCGTGGGATTAACGCGTCGTTTCGCTGCAGTTAGTGATTAACAATAGGCGAAAGATACGATCGGTGGAGAGATTCACGCGTTTGTTAAGGCTGTCTGTTCGGGAATCGAGCAAAGAAGAACGCCAACGCAAAGGATGACGACACGGCGTGGAAAGATCATTTCATAACGTGCGATCCGATTGTTTATCGGAGGCACGTTATGAAAAACACAAGGGGACACACAGGGGACAGGGGAGAATTTAGCAGCGACTCAGCGTTTCTGCAGCATAAAAAGATGCGGAACGGTAAAAGTGGACCTTCCTTTTTTTTTTTTCCGAATCAGCATCGTGCCTCCGTCAACTTGCGACGGATTTACCGTGTTACGATGAGGGGAGTACAAGTCCCTTCTTACAGCCATTTTTTCATCCGTATCCTCGTCGGCAAGTGTGTCGAGAACTCAAGGAGGCACTTCCGCGAGCCGAGGATTCGGCAAGTTTATAAAATACCGAGAGGGGAGAGCACGCAAGTTGCGAACCAGAGAAAGGTTTCACGACCCTTAATCTGTCTTGAATCTCCGAGTTCCATGCGCTGTCATTTCCTACTGGCACCCTATTGTCTTTAGGCTTATCTCCTGCGAAAATCGTTAACGTTAAGATAAAAAATCCAGACAGCCCCAGTGCGCGTAACACTATCAGCAGATCTCGACGAAAATTACTTACCTCGCCTCGATTTATCTTTAGCTCGATAAAATAACTGACAAACGAGCTGTCGAATCGTGTTTGGGACGCGAACGTGTGTGTTTGGGACGCGAGTGATTCGTTGCGATTGCAAGTTTTAAATTTTAAACTATAGCCATGTATACCGAATCGCAATATCCGATCCCGATAACGCGGTTCGACTCCCGATAATCGCTCGACATTACAGTCGGGAAACTTGAAGCATCTTTGAATCCCGTACTTGATTCGATCCCCAATTTCGAGAAAAAGTGGACAGTCATGAGAATCGCACGCGCGCGGAAGTAATTTCCATGAAGAAGAGCAATTTCCAGTGCAAAGTGGAGTGAAACAAGGACCACTGAAGAGACGAAGGGAGTGACTTCGTTAGCACAGCCACTCGTTTCTTTCTCTCTCTCTCTCTCTCTCTCTCCATCTCTCAAAGATGGAGGATACTCGAGGAAAGCCTTTCTCGATGACGATCGAATTTCACTGTGCAAAAGTCCGGCGAAAAGTCGAGAAATCGATTTCCAGTCCATATCGAATCTTTCTCCTTCGCCTCTCCTTCTCCTCCTTCGACGGAATGTCGGGGAGGGGCGCGTCTTTTCCCCCTTGTGTTCTTCGTTCTCCGAAACGGCAGTTGAGAGCTAGGTGTTTCCGAAAGTCCCTCGTTTTCAGCGTTCAGGTTAACGTTCGAGGAAAACGCTTTCCCTCGACGAAATTCTCGGAAACCTGATTGTTCGATAAACCCCGATTGATGAAGAGCCCATCGATTGGCCGTATGAGAAACGAGCTTTTTCAATGAACGATCGTGAGCAGAGGGCAACATTCGGCAATAACTTGCGTTTCTTCTTCTGAAACACATCGACGCAAGAAACACGAAAGAACGATTCCCCGAGATAAAGTGGCGATGATCGTGAGCAAAATGGCGTCGATGATATATTAACAACATATTCTATAATGTCGCTTTTAATTTCCAGCGCAAATTACTTAACAGTCCCGTAGACTACTTATGCGACACGATGTGCCGCTACGGTGCGAAATATTCTTCGCGAAACTTTCCAACTCCTAGTCTCGACGGTTTGAGATTAGTCTTGATTCGATCGAGCCGCGAGATTAACAAAAATTAATTAAGAAGATTGCGAGGCGAGTCTCGAACAGGTTTACTGCCGTTCCGCAATAACCACTCTTGGTTATTTCGTTGCAAAATAGTCACAGAGATTTATCGACGAGAACCTCTTCTCCTTTCGCCTACTCGTCTTTCGTCCCCTAGCTTCGTCCAACAGCCTTGATTTACAGTCGATAATTAAACCATCGTGAACTGGGGCGAGGAGCGTACCAAGTATAAACGATCTGGCACAACGACGTTCCTCCCGCGAGTCTCCAAAAACTTTGTTTTCAAGCCGCGCCGCATCGAATTGCTTCGTGACTGAAAACTTGTACCATAAGTCAGAGCCCGTGCCTAACGTTCTTTGCGCGACAATTTATTCGATCGGCAGAACATCGAGCATTGTGCGCAGCCATCAATTGGCGTATGCTTGAAATTGTTGAAACGCGTGAGTTTCCGAGACGTTAGAACAATACGAAAACCTGTTTGTTATGTAACCTGTTACAACTCCTGAGTTACAAGAGTAACGTACGTTAAACGAGAGAAAAAATAATTTATCGGACAAACGTCAGTTCGTAATATCGAAATGAGATGAACTCGACTGTGAAATGCGTGAATATATCGTGTGTATGTTACATTTTGTTCGAGGTTGAGTTGAGATTTACGCAGATTCTATAATCTCTGTAAATTTAGTGCACACTAGTTTGCAAATATATTAACGAATCGATGTAAACAAATTTATGGAAATATAGTATGTTAATTTAAGTCGAACATCTAAATTATTTCGGCTGTTTTTAGTATTGAGATTTTTTCATTTCTTACAATGAAATTCATTTTTTCGACCTCAAAGTCGTTTAAAGTATCACGGTATCATAGCTCGCTGAATTTGTCTTCATTTCAAAAAAGCCAGCGATGAAAAAACTTTTCAAGCTGACCTTCACAGGATATTTTTAATAACATCAGAACGCCTTGAAATCATTTAAATCATACATTCACCTAGTTACTTTTCTTTCGCGTTAGCAGCCAAAATAATTTAGATGTTCGAGTTAAAATTAACACCGTGTATAAGCTAAAACCGTACAATATCAAAATATAGTAAATGTAGTAAGATAAAATCTCTCGTTCAAATTTTTTCTCATGCAATTTTCGAATTTTCAAATTTCAGTGTCTGAATTTCACTGTCTTCAAAACCTTTGAGCGTAAAGTTAGTTTCCCTTTTCATCTGTTCAGAACATAACGTAAGACTGCAAATAAGACTACGTATTCCATCTTTGGCAAGCAGTTGACTGTGTCACTCTTCGAAAAATATGTTCCTGAGACGCTTGTATACGAAATAGCTAAAAAATTCAGTCGACGACGATGTTATCGCTCTCGAACAGTTCCGGACGCCTCTACCGTTAACCGAGATCCATTACATTACTCACTCACTCAGCAGCCCTTTGCTGTTACCGATTCTTCTCTCTTTTTTATTTCTTCTTCTTCTCTTTTCGACGGGGCTAATCGTACCATTTACTAAAAAAAGGCTGTCGCCAAGTGCGTCGTGCGAATGATTATGTACCAACATATGACGCGAAACGAGTGGAATTCCAAGAATTTCGAAAAGCGTTCGAGATTAAATAGGACAACTGTTTGTCAATTGTTTTCGGACAAAGCACTTGCTATTCAATTCTGATTCATCGATGAGAAAATGTCGGATAGCAATTTGATAGCAATTTGATAGCAAACACTGGATTATAGAAATAATATCTGGGTTAGCATCGCGATGAAGAGTCGACGATAAATTATACGAACGGGGAGAGATATACGCGTAGCACGAACTTCCGTCGTTGATTCCGGCAGTGTAATTTATTCCACGCGATTTCGTCCTAATGGCGGCTAATTATTGCACAGGCGTTAATTACAGTGTAAATGATAAAACCTCGCCTTCTCGTTTCGCCGACTGGATTCATGCGGGATAATTACGGAAATCTTTGCGACCATGCTTACGAGTTGCACAAATAAGTGAAAAACGATGTAAGGTAAGGATTAACAATTGCATTTTATCCACAGTTATTTTCGTTTGTTGCGTATCTTACGAGACCATTCAACGCATAATTTGAGAATCAACTTTTCGAGATCATATTTCAAATTTCATATGACAAATATCTTGATTGAGTTTGAATTACGGCTCGATCTTTGGATTTCTTATTTCTCGGCGGTCGTACGACGGAATCTAATCCTCGAAACCATCGAGTGGATTCAGTAAAAGAAACAAAAAACGCCGTCTGGTCGTCAAGTCGGTAATTAGCTAATGGAAATTCCTGATGGCCAAAGAGAGATGTCGATATCGAGTGGAGATAATCGAGGAAAAATAAAAAAAGACGATAGATATCGTCAGTAAGATTAAGTAATGGCGAGAAATTCAAATGTATCGTTTGAATTATCCATTGTTAAAGGGCACGGAGGATCAACCGACGCACCCTTCGCTCGTAATTCACCCTTGTTTTTGTCGGCTACAACTAGACTTTTACCGCGAATTTCGTCCCACGAAGCCTACACCGTTCCGTACACTTTTCCTCTTTTCCTCACTTTTCCCGTTAAAACCTTTTCATCCCCTAAGTGGTATCGCTTTTCTGATTCGAAACGGAAATAAAAAAGATCGAACGAATAAAATGGTGACAGAACGGGGAGGGGGGGGGGGAGGAGGAGGAAGGCGGAAAAGCAGGAAAGCACAAACACACAGGCACACGGGAAACATCCCAAAGAGCAGACATTCGTGTTTCAAATCGTCGATAAGCAAACCAACCCCTTTAGCACGTAACATCTCACGCGAGCTGCCTACTTCCACGCTCTATCGCATATCTATGAGTTTGTTTATTAATTATCATGCGCGAGCTGAGCCTACCGTTCGAGAAAGGACGAGTGAAATTCGGGCGTAATCGCCGGATCGAAATCACGACCGATGCACGAACGCACAATACGCACGACAGCGTCGTTTATAAAGCACCCACCCCTTGATTACTTTCTTTATCGTAACAACGAACTCGAGACTCGAGAGAGAAATTGCCCGTCCATCTCGCATCAAGATTTTGTTTTAAACTACGAAATCACGTAGTGATCGCAAAGGCTTTACCACGAAGAACTTTACACGAAGAACAAGAAGAACGGAAGAAACGGCAACAAATTCTGAAAAAGCAACTTGCTGACAAGAGACGAACGATTTCAATCGTTTACGCGCTCTTTCCATTAATCTTCGAGGCCCCTGCCAAATCACCGGCTCGCTAATTCCCATAATTCAGTTAGACACGTCCCCGTCCTCGCGCACAGGGCAGGGGTGGCAATCCACTTCTCACTTATTTACGGACCACGTTCGAGAATTAAGATGAATACCGTGACTATCCCCATACTGCGTTTTCCAGCAACTGAGATACGAGCCAACTCGTATCTCCCTCGAGTGGAGTCACGCACCACCCTAAAAACGAGTCTCCACACCCTGCATTGTCGTTTCTTTTTTCTTTTTTCTTTTTTTACTCGCAACCCGGAGAACGCGGAAGCGTTCTATAATTCCCCTTACGATTCTTCTGGCGGTAGCGAATAACGTAACGTGGAATTACGACGGCTCGTAAAATCTCGCAAAGTCGTAACGTTACTCGTTCATATTTCAGGGGAGGCGAGCGCGTACGACAACCAGGGCTGCGTCACGGACGGAACTGCGATATACATATGCCGCGACTCGCTTCGGCGTCACCGGCTCGCCAGCCAGTGATAAATATTAGTTTAGGAATAATTGAACGATATGTTTCAACGGTGAATCGCATTGTGACAGTGACACGGACCGCCAACCGAATTGTCGGACAAACGGCGCGCGTACCGACGCCATAAAAAACTTGCCGCAAATGACGCTCCGTCCTATAAATATATCAGGTGGATCAGGCGCAAAAACTGCCGTCTTGCGTAATATACTTTCAATTTTGTATCGCTCGCATGGTGATGCTGACGCACCACATCGAAGAAGAATAAAATTATCGTCGCATATACGATACGTCGTATTTCAAATTTCAAATGCAAAATTGACAATTGAAAATTTTTGATTTGCTTTAAAAATAGTCGTAAGCATAGCGATCGATGTACAAAAAGTGAGAAATTATAGTGCAACAAGATAGAAAAAAAAAAAAAAACGATCTAGAGATTGCACTAAAATTAAAACCGTATTAAAGGTATTGTCCAGATGCTACGTAAGATGTTGAATAGTTTGATTTTGAATGATACAAGATTCCCTAAAAAAATCAATACTGCCGTTGAGGAAGGTCGATAATCTATAGACAGACACTTTGGTGCTCTTTTCGGACAGAATTCAAAATTCTCGAATAATAGTAATCATCTGTAGAATCTCAAGATGCTAGAACGGCTAGATTCACCCGGTATATCGGAGCACGTTAAATGGCCACGTATATATATATAACCATCGGTAATGAGAATGGAATCAGCAAAAGCGCGCGTTTATTCGCTTAATTAAACGCTTATTATCAATTATTAAATTAACTGTGACGAGAACCGGATAAAACGTCAAGGTGTTGCACGCGATAATTATATTCGAATATTTTCCATCGATATCGTGCGGCTGGCTCGAGCCAATTTCGCAACCTGAACAATGCATCCGGCGCCACTTCGGCTTTGTTAAATAATTACCAATTATTACATAGAGAGCGGCGTGTCGATCGTTTGAATTTCCAGACACTGTCCCCGCCACAAAAGCGACGTACTTTCGTTTGTTTGTAGCATCCTCTTATATATTAACGTACGGCCAGTATTACCATATTGTGATAATTAACGCGCGTTCCGAATAATTCCCACGTGACGTCACTTAATCCGATCGGTCAGCGGCAAGAGCAACGTGTGACGCGATAAAATGTCAAGAGACATCCTCTTGTCCGACGTTGTCCGTTTAGTTAAGTCGTCGTAATCCTGGACGGTCTTCCGCTACTTTCCTCCGCTTTGCTTATCTCCTGCTTTCTCCCTATTGCCGCGCGCCGCGCCGTCTCGCTGCGTCTCGAATAAATCGTCGTGGTCAGACACTCGAAGGGGATTAATCCACGGTCCAATTAAGAACGAAAGAATCGCCGATCACCGTTTATCCGATCGAGGAACTCGTTCTCCAGACACGTCCAGTCTTCGCGAAAATCTCACGAGGTTTTTTGCGGTTCGATGCCAAGAAAAGTCCGAAATCTATACGACCGCGGCTATATATTCCGGCGGCTTGGCTTAAGAGTACCATAGAGCACTATCGTCTAGCTGCTGTTTCGTCTAAAGCGGAAATCCAGATCGGTGCATCGGCTTGAGATTCTTGGAGTGGAGTATCGTGTTCGGGTGCCTTTCACACGTCGTCCTATTCGTCGTTGCGTGCAACACCGCGATACCGAATTTTCGAAGGAACCGCGAGAATCGTGTGTGAATGTGTGTGTGTGTGTGTGTGTGTAAGGGCGCACGCTTGCTTAGACGTGCGAAACCTCTATCCACGCTTTACCGCTCCACTCTTTCACTTCTTTTCGGTTTTACAGTTTCCTCGCACAATCTTCCAAACTTACCACGAAACTGAGGAAACTTGCGATTGTTTGGAATCGTGCGAAGTAAAAAAAGAGAGTACGAGATATTACACGGATATTAGACATTATATACTATATCGAGGAAATTTTTAAATTGAAATTCTGATCTAATATACCTTGATCTACTGACCAAGCTTGACTTTATTTCGACTGATCAATTGGAAATGTTGTCGGATTCAACCAACGAACCTATTGATTCGAGAAAAATTGACGGACAAAATGGAAACACGCGCGCAATTACGCAAATGCGCCGCGGATATCGATGCATCGCGGATATTAAACGACGATGGTTTCACCGACCCACGGTGAGACCCCCGAAAGAGGACAAGGGAAGCGGCGTTCGAACGAACGAGAGTAAAGATCTAAAAGCACGAAACCCGATTCGGCTCGTAAATCTATCGACGACGTAACGCGGTAATACATACACATACATATACTACGCTACAGTCTACATACGTAGATATGTAGCCTTGCAGATTGAGTCACGAACTCTCCGACACACAGTTACCATACATATATATTTACGATACTTCGGAGTATTCCACATACCTTACATTTACATACGTGATACTACCTGCAACAATCTGTGACGTGATGAGTTAGTTTGTCGAGTCTATTTGACGCAATATTTTCGTGCAATGAGACATCGACGTTTGTGTCTCGTGCCTCGGTTTCATTTGCGCGGTTTCATCACGTTTAAGCGTGATGCTAATTACGCGAGGAGCCAGTCGTTCGGTAAATCGCATCTGCAGGCGAGTCGAATAAATGGATAGATTTCAATGGCTACACCCGGCAAATGATTTCGTTCGAGCCCCTTCATTGCTCCCTGGAGACGTCCTGGAGGAGGGACCAGACGCTTGTCAAAATTAGTCCGTATCTGGTGAGCGAGAGATACCTACACAAGGATACCTAACGCGTCCTCAAATGGAGTTTCGTTTGTTTGTTTTCGAAACACGACGTCTCCTGGATGGACGAAGATGTATGTTTCCATCGGTATGTATCGTTCGAGAGTTTCACTCCACTATGTTCCTTTTCGTTAAAAAAAAAAAAAAAAAAGAAAAGCCGTATCGCTTAAAAAAGTGACACGTCAAAAGGAAAACGACGAACCCTTTGCTGTTGCAACAGTCGCTTATTACGTGCAATTTTGAAATCAACGAAAAGAAATTTGCAATTACATCTTGCCTGGAATGAAATTAAATCAAACGGTCATGGCTTTAATAAAATTTAATACCGTATTACGATACAGATTAAGAATAATTAAAGCGCTCTTTTAATACTGCGTATCGATGAAAGATATCGGTAAAAGACAAGGCGGCCTCGCTATTAAAATGACGAGATATCGCACGTAAATGGGAAGGAGGAGCACGGAGGAATGGGATTGGGCTGGCTCCGTGACGAGAGAATCCTCTCGATCGACCACGTCGCCCAATCTCCGTCCCGCATTAGTTTCATCATTAACGATGTGTCTCGAACGTATCCTCGTGGCCTGTGCATGCGGTTTAATCGTTACGTAAGTGCATCATGAAATGCTGGTCGCTATCTCTTTGACTGGGGAGGTAATCGTTCCAATTAAGCTGCTTTCCCACGATTCGAATCGTGCCGGCCTGTACACGCTTCCAACGAAATCAATATCAAATAATAGAGGCCCCTTGTTCTCTCGCTCGTGTTCGCATTCCCTCTCCCGCCAAACCAGCGTATCGATATTAAATAATTCGGTGCTGTTCCACCGCTGGTAATCAGTCTGTAAAATTTTAACTTATAATCCCTGCCGGTCGAAACGGATTACGATCGAAACAACCGAAATTGCAGCCAGTCATTCAAATCGACCAGAATCGAACGAAAGTTGTCTTGTCCTCCTTTTAACAAAACGTTAAAATCCCGAGACGAGAACCCGCGATCGATCGCGTTCAATTTTATTTTCTCTTGCGGATGCAAGAGAGAAAGAAAGAAAGAAAGACACGTAGAGTGACGCGTGAAAATCACGATGAAACGAAAGTAAGAACAGCAAAGTAAGAAAACGCGTCGCGGCACAAACAAAGTCATCGTCTAAATATATACAGAACGATCTCGCTGAATTCGACGCCTTTTCCTTTCATTTATTTTCGCGCGTGTCCGACGCCGAGTCGACTATTTCATGCTACTACCAGTTGTATCGCTAAGCGTCGTTTGACCCGTTCCTCGCACCGTTTCCACGCGACGTTCCTTTTTCTCGTGTCGCCAATTCTTTCGTCGGCCTTACGACGCTTTTAGGCTCCCGACACGCCATTCGTATCGTATCCAAACTACATATCCTACCAAACTACGTCTCTTCTCTACTTTAAATATACAAATTTTCTTCTCCAAGGAGTAATAATATTTTTAAATTTAAAGAAATTGCGATGTTTGTAACATTACGATAAATTATTGCTTTGTCCTTAATGGGTTGACATCGTCCAATTAATTAACAACGCGTCGTGAATATTTGCAGGCAAACACCTCGCCATCTCCGAGTCATGGTTCTACGGCTTGCTTGTTTGCCAAGCTAACGACTAGTTTCCAGGGTGTTCGGTAATCACGCGAACAAAGGACCACCGAGTGTCCGCCGAGCTCCGACTCGTCGGCAACTTGGACATCTCAGTCGCGACTGAGCAAACGCAGCCTAGCGATCTTTCCACTCATTGCCACGTTACCACAGATTAGCTATAAAACTGAGACTTGTCGTCTCATGGAACTTGACGTTACATATTAATCAAATTATCGGTTTTTTGGTAGAGCTGGAAATTTTATTTTATTTTATTTTTTTTATTTCAATTCTTCCTCCACAATTTACATTGATAAATTGCGTTCAATTTGCAATTAATTACACATTATACAAAATAAATCTACGTACTCGTTACTAAATCTACGCCCACTTTTGTTACTTTATAGATTAGTATAATCGCGCATTAAAATTTAAACGTTATAAATTATTGTAAAATATATCATGGTGGATGTAGTCAAATTCCCCGATCTATAAATTCCGCACCTTGATGCTATTAATTCGCATGAAACGCAATTTTTGTATTCTCAATTGATGGCTATTAATTAACGTAATTCTATCTCTTCATTTTCAACATGAGTAGATATTGTCCAACTGCTCTTATATCCTGTACTGTATTATTATTATTATATTACATTGCATTATCGACACGAAAATAGAAGCGAATCGCGAGAACTTTGAATGACAAGTATACTTTGAAATTATGATACTCTCGCTAAATCGGCGATTCACATCACTAAACAGCGTTGCCAATGTACAAATCAGGACGTTTCCGTCAAACAACCATCGATACATCATTAATCTTTTAAAATTTAATTTTGTAAAAAATCGCGCGAGACAGACGTTTCCGAGATTCAAGATTCAGAAATTTTTATATTTTTCCGTCGTTAAATCATGCGAAAACAGATCGGCTAGGATCGGTTTTAGGGTCGAGGGTTAGTATAATATTCTTCGATATTCCTAACCTTCCAACTTTTTGTCTTTTCTTTTTAACAAAGATTATCGACCAATTCTAAAATGTAGTTGTGCAACTTTTTAACTAACTACACAGTTTTATTAGCAACGCGTAATAATCGCGTTGCTCAATGGACTCGCGACAATTGACGCGTCGAAGCGAAATCGATGATAGAAAGAACGTACTACTCGAATGTTCGTTTTCCACCGGACACGTGAGTTTTAGGGAATTCATTCATTCATATCGGGCGTAATGAAACAGAGTCGCGATGCTATTATCATGGACGATCGACGCGAATCCGTTTCCCCTGCGTTTCGTGCCACACAACGCATTTTCTGACAATGGCTCGTAAAACAGCAAGCGCAATTGCCGTCCGTAGCAATTCGCGATCCGTTTCACTGACCATTCTGTTTTTAGATAAACCAATTTAGATAAAGACCGTTCTGTGAAAACGAAGTAGTCGCGACTGACAATGGACTTATGGACACTGACTGTCAAGTTTGTGACACTTGGCCTATGAGATTTCCAGTTTATTCCTCAAAGAAAATCTAAAAGATTAGAATTGAAGATTGATTGATTCATACCAATTGCTAGCTATCTGTGACGATAATTGCCAACAAACGAGGTTCTCTATTTAAGGAAAGTCGAGAACGAGACGAGAATCAAGAATGAGTCGATCATTTCTGACTCTATTGTTCGTATGTATTATTTCGGCGACTCGGTGCATCACCAAAGACGACAAGGTACAAAGACACGAACCAGCCCTACCGAACAAACGCGTAGTCCAATCGTTTCTGATAAATCGCGATCATGTTCTAATCGACCTTGGTCCTTCGCCCGCAGGACGAGCCAGAGGTTCGCGTGATCCGCTTAGGAGATCGCAGTGGAGAGTCAGTGAGTAAAAGAAGCTTTTGCTTCGATCCCTTTTTTTTTGTAGTAAATCATTCGGAGGTAAGAACCTCTTGTCAAGAACCTCTTCTCTTCCTTCAGATAGAAAATAGCAAAAAACCGTGGCCAATGGAGTAGAACTATCTCAGATATGTTTCACTCAACCTATAATATATACTCTAATAGATTGTCCTCTGACCAAATTTCTCAATTTTGAAACGACGATTTTCATTTGAAACGACGTAGGAAGAGTCGGACGTAGTCGGACAACACCGACGCAAACGAGAAAACGACGCATGAAAAATGCAAGAAAAACAGCGACTGTACCACAGGTCTGCGTTCCGTGTATATTTAGGACGCAGTGAGTACCTTTGTTCGTTTGGGTGGTTCGTAATGACAAGCTACGTCCTCTTTACTACTTCGATATATTTTTGTCGGTTTTACAATTAAGGGACGTTGAAAAGATGGTTCTTCGGAAAAATAAAATAAAATAAAATAAAATAAAAATCCAACAAAAATCATCCGGCTAACATCAACAATGATTTGACAATGTACTCTATCCTCAATCTATCAATATACGATACGAATTTTACATAGTAAAATTGTACACGCCATGCGTTATTCACGAGTACAATAAAACAAGTTAAACACACACTCGCGACTGTAAATTGCATTTGTTTCGTTTCACTTGTTGCACGAGAGATTTTTAGCAAGACTAAAAAACGATCGAGAAAAATATTTAATAAAGTGTTCTGCAACGCAGATGCGGAAACGGAAAGAGGGTTGGAAAATTAGCAGAGGGACAAAAGGAATCGCGGAGAGACAGATGGCGCGACGCGATCGGCTCTCATTAACGCTTGGAAACAGAAGAAAACGAGCGTAGAGTATAAGAAAAGGGAGTTCAGTCATCGTAAATTTATCGAGAACAACTGGTTGGTTGGCAAAGATCCTCGGTCCCCGCCTTAACCGCAATCCTCGCGGAACCGGCCGAGGAAAGGGCTGCTAGATTTACAGTTAAAATCAATTAGCCCCTAATTGGCTTCGAAAGGTTTATCGCGAGTATCGTTTTATTGGAAAGACGGATGGGGTCGGGCAGACGACTCGAAAGTAAGATTGATCGCCCTCCGCGTTGGAAATCAGTTCGAATTTTAAATATGAATCGGAGGGGAAGCAATTTACTCGGGAAGGCAATTTGCCTAGATACTCAAAGTAAAATCAACGACGACTAATTTGAAAGTTCCTCTGGAGTGAATTCGTAAGTAAATACGGAACGATATACGTAGAGCCGACTACGTAAAATATTGAGGAGTTTTTGCGGCGAGGCGATAAAAAGTGTGTTTGCAGCAAAATTCGTCAACGAGAAAGCGAATGGTAGTAGAATTTACGCGGCCCACTATCGACATTATCCCATCGAGATCGAGTTCGCGTTCGCGTTCGCGTTCGCGTCACGATTGGAACGTAGATACGTAGATACGTAGAAATCGGAGGCGGCACGCTTTTATCGATTGTTGAAGAAAATTTCGCCTCTACAAACGAGAGCGTAGCGAGGTAACGTCTCGTAAAGTTAGCGGGGAAACTAACGGCGAAGATTTACGACTCTAGCAGGAAAAACGTAACAATCGTAATATCCTTTCTTCGCGTACGCTCAGACGGTGATTTTTCATATGCACCCTCCTCCATCATCCTGTTGCTGGGCTCTGTTTAATTCTCCTTTAATACGAAAGAAATGAAGCGACGTCGACTGACGAAGAAAAAGAAGGTTTCTACCGCTGAAGGATCGATCGTTCCTTCTACATATACAGAGTGTCTGATAAAGTCAGGACAAAACTTGTATTACGTGTTAATGAGGTTAAGTTAACGTAAAAAACATTTCGTGCAAACTTACGTCCGAACTTGCTGCATTGAATGCAGATTTTTATTCGTCAAAAAACTAACGCCCCTTGATTTTTGCGTCGTGCCAAACAGATTTACGAAAATGAGATAAGAATAGAAAACCTGCTTTAGGAACGCATTCAAAAAAAAAATTTTCTAACATCTCCGAAACAGCAGAAATGTTCAATCGTTGGACGAATAAAAGTCTGTATTCTTGCAGGAGGACAGAAACATTCAACAGTGTAAGTTTTGCACGAACCTTTTTTTACCTATTTGCTCTCATTAACACGTGGTATAAGTTTTATCCCGATCTGTTCGAATGCTCCGCTATAGACAAACGACACGACGCGATAAACTGTTGATTGTTTCTCGTCGGCGATTCCTTCTACTTCGGTAAAAGTTCCGGCAACTTGAAACGCCTGCAAAAGCGAAGCTTTTCCAAGTCCATAATAAACTTTCGGTCGCGTCTTCGGCACATAAATGTTATCTCGTTGCTGACCGTTTAAAAAATTTCTGTGGTCGAATACTTTAGAGAATCGAAGAGCAAAGGGAAGAACAGACAACAGTGCCGTGTCGAGCGAAAGAGATATCGATTTCTTGGACGGTGAATATCGACAGAAAAGAAAATTGAGACCACGGAAGCGATATCACCGAGTGAAGCTCATCGATCGCGAAAAACTTTACGGTACGTGCCAGTATCGAGAACGATAGAACGATCGTTAAAAACCTTCGTCTTTTTCGTCATTTTCGTCTTTGATCACAAGTTCCAGGTTGAGTGAACAGAGAAAGAAGGAAGGAAGGAAGGAAGGAAGGAAGGAAGGAAGAAACGAAACAAGCAAAGGGGAACAAAAGTACGTACGAACGAACGAACAACCGGACAACTGAACAAACGGTATAAGCAGAGGGGAGTGAAAAACTAAGCGACGGGACGCAAGAAACGCGATATTTCAGCGACTGGAGCCGGCGATTAATTGCCAAAATAACTGCAGACACGAGGAATCGTTTAGGCACGACTCTCGGAACATTGTTTACCGTGGATACAGCCGGCTGGAATGTATATCCCCGTGGACACGCGGGACATAATATACGGGGACAGTTACCGCCCTCGGCGACGTATATTACCCCCCACCTAAGTGGTGCTCTTTCGTTCATGCTAGCGAACGACCGCAGTGAAATATTCCGCGTGGCTCGCTGCAGACACCCGCATGATTCAGGAGAAGCCGATCGATCGTTTCGAGACCCATTTGACGCGCTCTTGCTTCCAATACTTTCGCGCCTCGATAACACGCGTAACCGTGTGCAGGTGACGCGCGATCAGCGTCGTCGTTTCATTCTCGCCTTCGAATCGCCTTCGATACTACTAAAAATGAATTATTTTATTATGTGCGTGCGTGCGTGCGTGCGTGCGCGCGCGCGCGCGTGTGTGTGTGTGTGTGTAAGAGGTGTCGGAAGATACCTCTTAAATCTCAGTCGCTCGTTCACCGTGATATTTGGCGTTATACCAAAGTAGCTGTGGTTACAGCGACTACGCCATCGTCGAGTTTGGAAATATGCCAGTGTGATTCTGATCGTAGTTGAAACGTTCTCGTGCTGGTGGATAATTTACGACTGGCTCGTCTATTAGGAACGAGCCTCTCGCTTCAACTTTTTCTACGCACTTTGGAACAGAAATGCACGAAAGGAAATTCAAATTCTCAAAGTAGTTTAAAAGTGTGTATTGTTCGCGAGGCTATATAGAGCCTATCGCAAGGCACCGTGACAAGAGAAACCATTAACATTTCCAACTAGAAGACAGGGTTGATTAAAGCGTTGGTTTAAAGTCTTGGCGCGCGACAAACAGCTCCGTCGAGTCGGAGCGACTGGGACTGTCGGAGTCGTTCAACCGTGGCCGAACCTTTAACCCGTCGCACAATTCGGCCTCCGAAGAATCCGTCGCTACAAGATTAGCGAAAAAAAACGAAGCTGTCCACCACGACCGGCACGTCGCTCGCTTTATTTTTGTCCGCGATCCGTAGGCGATTCGAGGCGCGGCGAATTTATTCGGAGTCCTCCGACGTCGCGCCGCTTCACGTACGTACGCGTACGCGTACGCGTCACGAGCGACAGATGTGTAAAATCCACGCGAAAACGATAGAAAAAATGCGAGCAGAAAAGAAAGAGAGAGAACGTGTGCGTGAACCTATATCGACTCCAACTAAAAAGCGAGCGAATAAAAATGTGCACGAGAATTTCATCCAACCGACCGACGCCGATATTAGTTAGATCAGGGAGGAGGGAAGAGCCGATGCTTTTAACACTGAAATTTTTACCATCGATTCTCTGACGCGACCATCCATCGTCCAACCAAACTAAACTAGATTCTCTTGAATTCTTCTCAAATTTTTCATGACCAATTATTAACAAGTGATTCCCTTTCTTTCCACTGCTGTGTTGCATTGTTTATTTACGGCTCTCTGTCCGTGACGCGATTTTGGGCAATCGTACTCGTTGGATTTACGCGGGGAATATGCGTGGGCGAGAGTGCTAAATGATGTTTGCGGACGTCGCTACGACGACCGTCAGGGGAGGCTTTCTCGCCTGATAAATTCACGGCAAGACGCCGCTTTCTAAACAGCAAATAGTTGGCGAGATTATATAAATAAAGATAAGACTTTCATCGGCTCGATGAGAAATATTATTAACATCTGCCCCTTCTTACCCGAAAGGTAATCGCGTACGGAGAGAGGTTGGAGAACTCGTTGAATGCTCGTACTTGCTCAATTAAACCGCGCACGACGCCCGTGTATTCGAAAAACATGTCCTCTCTCCTATCTCTTTGGCTTTCTAGATGAATTCCCGAGCAAAAGCAATCCTTCCTTTGAAGTCTCTCGAAGGAAGAGCATGAACGAGAGACGCGACATTTGCGAGAGAGCGCGTATTAAAAAATTCCAGCCTCGAAATTTCAAGAATCCAATTTTTTCCTGTGGCTCGTTACCGCACGGTGCCGCAGTCTCGAGAGCAAAGGCTGTTGGTGAAAATAGAGTGGAAGGTGGACGTGCAAGCAGCGCACGGTCGAGGAGAACAACTCCAGTATGATTTAGCGTATGATTTAGCGTACGCGTAGAAATAATGACGCGCGAATGTATGTGTCGCGTTCATCCACCTAACTACTACGCGATACGATTTTCTAAACGTCTTTGCATCTTTCTTCGTCGGTGAGCATTTAGGACGATTTTACAAGGAGATGGATGTTCCTACGTTTCCAAAGGATCGTTTCGAATACTTGACGAATGCTAGTAGATGTAAGCGGGGGTATCATTAAGTCTCTGAAATTAAGGTTTAGGTTAGAGTTTTCCCTTGAATCGCGAACATTACGGGACTGACAAAAGGATCGACGAAAGGTTTAATACGCGGAAAAAGAACATGCGATCAGCCTTTTGAGATGCGCGGTGGGGGAATATCATCAGTTTCTTTTGATACGAATGAAATGATTTACTCTTCGACTCGGCCTTCTGTCGGCGTCAAAGCGAGCAGAAATGATTAATTTCGTCGCCGGATAAGTGGCCAATGAAAAATTAATAGGGTAGTCCTACAAGTGCAACGAAAGCGATAGCGCCACGGTTCGAGTGTGCGACAGAGGAAACTTGGAGAAAAGAGGGAGCAAACAAATAGAGAGACAGGAACACAGAAAAAAAAAAAAGAAAGAAAAGAAAGAAAGAAAGAAAGAAAGAAAGAAAGAAAGAAAGAAAGAAAGAAAAGAAAGAAAGAAAAGAGAGAGAGAGAGAGAGAGAGAGACATGGATAAAGAAAAAGCAACGTGAGGGACCCTTAGTAGCCACGGAAGTCATAAAGAGTCGGCAAATCTTTTCATTATTGCCCCACAAAGTGATACGTATATCATACTAAAGCGACCATTTCATCGGCATTATATCGGCAGAAGGTGGATCCAGCCTCTGCCATAGAACGATCGTTGAATGGTTTTCACGCCACGTTTTCGCGTAAGTGCGTACGAGGATTAAGTTGAATGGTTTCTTTTTTCTCTTGCCCACATGCGGTTCCGGCAGTTTTTCTTGAGTTCTCTCTCTCTCTCTCTCTCTCTCTCTCTTTCCAGCGATATCAAACCAGTTTTCTATCACGAAAGTAAGAGCGTATATGACCAACGAATCTGACATTTCAAGAGAAACACATGTATATTATGTCCGGAGCACGCAAACACTATTTAATTGCGATTCACGGAAAGTTCATCATCCACAGGGGCTTAACATAATGGGAAATTTTACGGCCGGGAATTAATTCTTCTTTCGTGCACCGAGACCAAACTTCATCGTTGAGATAACATCGAACGCCTCTTCGCTCGGACGCTGGTAGCCGTTCAATTAAACGTATTACATTCTACGCCGTGCATGCGCTTTTCAACCAAACTAATCACCTAATCATCTTTCTGCCCTTTCATAAAATTACGATTCATCTTTGAAAGATAAAAACGTCGTACATAGCCGCCATCTAAATAGTAAAAGTTTAAACGCGGGTCCTGCTACAACGAGCGTAAAACTTTCACATATCGATTTACGATTTCTTTACTTGGACAACACGCGTTACGATGCATTAACGTTTGCACGAGGAAAGAAAATCGACTAGCGGCCGCGTACAATTCTTGTTTCGACGCCGCGTACTCGTTTCTTCGACGGTAGCGGTCGTTTAAAGCTAGTAAAATAATAACGACTAGACCAACGTGACCCTAACCTAGCAATAAGTCATCCATCGTCCTCTGCCTCTCTTTTACGGCTGAAAATTACGGCCGTACGACCCTCGTACGCGTTTATGACCCTCGACAACGCGTCATCGTCCGTCTCTGATCAAATCAGACCAGACCGAGTTCAGAGTAATATTTCGCCAGATTTCTCAGGTTTCCGTCAAGTATCGTGTATTTTCTGGGAAAATGAAACTAACCAGAATTTTGACATATTTCCACAGGCAATAAAAAGTGCCTGTATAGAACACCGAAGACGAACAATGTCGTTTGGTTTAAAAAGCCAAGTTCAAAGAGCCATAGGGATAACGGCTGACGCCTGGCGCCTTTGATGAATCACGATCGTAAAAGTGCGGAAATTCGTCCGAATAAAACGGGTTGTTCGTCAGGCACGTTGTGCTTCTGCAAAATTGAAATTCCATCCCCATGCGGTGCGACAAGCGATATGGAAAAGTAGATGTAGACGTCTCCGACTCTTCGATGCGACGAAGATGTACCCTCGCACGCATCGAGAGGTATTTGTGTTTGCAATTTTAGACAAAAAAATTGTCGATTCCAATCGCAAAATAATTGAACAAGTTTGCCGGAACTCTGCGCGAACGTACCGTTTTGATACTGTCGTCCAAAAATTTGACACCCTCCGGAAACGTAAGTTTTTGATTTTTCTTCATCGCTTCAACCAGACTATCCTCTCGCTCTTCTCTTTCGCCTTATATCTTCTTACATTTGACTCTAACGTACATACGTTTCCTTGTTTCCGTTCCCGTTCGCGAACCAGCAAGATTTCCCGTGTGTTTTCGCCACGCGTTTCGCACACATATTCCCACACCAGCGTCAGCCGAGTCAAGACAGGCTTTAATCTACGCGATGCTACGTGAGGTGTTTGCGGTCGAGTTGGCAACCATTCCCTTTCTCCAATCCTCTCTTCTTCACTATCTCTCCTTCTATCTTTCAATCGAAACTTCCCTCTCTCTCTCTCTCTCTCTCTCTCTCTCCCTCCGTGTTTCTCTTTTTTTCGACTCGTAGAAAATCTAGCATAATCTAGCATTTTCTCTTCTTTCCTCTCGGTTTCTTTTCCTCCTTCGTCTTGTTGCCGTCTTGTTGCCGTCTTGTTGCGACGCATACCTGTTCTTCGAGCAGTTCTTTCAATCGCAAGTTGAATTTCTCGGCGTGTCGCGAGCAAAATCGGACCGCCTGTTGGCGGAAACGAACGATTAGGTGGCCGGGATAATCCGCCGTCGCAACGGATTCGTACTTGTTCGTAATGAGCCGGAACGTGCAGAAGGAACGAGCAGATTTTTAATATTTGCCCTGGTGCCGCGAGTGTTCCGGCAGGAGGAAAAAAGAATAAAAAGCACAGTCGGCCCGGCTCTCGACGACTCCCTGGGGCGGTTTACATTTTGTTCGTCGTGGCTGTAAAAAGGAAAATCTAGACAGCCGACAGTTTGCACGGATTGAAGAGGAATGTTAAAAAACTGCGTGCTTCAAATAGGGTAGGAGTTCAAAATTTCTCGGTTGGAAATTCGTCGGTTCTTGGCTAGTTCCAGTAAAGAGACGCGTGCCGCTGCGATGTGACGCGAGGTGGTACAGGAACGGTGAAACAGGAACGCGACTCGAGGTAGTGAGTCGCGTAGCTGTACCCAAAAGGATCAAACGTGATCCTAGCTGGCCAGGACTTGGCAACACTAAGCACGCGGATGTCAGTACTGGCAGTGTTATCTGGCAGTTTCAGAAGTTGTCCTCTATCCTGGCGGGACGCAATTTCGTGAAGATAATTTAAAAATCACGGGATTAACGGTAAGCCTGGCTCATATATTGGCTTATCCTGACCGGCGGCGGTGTCAACTCTGCCCGACCGGTCTATATTAAACCCGTGCCACCATAGTAATGCCCAATAACAATCGTTTCATATTCAACGATTCGTTTGATCGCGATAAAGACCCGCGCAAAAACTGCCGCGCCGTTTTCCGCCATTGCTAATTACTGCTCCACGCGGTATAAATCGGAATTTTCGTCTGAATCGATAGAGCCTCGCGCGAAAAGATCTGGTTCCTCTCTCTCTCTTCATCCTTCCCTCCCTCCCTCCCTCTCACTCATCTCTCTCTCTCTCTCTCTCTCTCTCTCTCGTTCTGCCGCTCTTCTCTCAGTCTTTTTCATTGGAAGATCGAGCACGTATGAAACCACGCGAGAGAAGGGAAATTCCGCGCGATCTCGCGGCCAGATATAACCCGAGAGCGCTTGCGCCCAGGCGCACTGGATGGTCCGATTCGTGAGCGGAAAAATAGGGTACCGATTGCATTCCACTCCACAGAGATTACGGATAGTCATTGCGAGTAGGTTCACGTTCGTTTCTTTGGCTCGCGAAGCTGTCGATGCGTCTAGGATTCACGGTTCATGTTGATTCGCATGCATCCGGTGGTATCGCGAGATTTCAACGGAGCCATGGATCGGAAAAATCGCAGCATAACTTACAGTCAGAGGAGAACCATAAATCCCAAGCAACATCGTCGCTTGTAGACCATGAATCAAGATTTTTGACCGGAATACCGATCCACTGGATATCTATCCTCGATTCCACGACTCGCATTCGCCTCAAAGTCGATCGGAATTTCTAGGAAACGCTATCCTAAACTGAGAAAGAAACAGAGAGGGGGAACGTCGGGAAAAAAGGAAACCTGACGGCTCTCGTTCATATGATCGTTTCGAGCAAACGAGAATATGCGTATTTTCGAAACGATTTCCTCGGGACCGTTTAGACGAGTGCACGCTAGAAACGGAACAAGGATCGTCGCTTAACTCGAGAGATCGCAAGAGGACGTCGTTCCGAACCCACGAAACGAACCAACGGGGGATAGTAATCGGGCGTCGTTAGAGGGTCCGCACAATGCGTGCCAGGACGCGATTCCACGATACCACCCCCATTGTCTATCGGAATTCACCCCTGTCTCGAATCTACGAGCCACGTCCGTGACGACTGACGACTGACGACTGACTGCGGTTTAACCTCGGTGGTTTAGCACGCTTAAACGATCTCGTTGTCAATTTCTCCTTTCTCTCCCCCCTATCTCTCTCTCTCTCCCTCCCGTTCTTTCGTTTCTACGTTATCTCGTTTCAGCTACTCTTTTACACAGGGAGACACACAAACGGTGTCTGCAAATCTCCGGTGTGTGTAATTTAAAGACATCCTCGTTAAAGAGGCCTGTGAAATGATCGTTCGCGACCACAGGAAGTTTCTTCGAGATTGGGCTAACAAATTGCACAAAACTTGCCATTTTTCTACTCTTTTCTTCTTTCCTCGTGAAAAAGAAGTGTCTATTATTATCTAGAGGAAATTGCGAAGATTACGTTATTTAAGACTAGAAAATGAATTTCTATGGGAAATATATTAATTTGACTAAAAGACCTATTCTAAGTACGTTCTAGCGAAAACAAATGAGACAGAAAGATGGTTAGAATCACGTCTCATGCAAAGATACGACTAACTAATTAAGAGTTTGCTACAATTGACAGAAAATGTATCATTAACGCATAGAACGAACATGAATTTGATTTGTTAGGGAATTATCTCCGGTGCTTGTACATGTTTCACACGTTGACACGCGATTCCGCGTTGAACGTGTTCGAGAGGTTCGGATCTGCGAAATCCCACGATGCAAATCCTACCGTTCGTCACTTGCCGAGAGCAAGTATTAACTATTCAAGAGTTGAACGAACTATGTTCAGGACAGGAAGAGCTAAAAAATTAAGTAGGAAAAACTGGAAGTAGTACGTGTAAGGACGCAAACAGACGAATAAAAAGGAACCTAGAATATAAAAGCCATAAATATAATTCTGTGCAAAACGACAGAATCGTCGGTTTACCCTTTTCTTTTTGACCTTCTTGCACAATTTATCTTGTGTGTCGGTATAATAACTGATCCCTCATATTTTGCAACCTCTTAAAAATTCTAAAGCGAACGAAACTCTATAAAAAGTCTGGAATACTTTTAGATCGGAATTCAACACTGACCAAGAAATATTTCAAGCGTCGCGTCAATTTCGGTCTGACATTTTTACACTCGTCACGATCGACCACGGAAAGCGTCCAAGTTGATGTATAAAAAGGAACAATCGCATGCCCGTGATAAAAACGGAAATTCTTCCAGAAGCAAGTACCTTCCATTTTACTTCGCCCGAGGAATGGAATCTTGCGAAAACTCTAGCAATAAATTGTCCCAACGTTCTGACTTTGTTCCCGCTGGTATCTCAGTCGTTTTACATATTGTTTCGATACACAGGCGACGCCAGTGTTTCTGATACACGCAACTCGTAATCCCCGAAGGACGAAGGACGAAAGCAGCGCCAATTCCTTGGCGAATCAAGACAAAACTTCCCCAAGGGTCGACCTCGACGCTGCACGAATATAAATACGGTTATTAGATACGTTTCCCGCTGTGTGCCGCGGCACGCAAATGGTAAATAATCCGTGGCAACAAGAGAATCCTGACGACATCTTGGAAAGATCCAACTCCGCGATTGGTTCACGGAATTGCGAGCAGAAACACCTGTGTCTACTTTCTACTCGCTCGAAATTCATGTCAATAACGTGTTTATATTTTGACGGCGATCTAAAAATTGGTGCGACGATCGCGTAAACTTACCGAATAAAGTACGAGTGAATGATATTTTTGTATTCTACCGTGAGTCGTCGAGGAAAATGCAATGCATTTTCCGTGTTTCTCAGAACCGCTAACGTATAAAACGATTTTGCACGTATGTATATATAATCTGCATATAGTATCTCTTGTATGCGAAAATGGTTTATACTATTTTTAAGGAATTACACTGGCTCGTAATAAGAACCGATGCGATCCACTTTGCTTTCTTAGGTAGTCATTGAAGTAATTGTTTCAAATGTTCACTCTTCTTCGACTGTCATTTTGAACTCGGTTGCTGAATTAAATTGTTTATAATTTCCATGTACAAACGTTACAGTCTAATTGTTTTTACATATTTTCGATAATGTTGAGATGTAGAAACAAGATAAAAACTGAGTATTGTTTCTTTCAAAGTACCTTTTTCAGCCATATACTGACGCACTATCGCATTGAAAGACGAATCCTTCTCTACAAATGTTTCATGCTTGTTATTTCTTCATCAATTGAGTTCATAAAATCTGCGCCTGTTAGTTTAGTACTGAAAAAAGGAACAGAGAAATATTTGTATCCAGTTCCTGCCTAAATCATGAGTCCTCATGAGCGCTCATTTGACATTTTACTCGATACATTAATTCTTTTCTGAAATTGTAGAAATAACCAACCATCTGGTGTGCACCAAGTGTACATCTTTCTCGTGCGTAAATAAGATTTTTTCTCCACTTTTTTCCTTTATTTTATGCTCTCGAGCGAATGCTCGTTGATCTTTTATATAGTTTTTCGTTAATGGTGGTTATCTTTTCAGTTTCTTACGTTTAACGTAATCGGACTGTGGTAAAATTCGCTATACGTTCTCTACATAAACGTTCTACATTGGTTTGAATTTGACGCAATTTGTAATATCTTTCATCGCAATTATTCACAGTTCAAGGTTTGCTTTTCTTTATTATTTTTGATATTTTGGAAATGCTTGCATCGTCTTCCTTGTTTTCTTCTCCGTTTTGTTTAATTTAGTACCCACGACCCATTTTTAAATATGTTAAGAAAACTAGTATCGGTATTTTTGATTCAAACTATTTCTTATCGACGGATAAACGATTTACAAGTTCCATGTTCTATCGTACCCGTTTATCATATGAACAAATGTAATTCCGAGAAAGTAGCGTAAACAGTCGTTATGAATGATGCCGAGGCACTGTTTAAATACGTACGTACAATCTTCCTAAATACCATCGGCTTGAAGAAATGCGAAAAATGCAAGGGTATCCTCCTATCACGTATATATTGTCGAGGGATCCTCGGATACCGTTTTCCGAATCTCGTAACAAGAAACAGTAACGATTACATTATACGACATCGTAAAACGAACATATGTTCCCTTTTGAAAAGAAACAGACCTCTCGTTTAAATCTTGAAAACGGCCCCCTTCTCGTAAAAATCATTCCCCGACACTCGCGAAATCGCACAGTACCACACAACCACGTTTCTCACGAAGTGCACGTGAAAGCACGAGGATTCAAGTGGAAGGAGTGTTTCGCCGACTTATTTCGTGAGTGATTGCGAAATACCGGTGAAAAGGGGCAACTTTTCCACCTGCATTCGCTGCATTTATCGCTAAATCCTCTCCCACCAGGAGTTGTACTGTCTAAGTACTCGAGGATCATGTCGGAGTTTGACTTAGCCTACTTTCGAGTTGCCATTAGAGAGAAGCAATTCCGCAAGACGGAACCATTCCCACGGTAGATGCACGAATTCGCGATAGATATTGTCCTGCCTAGGACATGCAACTCAAGCGAAATAAATTTTACTGAAAAAAAAAAGTTGAAAGTTGCATCTTCGCGTTGAACGAAGTTGGACGAAGTTGGACGAAGTTGGACGAAATTGTCGAGAAAGAGGAAGAAGAAGAAGATTTACTCTGAACTTGAACTGGCATCTATCATCTAGATCTATCATCTAGAAAGAAGTTGACTTGAGATAGCTTTCGATCGACAAATGTAGCAGCAGTTGGCAATTTTCGGACGAGACATACTCGCTTTCCTTTTCTTTCGTTTAATCGTATCATCATATAACGAGAGAAGAGTCTTCTTTCGATGAAACTGAGTCTAGGCAGAATCTTCGGTTTGACGTCTGAACATAAAAAAAAAAAAAAAAAAAAAAAAAACGGGCTGCTCACTGACCGAGCAAGCAGCCTAATTAATGAGAGACTCGAAGACGACGCGACTTCGGAACCGGAGCAATTTCCATCGTTTGGGCTTGTGTCCGCCATGGCGAAATTCAATCTGAGCAGAAGACTACCGGCAAATAATTAGTACAGCGAGCGTCGGCCCTTTAAGGTTCTCCTGATCCAGAGGGATCGTCGAGGTAATCCCCCAAATATGAATATAATTTGCTGGCAAAGAGAGGGAGATACCGACCGGTTGGATAGAATACGCGTGGAGCAAGCCGTCAGAGAGGCGGGCAGACTCGTGGATCAACCGCCGACGTAATTATGTTTCGTTCGCTGACAACCTGCCACCGATAATGAATATCAAAACGCTGGCCCCGGCCCGACCCGTTTTTTTTTCTTTTTCTCTTTCCTTTTTCCTTTTTCCTTTTTCATCCGTCGACGACTACTCTGTCACACAGCTTTGGAACTCTCGTATATCTTGCATCGTGGACATCTCGCGACGCGGCAACGAGTAAAATATTTTTCCATCTGACGCGTGGACGCGTGGACGCGCGCACAGGCTGCTGCTTCGGGGGATCATTTTAACACGTCACGCACGTTGACGCGTCAATGCATCCAGCTGCACCGCGGAATTTCATTCTCGCGCCCCGACCCGCCTCTACGCTACTTTATTGTACCCACCGACGTCGCGGTATTTTCTCGTCTTAATTGCGGAAAATGTTGTCGTTCGTCTGCGACATTGATCGTTAATTATTCGACGCGCGGTGTAACGCTGCTCTCTCGGCCGAGAATGGAAACGCGGCTATTGTCCGTTTCCGTGTATTGTTCGAATTTTTGCTCGTTAACCGGTCGACGCGCGTGTAACACTGGCCGCAGCATGTAACAAAGTATAATTTCCATGTAACTCGCGTAATTTATCTATAGCCTGCTGTATTTGTTACATTGTTCTGGACAAATGAGTGAACGTCAATTGGAACGAAGAATCACGAAGAATTCTACGAGGAAATCTTGTCGCGATTTTAAATATAAAGTACAAAGTAGGATCGAACAAATAATATCACCAAGATCTAGTTGTAATCACGAATCTCACGAGCAGAATGAAAGGCTGTGTGATTGTCCGTGAACCTGCGCTTGCTGGTGTAGGATGAACAATCCAGCATTCGTATCCTTGACTATTAATAGGTTCGAATAGTTGAAATATTTTTGGCAGCAACTGGCGGCGCCGTTGTTCGCCATGTTCCCTAAGCTGTCTGAATAGGTGCTAGGCTACGGGGGAATCTTGGCCCAGTCGCTCAACCCCTTGGCCACATTCTCGATGCACCCTGCGAGAATGCTTCGTCTTTCACGAAATCACACGAAATCGCACGAAATCACCGAGCCAAAGAATCGAAATAAAGCCACCCCGTGGCCCGTGCATTGTGCACCTTCATTCCACGCCCGTTCCCCCCTGCTTACATATAAGCGAGTCAAAACCTACGTATTTCGTAGATATTACTGTGGTGTATATATATATATATATAATACTCGGTCGACGCGAATTCGACCGTCTCCGATTCGCACCATATTCGTAAAAAGGTGAAATTAACAACGCGGCGACTATTGCTTTAGAGAAAACTGTTGACTTCCGACCAATATTCTTGAAATACCTACTACTACGAGTAACAGAGGAGTGTAAATACGAATCGATGGTTTGGACACGAAGAATTGTACGGATTCATCTCGATCGATTGATTAATCGTCCCTACAATGTTCGTCTCCAGCGGCAGGATGTGACTGTCGCTGTTTATTGTCCCTCGATGTTCCTCTGCAATTCACGTTTCGTTTCAACGTTTTTTCGCCCCTTCTTCCTCCGGTGGTAGCACAAAGTCCACCGAATCGCAGCCACGAAAACCGAAATTGCCTGTTGGATGAGAAGTCAGAAGCAGGCCGATGCTCAAAAACCCATTATCCGAGCATTATCATCTTTAATTTGTTTTCGCACCGGATTATCTTAGGGGATTAGTCCGTCTTCAATTCCCTTCCTCCTTCTTTTTGCCATTCGCACGCGGCTGGTCTCTCGATCTTTCATCCGTGCCCTCTTCCTCTTTCGTCCTTCACCTGCCTGTCCTCCTCCTCCTCCTCCTCCTCCTCCCATTCTCACCATGGGATAAGATCGGCCGATAGAAGTCGGCAATTACAGAAACGTCGGAAGGAAGAACAGTATCTGCCTGTGAAATCGAAGCTCGACTTGCCTCTTAATGGCTCATCGAACAGATTTCGCTTTACTGGGAAATCTGACAGCGCGACTGTTGCAATTATCACCGGCTTTGGATTAATCGAATTCCTGTAGAAACGTCAGTTTGACGCTGACAAATGCTCCTTGTTTCCTACTGTTTTCCTACTGTTTTCCTCGTTTGGTGGAAATAACCGTGACGCTGGAATTTTCGCGAATGAATTCCGTAATCGAGAAAATCCAGCAGCCTCTGCAAATATTACAATTAAAAACGGACGAACGTCGGGTTTAACGCGCAACTTAATGACTAGAATGCACACAATAATTGCACGGTACTCGAAACAGGGGGAAAAAGACGAGCTTTTAATGAAACCGGCGCCCCATTAGCGTATGAAGAGAAAAAAGAAAAAAAAAAAAAAAAAAAATGTATTTTTAATTGAAACTTCCATTCTTCCGGCGAAATGGAACGCTAGCGCCATCTTCGTCTCCGGTGTAGAAAACCATGTGGGTCCAGCGCGACGGACGATAACCGTAGGAAACTGCAGTCGCGCAATCGATGTACGCGTGCCGGGTGTGCCGGTAAAATCCTACACACCTCATCCACACGTCGCATCCGCGAACGTTCGGAGACGACGTTCGCAAGTCCGAGGGTCCATATGTTGCTTGGAGGGGGGAGGAAGAAGAGGAAGAAGAGGAAGAAGAGGAAGAAGAGGAAGAAAGCAAGAACTGCAATCGAGTACGAATAACAGCGTGGGAATGAAAAAGGCGCTGTAATTCGGGATTCGATCGCTTTTAACCGGACAAATTGGAATGAAAAACTCGTGCTGCACGGAGGGGGGAAAAGCTCACGGGTTAAATATACCGGTTCACGGAGCTTTCCAGCCGGCGGAAAAATGCATTTCAATTATCGGCTCGCGCGCCAACTCGTGCAGCCGCACGCGCGCTAGCAATTTTGGCTTAACCATGCCGCTACGCTGGTAAATTCGGTCCAGTCACTCACCCGAAAAGCCAGCCTCAGCACCGTAATTAAATTTCGAACGACTCTCTGCCCGATCCGTCGATAAACCTTTGAACGGCCACGCACAGAAAGATCGACAAGTGCCAACGTTGTACGAGGATGCCATCTCCGGGTAAATAGACGCGCGACAGTTTCGTTTTTCAAAAATCCGCGGGCCTCGATCGTTTCCTTCGAGCCTTTGGCTTTCATCGTCCGGTCGCTAGGCAAATGGTGTCACTAGAGCAGGTATCGTGAAAAAGCTTCATGATCAGGTTCAAAATATTCGAATTATACCACGGATTAAATTGAAGAGCGGAAGAGAAAAAGCTTTGGCCGTTCGTCAAGATTATATCTTGCAACGATGAACGATCCGATGAACATAATTCATCTTGAATTTTAAACATTCCAAAACGTTTTTCTTTTTTCGATAAATCTTTTAATCGAGTAATTGCTATTTTACGGAGTAATTTCCGCTGCTACTTTTATTCACTCAGTCTTCTTCCGCAGGAATTTACTGATACGCAACCCCGAGAAAGGGGAGCCCGGTTGGAGCGTGCGATTACTTAAAAATATTCGGTGAAAAATTCTTGCTTTGGAATTCGATGGAGCGGATGTAATTTATCGTCGTTTAATTATCAACAAAAAAAATCGCCTCGACCGTTCACAGGCATAGGGGAGAAACGTAGTGGTGGCGAATGTAGCGAGTTTCGAGCACGCAGAACCCCAGAAAGAGAAAGAGAGGACGCGACGATAAAGTGGAGAGCAGAGGAGGAAGGAAGATGGAAGAGGGTGTGTATCGAGAGGGCGGCCGCGCAGCGACCGGATTTAATTTTAATCTCTGATGCTTTTAGCGCATGAGACGATTTTTCAAAGTCCCGACCTTCCTTCCCTTGCTTCTGCCATGTCGCGGCCTCATAACTCTTGCCCGATGTATTAATGTCGTGTTAGCGAGCAATCTAACAATGCTGAATGACCGCGCGGTTGTAAATGGAGCGGCGCGTGCTCGTTCAAGTGCATGCACGCGTGTGCCGTAAGACGGTGACACACGTGCCGTGTGCCGTAGAAACAGAGCGACGTCGACCCAAGTTCCGCTCGCGAACCAGGAAACTGCGAGAACAAGTGACTCCATTTTCATTGACCGACAATTTAATTCTTCACTAGCATCGGCAATTGCGTAGATTTACTTCTTCTCTCGTTCCTTCTCTTTCTCTTTCTTCGCCGACCATAAATACACGCGAGTATGCTACGAGCATCGATAATGATGGCAACAGAAAGTGGCACGAAAATACAAGAATCAGTTACCACCATGTTACAAACAATTGCCAGCTTTAATAATACGTATGCCAGTTTTAAGAACAACGAAGAAATAATAATAATTTTAACATTGTGTTACATCAATTTTAACATTAACGTCTATCGAGAAAATTTCGACAATCGCTCGCAGACCACAATTCAGAGGAACACAATTTGTTGGAACGGCAAAACGACATCTCAATATCGACAAATATCGATCCAAAGAAGAAAAAGAAGAAGAAGAAGAAGAAGAAGAAGAAGAAGAATCGATACCGGAAGAAACCAAAGGTAATAGGTTCGACAAAACAGTAGACAAAGAACTAAATTTTAGTTTCACTGAGCGATGATTGGCTCCATGCTTCTCCGTAGCGAAATATATCGAGCGTGGTCGTTCCGTTTGACCTAGTGGCGGCACTTTATATTCCGGAAAGGGATCTCATTGGGAACGATTGCTCGACAAAGAACGACGAGGGAGTTGACGGGTTCTGTTCCGTGCGAGCAAGAACGGCGAGTAGAACACGCACGTGTAGTGCACGCACGCAGTCACGTACGAACGCACGCACCCCAGCGATCCATAACACTGTCAACTCGAGGCGTTGGTCAAATCTCCATCTCAGATTAAAGGCCGCAACAGATTGTGGTCTACGCGTGAAATGCTTACCCCCGAAAACGCAGACCCACAATCCTCCGTCACAGATCGTTCCAGAGTGCGTGTGTGACGCTATACTCTCGTAAATTCACGAATTGCTCCCGTTTCCCGATCGTTTTCACTACCGTAGGATCGAGGTTAAGTGTAACATGATCGAAACGAATGGCTGCGTGGCTCAAAAACATGAGGCCTTTTGTTCGATGAATTAATGTCAACCGATCTGTATACTGTTTGGCTCCTTTCAAGCCGACTCTAATATTGAAATGGCCGTCGTGCGCACTGACAAACACGAATGACACGAATTCAAAAGAAGTTTGAAAACACATCGACAGGGGAATGAAGCGACACGAATGATCCGCTCTAGATGCGCTTTTATTTGCTCTGTTCATCAATTCAGCTATCTGGGTCATTTTCAGCAAGTTTCTTTCTGTCGATCCTAATATCGAAATGGCAGGCAATGATTTAAACGCGAGCAGAAAAACGATGTGCAGAAAATTCGTACAACTACGGTGATGCAATCTGGTGTGGTGTGATTAACATCGTCGAAATCGGCTCGAAAACGTCGACAGGTCGCAACATCTCGTTGAAATGATAGCGATTCCACGTGGAATGCAGGATGTACGAGTGTCGTGCATGTTGTGCAGTTTGCATACTAAGATTGCAAATTTCACGCGCTTCGAGACGACAGAATGAAAATGAAAGGTATCGACAGACTCACGAGTAATATCATTAAAGATTTATTTTCGTATCGAGATTAGATACGACGACCACGGAGAGATTTGCTGCCCGGACTCGACGGGGATTATTTGGTAAGGTAACTGACAATCGGATAGAACGGTTCAACAAGGGTCTAATTTTAAATTCTAAATATAGATAGTTCGAGTTTAGTCGATCTAGCAATATTCTGTTTGCAGAGAAATTCAACGCAGAAACGGTTGTTCCAAACTTTCAAACTACACCGTCGATCACAGAATTTACCTCAACGATCCCATCCCCGCGAATCCTCTCGGAAAGAGGCTTTTACGTTTCAAGCGTTCGTACCGAGTGAACCCCCTCTTTGTACCAAGAGACAATGTCTACAGAAACGGAAGCTACGGAACGGTGTCACGTTCTTGTCCGTGTCGACTTCCGTGCAACGAGAACATCCCTTCGTTTACACGAGCAACCCTTACCCATTAGTCGAACGACGTTGACCGCGATGATGAGCAACATATCGAGTTCGGATATCTCGAGTAAACGAGAAACGATATTATATATTATAGGGCTCAGTTTCGCGTTATTTCGCGCAAGGCGTACCCAACGATTGCGATTCGTTCGACCGTAAGGTCACTGCGGTCGCCTAGGATAGAACGCAGGTAAGTCACGTTTGACCTGGAAAACAAAGTATGGCGAAGTATACATAATCGGCCAAACATAGCCGTCATTCACCAGGACGAATCGTGGCCGCGGCATGTTTTTGTTGCCACGGTACGCTGCGCTGTCGTGACATGCAGTAATATAATTACAATATTGCACGATACCGTGATAACACCATGCCACCGCAACGACTACGGAATCTACCAACCAACCAAACTAAACCATCACCTTCACCCTGCCTCTCTCCTCGTGTTCACCTTTACTCACCCTCCCTCACCGATCCCTCTTCCTTTTTCACTAGTAATTAATTGCTCGTTCTCTACCGGCGCCATCCAGCGACCCGCTAGAACCATTAACTTTATTTACACGGTTCAACCCTCTACATGTAAACAAGCAACTTGCCGTGCTGCTCTTTCTCGAATCACAAACCTGTCTTAACCTGTCTTAACCTGTCTTAACCACACCAAGTGTCGGGAAAACTAATCGATTTAATTGCTCTTTGTTGGTTGCTTGAATTTCGACGAACACCAATGACACCAATGATGCTTAGTTAGTTCTAACGGCTAAACTGAAAGGTGGAAATCTCGACTCGAATTACGGGTGAAAATTATCTATTATCTCATTAGAACCCCGCACAGTCGGTCGACGATGACACCCGTTAAATTTGTTCGCTTACTTCACCCTCCAAATGTAAACAGTTGGCAGACTACCGTGACGTGATCCTTGACGCGCGGATATTCCGTCGACCCGTCGAGGGAAATGTACCCTCGTTATTTTCCACCCGTAGTTGTTTTTATCATCGCAATCCGATCCTTCTCACTTTTTTCACTGTTTAATAAATAATTTGCTGCTATAATACATTCCGTGGGAAAATTATATAACATTATACAAATCTATATATATATATATATATATATAAAAGAAAGAACTTTTCCTATTTGCATGCAGTTCCCTTTTACTCCAGGATATATCTTTTTACAAAGAAAATATCACCTGTTAACTGCAACAAAACTATAATACAAGCCACATCGTATTTTTCACAAGGAATCGACACGTTATCAAACTTTATTAATAGTGATGATAGTAATGATGCAGTACCACTCTTATCTTCTACAATCTCTAACATTCTTTTGAACATTTCATTCAAGAAAAATTTATATAAATTTTGTATTGTTTGTTGTTTTATACATTTTTATTTTTTTTCTAGATCCGTTCCCAATTTTTTCAATGCTCCGAAATTGTTTTTCTTTTGGGTTCTACACTTCTTAGGTATACTACAATGGGTATACTTTTTTTAATAACACATATGCAAATTTTAAAGACCTTCCAAGTTATGGTAAAACATTAATTTTTCGACTATATTTAAATTACTATATTCAAAAATACAGCTATCTTTATTCTCAACGTTTTACCATTCATTTTTATATATGAAATAAGCTTCATATCTATTTTTTTCGTGATATCCTGTTGCTAGTTCTAATACCTCAGCACTCGCTTTTGTAGCGTGATTTCTTCTGTTTTTAAATCGAGTTAAAATATTTTTCATCCAAACAAATATCTTTTTATGTCAGTGTTATCGTTCTTTTACTGATTCTTGTTTGCCTTTTTACAACGACTGGTCTTCATGGTGGTTTTATTAACATCTTGTGACGTTTTTGGAAGCCTTTATTTTTTTATACCATTCTAATATACTGTTGTTCCAGTTTTTGCTGCTATTTGCCTCGCAATTAATGTTTCATTGAACGTATTTATGCTTTAGGATTGCTTGCCTTTTCTTCTAATTTGTTCTTTTTCAGCGATCATCGAAATGTTTTTTAACACCATTTTCACTACTCTTTAAATAACTGCGCGCATCTTTCTAGTATTGCAGAATGTTTTGAAGAAATGTTTTGTCCTTTAATTATAATTTGTCCTTGAATTAATTTTGCTACTGTTTAGCTTTCTTCTGTAGGATACTTTATAGGAACAAACTATTTTTATTATTTTACTATATAGCAACACAACATCAACCATTTGATAATAAAATTTTTCCTTTACATATATCACTTTGCCTGTTTGAAGAATACTATCTTACAATTTTCTCGTGATTAGCAGAAGATATTTTCTTAAATGTAATTGTTATTTTATAAATGTTAAAACGATAACCTTGAACGAAAAAGAACGTGAAAGATCTTGAAGTAAATAATAACCCCACAGATAGGAAAAATTCTGTATTGTAATTTCGTCGCGAAATGAACCATCGTTACATAAAAAAAGAGGAATATCATTATTCTTCATTATTCTTTTATCTCTCCTTACATATTATTGTGTATATATATATATATACGTATACGTATACATAATAGCACGTTCAAAATTTTGCCTAATTCGCAGGAAACCTTTGTCGTGTGCTTTCCTTAAATTTCTAAAAGGGGAGAAAAACAGATTCGTAACGACAGTCTTAAATATTCCAAACTTTTCACGCACCCGATGATTCTGACCCTCGAAATCTTGAACAAACGATTCAAGGATTTCGCCCGGGGGACGATTCGGTTAAAAAGCAAAAAATTCGGCTGGGACTGGATGGAAAGCCTGCTCGAAGGGTCGAAACTGACGTAACACTTATATTTTATTCCGTGACGGTAGAAAATGGATTTATTCTTGCCCTCCGTTTCCACTGAATATGTGCGTATCTTCAAATCCTCAGGCATTATTTATTCTTCTTCATTGACACCGAAGCGAATCAACTTTCATGCTCCGTCGGATAGCTTTTTCGTCGTTTAACGGTCCCGCGACGCGCATCAGATCTCGATGCTTGCGAAAAGATTGCTTCCAATCGTTTTCAGCGTAGCATCTCAAGCTCATTTACGTTCTGGGCTCGAGAAGATTAAACTCGATCTTGCTTCCGCTACTTTTTCTTTCAAAAAACATTTCAATCTTCAAGCAAAAATCCTCCGCAGCACGATGCGACTTTTTTGATTGCCGAACTCTGCGCCACCACGTCGCGCCACTGCGAAACTAATACGAGCATTCGATGCTAAAAGAGAAACGGCCGTTCTTGCGTGACTATCGAAATAACGACGGCAGTAACAGTAGTAGCGGCGCATAATAGCAACGATAATAGTAGTAACAGCAACGGCACGTACGCCGCCGCGCCGCGCCGCGCCACGCCACGCCACGCCACGCCACGCCACGCCACGCCATGGCACGCCGCTTCGTGTTAGCAACACCACGTGAGATTTCTAATTGACGGATCGTCGACTCTGACGGTGCTCGAGGGCTGATACTTGGCTATGAGGATATTCGATTCTCGATCCCCATCGGGAAACGTTTGCCTCGCTATCTTCACGAGACACACGTCCACTTCGATTGCCAGTGTATAAAAGAATGATCGACTATCGCGTGCAGTCTGTTCAACACTTGCGTAAGTCTATTGATTTTCCTACACCGTAAAAGCCCGGCGTTTAGTTTCTCCGAAAGATTTTTGGGCCTTTATTTAACAATATTCGATAATTTGTAAAAATTTAAATACCAGCAATATTCAAATATAGCAAAATTAAATTGACAAAGAATCGTTCTCGAATCAAATCTTGAAGATGGCGTACTCTATGAATATCTCGATCTTTTTACAAGCAGCAGTATCTTCACCGTTCCTAACGATCCTCGTTTCTTTAGGAACGTGAACAGAGTTCTTCTTCGTTTCGTAGATCACTGCAGCTGAATTTCGAACTTGCCTCCATCCATATGCATCGATCTAATCTCATACACTTCGAGCATAAAATTCCATCTAAAAGTAGGAAGGTGTATTTAGTACATGTTGTTCAATTTTAACTGCAATAAGAATTGCCATAAACTAGCATTCTTTGAGACTTTAAATTTAAAAAAAAGAAAACTTTAGTCAAGTCAAAGAACAAAAGAAAGTAAAGTAAACTGCATTAAATCCAAATTTTTAGATTCATATAGATGCGCGAGATGTATAGTTCGAAAAAGGGTTGGTACAAAAGCCTAATCAAAAGCACGATTCTTAACGTTGTCCCAAGTCTTCAAATCTTCTTCAAATTTTTCTGAAAATATGGCACACTAATTTTCCTGGAAAACGGTATCGCGCGATTTTCGCACATTTTGTCACATCTTGTTGCTTTTTTTTTTCTCTAAAATGGGCCACGATCAAAGAATGGTTGCAAGAGCCAATAGCAAGAGAAAAAATTACGGAACCACTCTTTTTTTACGATCAGAAAGGAAAACAAAAATATTTCTGGCGGAGACGGCGATTCGATCTAGCAAAGCTGAAGCTCGACTACGAACAAGACTAGAATGACAAATTATGTGACCCTAGTTTACCGTAGTCGTAGAAATTGGATTAAATCACGTAATCGACAAACGATCCATCAAGATGGCAATCCGTCCTCAAATGCGATCTTAATACATCTGGTCATCGGGCAATCGCTTTTTCTCTATCTTTATCGGATCTTCTTCACGTCGTGACTGGGGTGATCTCTGTATAATCGATCCTATCTGACTAACACACTAATGCCGCACCCAGCGACGAAGATTAACGGACAAAACTATTAATAATTTCACTTACAATTAGAATATTGTAAATTGTACCCTTGAGAAACAGTTTTCGATCACATTCGATTGTATTCGATAATGTGACAAAATTGTTTGAAAACACTTGAATGATTATAAAATTATTTTATATTATTTTGTAACTGAATTTGGAGTAAAGGAAGTTTAATGTAGAATAAGTAACAACAATTAATTAAAATTGCTGAAACTAATTATCATTTATTATTGGAAAGAAGATAAATAAAGAAACAAAGTGTTACGTGGAATAAAATTTTCCACCAGTGGAAACCGAGGAAAACAGTTTTCGATCAAATGTTTTGAATTTTCAAACAAATGATATATTACAAACATCGTGTTGTAATCTTATTTCCACGTAATCTTACGACAGGTTTAATGCGTTAAAACATGGAAGAAATTAACTTTTGCAATCCGCAGAAGAAATTTCTTCTCAAGATGGAGCCTTATGGCTTTTCATCTTTATTTTGTGGTTTTTGATCGTGTACTAATTTTTTTAGTTTCGTCCATAAATTTTTTATCAGAGTTACAATTTTTCTCGTAAAAAAATCTTTAACTATTAACTTTAACTACACTCTGATGGTATTATCACGTTGAGAAACGAAACATTCAATATTCAACTGAAATCAATTTTCGATACTTGAAATTAAAAAATTTTCCAGGATATGTATACACATTTGGGAATAATTGACATTTTGATACAGAATAATTACACAATTTTTTCATTCAGATGTTCTATCATACAATTCCAAATCACGTCAGATTCCGGGTACTTTCTTTTTTAAAATTCATATTCTTCACGCAAGTTCTTCATCAGATCTTCGTCAGATAAAGATTCATGTAAAAAAAATGGCGAGTCATCGCTGAAAATTACATTCGGGAAATCCTCTTTAGACTATGTTTCGTGATTCTTGACACCACTGTAACCGCTTCCTTTTATGCTCTTTCGAACGAAAAGATTTTGTTTTCGCTTTTTCAGCAAAAGTATCCCATTTCGTTCAAACTGTTCAAATCCCGAAATTATACGCAATCTTCTCGTTTCGTTGTTACACGAGGACGACCACATCTCTTATAATTAGATACACTTGCTTGTTGCACTGGACTTTTTCTTTTTTTAATAACTGACGACTTTGACTGTACCCAATTTGACTTTTGCAATTCTTCCTAGCGTAATTTCCGTCATTGAAAAGTTCGATAATCCTTTTTTTCAAATCTTACGAATAATATCGGCGTGATGGTATTCTGAAATATTGCATCGCATATTTTCAACTTCATCGACCGCCTTCTTCTTCTTCTTCTCCTTCTTTTTTTCTCTTTCCATTTTTTCTTCTTCGTCGATAAATTCTTTCTAGGACAACACTCACATGGCGTTGATCGAATGGTCAGGATGATGAATTGACCATCGTGTTACGTAAACAGTCATGCACGAATTCCGTAAGATCCGAGACTCCTATGCAACCACTCGATCGACAAATCTTATTCATCGGCTTTCACTTTGACACCATGTAGAATACATCGTTTCGACGGAATATCAATCATCCTCAATTATCTCATATTTCATTCCGTTGGCTCTTACGCTTTCGGATAATTAGCTCAGGTCTGAGACTTTTATGGGCTAATTTGATAATCAAAGAAAGTTGAGAATTGGTTGAAATGATAGCGGGATGATAAATTTTGCCAACGACTCTCCAAACAAGTGCGCTTCAACGAGTATTTACAATTAATAAACATTTTTCTGTCCGAACGAACGAGACAACATCCTTGGAAATGAATATCCCCAGTAAACGAGCCAATTACGAGAGACAAACGTATCGGCAACCGTAATTGAGAATAAGTCTAATCAGGCCTAAACGAGAGGTGTCGCGCGCTGCAGGAACGGTGGATTTTGTCGGCACAAATAGTGGAGTACAAACGCGGGAAATTCAAAGATAGGCGCGCAAGGGGTCATAATTAAACGACAGAGAGCGGATCGGCACGCTAATTAAAAACATAAATCTTGATCCATCCCGCTAGGTACCCGCAGACTTGGTGTTATTAAATTCGAGGGTATTAATTACCTCCGCCACGCGAGACTTAGGAAATGACATTTGAATCGCAAAGAGCTCCAGGGGCAAAGAACAAAGCACGGTAAAGCAATATTTGAGAGGGGAGGGGGGAGGGGGGAGGGGGGAGTGGGCAGGTCTTCCTCGGTGCCCGACACAAAGCCGGCGTTAATTAACAATTAAAGTTATTACATCCGTTTGGTCACGGACGAACGACTTTTCTACCTACGCGCTGGATCACAAACACGTGAATGTTAGCATATCTATTAACTGTTTTGAAGTAGCTGTTTTGAAGATGTGTACGTCTATGTATGTGTGCACATGTGAGTGTGTGAGTGTGTGTGTGTGTGTGTTTGTGTGCACGACGATGCGCATTCAATACGGTGGGAATTTTCAAAGGAATCAGTAACCGTGAAATTTTAATATCCTTTGAACATTATTCCCGTTGAAACTCACCGTTTTTTTTCGCGATCCGCGGAGTTTCAAGGCAGAGAAGCGAAATGCTAATATCGCGAACGTTCTACGCGCGAGGCTTGGTGAAATTTCATCAAGCTTTTGAGAACTCTTTGCAGTAAGGCTGGCGAATGGTATCCGCGAGACGAATAACAAATTCGAGGGCAGTCAGAGTCGGTCTCGGTCTCGGTCTCGGTCTCGGTCTCGGTCTCGGTCGCATCGCCACGCGAAACACGCGTCCACGTTTTGCGCAAGAAAAGCTTGCCTAGCACGTTCAAGGAGACGGCACGCGCATACATTTGCATCTTATGGCGTGTCTAATTGAGTTGTTCGTGATTGCCTCGCGTTGCATACGCGTTGTTTTACATTGTCGTTACATTTATCGTTATATCGACGGTATCCTCGGTCGACTCGTGGCCAACCGACTGGGAGATGATTATTTCGGAAATAATAAATAAATAAATAAAATAAAAATGCGTCGAAAAGAGGAGAATAAAATGTTTTCATTTCAAAGCAAACTAGGCAAACTGTTGCGCGATTGTGATTCGTGTGCCAAATACCGTGTGACCAACCGTGTGAGAAAAATCAACCAATCGTCAATCATCGTTCCGGTAATGCCACAAGAGCCACTTTTACTACGTTACTTGAAAAAAAAAAAAAAAAAAAAAAGTAAGTACGTGTTTGAGAAAGCTTGCGAGAGTAGAGCAGATCTTAATGCGAATGTTCACGACGCGACGTACGGAACAACAACAACAACGAGTGAAATATGACGAAACTGGCTCTGGTTGCCGTTATTATCTCGAAATCGTGACACTTTGCCCCAGAAGGGAGAAGGTGAAACAACCCAAGACTGTACACCGTGGCACGAATGTTCTCGCCGCGCCGCATTGATTTATCAACGCGACCCACCTTTTTCCGAGACACAGTCGAGGATCTATAATTGAATCTAGGAAACGATCGGTCGAACGAAAGGTCTCGACGAAATATTTTCAAGTTTCGAAACGAATATTACGTGTATACGTAGCTGGTACGTATCATTATCACGTACACACCGAGCGAAAAAAATTATTGCCAGCCAACAGAGATAACCGCAGAAAATGTTTTATTCTGCCCCGAAATTTACCGTACCGTTCTATGGGCAGTGACTTTCGACCCTCTCAGCCATCTTCTTGTTAGTTTCGCCGCAGTGCACAAAGCATATTGCGTTTCGCGTTATTAGTTCCATTGTCGGACGTATTTTCATAAAGCTCCTTCCGCTCGGCGCGTATTCATAAACAAAGCCGGCGCTTCATCTCTTTTTCGCTAGCTGAAACATACTCGTAATTAAATATCAGTCTCGCGGCACCGTTGTCCCCGTGCCATTTGTGGAAAATTCATTTTCAATCTCGGCCCTGACCAACCATGCCATTCTCTTTGTCGTAATCGGACAGAGAGAACGTGAAAGAACCGGGGAACCACGGGAAGAACGGGAAACAGGGTAGCCACGAGAAAATCGCGGGACGCAAGAGTCCCGCGCAAAAGTTCCCGATGCACGTGATTCGACCAACTAAATGGTCAACCGTCGCGTTTAAATTCTCTCCGTTCCTCTGAACTCTGAGACATGATTGCTTTGCTAGCTTCGTAATCGCAAATATATATTTGTATATAACAACGTCGAGTTGGCGGCGGTGATGCGAATGGAAAAATACACGAAACTTTAAAGTTTCAACGCTAGCGTCGTTGCTTCTTTCTTTCCCGTTCGACGAAGGAAAATTTCTCTTTTAACGAGAAATTAACACTACGAACACAACGGGTGAAAATAATTGATAATTACAGTACACGTCGATACGAGCCACGTTCGATTTACATATATGCAAATTCCTCGACACAATTCACCGCGTCATTGTGTCCCGGTCGAGACGCACGATCGCAGCGACGCCATTTGCTTCTTCTTTTTACCTGCCACCCGTGCAATTTGCCTCGAACCAAAGGCCGAACAATTAACGCCGCAAACCCTCGAGATCTCCATTTAAAAAACCAATTTAATTTGACTCGCGCTTTCTTCTCAAAAACATTCGCGAACTTGATTTCTGCTCTGCATCGTTCGACCAACATCCATCCATCCATCCATCCATCCATCCATCCATCCATCCATCCATCCATCCAGGTGAAGACACAAGGAAGACATGAAACCCACATATACCTCGGGATTACGAAATTGATTCGAATCGTTCCTGGTCCATAACACTGAATAACTAATGATAGGAAAACGCACGTACGATGCACCGTTTCTCCTGATCGTCTAACTTGCGTTTTAATCGCGATTCCCGATTTTGCTTGGAAATTGTGACGCTAGGATGTTTCGTGGGATGTTAATTTTTTTCCGTTAGTTATTACCTATCGGTCGTTACTCTTATCGTTGCTCTTCAGCTATCGGAATAATTTTTATCAGCATAGAAATTATACGCGACAGGTGTCACGATAATAAACTTCAATCTTATTCGTATTTATCGCATGATCATCCTTCATTACGTTCTAAATGAGTAAAATTACGTAGTAAAATGAGATCGTAGGAACAGCAACCAAGCACTTTTTCCTATTTTTTGTCGCACGGTAGAAAAATGGATTTTGTAAAGTGGATTATTAGCCTTGTAAAAAGATCATTGTGTCAAAGAACAGACGGTAATGTGTACGTTGTACACCGCGATAGTGGAACTACAAGGAGAAGAAGGCCTAAAAAACGGTACAGTGGCTGGTTTCAGATAGATAGATAGCGTTGCCATCATTATTCCATAAATAATAAACGAAGTAGAAGCCACTTAGCGTGGCGGTAATTTAGGCCAAGTTCACTAAGTACCTGGCTGTTCTTTTTTTCGTAATTACATCAATGTGCGATTTCAATATCCGCATCGCGCAGACTTAACCAGCTAATCATAGGTGTCCGTGGTGCGCGTCCCCGTCCATTGATTGGCGTCGCGAACAAGAACCGAGTAAAAAAAACCGACACGACGAAGGAAAGAGTAAGGAGAACCAACGAAATCAAGAGAGTGTCATGTCGTCGCGAGCAACTCCATGTACTTCCATCGGGTCTCAAATTGAAAAATAATAACGATCGATACCCGAAATGTGACGTAATTGCTCGCTCGCATTGCCTCGATGTAGCCGCGAGCTACATCCTGCGTGATAATTGCAAATTTCGCCTCCCCGTCATTTTCTTATTCCTTTCTTAATCCTCCTCCTATCGCGGCTTTTTCTCGATTGGCTCCGTTCAGCTCCAGCAGATCGGTGCGAGTAAATGCGCTCGTTCAGAACTATCGACTTTTAATAATCGCTCGTGAAACTCGTTAAGATTCCATCGGTTAATCGATGTAATACGCTCATTTCTCTTCTAATTGGCGAAATCGAGGTCTCAATTGGGATCAGGCGAAATCGGCCACTTCCACCGTTTTACCGATCGGCAACGAACGGATCCGAAAGTTAAGCGAGAACAGAATGCAAAAAGAAATTGGACGTCAACAACTCATGGCTTGTCGTCGTATCTATCGCAAAAAACGAAAGTCTCTTTGTCCGGACAAATGATCGGTAAAATTTAAGCCAAGAATTCAATCTTGCTACGAATCTCGTTCGCGATCGTAAACGAAGCGCAGATATAAGATAAAACGGCCATTGGAGATAGGACCAATTCCTATGAATCTTTCAACGTAATTTTGATCATCTTTTATAACTATCCGATCGACATCAAATGTCGTTTAATCCTGTTTGATCTGGAAGTTTCGAAACCACAGTTTTCTGAAGTCTTTTCTGAAAAACCTGACGGTTTTTAAAATCAGCGTGTAGAATCAACCAATAGAGATCTTTAGTACTGAAACGTTACACGATCATTTTGTTTCTCAAACCTGCATTGTGTGCAATAACAGATCACGAACGATACTCGTCATTGTTGTAATCATTTAGTTCGTACATAGAGTATTTTCTCGTACAAATGATACATGTACACGACGGTAACAGCGAAATTGAATTTTGTCACAGATACCCATAGTGGTTTTAGAAAGAAATCATGCAAAGTACAGTATGTGACAACAAGCTTACAAATACCCTCTTTGAAATTAATAATTATTATTATTATCTATCGTTTATTACAAAGTTAAAAATAAATTGAAGGAAAATTTCTCGATTTTCATATCCTGGGCTGCAAAAAGTAAAATTAATGGCCGATGCCTATTAGCAGACTGGAGTGTTAAAAGATAGACGGACGTATGTATAATATATGCGTGTCGCCCACGTAGCAATACCGGACACATCCACGGTACGTACATATCTGCGCGAATACGCTTAATTCGTGTAGAAAAAAGGAAAATCGAAGGTATCATGGAATAGGGCATAGTCCTCAGGAATTATTGTACTAAGCGAGGTGTCCACGAGCGGGTGCCAAGATACCGAGTATCATTCTGAAGTATCAGTCAGAATAATAAAATGCAAAGTGACGTTTTATTCTTCTTCGATCTCGATTTCTTATCTTTCCATCTCTCTTTTTCCGACTTCCAACTAACTTTCTCCTCCTCCAATCTGTCCCTTTTTTTTTTCTCTCTCTGTTTTTCGTCCATCGCTCTCATCTCATAAACGTATTCGCGTCCTCTCTGTCTGTTCGGTACAGGTTCGCGTCTGGCCTGGCACAAGGGTGGAAAATGGGAGGCAGTCGGAGCGGTAGGACGCATTTACATGATATGAATATAATGGAGAGGGCCGGGTCGCTGGCAAACCCAGACTACGAGAGCGCTACCTGTTGAACGGAGAGTTCAAACCCGCGGTGACCTACACGATATATTCGGCCGGTTTGGACCAAGCGGTCTGCCCCGATCTTCGAAAGATTCATTTCTGAATCTTTCGTTCGTCTCTGTTCGAGTTCACCGCCATCTATTAAATATCGAATAAGAAACGAATAAGAAAGAACATTTTTTCACTCGGAATGAATCGCAAAGAAATATCAAATACATTGACAGAATACATCGACCAGAATACAAGGATACGTTTCGCGAGAAGAAACGAGATCCTTTCGGCAAGAAACAGCGAGTCGGAGAATTACGCGAGAAAACTGAAGAGGAAATGTCACCTGTCCAATTAAGGACCATTCTCCTATCAGCAATACGATCTGTCGCCGCGCGCACGAGACCAAGCTCCGTTCTACGAAAAGGAACGGAAACAAACGTCGTCACGGGCATAAATATGTATAGGATAAAGAAGCTCGTGTCATTCAACCGGGAGAACTCCAGACATTTCCCTTCTTTCCCTCGGTTTTCTTTCAAGGCAGTTTCTTTCGTCTCGTCGAACAGTTTATCGGTTTATGCTGGATTATGCGCTCATCGAGTGGATAGTAAGTGCCAACCATGAGCACGCATCGATTTGCATTTCAATTTCAATTTCGATTCCGTTCGAGATCGTTGCCATTCAGGGTTTTTTTTTTTTATTCCCAGTATTTCGACAAAAACGTGCTACACGATGTTACGAGGTTGCAATTTCCAGGCAACTGGCAAATGGTAAACAATCGTTCTGCGGGTCTCGTAAAAATCATTCCGAGGCCACCGAAGCACGTTTCGGGAGACGAAGCGTTGTTGAAATAAATAAAGGACGAGGAAATAAAGAGGAGAAGGAGTCCCCGGTGGCCGGTGGAAGAGAGTCGAACGTCGAATCGAGAAATGGAGAAGAGAAGCGCCAAGGCAATATAAAGGGCCAATAAACTCACGACGGTTAACAATACAGGGCGGACTTGGCCCACACCTTCGCCTTGTGTCTTCTCTCTTTCAGATGTTGTTGCCTCTCCCCTCCCCCGACTGCGACCTGCACCCACCCTTGGTCAATTCTATCTGTCGTGTGTGTTTTAGCTTCGCTAGACTTGGACTAGCTGAATGACACGAGGAAAGCTCGTTGGCCTGTGGTGATACAGTCGTA